>CM044886.1:2434254-3651382 GCA_024500025.1 Syzygium aromaticum | reverse complement strand
ATCTCTCACATATTCATGTTCTTAAACATATCTATTCATGATGATTTACTAAAGACCCTTATTCCCTGTATGTATGTTGGAGAAAGGATGTTCTCCAAAATGAAGATATTTGAAGGTATCAAGGAAATAGTAAGAGGAAAAGAAGTTCAACAGTCGGAGGTAAAATCTGTTGGAAAGTTAAGAGAAACAGGGCAAAAGAAACGATCTAGCCCAGCCAGCAAGAAGCCTGACTCTCCTACCCCAATCAAAGTGTACAGAAAGAAAAGAAAAATTCTTCTGTATGATGTAAGTGATGAAGCAGAAGACCACTTTGAAACAAGACACATTGCAGAACCAATTCATGAAGATCTTGTAACTTTTAAAGACCAAGCACCTACTGAAGGGGAGAATCAACCAGAATCAGCCACAGGGCACGTTCAGTTTGAATAAGAAAATGTCCAGGAACAACCTCCAAATAATAAAACTATTCTATCTTTTCTGCTCGAGATTAAGGAAAAGCAAGCTGCTCTTGAACAAGATTTGAAGAGTTTACATAACATTGTTGAGAAAAACTCCAAAACTCATAATCTTTAGGCAGCTATAGATAAAGCAGAACTTGAAAAGGCTATTGCTCTGTGTTCAACCAACATGGACAAAGCAGTAGGAGAATGCACCTCCAAGATAGAAGAAGCTGTTTCCATTCTTGAAAATTTTCAACTGATTTGCACCCCTTCTAAAAAATAGCCTATTTTCTCTCCAAAATTATCTCATTTTCTTCTTGGTCTGTAATTTCAATAACATTTAAACTGTTGATCGTTTAATATCATTGATCTATTCTCTCTATTTTTTGCTGATGAAAAAAAAGGAGAGAAATATATGTAGATATACTTATGTCAATATGTAGGATCATATGCAAGTGATCATATGCAGGTTACATACAAAGGAAGATAAAGACACAGATATCAACAGAGTTTGCTTTTTCAATTTCAATTTGTGACTCAATGCACTTAATATGCTTATTTACTTTCAAATCAATCTTAAATTAATTCAATTTGCAGGAAAGTTTTGTCACCATCAAAAAGGGGAAGATTGTTGAGGAAAACTTCTATTAATTTTGAATTTGACAAAACCTTCCAAGTTATTATAAGTCCAATACTTATTCTAAACTAATTTATTCCAGGTATATTCTGGAAGCTTAGAAGGAAATTAGTCAAATTTTACAAGTTGTCATATACCTTATTGAAGACCCACATAATCTCAGTTCTGAAATTCAAACGTAGAAATTCTTCAGATGTAGGCGTAGAAATTCTTCAGATGCAGACGCAGAAATTCTTCAGATGCAGACGCAGAAGTTTTTCAGATATAGACACAGAATTCAGAATCAAACATAACAGCTAGTGATCCGGTATATATTTCACAAAAGGAAAGTTTTGATATCAATCTAAATCAAATTGATTGACAATCAAATATTACGGCAAGCATGCATTACGATGGACAAAGTTCTACTTATGGAAACCAAGATTCTGATTGTATGGGCGACCAGAATCATTGGGATTCAAAATCTGTCATCCAACGGCTACTCAATCCTTATTTTACAAATCTGTCCAAAGTGAAGATTGGAAGATGATCCTCTAATAGCTGTCCAACGGCTAGTGTGGAAATAGATGAGTATTTAAGGAGATCAACGAGCAGCAGAAGGAAGAATAGAATTCAGAATCAACAAGTCCAAAGTCTAAGCATACTCCAATTCAATCTCTTGTCTTTCGTGAGCTTAAAACGTGTATTCATTTTAGAGGTGTAAACAGTGTTATAAGTGTGCTTAGGTGTGAGATAGTGTGATCTATCGGCTTGGTATAAGCAGCACCAGTTTCGGGAAGAAGTGCTTGAGTTTAAGCGGCACAACTTGCTGTAACTTCTCATTGATTTGATTAGTGGAATCCAACCAGTAGGCTGTAGCGTGGGAGAGTGGACGTAGGTTTGCTATAAGCCGAACCACTATAAACTTGTGTGTAGTTTTTCTATCTCTATTCTATTACTTTGCACACTGTACATCAGGAGCATTGTCTATATAAACTACTTTGAATCTGAATTTTATTTAGACTTAACTGTATTCTTTCATTTCCGCATAAATTATTTAAAATCACCTATTCACCCCCCCTCTAGGTGATCCTTGCTAGCTACTTCACCTTGGACATTCAAAGAAGCTGTGACATCGCCAAAAGCCTCATTCTGGAAAGAAGCTATCAATAGTAAAGTTGAATCCGTCTTGTCAATTCATACTTGAGAATTGATTGACCTTCCTCCTATTAATAAACCATTACAATGTAAATGAATTTTCAAGAGAAAAATGAAAGCGGATGGTACCATTGATAAATATAAGGCTAGGCTTGTGGTAAAAGGATACAAGCAATGAGAATGTGACATCCTGAAAATTTGGTCTATTTGGGATTTATGAAATATTGGATTTTATGAATGTATTCGTAGTTAGTTCTCTTCCGGAACTGATCATTCCTAAGATGCTAACCATTAGGGAAGGCTAATAGGGGAATTAAATTTGCGCGACTAAAGAAAATTCGATCGTGAATCGATTTTCGACCATAAAATCGTTGAAGTGATATTTTGAGTTACTGTTGGCTGATCTAAGGATAGTCATAGGTCAGTTTGCCATTGTCGTATTAGTGGATCGCGGGTGATTCCGCTGGACCACAAAATTACTTGACGAATAATCCTGAATCGATACCAAATGATCGTACCCTTCGGAGCTAGTGATTAATCTTCGCGATTTTAATGACAACCGAGGTCATCACGTATCAAACGATCTTGCATGTGACTCGATTTATTGTCAGTTACAGGTCAATAAATTGAATTTCCCCAACAAGCTACCCGTTAGTTTAAGAAACGCTCAAGTTGCGTTTAATAAAATTTAATTATTGAATTTAACCTAAATTGGATATCGAAAAATTAGGAAGTTACAATGAAACATTAGGACGACATTGTGGAAGACACATGCGATTTTTGGGTGAGCCCAGAACCTTCAGAAAAATTCAATTTGGGCAAGAAATTGAGAAAGTGACCAAAATACCCCTAAAGATTAATAAAGGGTATGCTTTAAGGGTAAATGGCATTTTGCCCTAACTTTTTGGTTGGACAATTTTACCCTTGGATTTTTGAGAAATTACAAGAATACCCTTGGATATTTTTGGGTGAGATTTGATCTCGGCCGTCGGTTTCAAGATAAGATCAAATTTGGACCGTTGGATAAAAAATGTGAGAAAGGGGCGTTTTGGTCATTTGCCATTTTGGTCTAAAATCACTATTTAAGTCAAAATAACTCTCTCTCTCTCTCTCTCTCTCTCTCTCTCTCTCTCTCTCCCACGGCAGCACACCCCCCCCCCCCCCACCGTGGACTCTCACTCTCTCTTTCTCTTCCTCTCTTGGCCGTGGACACCACTGGCCATCGCCACAAGTCGCCGCTGTTCACTGTTGAGCCGATCGTCGCCGCTTGTCACCACCATCGCAAGCCACCGTTAGATATTGATTTTGCTGCTGTTGTCGCTCTAACCGTGATAGTTTAGAGCTTGGTAAGTTATAATCTAACCCTTGCCTAGGACGTCGGGTTTCAGACTCGTTTGGGCGTGGTTTAGGGGATTTAAAGGTTGATTAAGGTGTTGATCTTGGTTGTTGGTGGCTTATTATGGTTGTTCGTGGCTGATCATGATTGTTAGTGGCTGTTGCGGGTTGGATTAGACGTCGGGGAATGAGTTTTGACGGTTGAATTTTGGTAGAAATCGGTTTGGGTTTGAATTCATAAGGTTTGGTGTAATTCTCGGATTCGCGGTTACTGTATCTGCCCGGTTTGCTATTTTTTTAGAGAATTTTGTGGGCCAAATTTGAAGAAGTTTTCTTCATGAAAGTTGTTTCCAACATCTTGACGTATAACATACTTTAATTTGGGAATTTTTGGAAATCATTTGAGGTCATTTGGAAGTCCATCTTTGGACCGAAATAAAATTGCCCGATTTACTGTTCACTCGACCTTCGGGTCTATTCGAATTTTTATAAATTTTTCCAGGCCTATTTTCAAGATACTTCCTTCATGAAAATTTTTGGGGACTTTTGTGGCTATGACATATAAAAATTGCAAGACTTTTCAAGGTGATTTGGGTATTGAAATAAATATATTTTGAGGACAAAACGATCTGTTGGAGCGAGTTGATTTTCGTCTGACTTCAAGTGACCAAAAGAGATGTTTACAGTTGGAACTGGGTTTTGAGTTCTTCACGGAAAATTTTTAGCAAGATGTTTTACGCAATTTATCCAAATTTCAGAATTTTTGGAGTTCGTTTACTATTTATTTGAATGGAATTTCGGTCACTGTGCAAACTGCCCAATTTTTACTCCAATTCTTTGGATGTTTGTTTTGATGAGCGGAATGGTGTGGGTGTCGGGGTTGAATAGTTGCTGTCACGTGACCAGAATTTAGGCTTGAATTTGAATGTGTGATATATGAGTTGATTTGAGGATGAAATAAGAATGTTTTGAGGCTGGAGTGAGACTGAATAGAGTGTCGGATGTTGTGGGATGGAATTGGCGAGTTTAAGACTCGATTTAAGGATAAATGGTGTCGATTTGGTGTGTGATAGTATGGCTGGATTGTGGTGTTTAATAGGCTTAGAAATGTCGAAATTATGCCTATGAACGTGGCTGGCTGTGTTTGTGGGCCCATGAGCGGCCTTGTGTTTTTATTGAACCGTGATTTGATGGATTGAAATGTGCTTGATTATATGCACGCGTGGGCCATATTGAATGAATTGTTGAGATTGGCCATGTTGAATGCTGAGTGAGCATGTTTTACGTGTTAATGATGCGTGCACGAGCCACGTGTGATGGGCCAGTTGGGTGTAGTATATGCGTGTCGAGTAAGCGCATGAGTAAGAAAGTGATTGTATGTGTGTGGCATGGCATGAGAGATTGTGGAAATTGTGTTGTCCTGAGGCGTATTACGCGGGACGATGCCTGGTATTTTCTGAAGACTGCCAGCCTGAGGCGTGTATTTCAACGCGGATTGCGCTGTAGGTGTGTAAATGTGAGAATGAGATTGAATCGAGTATCATAAGCTCGAGCAGCGATCACGTAGGTCTATTGCATTTGGCACAGGCTGAGACTTGAAAAAGCAAGAACGAGAATCGGCTCGAGGCACGATCAGCTCGGGTGAGACCGCGATTGGATCGGGGCATTATAAGCTCGAGTTCCGATCATGTAGGCCTGTCGTATTTGGTGCAGGCTGAGTATTGGGGTCGAGCCTGAGGCATGTGATGCTCAGGTCGTGATCGAGGCCTGAGGTGTGTACGGATACGCGGGCCGGATGTGGTGTGATGAATGGTCGCAGTGTGCCTGAGGCGTGTACTTCAATGCGGGCCACTGACGAGGAATGTGAAAGACGAAATGAGAATGGAATGGATACGTGGGACGAGGATTTCACATGCGTGTATTGTATATGACTAGATCGTGATTGAGTGCTGGTGTTCGCATGTTAGAGTCTAGCAATATTAATTGATGTGCCTGCATTGTGGTGATTTCATGTGTGTGAATATGTGTGTTTGTGTACTTGTTTGGAGTTACGTGATAGTCTATGTAGGATTTAGGTTGCAACTTATTGAGAAGTGTCTCATGGTTGTATAAATCAAACCATTTCAGATAAACCGTTTGTACAAGGAATCAGTTGCCACCGCCGCCGCTAGAACGTTTTGGTACAGTCATGCACACCGAGGATAATTTCGTGGAGTACACTCTGAATAGACGCCATACCGAAGACGTAAGGACTAGTGAGGAGGCGATAGGCTAGTGTTCGTGGAGTACCATTTTTGGTAAATAGGGTAATTGCCTCTTTTTGGTGTATGGTATTTAAGGTAATCGTAGTGGTTGTACATATAAATTTTATGGACTCAAAGAATGGCGGACGGGTATAAGTGTATTTGTATGTGGATGCTATAAATATATATATGATAATGGAAGGTTTGTAAGTGTTGGCGGTTGGGCGTACAAGTTTAATTCTGGGGTTCTCCAATTTATTGTCCAGGTTTAATAATTTGTTTCCATTACGATTGACTCTGATGCGAGACCGTTGAGTCGGCGACGTATTCCTGGGATGTCGCACTGTTCGACTCTTGGAAATGAGGTGTGGAAAGTATTAGATTTGAGTCGGGGAGTGACAAGAAGGCCTGGATTATTTTGATACTTACTCACATGTTACTAAAATTATATCTATAAGGATGCTAATTGCCATAGTAGCGGTGTATAGGCTTGAAATCCATCAAATGGATGTTCAAACGGCTTTCTTAAACAGGGATTTTGAAGAAGAAATATATTTGGAACAACCTGAAGGGTTCATTGTTCTAGGACAAGAGAAAAAACTATGTTGGCTTATCAAGTCACTCTATAGATTAAAACAAGCACCAAAACAATGGCATACTAAATTCAACTAAGTTATGTTGTCGAATGATTTTAAGATTAATGAGTATGATAAATGTGTATATGTTAAGAACACTAATAATAGCTTTGCTATTTTGTGCTTGTATGTAGATTACATGCTTATAATGGATAGCGATAGTGATGTTGTCAATACGACCAAACGCATGCTCACAAGTAAATTTGATATGAAAAATATGGGGGTTGCAGATGTTATTTTAGGAATTAAAATCCATAAGACATCTGGAGGATTAGCTCTATTATAATCCCATTATATTGAGACGATTTTTGGAAAAAGTAAGAATCTAGATATTGTACCAGTAAATACTCCGATAAATGTTAATTTACATCTTTCAAAGAATACTGGTAAAAGCAAAGCTCAAAATGAGTATGCTAGTGTACTACACAGTCTAAAGTATGTTATGAACTGTACTAGGCCGGACATAGCTTGTGCTGTGAGCAAGCTAAGTCGGTTTACAGTTAGTCCAAATGAAAATCATTGGAAAGCTATGAAACAATTATTGGGCTACTTAAAGCATACTCAAGATTATGCTTTGCATTACACAGAATATCCAGCTGTACTTGAAGGATGCTATGATGCAAATTGGATAACTGACACTAAAGACACAAAATCGATAAGTGGATATGTATTCACACTTGGGGGGGCGGTAGTGTCTTGAAAATCATTCAAACAAACTTGTATTGCTAGATCCACTATGGAATCATAATTTATTACTTTGGATAAAGCTGGTGAAGCAGCAGAGTAGCTTCGAAATTTCTTGGAGGATATTCCTAATTGGCCTAAACCAATGCCCGTTGTTTGTATACATTGTGACAGTCAAGCGGCAATAAGAAAGGCAAGGAATGTCATGTATAATGGTAAGTCTCGACACATATGTCAAAGACATGGCACAGTAAGACAACTTCTTTCTAGTGGAATTATCACCATTGACTAAGTGAAGTCAAAAGACAATGTTGCAGATCCATTGACAAAAGGCCTAACTAGAGAGATGGTTGTGAAAACATCAAGGGGAATGGGTTTAAGGCCTATAAACAAGTCATCATAGCGGAAACCCTACCTAGTTGACTAGAGATCCCAAGATCTAGGTTCAAAGGGACAACTAAGTTATGAAGACATGTAGAGTACTGTTAAATTTTTTGACTTATTCCCGGATGAAGACAATACTAATATGTGAAGGTTAACCAAATGCTTTTAATGATTCTGAATTGAGTATGTGATATTCTATATCTTCAGAAATCACCTATGTGAGTGTGCAGTGAGGACCACTTTAGTTAGATTGAGATGATGATGAGTGTAATAGCGGGGTGCAAGGAGTAGCGCTTGGAGGAATGACAAAGAAATTGTTGGGTCTAGGACATGAATCGCTGTGGTCCTCGCACGAATCCTGCAAATCGCAGAGAAATAAGTGGATGGAGATGCTACATTGGCTGGATCAGGGGAAAATCACCAGCATCTTACATCTCTTCTCAGCCACTACTGCTTTCTTTCTTTTTTCCCTCTGTTTTGACGACTCATCTTGTTTCCAATTCAGCCCCCTTTCTAATTTTCTTTGACCTATCACTTTTCAGCTTTCATAAATTTTCATCTCCCTCTCTCAATTCACGTTTTACCCCCATTTCAAGCTCTTCGCCTGAACATTTCCTCCAAAATTTTTGCCAAATTCATGGTTTTAGCTTGCAAAAGACCCCTCCACCGAATCTACTCACTCTTTTTTTTAAATTTTGATTCTTGGATATGTTAATTGGACACCGATGTTAAATAACTAAACTTTGTTGAGATACCACGGCTCAACCATGGAGAAGCACAAAGAGAATAAGAGGATTTGGCGAGCGACAAATCCCTTCTCCCTTTTTCTTTTTTCTTTTTGGTTTTTTTATAATTTTTTTACTGACAGAGCCAAAACTACGTCCTGATTAGATTATTTCCGGTGAGGCATGTTAGCCTTTTTATAATAAATTAATGCCTTGTTGGATTATCGGGCCATCTAAATCGCCGATGGCACTTAAGTGAATGATTTTAAAAAAAAATTGACACTCATGTGATTGAAAAAAAAAAGGTTATGGTACTCAAGTAAGTGCCGTACGGAAGTTATAGTACTTATACTGTTCTTGACCCTCTATAACAGGCCAGATTTTCTCATTCACGACAAGTTTTCATAGAGAATATAGATGATTCTTTTTGTGGGAAACACAAGTGCGGAAAAACAAATACAGAACACAGGATTTACGTGGTTCGATCACAAGGTGATCTACGTCCACGAACGAGGCAAATCAAGATTCCACTATAATCAAAGAGAGTACAATTTTCAAAAGTCGAAACAACGACTTGACAAAACCTCACGGCTCACCAAAATCTCTGAAAACAAAATTCTCTCGCTGTTTTATGAGAAAACTTAGCCGTGGTATAAATAGGGCTTTCCAAAAATTTTTCTCGAGGGCGTAGCCTCCGAATCCCCCGAGACATTCTTTCGTTTTACTCCAGCTTAGGCGGACCGTCATTGAGATTTGGTCGCTTGCTACGGGTTGGGCCTATCAGCCCAACCCTCTGTATCGCGAACTAAATCTCATTTTTCGGATCACACAAAAAATATGTCGGATCGGGTCATAAACCAGACCGAATACATCAAGACATATTTAACACTTTTGATCATGGGAGTTAGGTAGAAAAAACTTTCTCAAATTTCTCGTCCTTGATTAAACAATTTAAAATTTTAAATCTTTTCTAATTGGAAAATGCTTAGCAAGTGTCCAAGCCGACAGAGATGCCGTTGGGACACCGCTCCGCTCTTTCAGTGCAAAACCATTAAAGGCTTCCACTTTGCGGTTCCACGGCAATGTCGCTCACTTTGTCTGGTGCTGAGATATAACGTTGTCGCTGCGGAAGGTCAAAGCCTCATGTAAAACATTGTTATGAAGTCGCTGCTGCAACTTCGACAATTGTCAGTGAGCCACCAAAGAGACAACCTGCACCTCTCCGAGCTTTGGTAACTGATTGCTGTCCCCTTTTGCTGTTCTGGTCCCTCATGTTTCTCTCGTTTTGCATCTGGACCCCAACTTCATCACCGACTCGACAGCAGCGCTCCAAAAACCTCCTGGTCATCTTACCATCTTCTCTCTCGTTTTATTTGGTAAGCCAGGTAAGGTGGAGATAGGGAAAAGATGGCCAAGAAATCAGTGTAGTAGCGTCATTATGGTGAGTATGATGATGCCATGTGTATCAGACTGCAGTCTATAATAATATCGAGTGTTGAATGTGAGCCGCTTGTTTTGAATGTCCATCCGCAGCTTCCGACATCGCCCTGACAACCCCGTTTTTCCCATATCGGGTCTTTGCGTGCGTGATGTCGTCCGTACGGTAACCTGTCGATCATCTTTTTTTTTCTGATGTGAAATGTAAGTAGTATTTATAAGTTGACGTACAAAAGCTTATGGGCATTTTCTAGCACTACAAATAAAGCTAAGATCACAAAAAAATGGAGTGAGGGAGTCTCGGTATAGAAGCCAATATTTCATTTGTCCGGGATAGTTTAAAAGATTTGTAGTGCAAAGCTCGCCCATATGTTTGCGAACTTTAGCCAAAATGATAAGGACGTCATTTGACTTTTGTTGGAAGTGTCTATGATTACGCTTCATCCAAATACAATATATTCCTAAACCATGAATCATATTTCTCTCTTATTTTGGCGAAATGCAGTCTGGTGCAGCGCACGCGTTCTCTAGGGACTTGGCGACTCGACGCGCAACCAACACCCGAGATGCAACGGGGCTCCGAGGGTTTTTGACGATTTGAAAGGGAAAGTTGGTCGAAATTCGAGGAAAGCAATTCAATGCAGCTTACCTAACCATAGATAATGAAGAAACAGAGCCTAAAACTCATCCACTGACGCAACGCCAAACTCCACTGCCCGCCACGTGTCGTCCAGGAAGATCTGTGTTGTCGCCTCAAAAGGAAACACACTCACACGCTCACTACAGCATCCTTATAAGCTCTCATTTGCCATTTCTCAGCGCATGCTGCAGTTGCTTTTGAATGAGAATTGCTCTGTGGTCGCCTCCCATTCTCTCTTCAAACGCTGGTTTCGGGTTCCTCCAGCAAGATCTCGACGGATAAGTCCGTTTCGAGCCCGCTTCTCCGGCAGTCATAGCAGTAGATAATCCATCTTCCTCTCGCCTTTTGTACGTAAGATCTTGCGCTTGTTTACAAGGTTTTTTGTTTCTGTCAGGCATTGTGGTTCTTGACAATTCTAAAGCTCAAAAGGATTTCGAGATCTGAACCTGTGGAATCTTGTTTGACAATGAAGAATCTTTCTCTGCAAAATTCAATATCTGACGATTCCAAGATCCTTTTCTTTTACAGTGCAAAGTCATGGACGGGAAAGAACAACATGGGAATGGTTCTTATGACGATCAAGTCAACGGCACCACTTCAGTGCTGAGCGATGGGGGCCCACAAAATCCCTTGCAGGGAATTTCACAAGAACCCCCAAAGGAAATCCAATTTTTCGAAATCGCCCCTCCTGTCGAAGAGCTGGTCGACCTGAACCTTGGACTCTCTCTTGGCGGTCTCTACAAAGAGATCAAGGAAAGCCCTAACCCTAACCCACTCTCGTTGACTGCAACAAGAGCAACCGCTGTCAATAATGTGAACCCACCAATAATGAGTGCTCAGAACAACGATGGCATTCTGCCTCTGCCGCCGCAGCCTAAACCACCACCACCGCTGCCTCCGTATTATACCACAGACAATAACAACATGGATCAAAATGCGTTGAGCGAAATTGCAACATATCTGGAGGCGCAAAAGAAGAGGCGGGTCGAGACCTATAGGAGGTACATCCTGAGGAGGAGGGCCCGTGAACGTACCAAGGCGAAGAAGAAGGTGGCGGCTGCTGCATCCCCACCAGCTCCTCCTCTGGCGGCAGCAGCAGCAGCGGCAGCACAATCGCCTCAAGGTCCACTGCCGAAGCCAACTGCGTTGCCAGGAGTGGTGGCTTCGGACACGGAGAATCACGAGCTTTCTAGGGCTGTGGAGAAGATGAATGCCCTAGGAGAGTCCTCTGGGAAAAAAATACTAGAAGGTAAACATTACTCTTTTCCCCTTATTTGACTATTTCACAGAAAAATGGAAGGTGTTTGAAAGATTTCGCTTGCATGAATTAATTGTGTATATAAACTGATATATTTCCAAAGAAGATGATGCTCATTTATGACTTTAATTTTTCACCTGCATGCATAAGCTGATTTATAACCTAGTCTCCTTCACTGTATTCCAGTGAGTTTAGTTTTGAAGTTTGGAAATTAAGATAGCCTATGAGTACTTGTGATTTTCCCTATTGATTAACGGATGCTTCGGTGTTTAAGGTTGCAAGATTTGAATAATAGGTTCATCATTTGGTTTTAAGTCACCGCTGGATAATTCTACGTGCTAGGTAAAGTTACGATAAATTGTAGCGATCCGACCATGTGAGAACAAATATAGCGCAACCATTAACGTCATAGTATACGGCGTCAATGTGTTGTGGCATCTAACGCTCATAACCATTTACGTCTAAGATTAAACTCATTGTTACCAAATTCACATGTCGACAAATGAAATAAGGGACAGACATACTAACTTGAAGCAATTGGATTGGATATGTTAGCAATTCTTAATTATTAGTAGATAGACATAATCAAAGCCAAATTGATTCAACTGCTCATAAACTTGAATCTTTAATTTCTTCTTGTGGATTAATGTAATTGAAGTTGTAATCAATAGTTGTTCTCTTTCTCTGGTTTGTTACTAAAACTCAAGTATTTTGATCCCTCCTTGTTTGTTACTAAAACTCATGTATTTTGATCCCTCCGTCACCTATATCAACTGCACTCGATTAAATATACAATAGCTATCTTAGAAAAACTTATAGTTTCTTTTGTTTTTTACAACATTTTGCATAGGAGCAAGCGTTCTTGCCACGGGCATAGGCTCTTCCAGCTCTCAGGAGTTATGGACATCTCACCAACCAAATTCGGATACGAAAGCCTTCGCTGCGAAGGTGATCTATGGGAAGTCGGCAATCGTGATTGAGAACATCTCTCACGATGAGCAAATCAAGAGACCTAGGCTCTTCAATGTTGTTCAAAACAGCAATGCTCATAAAGAAAATAGCATCGTTAACGGAGGGAGAGGGATGAAGCAATTGCTGACTGTGACCACCACAGGAGATTGGCCAGAGGGCAAGAAGGTGGATGGGTTCCTCTATAAGTACGGTAATGGTGACCACATCTTCATCATGTGCTTCTGCCATGGTGTCTTCCTCAGCCTGACTAACTTCGTCAAGCACGCCAACCGCACTGATTGGTCAAATCCCATGAAGCACATCACCGTCACTTTGCCGCCACCCCTGTGATAGGGTTAGAATCTATATCCATATATATGGAAAGAATCATTTAATTTAAGTATCCATGTGTCGTTATCATAAGTTGTCTCAAGTTTATGGAATAAAGTCCTTTTGGGTGTTCTTAAAACTCTAGCTTGTGTGTTGCTTTGATTTATGCTGTGAAAAGAGTCTTAAGTAGAACTCTCAACTATGTCATATTTGTGTGTTTTTCATTAATGTCAAACAGCATAATGTGGTGAATCTGTCAATATTTTTGGTGTATCATGTCTCTTTTTCTTAAATCAATGTCGAAAGACATGATTAATAAAATCTTATCGACGGGCTATTGTCGTTTTGCATATAGTACTAAAGCGATCCATGCATCCGGGAAGTTGTTCGTACTAGTATGCCATCACAAAAAATGTCAGACAATAATTTCTTCATCACATATCAGCAAGAGAAAATGTGCGTTTCCGTGACGGCGAATGGAATAAATATTCTTTGCTCAATGCTTTCGCTTTTGCCTTTTTTTTCCAAATTACACTCAAATCAAATGACTAAGAGTAAGGACAGGATTACCGTTCATTACTTGAGCGTGGCGTTGAAGCCAAGCAGAACGAGTTGAATCTGACTAACCGGACTTACACCGCTAAGGTTACCTCCCTCCTCTTTCCCCTCTCCTCCTTGATCATTTCCGCCTAGCGAGTCGCTTTCCGCATCGCAAGACATTGCTAGATCAGTCCAGCTGCTTGTTTTTTTGAAAAACACCTAGACTTTGTCAGTTTGAATGCTGTGTGTTAGAAATTAAACCAAATTTGTTGATACTTGTTTCCTTTTTTGAGTCTGTTCGTATTTTCATATTTTGATTTTTCATAGATATTGTGAGATATTGTTTCTAGTTATATTTTAGGAAAGTTTCTTAAGTCAAGTAGGTTTCCTAATTAGAATAGGTTTCCTAGAAAGAGGTTTCCTATTTCGAATCAAACTATGGTCTATATATAGTCTATTTCTCTTGTAATTATGACATGCAATACAAAGGCGCAAATTGCGATTGTTTCATCCTCAAAAAATTTCTTCCATCAAATCAAGTTGTTGCCGCGTCTCTGACGCTCAACAAGTGGAAGGTAGTTTACTCGTCGTCGCCACTAGTTTTGCTGATTGCGCTTTTGCAATTGTTTTGGAAAAAAATGAGTGTTGGGTTTGTGGATTGCGTAAGATGTAAAATTTTAGAGATTGTGCATAAGTATGGTGTGATATCGATGATAGTTTGTAGTAAAAAAACGAATTTTGGGTTTGTGGATTGCGTAAGATGTAAAATTTTAGAGATTGTGCAGAAGTGTGGTGTGATGTCAATTATAATTTGTAGTTTTTGTGATGTGTGCAAGTATATGTGTGCATGGCATAATTGATAGAGGATAGACAAGGAGCAAAGTATATGAGACAAGGATAGTTTCACTAGTTTATAGAAATTTTTTGACAATAGTTGAAGGAGGTGTTGTGGTGGAGGAGTATCATGATATATGGATGTTTTTGCTCATCTCCCCACACCTCTTTACATGAATGGGTTATGGCCTTTTTGTAGGCATTTCCACCGACTCAGTACAACCGCCCTCGAGGATTCTGGACTTCCTCATCTCTTAGACAATTCTCAATCTGGATTCCTCCGGAATGCTGTCCACGTCCACGTTTTTCTTCAGTCCACTATTTTTGACTTTAAGTCTACATCTTCAACTTGGACACATCTTGTTGTTCACATTCATGTCTTCAAGATTTAGCTAGCCACGACCATTCTCAACAATTCTAGACAAATCCATTTTACTTCTTGATTAAGCTAGCTGAACACTTCTTGAGAATTTTAAAGAATGTGAAAAATGGATCATAATTTCCAACGCTCTCCTTTGATCCATTTTCGTGGTATTCCGAGCATATTTCTTAGTGTCTTGGACATACCTTGAAATTCTTCTTGTAATTTGTCTCATGCCTTTTCATGATCCCTTGCATCGTATTGCTAGAACACTTGCACCTGCGTTCAATTTTTCCAATGAAGTCCCATATGTCTCGGGTCATCAAAATTGTTTTTAGTTGTAGTTTTTCACATTGAATGTAGAGATGGGTATTGTTTTGTGAGGCAACGTTGGCCTTTGTTTTAGCTCTGGCTGAGGCTCAGGCTTTAGCTCTGGCTCTGGCTCTGACTCTGACTCTAGCTGTGACATTCCAAAATTTCACAAATTAGAATTTATAAAATAACTGAGTTTTATGAAATATGCTCGTAGTAAATTCTCGCCCGGAACTGATCATTCCTGGGATGCTAATCATCATGGAAAGGCTAATAGGGGAATTAAATTCGCACAACTAAAAAAAATTCGTTTGTGAATTGATTTTCGACCATTAAATCGCTGAAGTGATATTTTGAGCCACTATTGGCCGATCCAAGGATAGTCAGGGGTCAGTTCGCAAATGTCCTAGTAGTGGATCGCGAGTGATTTCGTTGGACCACGAAATGACTTAACGAATGATCCTGAACCTATACCAAACGATCATACCCCTCGGATCAAGTGATTGATCTTCGCGATTTTAATGACAATCAAGGTCGTCACGTACCGAACGAACTTGCACGTGACTCGATTCAGTATTAGTCATGAGTCAATTCTGCGAATTTCCCCAGCAAGCCGCCCATTAGTTTGAGAAACGCTCAAGTTGCGTTTAATAAAATTTAATTATTGAATTTAGCCCAAATTGAACATCGAAAAATTATGAAGTCACGACAAAACGTTAAGACGACGTTGCAGGGGATACGTGCGAATTTTAGGTTCGCTCAAATTCTTCAGAAAAATTTGATTTGGGCAAGAAACGGAGAAAGTGACCAAAATAACCCTAAGAATTATTAAAGGGAAAGCTTTAAGGGTAAAGGGGCATTTTGGTAATTTTACCCCAAATTTTTTATTGGACAATTTTACCCTTGGATTTTTGGGAAATTACAATAATACCCTTGGATATTTTTGGGTGAGATTCGATCTTGGCCGTCGGTTTCAAGATAAGATCAAATCTGGACCGTTAATTTTATCTGTGAGAGAGGGGTATGATGGTAAATTCACATTTTGGTCAAATTGGCACTATTTGAGTCCAAGATATTTCTCTCTCTCCTCCCTCACTCTCATCTCTCGGTCTCATCTCTCCATTCTCTCCCGATTCCTCTCTCCTCCATGAATTTCCCCCACCGTGAGCTCCTTCGGTCGCCTCTCCCATGCCGGATCGCCGCCCATCACCACCGTACGCCGGTCACCGCCGTTTGCCACCTTGCCGCCCTCACACCACCACCACCAGCCTCACCGTCTCTCTCTCTTTCTCTCTCTTCCCGTGAGGCCAAGACCCACGGCCAAGGCAGCCGCGCCACCGCCGCACGTCGCCGAGCCTCACCACCGTCCCTGCCGTTCCCGATTGAGTGCCACCACTTTCCGTTCTAGCCGATTTAGTCTAGAACTCGGTAAGTCGCGCTCTAAACCTGATTTAGGACATTGGGTATCGACGGATAAATCGATTTGGGGCGAAATCGGGTTTATGTGGGTGCGAAATGTTATGGTTTAAGATTAGAATATTGTGGCAGGCCTTAGAAATTAATTTTGGAATTTTTGGTGGAAATTTAGAGGGTGAAAATGGGCTGTGAATCACTGTTCATATGGCTGTGATGGGTTGATCGGGATGCAAGTTAGATTTTTAGAACTGGCAATTAATTATGAGTAAATGTCATGAAGAGCCGAAGGTGCGATTTTGTGATTTGGAGTGCGGAAATTACTGTTTGCTGGCTGTGATGTGTTGTGTGCTGTGTTGTGAGTGGTTGTTTGGCACGTGGATGGTATCGTTAGGTCTGTCTTTGAATTTTATGAAAGTCCCATGAAGGGCTGGAATCGATTTGAAAACGTTTGAGTGCAGAAAAATGCGAATTTATGCATGAATGCACGTGTGAGGTGTGACAGTGTGATTGTGAGTGCAAATGTGTACACGAAAACTCATGCGAAGGTGTACAAGTGTGAGAATGGGATCGAGCTGGGTATCATAAGCTTGGGCAGCGATCATGTAGGTCTATTGCATTTGGCACAGGCTGAGACTTGAAAAAGCAAGAATTAGAATTGGTCCGAGGCACGATCAGCTCGGGTGAGACCGGGATTGGACCGAGGCATTATAAGCTCAGGTTCTTATCATGTAGGCCTATCGCATTTAGTGCAGGCTGAGTATTGGGGTCGGGCTTGAGGCGTGTGATGCTCAGGTCGCGATTGGGGCCTAAGGTGTGTACGGGTACGCGGGCCAGAAGTGGTGTGATGAATGGTCGTAGTGTGCCTGAGGCGTGTACTTTAACGCGGGTCACTGGCGAGGAATGTGAAAGAGGAAATGAGAATGGAATGAGTGCACGACATAGGAAATTGCATATGCTTGAAATCGTGTGTGAAATGTCTGCTATGTAATGATTTGGCGCGTGTGATTGTGTTTTGTGTATTTGTTTGGAGGTACGTGATAGCCTAGGTTGGGTTTATGGGTGTACCTGCCGAGATATAATCTCATGGTTGTTTCAACCAACAATTTTCAGAACCCCAACCTAAGACATGAACCCTCCACCACCACCAGCAGTACGTTTTGGATTACCAATGCACACGAAGTACGATGTGGTAGAGTTTCCAATGGGTGATGGAATGACTTGGATTAGACATACTACGACCGTGTATGTAGAGGTAAGATTGCCGTTGTGGGAGACCAATGTGTACACAGCTTGGTATTTTCGGGATGCAAATGGGGACGAGTTCGGTCCAGTTAAAGGCTTCGATGTCCCATTTGATTTAGTTGGAGATTGGGATCCGGCTGCCGTACCCCCGATAGACAGAGAATTGACTAATACCGAGGTTATCTTAGCCCATTCTGGTATGCATCCAGACCCCACAATACAGGGATCTTCAGGGGCTAAACACGAACCTGAACCCGAAGCATCGCAAGCCAAAGCTGACCCGATGGATATAGATTTAGAACCGATCCCTGAGGAGGTACCAGGAGAGGTGGAACTCGAGGTTGAACCTGAGAATAATCCTGTTGAGTCTGAGAAGCCGGAAGGAGAACCGGAGTATATACTTCCGTTTGAGCAGTACATGAATCCTAATGTTGAGCCTGAGTTCCATTTCTGGGATGTACTAGCTAAGAATGGTCAGGATGAGGTTCCAGCGGAATCGGGCAACATCAATCACCCGATTGTGATCGAGGCGGAGCCGGAGTCCTCGGAGGAGCAAACGATTCAACAAAGTTCAGAATCGGAGAATGAGAAGTCAGACTCAGAATGGACGCCGAGTAAGGGGCGTAGAGGTTAGGGTGTCTGTTGGAAAGCCAGGTTTTTGTGATGACCATTTTCGATGATGAATGCCAGGTCATCGATCCCTTTTGATTTTGACGTTTAATAGTATGGTGTGCACTGTTGTATTAAGGTTTGTAAAATGGCAAATATTGTGGTACAAGTTTCTTGAGAAATGAAAATGTATATTCTCTCAATTTTTCCTAGTTCCATTTGTCAGAGTGTTGTTTAATAGTTTTCGCTGTTCAATTAAATCTCTGATGATTGTATGAGGTCGGCAATACCGTGAAATATCACACTCTTTGACCGAAGGCGGGATGTCACGGGCTCGACGAGGGTTCGGGGCGTGACACTAGCTTTTGCTTTGGCTCTAGCTCTTGTATACTCTGGCTCTAGCTTCGGCTCCAACTTTGAGTCTATTGGCTCTCACTTGGGCTTGAGCTCTGGCCTTGATTTTAGTTGAGGAAGATAAGGAAAAACGCCCAAAACCATCCAACTGTGCTTGGCTCTAATTTTGGTGCTTGGTTCGGACAAATGCCCAGAACCAAACGATCAAACTTGGCCTCTAATACCATGTAAAATTTCAGAGATTGTGCAGAAGTATGGTGTGATATCGATGATATTATGTAGTTTTTGTAACGTGTGCAAATGTATGTGTGTATGGTATAGTTGGTAGAGGATGGACAAGGGGCAAAGTATATGGGACAAGTATAGTTTCACTAGTTTATAGAAATTATTTTACTATAATTGGAGGAGGTGTTGTGGTGAAGGAGTATCATGATATATGGAGTTTTTGCTCATCTCCCCCACACCTCTTTACATGAATGGGTTGTGGCCTTTTTATAGGCATTTCCACCGACTAAGTACAACCGCCCTAGAGGATTCTGGACTTCCTTATCTCTTAGACAATTCTCAATCTGGATTCCTCCGGAATGCCGTCCATCTCCATGTTTTTCTTCAGCCCACTATTTTTTACTTTAAGTCTTCCTCTTCAACTTGGACACTTCTTGTTGTTCACGTTCATGTCTTCCGGGTTCAGCTAGCCATGACCATTCTCAACAATTATAGACAAATCCATTTTACTTCTTGATTAAGCTAGCTGAACACTTCTTGAGAATTCTAAAGAATGTGAAAAATGGATCACAATATCCAACAAGGCTATGGTGTGCAGCAGAAAATGAAGCCAAAGAGCTTTACCTGGCCAAATTGACCCATTCGATGTGCGCATTCCGTATTCTTTCCAAAGCTACCTTAGTTTCTTTTTAACTTGATGAACTTATGTTTGGCGAATGAGGCTGATAATGTTCCTCGTATTGGATGAAAGTATTTAGGAAACACTAGCTAAAGCTGAGAAAATGCTTTGTTGATGAGTGACCCTTCTCGTCTGCCTCTCTGCACCTGTTATTGGTTGCTGGAAATGTTCTTTCATTTACTGGACTCTTGCGGCAGTTAGTCCACATAGGTCAGTCGAGTTCCACTCATGTTTCCGACGCGTGTCCGGGTCTGAACTCTCATGATTGGGAGTCGAAAGTCATTAGTCACAGTTTCTACAGTGAAAAGAGTCCTAAAACTGTGATTTATGCTGTGAAAAGAGTCTTAAGTAGGACTCTCGACTGTGTTATATGTGTGTGTTTCATTAATGTCGGACAGCAGAATGTGGGGAATTTGTCTATGTTCTTGGTATGTTACATCTCTTCTGCTTAGATCAATGTCAAAAGACACGTGATATAATAAAATCTGACCAACGAGCTATGGTCATTTTGCCTCTAGTACACATATGATCCTTGCGGTTAACAAGTTGTTGTCAATCTATATGGCCATCCCTTCGGCCAAAAAAGTCACCACAAACAACTTGCAAATGCATTTATAAGCGGTCCATTTACAATCATTTAAGGCTCCGAACCATACCCAGCCCCAACTAAATATAACATTGAATCTGACTAATCTGATGGCTAATCGGCAAATGAAAACGTCCGAACTCCCTTTTGGCAATACTTCATCAAATCAACCCAAAATTCTCCCTCCCCATTCAATGAATCAAGTGCATCCTAGTTCACGATTGATGTTAAAAAAAAATTAACATGCATAAAATATGCCAAAATCCAAAGAAAAACGTGGACCCGAATAAGACTTTCGATGCTGCCAGCATGCAGACAAGAACTGCCCATGGTCCACACGTCGCAAGACATTGCCAGTCCGTTCTCAATATTTTCTCCTTGAGCTAGCCACTCTTCCAAGATTAGAAGTTCAATCCTTGAGAAACACAACGAGCTGTCCCATGAAAAAGAATGGATGATTGGCGAGCCCCTACCGAGAGAATGTGCTTTGGGAGTTCGCATGTAGATCCACGGCGCAAATTATTCCAACCCAATCCTATAATCCTATTAAAAGACGACCAGACCGAGAAGCCATCGATAAATTTGGACTGTAGACAATGTAAAGCCAATTATAACAACCAAGAACGGAGTCCAAGGAAACGAAACCAGACGACAGAGAGAGGGAGAGAGGACGAGAGAGAGAGTTTTAGGAGAGAGGGAGAGCAGGGTCGAGACAAGAATCATGGGTTCTCCCTGTTAGTTGAAATCTTAAAGCTTGATTGATTCTGAAAATGAAATAGTATGTCCACTTATGAAAAATTGCTTCTGATTGCTTTTAGAAGTCAAATAGTCTACCAAAATGAGATCAGCTTCATATTTTTGGACTACTTCATTCAGGAATTTTCTGTCCGCTGCTACATGATATCGTTCCTTTGTAGGGGCTTGTGACTGGGGACGGCGGAACACTTCTCTTGGTTATGTGCTTTGTGCTTAAAACTTCTTTCATGTCATATCGGGTCGACGTTCATTATGCTAATTCCCGTGGAAGTTGCTCAGCAGCACACCTGAAATGTTGTACATGTTGTTCTGGTTGTTATATTGGCATTCGTAGAAGAAATCGACTAACATATCAATACACAACAAAAGAATTATCCAGGAATATAGATTGAATCACCAGTGAATGATGGACGAATCTATAACTTCACAATGATCCGAATATAATTACAAGGAAAATATTCTTGTTCAACAGCGTTAATGCCGATCATCTTTTCAAAGTAGTAATGGAGATCTTTTGTGTTATTCTAATAGAGATGAGAACATACGTTCCTTTTTGTACATGTGTCTTGTCTTATTGTCTCTCTCATCAGGAAGTTATTCTAACTTCCCTCAACAGATAACCAATAACACCTCTTCAAAGGGTGCCTCTCAAACACACCTTATCACGAGCAAAACGGTGTCATTTAACAAATAACATTGTGAATAGAATTTTGCTCTTGAGGAAATTGGATGGGCGGACTGAGAGAATGTCACGACGTTTCTGCAAGTTGGTTATGAACATTGAGTGAATTCTTATATTTTACTAGGTTCATACCACTATTGATTTTCAGTCAAGTGACATACGGTTTCTTTCTGCAAAACTTGCTGCGAGCAGTGAGGGTTGTTTGCAGGTTCAATCATTCTTATGCGGCAATCTGGTGATCTCAGGGCAGTATAAGGGTGAATAAATGCTGGTCATCAACTTGGTGAACGTAAAAGCTCATTCATTCTTGTTTCTATTTGTCTTTAGACGTTGTTGCAACAAGCAAAATGACTATATGCTCTATGCAGTGAATCACATTACGCTTGTTCGGATAGATCTACACATCTGCTATTGCTGACTTGATTATGGTTTGGCCTGTACTTTGATCTTGCAACTTTTGCTGCTTTGCAGGGCGAAACGGGGTTTCGAATTTTCATACGGTGGAAATGTCAAACGTTTGCTAGGTAGTTTGTGGCTTATCTGTGTAAATGTCTTCATTGGTCCTTCAATTTTGTTGACGTGAAAAGTAAATCATTGCATCTGTATCTGTCATCAAGTTACATACGTTTGCATATAGAACAATGTAAACTCTCCCAGTAACACTTCAATAGTGTCGGTCACATTATCTAAAGCTCTCTAAGTCTTGCCATGCACATTGCTCATGGCGGGGAAAGTTCACTTAGGCATAGACTCTGCTAAGAAACTGACGCCGGAGAGAGTGTGGAAAAGTAGAAGATAACACAAGTGAAAACTTAAATGAATAGATCACTTGCCACTCGTCGGTAATTAACTCGGATGATAAGAGCAATAGTAGCCATTTGTAGGAATCCATATGGGATAAGAGCAAAACAAGGAAAACTTTTTGTTCTCGAGCCAAAGGCTCAAATAATTTTTTAATCAATCAAGTCTTCTTCTTTTATTCATCATAGCATGCTTATATAGATGAGCATGGAACAACCCTCCAAGCTTGAGTAATTATCAAGACTCTTTTTGTTGCGCAAGCAAGCAATTGAACAATAAATAAACTGAATAAAAAAATAAATTGAACACCGAATTTACGTAATTCAGTCGTAATGACCTACGTCCACGGGAAGAGTAATATGAAATTCCACTATTAATCAAGTGGTACAACAGAGATTGTAATCACACTCATGTCACTCAAAACCCTAAGTATATTCATTAACTTACGCAATATTTAGTCTCACAATCTCTCACAAAATAATCTCTTAATCTCACGAAGTATTTAATACAAATTCTTACCACTGGAATTTAATCGACTTCAAACACTCGGATATTTTCAGGGTGTGATTTACTAATAGAAACTGCTCTTTTATACTCTTCATAAGTGTTGCGACCGACTTCTCGATTTTTTTTTTATTGAACATGCAAAAAGGAGACTCGCCTGATACGTGCTAAGTCTAAGTTCATGACTTAACTCGGGCCTTCCCAAGCCCATACCATATTGCGACCTAAGGTTAAGATTTTTTTAACATACAAGTGGTTTATAACAAGGAGTCGCCACTAATCGATTTGGGGTTGGTCGATTAGAAATCCAAATAGAGTGATGGGAGGATCACCCTATTCCTACGAACTAGAGATTAACTGAGTTCGGGGACTTAGTTACTCTAGTTGGATAACTAATGTCATTTCGGTACATTTTTACCCTATTCGTTTTTGAAAACATTTGTCAAGTAATTTGGATTGATTTTAGGACCTTTCTCCTAACATGTGAGGTGATCAAGCGAGTGCGTAATCAAAGCGATTAGCAGTCAAAGTAGATATACAGTATAAGGTTCTAGCCCTAACTAAGGCAACCAACATTTAAAACACAACAAACCACGCCATTATAATCTAATTAAAAACATGCATGAAAACAATACAATAGTACACGATCCTATAGGCTTATATAATTAAAACATGACAACTTATGTAATTAAAACAATATGCATAATGATACAACAATAAATTAACACATTCAGATTGAAAAAAAAAAACATAATAAAAAAACCTTTTTTTAAAAAAAAATAATTTTTTCGAAATTAAAAATATATATATGGTAGAAGAGAAAAAAAATATTTTTTTTATTATTTTTTATTATTTTAAATTTTTTTATTGAAAATAAAATAATAATATAATATAATATCAAAACTAGGTCGGGTCAGCGGATCCGGGTCAGTCGGATTCGACCCAGGGTGTTGACCCTGGTCGAATCGGCTGATCCGGGTCAGTCGGAACCGACCCGAGTCAACGAATCCGGCCCAGGGCGTTGACCCGGGTCGGATAGGCTGATCCGAGTCGATTTCGACCGACCCAGGTCAATGGATTCGACTCAGGGCGTTGACCCGGGTCGGGTCGCACTCGCGTGTATAGACACATGGGGACGCTAGAGGAGCCAAAATTGGCCTTCTGCCGGCCGACCCAGACCGGCGTCGCCCCCAAATCCGTGCCCTGGACCATCACCGAGCTTCGCCACCTACCTAGGTCACTGTCCAACCGCCTGCTCGCCGGCCGGTGACCAAAATAAACTCTGCCTCTTTGAGGCATTTTGTCAAACACAGGTTATGCACAAACAGAAATAGGAGATTCCAACCTGTTTCGAGGCCCCGCCGTCCTCGGAAAACCTGTACCTACCTTTGGCAACGGCGCATGAACACCGGGGGACGACGGTATGGGCCAAGACTTGCGCGAAACGACCAGCACGTGTCTCGACCAAACCGAACACCAAAGCAGGGGAAAACAGAGACGGCGAGTACGCGGGGAGGCTCGCCGGTCGACAGCGTGGTTGGGTGGCTTTCCGGCGGCTGTGTGGGCGACGGCGAGGCTATTGGCTTTCCTTTTAGCTCCGGCGGACTCTCAGTTCGCTCTCCTTCTCTCTCTATTCTCTCTCTCTCTATTTTTCTCTCAAAAAGTGGTCGACCCCTCCTCTATCTCTCTGGTTTTTATAGTGGCCGAGGGCCACTGCTTCTGCTCCCTAACGTCGGCTGACGACGGCCTGAACCAGCCTATGCTGCCTCACGAATTCCGCGGCCATTTAGGCCGGTGCAGTGGGGGGGTTGGTTCTGTGAGGGCAAAAAGGGAGAAGGGGCAAAGGGAAAGCTCGGGAAACCGGGCTCCCCTGGCCATTATAGCCAGTCCCGTTAGCGTGCTCCCCTGGCCTTCCTCTAGCATGATGGTGACGGCAACGTTGCTGCTCTGACATTCGTCACGGTGGACGTCAGGAGCATGGGCAAACAAAGGAGACGAAAGAGACAGGGTAGCGAAGGGGAAGGAAGGAGAAGGGAAGCTAGGCCGGGCCTAGCTGCGTGGGGGGGAAAGGAAAGAAAAAAAAGAAAGCGGGCTGGGCCCACAAGGGGGAAGAGAAAAGGAAAAGAAAAGGGCCGAGTCGGCCCAGCCCTGACTCGGCCTGACTCGAATTTTTTTTTTGAAAATTTTGAAATTTTTTTCCCTTTTTTTTAGATACTATAATAGACCCTATTAATACAAATATGCTTAATTTCTATATGCAATGCATTTAATAGAAACATTTTTTTGTCTTAGGAATTAAAGAAAATTAATTCATAAATTTTGTGTAATTAATGTTGGGCAAATTAAAAATATATGTCAACAGCTGCTCTTCTTTGAAGGTGATCTTGTAGAGGTTGAGCTCGCAGAGATTACATTTAAAGACAAAATGACACCTAAATTTGGCCCATGCATGTTCAGTGAATGCTATTTTTGGCGAGACAGTAGGTCCCATTTTCATGATGCGATAAGATAACGCATGCTAAAGCAAATAAAAGCATACCTAGGGCTACTTACCTTGCCAAAGGTTAAAGTAATTCTAGATAGTCGGTATCATATGTTGAGGACTCGAATTTGTCTTCGGTCGCCTCGACTAAATTTCATTCATCTAGGACCCGAACCTATCTTCGATCGCCTTGACGAAAGAAATTGTTTGTCTAGGACCCGAACCTTTCTTCAGTCACCTTGACTGGGAGAAATCGCTCGCCTAGGACCCAAACCTATCTTCGGTCGCCTTGATTGGAAGAAATTGCTCGCCTAAGACTCGAACTTATCTTCAATTGCCTTAGCTAGATTTCATTTGTCTAAGACCAAAACTTTTCTTCGGTCGCCTTGACTGGGGAAATCGCTTGCATAGAACCCTAACTTATTTTCCGTCACCTTGACTGGATTTCATTTGTTTCGGACCCGAACCTACCTTCGGTCACCTTGACTAGGAGAAATCGCTTGTATAGGACCCGAACTTATCTTCAGTCACCAGCTAGATTTCGTTTGTCAAAGTACTGGCATCTTATAAGGAGTACCTGAAAAGACTTGACGTGAGCAGAGGAGATTAATCCCATGCTCAAGAAGGTACCATTATAATCATAGGTACATAGTGAACAGAGGGGACAATCCAATGTTCAGTTTATGAACAGAGAGGTCAGTCCAATGTTCGAAGGGTACCATAACAATCGTAGATACATAAATTTTGGAAACGAACATAAGTAGAATATACTTACTCGAGCACATTCATATATACATATATGCATTCATCAAAGAAATAGACAACTAAGGCTATTTTAGAATATCGTATGAAATATCTTGACCACAAGTCAAAATGCATTTCTTTTTCAAAGGAACATCTGGTTTACCTTCCGGGTAGTTTGAAAAGAAATCTAATGAAATACCTAGTGTTTCTTAACCAGAGGTTTGATGTATCATTTGCTGAATAACCGACCCTTTTTAGGGCATCTCTC
This sequence comes from Syzygium aromaticum, assembly GCA_024500025.1. Classification (NCBI taxonomy): domain Eukaryota; kingdom Viridiplantae; phylum Streptophyta; class Magnoliopsida; order Myrtales; family Myrtaceae; genus Syzygium; species Syzygium aromaticum. The sequence goes on along the minus strand of CM044886.1, from coordinate 3,625,151 downwards.
TTGAGGTGATAATGAGGGCTTCTCCAGTGCCCGAATTTTCATGTCTTACCACTGGGGATTAAAAATCTGAGTTGTTAAAAACGATTAACACAAACATGCATACCTTCATCAGGGATAGACAAGTTAGGCTATTCCAGAATGTGTATTTATGCAAGGTGATTTTGCCATGTTTACATCACCAAATATCCACCGAGGGTCAATCAAAACAATTTTCACTCCCAAGGTGGACTTCTCGAGATGCTGAACAAAAAACCTTCAGTTAGAAAAGACCTTCCGCTTGCTCTCATTGAAAAGGGTTGTTTATCCTATCCATTGAGGTGGGAACATCGATAACACTCAATTTGACCGTTATCACATCAACAAGGGTTTGAGTTTTCTCGCAAGTAGTACGATGCTACCAATCCAAGATGTCTTCTTCAATGTCGTAATGCTAGCTTGGTTAATGGCTTAACAAAGGAGACTGTCCAAGTCAAGGCCATGAAAGAAAATATCCTACAATTATCTCCAGGTTTACAAGTCAAGAACTCTACAAAACGAGATAGAAGTAGTCTTGCTCGCACTTCCTCGAACGTTATTTATAAACATTAGAAATTCCACGTTAATTCAAGTACCCTAGTCAGAAAAAACTTCATGAGGGAGGTAACGTAGACTTGGTTCACAAGTTGGGGAACAAAATGATCGTTGGGCTAAAAAAATGTGTGTACGGGTGAGAATTAGTGATTATCTTAGCGTTGTCACCAGTCTTTTTCTCCACCATCAGGTTCCTTTTGGAAAACTCCCTAGGTAATCTGGTGCTTTGGCTTCCAGAACAGCTTTTTCTTGAGGAACTTTTGTGTCAAGCATTTTCCTGGATACCATTCGATTTCTGTCCTAATTACTTTCTCCAGAATAGGTTCGTCTTTATATATCATGACAGATCTTTGTCAAGACAGAGTTCTTAAAGTAGAGATTTTTATCAAAGAAGAACTCAAGTTTAAACCTTTTGGGATCGTCTATTCTACACCACTTAACAATTTTGAGGTATTTGAGAGCACATTCACCACGTTCAGAGATCTCCTTAGCTAAAACTTAATTGTTTTTCACACAAGTTACCTAGAAATTAGGAACTCCTTTCTCTTCATCTTTTTCATTGTTTTTCTTTTTCTCATTTTTCTTTTTCTTAGGTTTTTATTCATGGGCGTTGGTCTTCTTTTTTCTTTTTCTTCTTCTTTTTTTTATGTGTCAAGAAAGTTCTTGGAGTCTCCATCTTCATTTGGTGCTTTGGACCGTGATGCTCAAACTATGGTGACTTTTGCTTTGCCCTAGTGTGAGGAACGATCACCAATTGGGTTCGTACGGAATGAAGTCGCCAGCTTAATTGGGTTGGCAAGGGATACAAGTGTATGGGATAGAAGAAGAATTGCTCTTCGTCATTCTATGGCACTTAAATTATCATGAGAGTTCATCGGTAAAAATAACACTCAAAGATTAATGCAAGTGAAAGCAAGAAAATTTCTATTCATCTTTTTCACCTTATATGAGTTGCTGCGGCTGATGATCATAGAAAATTTTAGATATTACAGATTCCTCATCCCTCTTGTCTTGTTCAGTTCCTAGGTAAGAACATCACTGTTATCAATGACATGTTGACATTTTGGACAGATTCTAATTAGTTTGCTACTCCTCTCTTGACAAAGCCCTTAACTTCGACTGTCCGGCCGTCGATAGTGTGTTTGTCTTGGAGGACCCACCCTGTTGAGGACCGCCAGCTCCGTGAAGGTGACGAGGTTGAAGTCACAAGGGTGGTGATCGAAGGGAAGGGACGTTTTTCTTGTTTCCTCTAAATTTGAATCCTTCCTATGATGCTAATTTATCTCAAATTGCCCCAATGTGAGATGGTTCTTGATAGGGGTAATATAAAAGGAATCTCCGAATGTATGGGCTCAAAATTGGTCAAGTAAAGGATCAATGGTAGTATATGGGGCAAAGAAATGAATTGCCTCTCATCACTTTGATTACTATACCTTATGCGAGAAATCTCTTTACATTGTAGAAATGAAACTTTTTCGCTCATCTTGCAAGTGTTTCGCACGTGAGAATGTATATAGACTAAAGACTGCCTCTCATCATCCTGACACATCCCATTCAAGACATTGGAGCAGTTCAACACTATTCGTTGAATTGTCAAGATTTTCACAGGGAATTGACGAATTAAACAGGTAAAATTACCATGCAAAATTCTTTCCCAAAAGATATGTGATGCACCTAGAGGAAGGTTAAGCATTTATTTGTTTTAACATGTTTCTTCTTTCTTGTTTCTTTCTACTCTTATGCGAAAAGTTTGTAAGGAAAGAGATACTTACCTATGTTGTAATGGCAAGGCAAACCTGTAAGGTAATAAGAAAGACCATGTTAATGAATAGCTCTTTAAGAGACAGCAATTGGGAACGATACAACATTACCCTTCATGATTCCCTTCTTTTGAGATTAAATTGACAATTCCTTGAGTCTTCTCGGATGTCAACAATTCTCTTTTGACGAAAACATGAGCTTATGTTAGTAATGAGATGATTGAGGGTAAATTGAGAACGATACAAATTACCCTTCTTCCATTTTGTCTTCAAAGTTAGCAGAGTCTTTTCTCCTCTCATGGTTGGGCGCGAAGCTCGAATGAAATCCTCTATAATTAGGGATGCTTCCGAATAGATGGTCCTATTGTCAGCGCATGATATGTCAATATGGCTATGGTATGTCGGGGAGTTTCTCGGGAATCATATGATTCATGATATGCATAGGGCATGTGCAATTGCTTGCATGGGGATCTTCGCAATAAAGCTAATTTTTACTTTAAAGGTCTCTGACGAACGTAGGCGTGACTACCATCGATACTTTCGTGGTTGTCAGGATCGGCCTTGATGTCAATTTGTCATATGCGAAGTCCTTTCCAGTTAGACTTGCCACTAGGAATGTCCTTATTGATAACTTTTCTGCCAATTTCCTTGTTATCAATAGGAACATAGAAGTTATTTCAAGAATAGTACTTCTTCACAGCATCAAAGTTGATCGGGTTGGAGAATTGACATCCATCCATCTCAGTCAGAATCAAAGCCCCTCCAGGGAGTGTCTTTTTTACAACGTAAGGACCCTTATAGTTTGGAGCGAACTTACCTCCAAGTTCAGGAGGTAGTGGTTGTACTTTTCTCGGGACAAGATCGCCTACTTCAAAGTGTCTTGGACACACCTTTCGATTGAATGATCTGGCTACCCTCTGTTGATAACATTGCCCATGACAAATAGCCTTCAATCGCTTTTCATCGATTATATTCAGCTGCTCCAGTCTTTGCTACTTCCACTCCGTCTGAAACAATTTCACTTGGGACAATACCCGCAGCGAGAGGATTTCTACCTCAACAGGTAGGACTGCTTCCATGCCATACACTAGGGAAAAAGGGAACGCCCCGGTAGATGTCTGAATTGATGTTTGGTATGCCATTAATGCAAAAGGCAATCTTTCATGCCAATTTCTATAGTTCTCAGTAGTTTTGGCTAAGATCTTCTTGATGTTTTTGTTGGCAGCTTCATAGCTCCATTTATTTGAGGACGATAAGGAGATGAATTCAAATGACGGATTTTGAATTTACTGAGTAAATCATCAACAAATTTGTTATTCAGATTTGTCCCGTTATCTGTAATGATAGCTTCAGGGACACAATAACGGGTGATTATATCTCATTTGATGAATTTTATCACATTCCGTGCAGTGACATTTGTATATGACATGGCTTCGATCCACTTGAAAAAATAATCAATTGCGACCAAGATGAAACGATGTCCATTTGATGCTTTTGGATTAATTGGACCAATCACATCGATGCCCCACATTAAAAATGGCCATGACTCTGACAATTGATGTAATTTAGTTGGTGGGGCATTTATCTTGTTTCCATGGATCTGACAACGGTAACAATTTCGAACATGTCGGATGCAATCACTTTCCAAGAAAAGCCAGTAATAACATAATCTTGTTATTTTCCTGGCCAACATGTGTCCATTCATGTGTGGACCACATACTCCTTCATGCAATTCCTGCATAATTCGTATTGCTTTAGTCGCATCCACGCATCTTAGCAAAATAGAGTCATAAGACCTCTTGTACAAGTTTTCACCATTGACGAAGAACTCCGTTGCCATCTTCATTATGTATCTTCTGTTTGCAGAGCTAATCCCTTCGGGGAATTGCTGTTCCTTGATGTAATTCATGATATCGTAATACCATGGTTTACCATCGGGTTCCTCAGTCAAGGTCATGCAATGGGCCGGTTTAGTCAAGACTTCAGTCTTTAGAGGCTCTATTTCCAAACCATTGATAACCTGTAACATAGATAATAATGTAGCCAGTGCATCGGCGAATTGATTATGAAATCTAGATAGGTATTCAAACGAAATCTCGTTGAATGCTGAAACCAATTCTTCCAAATAGTCATGATAGGGCACTAGTTTAGTATCCCTAGTTTTCCATTCACCCACAGTCTGGAGTATGATTAAGGCAGAATCGTCAAACACTTTTAGTTTGGCTATTTTCATATCAATTGCTGCTTGTAAACCGAGAATACATACTTCATACTCGGCAATATTGTTAGTGCAAGGAAACACCAATTTCACGGCTATCAGATAATGCTGCCCATCTGGGGATATCAAGACTGCCCCAGTACCAAAGCCAGACAGGTTTACTACTCCATCAAAAAGACATAGTCCATGTGTGTTCTTCTGTTGATAAAATACGGTCATCTGGGAGATCATCCTTATGTGTTTCCCCAGGGCATTCAGCTAACATATCAGTGATCACTCAAACTTTCACCGATTTTTATGATGATGTTTGAATGTCAAATTCTAAAATTAAAATTTGCCATTTGGCTAATTTTCCCACTAATGCCAGTCGGTTAAGCAAATACCGAATAGGGTCGTTTTCGGTTACGAGGAATGTCTAGTGGTGCGAAGAATATTGTCGGAGCCTATGCAACACCTACACCAATGTGACATATGTTTTTTCTGATTCGGAATAATTCTGTTTCAAAATGGTAAATTTCTTACTCATATAATAGATGGCTCGTTTTTTTCCATCGTCGGGGTGGCTCTAGGCCAACAGGGCTCCTAACGATTCACTATGAATCGTTAAACAAAGAGTCAGGGGATACTATGGGACTAGTGAAACTAGTACCAGGGGATTCATCAAATACTGCTTCAGCTTTTTAAATGCTTCTCGGCAATTCTCATCCCAATTAATCTGAGCATCTTTTTTGAGAAGTTTGAAAAAAGGTCATGCAGTCTCAGAGAGTTAGGAGATGAACCGAGCAATGTAATTCAACCTTTCCAAAAGGCTTCTGACCTCTCTCACTGTGGACGGGGATTTAAGTTCACATATTACTTTGACTTTTGAGGGGTTGACCTCGATCCCCTTGCTACTCACGATAAATCCGAGTAACTTACCAGAGGTCGCCCCAAACACGCACTTTGCAGGGTTCAAGCATAATTTGAACTCGCGCAACCAACTAAATAGCTTCTTCAAGGCTTCAATGTAGTCTTCTCCGCATCTAGTCTTGGCGATCATATCATCGACATAAACTTCAATTTCTTTGTGCATCAGGTCATGAAAGAGAGTGACCATAGCATGTGGTATGTTGCCTCGGCATTCTTCAACCGAATGGCATAACCCTATAGTGAAAGATCCCCTATGGAGTGATGAATGCCGTCTTCTCCTTATCTTCGTCATTCATCTTTATCTGATTGTATCTGGAGAATCCATCCATAAAAGAAAATAATTCGAATCCAGCAGTGCTATCCACAATGATATCTATATGGAGGAGCGGAAAGTTGTCCTTTGGACTGGCCTTATTCAAGTCACGATAATCAACACAAACTCGAATTTGACCGTCCTTCTTCTCTACTGGCACGAAGTTTGCTACCCAATTAGGGTATTGCGAAACCTCGATAAACCCTACTTTCAACAGCTTCATCACTTCTTCTTCGATTTTCGATAGCTCGGGTTTAGTTCTTTGAAACCTTTGCTTCTTAGGAAGCATGTCGAGATTGGTAGGCAGATTATGCTCAATAATCCGAGGGTCTAATCTTGGCATATCAGAATAAGACCATGCGAAGAATTCTTGATAATCCTTGAGAAGAGCAACTAGGCGTATAGCTTTCTCTTCGGGAAGGTTGGCTCCAATCTTCACTTTTTTAGGTCTTGAGTACCGCTCAAATTGATGGTAACAGTATCTTCAATTGTAAGGGGCTTGAATTGTTCATACTGCTCCCAATTTTTTCGGATTTCAATGAGGTCATCACTTGAATCGTCAGAATCGCTATAGTCAGTATCTACATCATTGGGCTAGACCATACTAACTCCCTCGCAAGTCCCAAGATTATGCCTGGAACATAGGGTAAATCGATCAGAAAAATAAATAGGGGGATAAAGATTTTCATTGTCCTTTTCCTTTTAAAACATTTTTTAAGAAACAGTAAAATGTCTTTAATTTTCAAAAAATTTTAGGAACGAGGAAGCATGAGATAGCCCGAGCCTCAAAATATTTTCTTTTTCGTGGCTAGATATCATCAACGGACCGGTTTGGGATACTACCTCATGCCATCAAAACATTATTTATTTACAACACATGGTTTTACAATCTCAAAAGAGGAAAAGTTCAAAAAGACATTTCTTCCAACAGAAATGACGACAAAAAACAAAATACAATGATAGCCCATTTTCCAGGGATTCATGCAGAAGAGAGGAAAGAAATTCTACTCAAGCAGGATTGTGCCCATTCCCTCCACCGGTCCTTCGTCTATTGCACCGATGAAGAAATCCTTGAAAGTATCATTCCAGGAATCTAGCCCCTCGGCTCCTCTCTTTAATGGTGTCAGCTTTTCCATGTCATCCCATCTGCTAAGAATGCTATTCTGCCAATCTTCATAAAAACTTGATGGCATCCGGTATTCAACGTAATAGTCAAACTTACCACTGGGCTGGCCCAGGGTATCCATAATCGTCTTTCCCTTGCGTGCCGTATCAAAAAGCTTAGAAGCAACGGCACGAACGCTAAGTACCACAAAAAGATCATCTTCACCATGACACAGCTATGGGGCACAAAAAATGAATGCTCTGGCATCCAGTAGGTCTTGAACTCTATTCTTCAGAGTATTGCAATCATCCAGCGAGTGCCCAATCTCTCTCGAATGATAGTCACAAGATTTGGAGGGATTATAGTTAATGAAGTATTTAGGAGTAGGGTTTGTACTCGTTTCTGAGGTTGGGTCTTCATGTATGGCCCCTATAAAGATGCCGTTAAATAAGGTGACCACATTATCCGGCATTTCTTCTCATTCATAATCTTCTTCAATTGGTAGCTTGTCTGGATTCCGATGTCGGTCAACAGCAACATTTGCAGAAAGAGTCAAGAAGCTCACGTGATTTGAACATTCGACAAGCTGCTTAAACCCCTCACCGGATTGTCCTGAGAGGTTAAGATAAATTTTTTCATCTTGCAGCAATTTAGCAGGTGGCGGGAAAGTTTCCCGAATATGGGAAAGTAACAGACCAACTTGACCCTTCACGTGCTCCTTGTTGACCTGTAGATTTCCTTCGTGATATCCTAGGCCAGCTGTGTGATGATTCCTAGAGGCCTAAATAGGCTCTCGGATGCCCCGGCCTCCTCTGCCGAGTCCTTGGCCTGGGATGAAGCCATTTCCGACCATAACCTTCCCTACCATGATTGAGGCTTTTGGCATATCAGGGACAATGGGAGAAATTCCTCGATGTCCATACACGGTTGATACGAGCTCAATATCTACTAACTAAATTCGACCCTGCCACTTAGTTCAACAAACGAGATAACAGTTTCTTGATAAATTCGATGGTCCTCTTCTCTAAGGACAGTAATCAGTTTCCCTTAAGCAACAAACTTCACACTTTGATGAAGGCTTGAAGGTACAGTTTCAGCAGAGTAAATCCAGGGACGGCTCAGCAGAAAGTTAAACATAGTGAGGATGCCCATTACCTGAAATAGAATGCTAAATACTATTGGGTCAATCTGGATATCAAGGTCGATCTCACCCACGGTGTCTTTCTTCATCCCGTCAAATGCTCGAACGGATGTTTTGGAGGCACGAAGCTTAGACGTGTCCACATTGAGACGATGCAAGGTTGCCAACGGGCAAATGTTCAACGCAGACCCATTGTTTATAAGAACTCAAGCTACATGGGAGTTTCTACAGTTAACGGAGATGTAGAGACCCTTGGTATGTCCCCTTCCTTCGACAGTAAATTCATCTTCCGAGAATGTTATTTGATCCTTCAAAAAGATAGACCCCACAAATGCTTCTAACTTGTCATGTTCAATTATCTCTGGGACGTTTACTTCGCCGAGTACTTTCATCAGGGACTTCTGTTACTTCATGAACGTTTGGAGTAGTTCCAACAAAGAAATCTGGGCGGGCAATTTGCGTAACTGGTCCACCACATTGTGTTCACTGGCTTTGACGATGGCCAGAAATTCTTTGGCTTATTCATCAGTAACAGGCTTTGGAGAGAGCGCATCAACTTGGGCATACGTTCGTCCGGACCTGGTAAATAAGTCAACATCCAGTTCGTAGGAGCATGGAACTGCTTTGTCATTTTCGTACCGGTAAGACCGAGATATTTCAATCACTATGTGCCCCTCGGTTAGGGAAACCTCAATCGTCAACTCCTTCTCGTCTGGGCTATCAAGCAAAGGTTTGTTCACAAGTATGGGGATGGATTCACTTGTTTCGGCATTCAATGCTGAGAGTTCTTTGTCCTTGTCGATGATAATCTCAGAGATAGTGGCCACTATGCCGGTACTGTCGGCATACATAATCAAACCTGCTTTCGCCATACTGGCGACCCTTTCTTTTATTAGGGACAAGGGCAGCACTTCACTAGTAGGATAATACCCAGCTTTCACTAGGGCGTTATAAACGTCAACAATATATACCCTCTCACTCTTAATTCGACAAGCGTCAAAAGTGGATATGGCATTAACTCTATTTTCATGTTCGGGTAACGGGTTGTTTTGGACATTTGGCTTGGATGTCTGAAATGAAAAGGCTTTGGTGTCAAACAAGTTTTGAATTCGGTGGTTGAGGGTATAGCAGTCATCCGTCGAATGTCCTATCTCGCCCATGTGATAGTCACACTTCTTGGACGGATCGTAATTCGAAAAGCTTTCTGAGTTGGGACGTTTTGACTCGGTAAAAAGTGGGCTTTTCTTTCGAAGTATAGCCAGGACTTGAGAAAGGGATCCAAGCAACGGAGTGAATTCTCTCTTCTTATATCGCTTCGGAAGTTAGCGACTTGAGGTCAATTGCTACTCACTACTCACCTGAATTGTCCGGGGAGGATGAACGGTCTAGGTGTACACGATGTTTCTATCCATCAGGGATTCTTTCTCTTTTCTCGCGTTGAGCCTCTTGCTTGTGGAAGCGGGGTCTGTGAACCATCCATCACGCAATTCCATTTCAATTCGTTTACCCACAGGAACAAGACGATTAAGAGATTCAGCAGTGGCATCAACCAGGCGGTGTCTGTATTCATACGGAAGAGACTTAATGAACAACTTCACTTGTTCATGATCAGTGAGTTGTAGGGTAACCTGGGCGGCTAAATTTCTCCATTTGGTGGCATACTCTTTGAAGGACTCACTCTTCTTTTTTTCAGTGCGTTCTAGATCGTCCCGAGTAAAGGTAACGTCGAGTGAACTGATATTGCTTGAGAAATGTATCAGCGGCGTCATCCCAAAATTTAAAAGCATCCTCGTCTTTTAACATATACCATGTCAAAGTTGATCCCGTCAAACTTGCATGAAATGTCTAAATCATGAAGAGTTCATTATCCATGTACTAAGTCATCCACACATAATACATGTACAAATGGTGTCAAGGGCATGAGGTGCCATCATATTTCTCAAATTCTAACATCTTGCACTTTTCTAGTACTTTGACCTATTTGTATATAGACAGGTCAAGTGGGACAGCATGCTGCGGGCCTTGTAGCTGTTTCAGCATCTACTCGACCTTTGCAAGGCGTTTGTCATGTTCTGTCATCGGTGCGCTTTCAGGTTCAACCTTCCTGACAGCAAAGGGAAGCGGATCGTCCTCTAGCAATGGCATTTTGTTGTCATTAACGAAAGCTTTGTCTTTTCCAATAGACAGTGGTGGCAACAACACCTTGATTGCTGCAGGCGTTGGCGTGAGCTTCCCATTAATGGATTCTATTTGTTTGGTGAGGTTTTCAAGTGTATTGAAAACCATCTTCATTTCGTTTTCCATACTATCGAGACGGATGTTTTCTTCAGCCATTTTTTATAACTACCTATGAAAACATTGAAATGAATGAGTATAATGCTTAATAAAGAATCATTTCTTGACCTAATCATAATATTATTACATATTTTATTTATTTGTGAAGAAAAAAATGAGAAAAAAAGGTTTTATTAATATCAACATTATAGGTGGCATCCCCGGGGTTCAAACCCCGGTCGCCTCAGACCGTTGCGCTCATTTCCGGATACCATTGGGTCGAAGGCCGCGGTGGGTCATTAAGGCACAAAACAATTTATTTATAGAATAAAAAGCGGTCCGAGCTATATTAACATTAGTACAACCTATAAATACTTTTAAAGAAGAAAATCAAAACCCCTAAACATAAGTACTAGGAAAATATAAAAAACATGGGTTTTTAACAAAAAGGGCGCCATTCTTGGATGCTCATTCTATAAACGATGGGGAAGCTATAGTCTCTTAGAGTCGCTTATTTTCACGGACAAGCTCCGCAATAAGCGTATCATTCGTCCCCACAGTCCTTTCGAGATGATCAATTTGTACTTGGCGACTGGGCTTGTTGGTTACATCCGGGACCTTTGGCTGTAGATCTACCAGGATTTGATGATGTAAAATGTAGAACAGAGAGGCATAGTGGACCCTTTCCTACCCTTTCAATAGCCTAAGCACAAGAATATTCTCAGGATGACATTCAGTCCACACCCCCTGGATGACACGAATTTTGCTAGCGTAGTTGTAGTTTGAGCGGGTGAATTAAACTCGAAACAAGTCTGTCTTGAGAGGCAGCGGAATCTCCTGAAGGGCCTTGTACTAGCGAGCTACCCGGTAGGAGTAATACAAAGTGGCGCAAGATAAATCGAGCAATGGAACAGGATTGTGGAATCTGTGGGCATAACGAACCTAACCCTCATGGAACCATTTAGTGTGCCATAAGAATGCTTTGGGATCGGGGTCTTTCAAAAAGTTTATCCAGGTAATGTAATCCTTATTAGGGGAATTATTTTTTAAGATCTCAAATCTTTGTATCGGATGCATGAGGTCGTCGATTTGAAAAAGTTGCATGAGGTGCCCAAATCCTCTCAAATGAGATAAAAACCAAATTTGCAAAATTTCTAGGGAGGTCCGCTTGATTTTCTCATCATTTTGTTTAAAATGGTTTAAAGACAAAAATGTTTTTGCCAAAACCAAATTATCATAACTCAAGCCGGTGCGAATTTGTTTGGTTACATACGCAATCGAGGGGTTTATTGAATATTTAAGATGAGGGAAAATGACACACCCGATAAATGCAAGGATGAAAATCTTGGCTTTTTGACTCATAGATTGACTTTCAAAACATTCATTTAAGAAAAACCATGGGCATGCATTACAATGAGCTTTAACGACTCCTTTTACGGTTTCGCTTTTGGTTTGCAAAAATTGGGATAATTCAAGTAAAGGGGACACGCCCAAAAGAGGTTTGATAAGCTCACATCCCAAAGGTTTTCCAATAACGACACTATATTCTTCCAGAGTCGAGGTCATCTCAAACTTACCAAAAATGAAAGCAAACGTCTGTGGACATCAAAAATGTGCTAACGCTTGCATCATGCCAGAATGGATGTTGATTTTGAGTAGTGGGAGTAGACGGTCAATTCTTACTTTGACATACTGTTGGCCATTCTGATCGAGCTGGTCCCATCATGCCAAAAGTTCTTTTTTAGGAGTTGGGACGAATTGAACATCGGCTCTTCCCATCGTGTATATAATGCAATCAACGGGTGGCATAACAGTAACAAATCAATCTAATAAGTAGGCTGCATAATAAAATAAGAAGGGATAGAATATATACATTTCCTTGAGCCATGACAATCACAATGACATACACATGAAGAGTGAGGTCCGATTTCTATTTAGACCGGTTCAGCAAAATGAAATTAAAATGGTGCCTGACCGTCGCAGTCCCGCGTTGGTGTTAAATCCTTTTAACCTCGGCCAAATCGAAAAGAATATCTTATAGTCACGCGAATAGCGGCTAAAGATACTACTTTACGATTTTTAAAAATAAATTTCGGGGAAAAAAAAATGCAACCTCTATATCGCAGGCTCACGTTCAAGGTCGTATTTTTCTTAACATTATCCTAGAATGCCCTATCGCGGCCTAAGTCCGGTAGCGTGGTTGTGTGCAACAGTGTAGTGCTAAATCATTAAAGCATGCACAACAATTTAAAATCAATCAATTTGAACCTGCAAGAACAAATAACACCTTAATGTTTGGATCATACCTGAAGTAATCGTTGCCAAATAAAAATTATTTTGAACAGGATAAAAAATATTTTGGCTTAAGTCCACTCAAAAAGTCCCCAGCGGAGTCGCCAATCTGTCGCGACCAACCTCCCTATTTTTTTTATCGAGCATACAAAAAGGAGGCTCGCCCGATACGTGCTAAGTCTAAGGTCGGAACTTAACTCGAGCCTTTCCAAGCCTATACCATATCGCGACTTAAAGTTTAGATTTTTTTAATATGCAAATGGTTCATAACAAGGAATCGCCACTAATCAATTTTGGATAGGTCGATTAGAAACCCAAATGGAGTGATGGGAGAATCACCATATTCTTATAAACCAAATATTAATTGAGTTCAGGGACTTTGTTACACTAGTTAGATAACTAATACCCTTTCGGTATCTTTTTATCCTGTTTATTTCTGAAAACATTTGTCAGGCAACTTGGATTGATTTTAGGACATTTCTCCTAGCATGTGATGTAATCAAGCGAGTGCATAATCAAAAGCGATTAGCAGTCAAAGTAGATATACAGCCTAAGATTCTAACCCCAACTAAGGCAACCAATATTTAAAATGCAACAAACCACGCCATTATAATCTAATTAAAAAAATGCGTGAAAATAATACAACAGTACGCGATCTTATAGGCTTATTTAATTAAAACATGACGACTTATGTAATTAAAACAACATGCATAATAATACAATAATAAATTAACACATTCAGATTAAAAAAACATAATAAAAAACCTTTTTTTTCAGAATTAATATATATATATATATATATATATATATATACAGTAGAAGAGAAAAAAAATTATTGAAAATAAAATAATAATATAATATCAAAACTGAGTCGGGTCAACGGATCCAGGTCGGTCGAATCCGACCCAAGGTGTTAACTTGGGTCGGTCGGAACCAACCCAGGTCAATGATCCAACGCGGTTCGGATAGGCTGATCAGGGTTGGTTGGAATCGACCCGGGTCAATAGATCCGACCCAAGGTGTTGACCCGACCCGGTTTTGATATTATATTATATTATTATTTTATTTTCAATAAAAAAATTTTAAAATAATAAATTATTAAATTATTAAAAAAAGTTTTCTCTTCTATCATATATATATATATATATATATATATATATATATATTTTAATTCCAAAAAAAATTATTTAAAAAAAAGGTTTTTTTATTATGTTTTTTTTATATCTGAATGTGTTAATTTATTGTTGTATCATTATGCGTGTTGTTGTAATTACATAAGTCGTCATGTTTTAATTAGATAAGCCTATAGGATCGTGTATTATTATATTGTTTTCATGCATGTTTTTAATTAAATTATAATGACGTGATTTGTTGCGTTTTAAATGTTGGTTGCTTAGTTAGGGCTAGAACCTTAGGCTGCATATCTACTTTGACTGCTAATCGCTTTTGATTATGCACTCGCTTGATCACCTCACATATTAGGAGAAAGGTCCTAAAATTAATCCAAATTGCCTAACAAATGTTTTCAGAAATGAACAGGGTAAAAAGGTTCCGAAATGGTATTAGTTATCCAACTAGTGTAACCAAGTTCCCGAACTCAGTTAATCACTAGTTCGTAAAAATAGGGTGATCCTCCCATCACCCTATTTGGAATTCTAATCAACCCCCAAATCAATTAGTGGCGACTCCTTATTATAAACCACTTGCATGTTAAAAAAATCTAAACCTTAAGTCACGATATGGTATGGGCTTGGAAGAGCCCGAGTTAAGTCCCGAATTTAAACTTAGCACGTACCAAGCAAGCCTCCTTTTTGCATGTTCGATAAAAAAAATCGAGAGGTCGGTCGCGACAATAAGAAGTCACACTTCTTATATATAGACAAGAGCATGATCCAAAAATTGGAAATCTCTTTTTAGGAAACCTTCTCCAATTATGACACATTTTCCAACTAGGAAACTATTCAATTACGAAATCTATTCAAAATAGAAAACCTACTTGAATTAGGAAACTTTCCTTTTTGGGCTCAAAATCGAGACATAATTTTAATAATCTCCACCTTAACTCGACGTTTGAGCTAAGTCACAATCATTTTGTTGCAAATTCACTATTACTCTCCTATAACCCCCAATAAACTCAACCACCACAAACGTCCCTCAAGTTCAAGCACCGTTTGAACTTTGACATAACTATGGACCTCTTCAGAACACCAACTCAATGTGCACTTTTAACTATTCCACAATGATTTTTTGACACAACCTCTTCACCTACAGATAAAGCAAAACCATCACTGCATCCATATCCATTCGAAGATCAAATACTCACCTTGTCAATATCAGTACTTACAGGCCATCATTGGCTCTATGGGCTTCATCTCGCTACAAGCACCATGTCAATTATTCCACTAGTACCTACTACCTCGGGAGTATCTAATTGTAACTCCATCTTAAGCTAAACACCGTTCAAATTCGTATAAACACTCCAATAACACTCATATCAAGAAGTACTAGAGACTCGTCAAATATAACTTCTCTACTCATAACCACGTAACAAATTTCTTTCATTTAGAACCTTCATGCTTCTCTCGCTAATGTGCCCCAAATGCAAATGCCACAATTCAAACTCTCGAACGATGCATCCGATGTCCGCAGCAAATTCCATCACTATCTCACCTTGAAGCTCATGTAAGCCATTATGCTTGATTCCTTTCATTATCACCATGGCACCTCTCAAAACTTTCAGAACTTCACATTCGAAAGAATATTGACACCCAGCTGAATCCAAGGTACTCGAGGAAATAAGATTTTTCTTCAACTCTGGAACATGACTCACTTCAATCAATGTCCTCACGCTACCATCATGTATTTTGATTCTAACATCACCAACACCTATAACATCACACTCAAAATTGTTCTCCAACTGCATTTTACTACTATCTGTGCACTGATAAGTAGTACACCAATTCCTATTTGGTGTAGCGTGAAAAGAACAACCAGAATCTAGAATCCATCTGTTAAACAATGAATATCAGTAACAAACAAGACAAAATCAGCATAATTCGAATTACCATCAGCTACAGCTGCAACATCATCCACAGGGCAACTCTAATTCCCTTATTATTATCGTTCTTCAGCTTAAGGCAATTTCCTCTAAGATGCCCCATTTTGCCACAATTCTAACAAACAGCACCACTAGTCATAGATTGACTTTGTCCATTCCTGTTCATACTACTTTTGCTAATACGAGTAATAGTTCTTAATCTATTTTCCCCTACAAAGTAGCAGATATATGTTCACTATATTCTCTTCTACGAATATCCTCACTCAAAATTAAATCGCGAATATCATCAAACGTCAAACTTGTTGACCCAGAGAATTCCAACTATCAAACAATAAGGATAATAGAATCAAAGCACATACCTCATCTTTAAAGCCAATATCAACTTTACTCAATTGACTAACAATCACATTAAATTAATTGATATGATCAGCAACAGACGCACCTTCTCTCATCTTCAAGTTAAATAAATGTCGCATCAAATAGACATTGTTGATCGCATAGGGTTTCTTGTACATATTTGACAGGGCTTCCATCAAACCCGAAATGGTCGTCTCTTTCACAATGTTAAATGTGACGTTACAAGCCAACGTCAGCCGAATAACACCCAAGGCTTGACTATCTAGAAATTTTCAATCAGCTTGCTTTATCGTCTGTGGCTTCTCCCCAAATAAGGGCAAGTGCAGTTTCATCTTATATAAATAATCCTCAATTTGCATTTTCTAGAAACCAAATTCATTCCCATAAATCTGTCAATTTTCACTTTTACTTCTTTTATCCCCATCGATTTGCTTCAACTCAGCTAAGTTTAGCTCTGATACTAATTATTGCAGACGCAAGCGATCAAACAATAAATAGACTAAATAAAAAAATAAATCAAACACCAGATGTACGTGATTCGGTCATAGTAATCAACGTCTATGGGGGAGCAACACAAAATTCCATTATAAATCAAGTGATACAATGGAGATTACAATCACACTCGAGTCACTCAAACACTCTCAATGTTTTCCAAGCTCCAATTACTCTCAATAACTTCAAACACTCTCAGTGTTTCCCAAGCCCCAATTCCCCCCCCCCCCCCCCCCCCCCCCGCCTCCGCTCGCTCTTTCAGTGCAAAACCATTAAAGGCTTCCACTTTTCTGTTCCACCGCGATATCACTCACTGTCTGGTGCTGAGATATAACATTAACGCTGCCGAAGGTCAAAGTCTCATGCAAAATCATCGTTATGAAGTCGCCACCGCAACTTCGACAATTGTCAACGAGCCACCAAAGAGACAACCTGCACCTCTCCGAGCATTGGTAACTGATTGCTGTCCCCTTTTGCTATTCTGGTCCCTCGTGTTTCTCTCCTTTTGCATCTGGACCCCCAACTTCATCACCGTCTTGACAGCAGCACCCTAAAAAGTGAAAATTCCTGGTCATCTAACCATCTTCTCTCCCGTTTTATTTGGTAAGCCAGGTATGTGGAGATAGGGAAAAGATGACTAAGAAATCAATATAGTAGCGTCATTATGGTGAGTATGATAATGCCATGTGTATCAGATTGCAGTCTACAATTGTGAGCCGCTTGTTTTGAATATCCGTCCGCACCTTCTGACATCGACCCGAGAACCACATTTTGTTGAGAAAACAAGAACGATGAAGACGTATTTTTGGGGCAATCTTTTTCATCTTCCTTCACATTGTACATATATGCATTTTTCATACAAAAAAAGAATGAAAGAATAAGTAAGATTACAGCGATTACACTCTCCTACTTTATCTCCGAGTATCCTTGATTGAATCAATTCAAATCAAGGTTAAAGATAAAATCATATTTTTCTCTAACACATTTTTCCATATCGGGTTTTTATTTTCGTGACGTTGTCCGTACGATGATCCGTCAATCATCTTTCTCTCTTCTTTTGGCAAAATGCGGGTCAGCGCACACATCCCTAGAGACTCGGCGACTCAACGCTCAACCAACACCCGAGATGCGGCAGGGCTCCGAGGGTTTTCAATGAATCGAAAGGAAAAGTTGGTCGAAATTCAAGGAAAGCAATTGAATGCAGCTTGCCTAACCACGCAAATGTCATAACCATTACATGAGATTAGATCCAAATCCCTAATAGATAACGAGGAAACAGAGCCTAAAACTCATCCACTGACGCAATTCAGAACTCCACTGCCGGCCACGTGTCGTCCAGGAAGGTCTGTGTTGTCGCCTCAAAAGGAAACACACTCACTACAGCATCCTTATAAGCTCTCATTTGCCAATTTCTCAGCACTTGCTGCAATTGCTTTTGTATGAAAATCGCTCTGTGGTCGCCTCTCATTCTCTCTTCAAACGCTGGTTTCGGGTTTCTCCAGTGAGATCTCGCCAGAAAAGTCCATTTCGAGCCCGCTTCTCCGGCAGTAGTCGCCGTAGACAATCCACCTTCGTCTCACCTTTTCGTTCGTAAGATCTTGCGATTGTTTACATGGTTTTCTGTTTCTGTCATGCATCGTGGTTCGTGATAATTCGAAGGCTCAAAAGGATGTCGAGATCTGAACCTTTGAAATCTTGTTTGACAATGAAGAATCTTTCTCTGCAAAATTCAAGATCTGACGATTCCAAGATCCTTTTCTTTTACAGTGCAAATTTATGGAGGCGAAAGATCAACATGGGAATTGTTCTTTTGACGATCAAGTCAACAGCACCACCTCGGTGCTGAGCAACGGGGGCCCACAAAATCCCACGCAGGGGATTGAGCAAGAAACCCCCAGGGAAATTCAATTTTCCGAAATTGTCGCTCCGGCCGAAGAGCCGCTCGACCTAAGCCTTGGACTCTCTTTTGGCGATCTCCACAAAGAGATCGAGGAAAGCCCTAACCCTAATCCACTCTAGTTGACTGCAACAAGAGCAACCGCGGTCAATAATGTTGACCCACTAATAACGAGTGCTCAGAACAACAATGGCATGCCGCCTCCTCCACTGCCGCCTCAGCCGCAACCACCACTGCCTCCATATTATACCACAGAGAATAACAACTTGGAAATTTCGATGTATCTGGAGGAGCGAAACATGAGGCGGTTCGACGCCTATTGGAGGTACATCCTAAGGAGGATAACACATAAACGTGCCAAGGAGAAGAAGAAGGCAGCAGCTGCTGCATCGCCACCGGCTCCTCCTCTGGCAGCGGCAGTGCAGCCACCTCAAGGTCCACCGCCGAAGCCAATCACGCTGCCAGGAGCGGGGGCTTCGGACACAGAGAACCGCGAGCTTTCTAGGGCTGTGGAAAAGATGAATGCCCTAAGAGAGTCCTCTGGGAAGAAAATACTAGAAGGTAAACATAATTCTTTTCCCCTTATTGACTATTTCAGAAAAAAATGGAAGGTGTTTGAAAGATTTTGCTTGCATGAATTAATTGTGTATATATCCTGATATGTTTCCAAAGAAGATGCTTCTCATTATTGACTTTAATATTTTACTTGCATACATATGTAAAGCTGATTTATCTCCTAGTTTGCTTCATTGTATTCCAGTGTGTTTAGTTTTGAAGTCTGGAAATTAAGATGAGCCTATGAGTACTTGTGATTTTCCAATGATTACCGAATGCTTCCGTGTTAAAGGTTGCAAGATTTGAATATTAGGTTAATCACAAAGTCTTAATTCACCGCTGGATAATTTTACGTGCTAGGTAAAGTTACGATAAATTGTAGCAATCCGACCATGTGAGAACAAATACAGTGCAACCATTAATGTCACAGAGTCTGAAGTGGGCATGTCGTGGCATCTGATACTCGTAACCATTTACGTCTATGATTAAACTCATTGTTTTTTTTTTTTGGGTAAGGTTATGATTAAACTCATTGTTAACTCATTCGCAAAAGGTTGAGTGTTTTTTTTGGGTAAGGTTATGGTTCCCTGGGTTATAAACTCATTGTTACCTAATTCACATGTCAACAAATGAAATAAAGGACAGACCGACTAACTTGAAGCAATTGGATTGGATATGCTGGCAACTTTTAATTATTGGTATATCTACGTAATGAAAGCCAAATTGATTCAACCGAAGCATTTAATATCTTCTCGTGGATTACTGTAGTTGAAGCTGTAATTCATAGTTGTTCTCTTTCTCTCGT
Source organism: Syzygium aromaticum (assembly GCA_024500025.1). NCBI lineage: Eukaryota > Viridiplantae > Streptophyta > Magnoliopsida > Myrtales > Myrtaceae > Syzygium > Syzygium aromaticum. Next base: position 3,605,405 of record CM044886.1, on the reverse strand, counting down.
TTTTAGCTAAAACTCATGTATTTTGATCCCTCCTTCACCCATATCAACCGCACTCATTTATATATACAATAGCCATCTTAGAAAAACTTATAGTTTCTTTTTGTTTTTTACAACATTTTGCACAGGAGCAAGCGCTCTTCCCACAGGCATAGGCTCTTCCAGCTCTCAAGAGCCATGGACATCCCACCAACCAAACTCTGACGTGAAAGCCTGCACTGCAAAGGCAATCTATAGGAAGGTGGCCATTGTGATTGGGAACATCTCTCACAACGAGCAAATCAAAAGACCTAGGCTCTTCAATGTTGTTCAAAACAACAATGCTCATAAAAAAAAATAGCATCATTAATGGAGGGAGAGGGATGAAGCAATTGCTGACTATGACCAGTACAGGAAATGGGCCAGAGGGCAAGAAGGTGGACGGATTCCTCTATAAGCATGGCAAGGGTGACCACATCTTCATCGTGTGCTTCTGCCATGGTGTCTTCCTCAGCCTGACTGACTTTGTTAAGCACGCTAACCACACTAATTGGTCCAACCCAATGAAGCACATCACCGTCACTTCGCCGCCACCCCTGTGATAGGGTTAATAATCTATATCCATATATATGAAAAGACTCATTTAATTTCAATATCAGCATGTCGTTATCTTATGCTATCTCAAGTTTATGTAATAAAGTCCTTGTTGGGTGTTCTTAAAACCCTAGCTTGTTTTTGCTTCGGTTTATGCTGTGAAAAGAGTCTTAATTGGAACACACCACTATGCCATATTTGTGTGTTTTTCATTAATGTCAAACAACATAATGTGGTGAATCTATCAATGTTTTTGGTATATCATATCTCTTTTGCTTAAATCAATGTCGAAAGACACATGATTAATAAATTTTTAGTGACGGGCTATGGTCATTTGTGCCTAGTACTCAAGCAATCCATGCCACCACGAAGTTGTTCGCGATAGTATGCCATTGCAAAAATTGTCAACATAAATTTCTTCGTCACACATTAGCAAGGGAGAATGTACGTTTCCACGATGGACGGCGAATGGAATAAATACTCTTGCTCAATGCTTTGGCTTTCGCCTTTCTTTACAAATCACACCTGAATCAAATGACTAAGTGTAGTGACGGGATTGTCGTCCATTACTTGACCGTCGGGTTGAAGCCAAGCAAAATGAGTTGAATCTAACTAATCTGTTGACATAGACTGGTTTTATTAAATCATTTAGGCTCCGTTCGTTTGCCGGAAAATATTATGTTTTTGGAAAATATTTTTCCGGAAGTCATTTTCCTGGAAAATGTTTTCCCGGAACATAATTTTCTGGTGTTTAGCAATCAATATGAAAAAGTTTCGGAAAATATTTTTTACCGGCAGCGGCAGCTGCAGGCGGTGGCAGCCAGTGGCCTGCGGCGGCGGCGGTTGGCGACTGGCGACGGCCGGCGACCGGCGTCGGCGGCGGCAGCCGGCGACCGGCAACGGCCGGCTACCGGCGTCGGCAGCGGCGGCCGGCGACCGGCAGCCGCGACCGCTAGAGGAGGGAAGAAGAAGTTTTGCGAAAAATTATTTCCACTTTTCTGAAGCGGAAACCATTTTCCATAGACTAAGGCTATTTTGTGAGAGGGGAAGGAAAAAGTTTTCCCACGGAAAACGTTTTCCGCCCCCTGAACACCAGAAAATCCGGAAAATATTTTTCGGAAGAATATTTTCCGTCAAACGAACGAAGCCTTAGTGTACTCGTCAACGTGATACATGCTCCAATATTATGTGCATGATGTTATCTCTATCAATTAATCAAGTGGAAAACAGTGGCTTTATAACTTCAAATGAAAGCGACTAAACATGTGACATCCCGAATTTTGACTCATTTTTGGGATTTATAAAACATATAATTCGTCAGTGTACTTGTAGTAAAAATCTCGCCCGCGAACTGATCACTCCTAGTTATAGTTTTTAAATTTGAAATTTCGCTAAAATCGCACTCAACCGAATTTTGCTGTTATTTAGAGCCCAAACTTTGGTGTTAAATTTCTCGGGTTTTGGGACAAAATAAATTGGACGGTGTCGATACTATCATGGCCAGTGTCGAGATTGTTAGGAATAGTGGAAAAGTAAAATTTGACCGAATACGAATTTGGACTAGTAAACCTCTCTCGGATTAGTTTGCCTTAATTTTCGTAGCCATTGTCCTTTATTATATTCTAGAAATTATTTGGACCATAGGATCATTTTCAGATTTGAAATCGGACTATTGGATCGTGCTTGAGTGCGCGTTAACTTCCTCTTTTTCCTCTCTCTCTCTCTCTCTCTCTCTCTCTCTCTGCGCCACACGTTTTCCCCCCATGCAAACATCCCCTCCGCCGTACCCCCTCCATGCAGCCTGCTCTCTCTCCTCCCTTCTCTTCCTTTTCTTCTGCTTTCTTTTCTTCCCTTCCTCCTTCTCTCCATCACTACTTATGCTTCCCCCGCCCGAGCCCTATCCGTCCCGCACCTCGCCCCCACCCGCGTCGCCGCTACTCGTCACTGCCGCCGCGCTGCCGCCCCGCTAGCCACCACGCTATCCTCCTCGCACTACCACGCCGACCAACTGCCACCCGAGCAAATTACCAATTCTCGACGAACTAGAGGACACCGCTGCTTGCGGCCATGCCCAACGAGTCCCGGCCACCGTCCAGCCATCCGGTCAGCTCCCCAACACCATCCCGACGTCCGAGCTTCGCCATCGCCATCGCCATCACCCAACATCCCCGTCGCCGCCGCGACTCCCCTCCATCTCCTCCTTTGCTTTCCCCTACTCGCCGCCACACACGGTCGTACCGGCTGCCGCTGCTTCCATCACCGCCACCCAACTTGCCCACCACCGCCGCGAGGTCGCCGCACCGCTCGTTGCCACCCCTCAACCCCAGCCTCCTCTCCTCCTCGCCACCTCCGACCAATTCTCTTCCCTTTTCCTCCGGGCCAGCCGCCAAGAGCAACTCTCCACCGCGCCCGACCCCCGCTGCTTGCCGCCGCTTACCGCCTCAGCCGGCCAACCAACCAGCCGACGAGCCTGTGCCCGCGCCTGTGCCCGTGTCCGCTCCTGTGCCCATCGTTACGCCCGTGGCTGAGCCATGGCCGAGCCCCGTGCCCTCGCTCGCGCCGAGTGTGACACTGTTCACTCGATTTTAAGCCCGAGCCGATTTTTACTAGGTCAAAACTTGGTAAGTGATATTTTAATCCATATTTAGTATAATTGGTATTATTAGACATGTTTAGCATTTTATATGATTGAATTTAGTGATTAAATTAAAAAAATAGTCTAGTCGGTTAGATTATGATTAGTGCGGAGGATTATGTGGTGAGTGGTGGATTAATTTATGGCAATCACGTGGCTAATTGTGATGTATTAAATGACCGGATTGTCGTGGCGTGTGTGGGTGAAATTGAAATTCATATGTGACCGGTTTGGATGTCGAGTGTGTGGACTAATGTGGCAGACTTGTTATGTGACTGGGATTGGCATGATGCATTGACCGTTCGGTGACTGAGTATCCGGGCTCGAACGGGGAGACATGTATTAGATATTACACTATCGTTTGGGTCAATGAGGGCAGGCCATAGCTCAAGGCCCATCCCTATCTTAGGTGGTGTTACCAGGATGAGACGGGATTCTACGAAACCCTTAGGACCTTCGATATCCCATTCGACGGGCTAGGACAGTGGGACCCGCAACCGGTTGATGGGGAATTGGCAAGCCCCGAAGCCTCAACTGAGGCGAGTTCTAGTTCAGGCCGCAGGTCAATTATCTGGGAGATGAACGAGCCGGATCCGATGGATAAGGAGCCGGTGGACTGGGATTCCGACCCGGAGCCTATGGAGTCGGATGGAGAGCCGGAGCCCATGGAGCAGGATTCGGAGCTAGAGGAGGACGAACCCGCAAGGGAGCTTGCAGATGCCAAGTCCTTGTCGAATTCCATGGACTCCAAGGACGAGCCCTCTTATAGCTCTTACGAGTCTTCGGGATCCAACTCGGACTGAGTGCCGTAGGATCGAGCCAGCCGCAGCTCTAGTTGGTGGTACCGACACTTTTTGTGATAGGAGTCCTCTTTAGTTTTTATACCCGACCGCCCGAGCCACGTGCCCCTTTTTGATGTAGTGGCTCTCTGACCCGTTTTTGGGTTATGTTTATTTTGTTATGTTGGATATTATAAATCTCCCTGGTTCTTATTGTAAGAATGGTGGTTCTTGATGTTATTGTTATCCTGGACCATTATCTTTATTATGTACAGGTGTCAATTACTTCCTCACGTGTACTATTCTCTTATTTGGGTTTGGATCGGCGACGCTTTCTTGGATGTCGCATTCAATACAACCAATGGTGGGGTGTTGCGAGCTCGATGGGGTCCAAGGCGTGACATTCCTCGTTGAATTAATATCAAAGCAAGGTCTGCTCGATACTAATTGGTCGAACCTAGAGTGACAAGGAGTGATGACCTTGGAGTAGACAGTTAGGGAGACTTATGTGCCATGCGTATCCCAGACTGTTTGATTGTGATTGCTGAGTGGCGTATGCTATGACGTGTGAAATGCAAGTGTGTCAGGACCTAAGGTAAGTGCACGAATCATTTTGGCTGAGACTAATTGATGCACGTGATTGCCTACCTGCTTAATAAGTTGTTGTTGTACTTAATTGCCTAGGGTTTCGAACTGAGATAGTTGGCCTAGGTTTCTAATTCCTGTGTGGAATTATAGCAGGTGAGCATTAGAGAGAAGTAGTGAGATGAATGGATGTGGTCGAGGTAAAGGTTGAGGTAGAGGCCAAGGTCGAGGTCGTGTAGTCCCCCTAGCTGAACTTATGGGAGACCCCAGGATAGATGAAATTTGGAGGGCACTGGAAGAGGCAGAAATATTATCAAGACGGCAGACAGGGGAAAGGAGTGCTACTGTTGCCGCTGCCAGCGAGGTTGTTAGGAATAACGGAGGCCAGGGAAATAACGTGATTAATGGAAATCCCGGTCTAGCGCAAGTGAATGCGACCAAACTAATGTCCAAATTAGTAGAACAATTTCTGAGGCTAAAGCCTCCGAAGTTCAATGGGAAAGGTGATTCTGAGGCTACGCCAAGATGGGTGGAAGAACTAAATAAAGCTTTCGAGGTGCTGGGATGCACTAAAGAGGAGAAGGTAACCCTAACAGTTTACCAGTTGCAGAAAAATGCAAATGATTGGTGGAGAGCGACCAGAGGTCAAGTATTCCCCACCGGTACTGCTTTGAACTAGTCCATCTTTACTGAAGCCTTCAATAGCAAGTACTTCTCGGAAAATGCTCGAGAGAAAAAACTGGCAGAATTTATGAGACTTCGCCAGGGTCATATGACGGTAGACCAGTATGAAGCCGAGTTTGCAAGATTGTCCAAATTTACCCCCAGGATGGCGAAGGACCCAACGGACAAAGCGAGGAGGTTCCGGGATGGGCTGAAACCGAACCTTCGCAGTTAGATGATCTCATTAAACTTGAGGGCTATCATGAGATCTATGAAAGGGCCCAGGCAATCGAACGGGACCAAACAGAACAGGTTACCGCTTCTGGATCACGGTATGCCCCGGCTCGAGATAACCGCCAACTTAGGAAAAGACCTATGGCGAGGAACAATCGCTTTGTCCCTCCCGCTCAGAGGAATATCGAGAAGCCAAACCGTTACCCGAATGCCCCGTGCAGGCTATGTGGAGGAAGGCATGGGAATAGACATTGCCCGAACAGGGGCGAGGCCTGTTTTACATATGGTGGAAGGGGCCACCAACTAAGGGATTGTCTTAACAACAGACAGGCCAGACCACCTACACTACTGCCACCGCCGCCCCGGAACGGAAATCTAGGTGGAGCTGTCCAACCGGCCAATCAGAATAGGCCGCCGGCCCAAGAACAAGTATATGCAATGGCAAGAAGGGAGGCTAAGGACGTGCCTAACGTGGTCACAGGTACGGTCTCTCTCTGTGATCATGCTACATATACCTTGTTTGATCCGGGGGCAACGCATTCCTTTATATTTGAGCAGTTCGTTAAACTAACTAGGATTGAGCCAAAGCCGCTAGAAATTATGTTGTGTGTGACTACGCCATTAAACGATAAAGTACTGATTGAGTTTGGATGCCCTGAGTATAAGATAGTGATTGGTAATAGGGAAGGAATAATAGATTTTGCGGTTTTAACTATGCATGATTTTGATGTAATTGTCGGGATGGACTAGCTAGTTAAATAAAGAGCCGTTATGGACTGTAATAACAAAGTGATCCAATTTAATCTGGTTGGACACCCTAGATTCGAGTTTGTGGGGAACCGAGGATGGACCTCGATCCCCTGGATTTCGTCACTAAAAGTGACTAAGCTGCTAAACGAAGGGTGCCAAGGATTTCTAGCAACTGTACTTGATTTGACGACTGAGGAGACGAGGCTAGAAGATATTGCCGTGGTGTGCAATTTTCCCTATGTCTTTCCCCAGGAATTGCCGGGACTGCCACCTAATTGAGAAGTGGAATTCGTGATCAAGTTGGCCCCGGGAACGAAACCGATCTTAAAGGCGCCCTATAGGATGTCATTGTCTGAAATGAAGGAATTGAAGGTCTAAATGCAGGAGTGGCTAAATAAAGGCTTTATTCGCCCAAGTGCGTCCCCATAGGAAGCACTAGTGTTATTTGTGAAGAAGAAAGATGGATCCCTAAGGTTGTGCATAGACTATAGGCAATTAAATCAGGTGACCATTAAGAATAAATACCCATTGCCAAGGATAAATGATCCGTTTGATCGGTTGGAGGGAGCATCGATATTTTCAAAAATTGACTTAAGGACGGGGTACCATCAATTGAGGATTAAGAAAGAGGATATACCCAAAACGGCCTTCAGGACAAGATATGGACACTATGAGTTCACAATAATGCCGTTCAGATTGACCAACGCTCCTACAGCCTTTATGGATTTCATGAATCAAATATTTAAGGAGTTTCTAGATCAGTTCGTAATCGTGTTCATAAACAATATCCTAGTGTATTCAAAGAGTGCCGCTGAGCACAAATTACATTTGGAAAAGGGCCTACGAACCTTAAGGGAGCATGCTCTTTACGCAAAGTTCAGTAAGTGCGAATTCTGACTTCATCGAGTGGCATTCTTAGGACATGTAGTATCCGAGGAAGGAATTGCAGTAGATCTGACAAAGATTGAAGCCGTTGTGAATTGGCCGAGACTGACAACAGTAACCGAAGTTAGGAGTTTTTAAGGCCTGGCAAGTTATTATAGGAGCTTCGTGGAAAGGTTTTCGGCATTAGCGACACCATTGACGCGGTTACTTAAGAAAGAGATGAGATTTGAATGGACGGATAAGTGTGAAAGAAGTTTCCATGAGCTAAAACAGAGGTTGACAACCACGCTAGTATTGACAATTCTGTCAGGCCCAGGAGGATATGAGATTTATAGTGATATGTCGCTAAGAGGACTGGGGTGTGTACTAATACAACATGGGAAAGTAGTGGAATACGCATCACGACAATTGCGACCACATAAGTTAAATTATCTGACTCATGATTTGGAATTAACCGGAATTATTTTTGCCCTTAAGATTTGGAGGCATTACTTGTGTGGGGAGAAATTCCAGATTTATACAGACCATCAAAGTTTAAAATATTTGTTCTCCCAAAATGAATTAAATAGGAGACAGCGTCGTTGGATGGAACTCCTGAAGGATTATGACTGCGAGATTACGTACCACCCGGGAAAAGCTAGTAGAGTAGCAGATGCACTAAGCAGGAAATCAAGCATCGCGCATATGATGGTCAGAGAATAGACTCTGTTGGAGGGAGTCCGAGATTCCGAATTTAAGTTCAAGGTGAGTCAAGTCTCAAGTTTGCTTGCAACAATAAGAATTGAGCCAAAAATCCAGACTAAGGTCAAGGCCTTACAGTCGATGGACCCAGAGATTCAGAAGATTCTGAATATGGATGTTACAAGGAGAAAATCGAACTTTCAGGTATCCAAAGATGGGATTCTGAAGTTCTGCGGACAGTTATGTGTACCCAGTAATGCAGAACTTAAAGAGGAGATTTTGTCTAATGCACACTGCAACAATTATAGTATTCACCCAGATAGTACCAAGATGTATCAGAACTTGCGACAACATTATTGGCAGAACGGCATGAAGGTGGATGTAGCCAAGCACGTGGCCAAGTGCTTGACATGTCAGCAAGTAAAGGCACAACATTGCAAGAGGGTGGAATGTTGCAGCCATTGGAAATCCCCGAATGGAAGTGGGAACACATCACGATGGATTTTGTGATGGTCTACCAAGAAGTCAGAGGGGCAATGATTCAATTTGGGTAGTAGTTGACCGATTCACAAAGTCGGCACATTTCCTGCCGCTGCACAAGGACTTCGCCTTGGACAGGTATGCCGAGATTTACATGCGACAAATAGTTCATCTACATGGGGTACCGATGACGATCACTTCAGATCGAGATCCTAAATTTACTACTGCTTTTTGGAAAAGTCTTCATACGGTATTAGGAACGAAATTACAATTTAGCACGGCCTACCACCCTTAAATGGATGGCCAGTTTGAATGGACAATTCAGACTTTAGAGGACATGCTACGAGCATATGTATTGGATTTTAAAGGTAGCTAGGAGGAACAACTGCACTTAGTTGAATTTGCTTACAACAACAGTTATCAATAGAGTATTGGAATGGCTTCGTTTGAAGTATTGTATGGCAGAGCTTGCAGAACACCGATATGTTAGAATGAAATTGGTGAGAGGAGCATCACGGGTCCAGAGTTGGTTCAACAGTCAGTTGAGACGATCAAGGTTATCCGGGACAGACTTAAAACCGCTCAGAGCCGCCAAAAGAATTATGCAGACCGAAGACGTAGGCCTTAGGAATTTCAAGTGGGGGATCACGTTTTCCTCAAAGTGTCGCCAATGAGAGGATTGTCACGGTTTGGCAAGAAAGGAAAACTGAGCCTGAGGTACGTGGGTCCATTTGAAGTCTTAGAGAGAATTGGTACTTTGGCCTATCGTCTCACGCTAACACCAAATTTATCTCACGTCCACAATATGTTCCACGTGTCTATGCTAAGGAAGTATGAGCCGGACCCGACACACGTACTAAATTATGAAGAAGTAGACGTAGACGACAGAGTATTGTACTTGAAAAAGCCAGTAAGAATCGAGGACAGAATGGAACGGGTACTACGGAACAAGACAATTTCGATGGTGAAGGTGATTTGAGAACATCACGAGACTCAAGGTGCGACATGGGAAAGCAAAGAGTTGATGCGACACCAATACCTTCTTTTGTTTGAATAGTTGGGTAGAATTGTAAATTTTGAAGACAAAATTTTTGTAAGGGGGGAAGAATTGTGGCATCCCGAATTTTGACCCATTTTTGGGATTTATAAAACGTGTAATTCGCCAGTGTGCTTGTAGTAAAAATCTCGCCCGGGAACTAATTACTCCCGGTTATCATTTTTAAATTTGATATTTCGCTAGAATCGCACTCGATCGAATTTGGCCGTTATTTAAAGCCCAAACTTTGATGTCGAATTTCTCAGGTTCTGGGACAAAATTAATTGGACAGTGTTAATACTATCATGGCCAGCGTCGAGATTGTTGGGAATAGTAGAAAAATAAAATTTCGACCGAATACGAATTTGGACTAGTAGATTTCTCTCGGGTTTGTTTGCCTTAATTTTCGTGGCCATTATCCTTTATTATATTCTAGGAATTATTTGGACCGTTGGATCGCGCTCGAGTGCATGTTGACTTCCTCTTTTTCCTCTCTCTCTCTCTCTCTCTCCTCTGCACGTTCACCTACCACGCACGCCCACTCATCAGTCTCTCTCTCTCTCTCTTCTACGCCGCACATTTTCCCCCCATGCAAACGTCCCCTTCGCCATACCCCCTCCATGCAGCCTTCTCTCTCTCCTCCTTTCTCTTCCTTTTCTTCTGTTTTTTTTTTCTTCTCTTCCTCCTTCTCTCCATGATTGCTTCTGCTTCCCCGCCCAAGCCCTATCTATCCCACACCTCGCCCCCACCCGCGTCACCGCTACTTGTCAACACTGCTGCGCTGCTGCCCCGCCAGCCACCACGCCGTCTTCCTTGCACCGCTGCGCCGACCAATCGACGCCCAAGCAGATTACCACTTCCTAGCAAACCAAAGGACACCGCTGCTTGCGACCACGCCTGACAAGTCCCGGCCGCTGTCCAGCCGTCCGATCAACTCCCCAACACCGTCCCGACGTCTGAGCTCCACCGTCGCCGCCACGACTCCCCTCCATCTCCTCCTTTGCTTTCCCCTGCTCGCCACCACACACGGTCGTGTCGGCCGCCGCCACTTCCATCACCACCACCCAACTTGCCCGCCGCCGCCGCCGTAAGGTCGCCGCGCTGCTCATTGCCGCCCCTCAACCCCAGCCTTCTCTCGTCCTCGACACCTCCGACTAACTCTCTTCCCTTTTCCTCCTGGCCAACCGCCGAGAGCAGCTCGTCGCCGCACCTGACCCCCTCTGCTCGCCGCCGCCGTCACCGCTGCTTGCCGCCGCCGTCACCTCTGCTTGCCGCCCCAGCCGGCCAGCCAACCAGCCGACCAGCTGCTGCCCAAGCCCGTGCCCGCACCCATGCCCCTCGCTACGTCAGTGGCCAAGCCCTGGCCAAGGATTATGCCCGTGGCTGAGCCTGTGGCCGAGGGCCACGCCCGTCGCGCCCTCACTCGCGCCGAGTGTGACATTGTTCACTCAGGCCATTTTAAGCCCGAGCCGATTTTTACCGGGCTAGAACTTGGTAAGTGGTATTCTAATCCCTATTTAGTATAATATGTATTATTAGACATGTTTAGCGTTTTATATGATTGAATTTAGTGATTAAATTAAAAAAAATAGTCTAGTCAGTTAGATTACGATTAGTGCGGAGGATTATGTGGTGAGTGGTGGATTAATTTATGGCAATCACGTGGCTAATTGTGATGTATTAAATGACCAGATTGTCGTGGTGTGTGTGGGTAAAATTGAAATTCGAATGTAACCAGCTTGGATGTCGGGTGTGTGGACTAGTGTGGCGGACTTGTGATGTGACTAGGATTGGCATAATGCATTGATTTGGCGAATTGTGAAGTGATGAGCATGTCACGAGTTTGATTGGCACGACTTGTGAGATTGGCGAACTGCGTTGTGGTGCATGTGCATGTGAAAAAGCCCAGATCGATCGGAGGGCTACCAACCTGAGGCGTAGTTACGCGGGTGTGGCAAGAAAGACATGACTAAACCTGAGGCACAAGTTACGCCGATCATTGGAAGGGAAAAAAATGTCCTGAGGCATGATTACGCGGAACCAAGCTCGGCTTGATCTAAGGACTGAGCTTGAGGCGTAGTGGCGTGGGTTGTGAGATTGGGCCTAAGGTGCAGTGGTGCGGGCCGAATGAAAGAACCTGGGAGGTCGTAAAAAGTTGTTCGACCACGCATGCGACTTGAGTGTGATTGATTGGATTAGGTTGACTGATTGATTGGGGTGATCGGATTGTTTGAACTGAGCGAGTGCTATTGTGATTGGCGTCCGTATGATTGTGACCTGTTATTGAATTGTTATTATTATTATTTTGCTATAATTGACTGACATGCAGAGCCGGCATGCATTTAATAGCGAGATAAGTACTATGAGGTGAACTGGTTATGTTAGGAGTTAGATCGCATGTACTATTTGCCTGGGTACGCATTGGCCTACGTAGGGTTTAAGGTATTACTTATTGAGACTCGTTCTCACGGTTATTATATAACCATTTCAAACCTCCAACCGTGAGAATGGCAGGAGTACCCCTACGTTTTGGGATCCCGAACCGCATTGACCGTTCAGTGACCGAGTATCCGGGCTGGAACAGGGAGACATATATTAGATATTACACTATCATTTGGGTCGATAAGGGTGGACCACAACTCAAGGCCCATCCCTATCTTGGGTGGTGTTATCGAGATGAGACGGGATTTTACGGACCCCTTAAGGCCTTCGACATCCCGTTCGACGAGCTAGGACAGTGAGACCCGCAACCAGCTGATGGGGAATTGGCGAGCCTCGAAGCCTCATCTGAAGCAAGTTCTAGTTTAGGCTGCAGGCCGATTATCTAGGAGATGGACAAACCGGATTCAATGGATGAGGAGCCGGTGGATTGGGATTCTGACCTAGAGCCTATGGAGTCGGATGGAGAGCTGGAGCCCATGGAGCAGGATTAGGAGCCAAAGGAGGACAAGCCCGTAGGGGAGCCCGCAGATTCCAAGTCCTTGCCGAATTCCATGGACTCCAACGACGAGCCCTCTAATAGCTCTTACGAGTCTTCGGGATCCGACTCGAACTGGGTGTCGTAGGGTCGAGCCAACCGCAACTCTAGTTGGTGGTACCGACACTTTTTGAGATAGAAGTCCCCCTTAGTTTTTATACTCAACCGCCCGAGCCACTTGCCTCTTTTTGATGTAGTGGCTCCCTGACCCGTTTTTGGGTTATGTTTATTTTGTTATGTTGGATATTGTAAATCTCCCTGGTTCTTATTGTAAGAATGGTGGTTCTTGATGTTATTGCTATCCTGGGTCATTGTCTTTATTATGTACGGGTGTCAATTACTTCCGCATGTGTACTATTCTCTTATTTGGGTTTAGGTCGGCGACGCTTTCTGGGACATCGTGTTCAATACGACCAATAGCGGGATGTCGTGAGCTCAGTGGGGTCCGGGGCGTGACAAAACACCAGAATGGGGTTTATGCTGTAAAAAGAGTCTTCAAACAGTGGTTTGTGTTGTGAAAAGAATCTTAGGTAGGACTCTCAACTGTGTTATAAATGCATGCGTTTCATTAATGTCAAACTGACGCCGGAAAAAGTGTAGAGAAGTAGAAGGTAACACAAGTGAGAACTTAAATGAATAGGTCGCTTGCCACTTGTAGGTAATTAATCTAAGAGATAAAAGCAATATTTGCCACCCGTAGGAATCCACCTAAGGGATAAGAGTAAAACAAGAACTCCTTCTTGTTCTCAAGCCAAAGGCTCAAATAGATTTTTGAATCCAAATAATTCTTACTTTGTTATTCATCATAGCATGCTTATATAGAGCATGGAACAACCCTCCAAGCTTGAGTAATTACTAAAACTCTTGGAAAAACAAAAAACTCATAGGAAAGATAAACAACATTTACTAGAAAACAACCATAAATAAATAAGGACTCTAGGAACTTGAATGATATTAACTAGACCTAGAAAATACATGAGAATTAAATGTAACTGACTGAAGGTATCCATGATTTTACCATTTCCAAAGTGGATGAATTAATGGTCTTTATGTTTTTGAAGGAACAGAACAGCCTTCGATTCGTTGTGATCGATGAGTCGACTTGGAATTGACAATATCGACAAGAGTCATCTTGGTGTCAATAATATCGGCAAGAGTAAACTCATCGACAACTCGACGTCTTCAAAGAATGCTCCGGCATCATATGCATCTGCTGCGCATAAACTCGTCCCAGAGTTTCTTAGTCTTCATCATCATAGTAGGGAGAAAGATCTGCAACATTGAATGTTGCAGAAACAACATACTCACCAGGAAGTTCTATCTTGTAGGCGTTGTCACCAATCCTTTGCAGCAACTTGAAAGGTCCATCAGCCCTAGGCTTTGGCTCTCTGTGATGACCCAGAGGAAATCTTTCCTTTCTAAGATGTTACCAGACCAAAGCTACTTCCTTAAAACTGCACGCTTTCGATGTTTGTTTACTCTCGCTTGATACTTCGCATTGTGCTTTATTATCCTTTTCCGAATTTGCTCATGAAGTTTCTTTAGATAGTTGGCATGTTCCTCAGCATCTCCGCTAAAATGATGAGAGATGAGAAGTGAGGCCAAGTCCATAGGACTAATGGGATTTTTGCCATATACAAACTCGAAAGGACTCTTCCCAGTTGTTTGGCTTGAAGACCAGTTGTAAGCAAATTCAGCTTGAGCCAAAGTAAGGTCAAATTGACGTAGGTTACTTCCAATTAAGTGCCTTAAAAGATTTCCCAAACTCCAATTAGCAACTTCAGTTTGCCCATCGGTTTGGGGATGATGAGAAGAGCTAAATTGAAGTGTCGTGCCTAGCTTCTTCCAAAGTGTTCGCCAAAAATGACTAATAAATTTTGAGTCTCGATTAGATGTCATCGTCTTCGAAATACCATGTAGTTTCACAATCTCTTGAAAGTAAAGATGTGCCACATGAGTAACATCCAAGGTCTTGTTACATGATACAAAATGCACCATTTTTTAGAACCGATCAACGAGCATCTTGATTGAGTCTTTACCCCTTTATGTTTGAGGTAAACCAACCCCAAAATCTAGGCTCACATCTTCCCAAGGGGCTATTGGTACCGGTATTGGAGTATACAAGCTAGTATTTTGAGAATGGCCTTTGGCAACATGACAAGTTCGGCACCGTTCTATATGTCTCATAGCATCTTTCTCCATTCGAGGCTAATAAATTTTTTCTTTGACAAGAGAGAGTGTCTTGTCTCTTCCAAAACGACCGGGTAAGCCTCCACCTCATAGGCTTCATTGATGATGGCTTCCCTTTAGAGAACTTCTCGGTATGCACGATCAATTATTTCTAAAAAGAAATCCATCTTGCAATAAAAATTGCTGAATTGGACCCTTCGAGCAATCTTTCCAAATCTTCCGAAAATCAGAGTCTTCTTCATAAAGCTCCTTGATCATGTCAAGGACTAAGACCTTCACTTGCATTGTAAATAGCAAGGAATGCCTTCGGCTTAATGCATCTGCCACTCTATTGAGAGTTTCAACTTTATGTTTAATAAGAAAAGTGAAAACTTGAAAAAACTCTACCCACTTGGCATGCCGATTGTTGAGCTTATGTTGAGTATTCACATACTTCAGTGCTTCATGATCCGAATGGAGAACAAATTCTTTAAACAATAGATAATGTTGCTAATGATCCAAAGCTCAAACAATAGCATAAAATTCCTTATCATAAGTAGAGTAATTCTTGCTGGAATTATTAATTTTTCACTAAAGAATGCAATAGATTTTCTTTCTTGGCTAAGAACTGCATCAATCCTCACATGGGAAGCATCAAAATCAACTTCAAAGACTTTATTAAAATCTAGAAGTGCAAGAATAGGAGCCTCAGTTACCTTCTTTTTAAAGAGTTCGAAGCTTTGTTGCGCATCTCTGGTCCACTTGAAACTCCCCCCTTTCAAGCATTCGGTGATAGGAGAAATAATAGTGTTGAAATGCTTGATAAAGCGACAATAAGATGAGGCCAAGCCATGGAAACTCCAAATGTCATGTATGGATGTCGGAACTGGCCAGCTTATGATTGCCTCCACCTTGCTAGGATCCATCTTGATGACATCTTCAGAGAATATAACCTAGAAAGATAAGGCTATCAGTAAAGAAGTGACACTTCTTCAAGTTAGCATATAACTTTTGCTCCCGAAGAACCTTGAAAACTTTGCAAAGATACTCCAAGTGTTGTTGTTGAGTAGAGCTATAAACGAGAATGTCATCAAAATAAACAACAACAAAGCTCCCAATAAC
This sequence comes from Syzygium aromaticum, assembly GCA_024500025.1. NCBI lineage: Eukaryota > Viridiplantae > Streptophyta > Magnoliopsida > Myrtales > Myrtaceae > Syzygium > Syzygium aromaticum. The sequence continues at coordinate 3,589,839 of CM044886.1, read as the reverse complement.
TGGTTTGAAGACATGATTCATAAGGCGCATAAATGTACTAGGAGCGTTAGAGAGACCAAATGGCATGACCATCCATTCATAGAGGCCATCTCTTGTTTTGAAGGCGGTTTTCCACTCATCTCCGATTCTCATTCGAATTTGATGGTGTCCACTTCAAAGATCAACCTTGGAAAAGATAGTAGCGCCATAGAGTTGATCGAGAAGATCATCAAGTCGAGGAATGGGAAAACGGTATTTGATGGTAATCTTATTCACCGCTCTATTATCAATACACACACACCAAGACCCATCCTTCTTCGGCATGAGAAGAGCAAGGAAAAGAGCAAGGACAGCACATGGACTCATGCTTTCTCTCACCTTTCCTTTAGCCAAGAGTTCATCTACTTGTCGTTAAAGCTCTTCATGCTCTTTAGGACTCATTCAGTAGGCAACTTTGTTTGGAATGGCAACTCCTGAAACGAAATCAATGCAATGTTGAATGTCTCTTATAGGCAGAAGACCAGGTGGAATTTCTTACGGAACAACATCCTTAAATTCTTGAAGAAGAGGTTTTACTTGAGAAGGAACAACAAAATGTTCTTCATTCTCTTCTAACACCACAAGAGCACATGTCTTCAAGGAATCTTGCAAAACCTTCTTAACTTTAGATTTGCAGAGTAAATTATTTCCCTTCCCATTAGATGGTTTAGGAGTGCTCTCTATTTTGGAAGGACCCAAAGTGATTTTGACTCCATCCTTTTTGAAAGTGTAAGCATTCTTGAACCCATCATGCTTAGTCATTCTATCAAATTGCCAAGGCCTCCCAAGAAGCAAATGGCAAGCATCCATGGGAACGACATCGCGCCATACTTCATCATTATCCTTTTTTCCCAATGGAGAATTGAATAAGGCATCGTTTATCAACCCTTACCTCATTCCCTTTTCGAAGCCAAGAGAGCTTGTAAGGTTGTGAGTGTTTCTCCGTCTTAGGGTGCAATTTATCCACCATTGTTGTAGCTACAACATTTTCGCAACTTCCTCCATCGATAATAAAATCATAAACCTTCCCATGAGAAGTACATCTAGTATAAAAAATGTTGTTGCGAAGCCACGTACCATCTTCACTGGGAATAGCATTCAAGACCCGACAAAGGATTAGAGACTCTCCTTGATCTCCATAGATAACTTCATTTCCCTCTTCCGATCCTCCATTGGAACTCAGGAAGTCTTCAAGATTGCCTTCTTCATGCTCTTCTTCTACAAGAGAGGCAATCTTACGATTTGGACAATCATAGGCAATATGTCCAAACCCTTGGCACTTGAAACACTAGACAGAGTTAAGGCTCTTTAAACTCGATGCTCCTTCATTCTTAGGAGTGGACTTTGAAGTGACTGTTTTATTTTCAGTAGAAATATTCCCATCTTTGGAATAGCCCTCTTTGTCCCAATATTGAGAGCTACTACCACGAGCTTCTTTAAGTTGCTGTTCCACCTTTAGATCAAGTTGACAAATATCATCATAAGTCCAGTAAAGTTGAAGTTGGACAACATTACTGATTTCTGAGCGAAGTCCACCAAGGTAGCGGGCAACAATTTGCTCCTCGAGCTCAGAAATATCCCAAAGCATGATAAGATGACCAAGCTCTGCTGTATATTCTTCCACGGACAGCTTCTTTTGTTTGAGGTTGTGAAACTGGAGGAAGGTATCTTGCCGATAGTTCGTCGGTAAGAACTTCTTCTTCAATTCTTTCTTCATCTTTTCCCAAGTTACGATACGGCTCCTTCCTTCACGAACTCTTTGCTTCTTTAAGTGCTCCCACCAAATAGACGAATGTTTTTTGAGCTTGATGGCGATTAGCTTCACCTTCAAATCAGTTGGTATGTCTTTGTAGTCAAAGATTCTTTCTACCGCGTGCAGCCAATCCATGAATTCTTCCGGTTGCATTTTCCCTTCGAATTCAGGAATTTCAACTTTCACATAGGAATCTTGCTGACTTACATCGAAGCTTCGATATTGACGTCGAGGAAGTCCCTCCTCACTCGAAGCATGACTTCGAGCACCAGCGAAAGGGTTAACATCATCTTCGTCAGAGAGAGCATATTCTGAATCGTGACGCAATTCATCACGTCCTAGAAGTTCGAAGCGTTACAAACGCTCCTGCAGTTGCTACACTTGTCTCCTTAAATCATCCATATCCACGTCTCGTAGGTCTCTTTCTCGAGCTGTAGAAGACTCAACGTTTGGTCCTCGTCGATGACAACCAATCATTGAACCGTACTCTAATACTAATTTGATGCTGGAGAAAGTGTAGAGAAGTAGGAGGTAACACAAGTGAGAACTGAAATAAATAGGTCATTCGCCACTCGTAAATAATTAACCTAAGAGATAAAAGTAAAACAAGAACTCCTTCTTGTTCTTAAGCCAAAGGCTCAATTAGGTTTTTGAATCTAAATAAGTCTTACTTTGTTAATCATCATAGCACGCTTATATAGAGCATGGAACAACCCTCCAAGCTTGAGTAATTACTAAGACTCTTTGGAAAAACAAAAGACCCATAGGAAAGATAACAACATTTATTAGAAAACAATCATAAATAAATAAGGACTCTAGGAACTTGAACGCATTAACTAGACCTAAAAAATATATGAGAATTAAATGTAACCGATTGAAGGTCTCCATGATTTTACCATTTCCAAAGTGAATGAATTAATGGCCTTTATGTTTTTTAAGAAACCAAACAGCGTTCAATTCGTTGTGATCGATGAGTCGACTTGGAATCGACCATATCAACAGCAGTCGACTTGATGTCGACAATATCGACAAGAGTCGTCTTGGTGTCAATTATATCGGCAAGAGTAAACTCGTCGACAACTCGACATCTTCAAAGTATGCTCCGGCATCACAAACAGCAGAATATGGTGAATTTGTCAATATGTTGGGTATATTACATCTCTTATGCTTAGATCAATGTCGAAAGACGCGTGAAATAATAAAATCTGACTGACGGCCTACGGTCATTTTGCCTCTAGTGCACGTATGATCCATGGGGTTACAAAGTTGTTGTCACTGTACATGGGAAACCCTTTACCCAAAAAAGTCACCACAAACAAATTGCATAAGTAAACTCTTGCACTTATAAGCGGTCCATTTGCAATCGTTTTAAGGCTTTGGACTGCGCCCAGTTCTGATTAAATATATAAAAGATTGAATTTGACTAAAATGATGACTTATCCGCAAATGTAAGCGACCGAACTCCCGTTGGCAATACATTATCAAAAACAGCCCAAAATTCTCCCTCCGCATTCATTGAATCAAGTGCATAATTGTTAAAGATTGATGTAAAAAATTTAAACTTGTGATGGGTTTTATGGGTGGGCCGCCCATGTTGAGCTAACCCAGCCCATATAACTACCAAAGGCAGTTACTTGTTTATTTTTCAACGTGATGTAACTCCCTTTGGTATTTACGTTCTTTTGCTTTCAAAGCAAAAATAAGGAAGGAGAATCAGACTTAAGAAGAACTCAGACTCAGTCCACTATACGTGTTTCTTAAACTCTATCTGACTCAACAATTTTCATTTATAGACTTTGCAACGGCTAATGATCTTGCTTGGATTTCGCACTTAGAAATTATTGATCTTCAACTTATTCGAGATTGCTTGATAATGATCTTATTAAGAGAGAATCATCGAAATCGGTTGATATTCAATCTCGACATTATACTGTTTCTATACAAAAAACTCTACTTATGGAAACTTTGATTTGGTTGTAGAGGCAACTGAATCATCTGAGGGATTCTAATTTGCATGATCCAAGAGCTACCGAATCTTCTTGTAACACTATTGTCCAACAAAATCATTGGAGAATAATCTTTTAAAGACTGTTCAACGGCTAAATTGAAAGTAGGAGAGTATAAAAAGAGATCCCGGTGCAAAAGAAAGATGTGACATCCTGAATCTGAAATTCCACAGTATTGAGAGCTTCAACTATACACACTAGTCTTTCTTGAGTTTGAACTTTGTAATACTTGAAGAGGTTTTTAAGAGGAATAACTTTGATACTATGAAGGGAAGTGATTCTGAGATAGTGAGACCGAAAGTTAATATCGTCACTTGTAACCTCTGAATGATTTATTAGTAAAATCCAGCCAGTAGATTGTTTACGTAGAGAGTGGACATAGCCAAACTACTATAAATTTGTGCAAATTCTCTTATCCCTAAACTCCTATTGGTTATTATTGCACATTAATATACTGCATCTGATCGTTTATTCAGACTCTAGTTTATTCAGACTATTATTTGACTATATTGTCGTGACCTTCCCGAATCGGCACCACCGTCTAAGGGGTTTGGCTAATGGATTACTAAGTTAAATCTAGCTCGAGCTCTCCCAAGCCCATACCAATTCATTACTTAAGTTTAAGTTGTTAACATGCAAATCAATTTCATCTAGGAGTCGCCACTAATCGATTTTTGGTGGGTCAATTAGACACCCAAGTAAAGCACGGGAGAAATACTTACTTCTACAAATCATAAATTCAATAGGTACGAGGACTTGATTACACTAATTGACCAACTAATACCCTTTCGGTACCTAATCTTACTCAATTCACCACCTAAGGTGTTCACATTAACTGAGAGTCTCAACATTCCATTCCTAATCAAACCAAAGGAAACAACCGTCAATACCTAAACCTAACATGCATAATCAGCCACATGCGAGATTAAATTGAATGCACAATTCAAAGTGTGTGAATCAGGCAATGTGCAATCAAACATAACGTTAATCACGCAAAAGGAGCAAGAAAAGCCAATTCCAAAGTTCAAATAATATTTTTTCGGAATTTTCTCGAATTTTTCTGAATCTTTTTTTTTTTAATATTTTTTTATAATTTTTTTTACTTAATAATATAAAGATCCGAACCGGGTTCCCTGACCCGGTCCTCCTGAATGCCCGACCCGACTTTCCAAAACTCTCGAATATTCTCTCTTCTTCCAAAACTCCCAAATGCTCTTTCTCTCGAGTACTTCTTCTCTCAAATACTCTCTCTCCCAAATGCTCTATCTAGCGAAGGCTCACTTTCCCGAATGCTCTATCTCCCGAATACTCTCTTTCCCAAATACTCACTTTCCCGAACACTCACTTTCCCGAATACTTTCTTTCCCGAACGCTCTCTTTCCCGAATGTTCTATCTCCTGAATACTCTCTTTCCCGATGCTCACTTTCTCGAATGCCTTCTTTCCCAAACGCTCACTTTCCCAAACGCTCTCTTCCCTAACGCTCACTTTCCTGAACACTCACTTTCCCGAATGCCTTCTTTCTCGAACGCTCACTTTCCCGAACGCTCTTTTCCTCGAACGCTCTATCTCCCGAATGCTTTCTTCTACTTTCAACGAGAGCGCGTCGTGGACTCCTTGTCGGTGCTCCAACCGACTCTCATCACCATCAGTCTTCGCCACCCACCGTTGACGACTACCCCTTGTCGGTCATTATGCTGCCACTGACGACCGCTACCCCGACTAACGCCAAACGATTCCGGCGACACTACCATCACCGAAGGGACATACCATATCAAACCATTTTAGCAAATCAAACAACCAAAACAAACATATTCACGCTAAAAATGAGGAGGAACGCGCTGGCTAAGGTGCCCTTGAGGTGCAGCTTCGTCAATGCAAGAAAAAAAAAATCCCCGGTGGGAGATTCGTACGCGAAGCTAGCTCGGACAATGCTCAAACAGTGGCGTAAAAACAAAAGAGATGACAATAACAGTTTTTTTATGAAAAAAAGTTTCGGCATCCTTCCGGGCATTTTATCAAACACGTTGGTGGGTGCCGCAACAATAAAAGATTTCCAATTCAATCGAGGCTTAAACGAACCGAGATTCTCAACACGGGACCTAAGAACAAGCAAGAACAAGCATGAAGTGTCACGAGCCGGAACTCGCGCAAGCCAAATGGCCGCATGCTCTAGTCAATGAGCCCAAAAAACATAGTACACAGAAAGACCAAGGGCAGCAGTTCCTTACAACGCTCCCTACCCAACTCGGCGGCAGAGATTGGAGGGCAAACGAGATAGATCGGGCGACGTGCGCTCACCTCGCACGCCTACAAGCTAGGATCCTCGAGAAACCAACCCTAAATCAAACAAAACGCAACCCGGCGAAAACCCGAACCTAAACTTACCAAAGATCGGCGTTGGGGAGGGAAGAGTGTGTATGGATTCTCGACCGCGACACCAACGCAGCAAGTGTCGAAGGATGCGACCGATCTCTCTCTCTCTCGGATTTCTCTCCCCCCGGCTCTCAGTCTCACTCTCTCGACCTCCTTCTCTGTTCTTCCCCGATGGCCCCCTCTGCTTTTCTTTTTTGTCTTACCTTTTAACGCCAAGAGAAGGAGGAGTATTTCGTCCTCTCAGCTTCGCCTCGGCGACACTCGCCATTCCATTTCCAGCTCAAAGACCTCTTCGATAGGAATGCCCTCTCCATTTATGCTCATACCGTCAGCCAGTCTTCTCCTTGGGGGTTGAATCGCGCCCGTTTCTTTGCTAAAACGGCCGTGGGATCTCTTAGGTCCTTGCGCCGTCAAGGTGCAGCGCTGCGCCACTACTTCCTGCTTCTGAAGTCGCAGCTTCAGCCTCCTCATGCAGAGCACACCTCCGTTTTGTCTGTTCCAACTTCTGGCTTCTGCGTTCTACTTTTGGTTCGTCTTCTTCGTTAGGTCAGTCCACGATACAGGCAAGTGGAGTGGGCCAGCGTTGACTAATTCAACACTGGCTGCTCTCTCTCTCTCTCTTTTTATTTAATTTTTTTAAAATTAAACAAGGAAAGCATGTTCTAATATGCCTTATTAATGTAAATGCACCTAAAGTCTATATGCCAATTAATTTAGTGAAAATATTTTTGTTTAGGGGTTAAAAATTAAACCCTAAAAGTTTTTATGCAATAAGACCTTAAATGATTGAGCAAAATTTATGTGTCAACTGCTGCCCCTCTTTGAAAGGGAGCTTAAAGAGGTTCCTTTTAAAAATAAGAGACACTTAAATTTTGTTCATAGAGGGCATGGGAAGATGTATGAGAGATGATTGATTTTTTTTTTTAGGGGACAAAACTAAAATGACATTTAGGGGCTAAAACCCTGTAAACGTCGAAAACTCCACCTAGGGATTAAAACCCTGTAAGCAGCTAAGATCCCGTTTAGGGACTAAAATCCTATGAACAGCCATAGGAACAACACCTTGAAAGAACGCATAGGGGCTAAAACCCTATGAGCGTCTAAGATTCTGCCTATGAGCTAAAACCCTATGAACAACAATAGGAACAACATCTCGAAAGAACGCCTAGGGACTAAAACCCTATGAACGTCGAAGATTTCGTCTAGGGGCTAAAACCCCATGAACGGTAAAGATTCTGTTTAGGGACTAAAACCCTATGAACAGCTGTAGGAACAACAGCTTAAAAAGACGCCTAGGGACTAAAACTCTATAAACGGCAATAGGAACAATGCCTCGAAGGAACGCTTAGGGACTAAAACCCTATGAACGTCGAAGATTCCATCTAGCGACTAAAACCCTATGAATAGTAAAGATTCTATTTAGGGACTAAAACCCTATGAACAGCTAAGGCTCAACCTAGGGATTAAAACCCTATGAACGGCTAAGGCTCCGCCTAGAGACTAAAAACCCTATGAACGTCGAGGATTCCGCCTAGGGGCTAAAACCCTATGAACAGTAAAAATTCTGTTTAGCGACTAAAACCCAGAAGGAACACTATTTCCTATCAAAATGCGAGAAATCTCCACGATGAACAGGCCAAGAGAGATATTACGAGCCATAGTAATGCTTTTTGTAGAAAAAGTGTTTCAAGCAATTGTTGAAGCTTAATGCATGTCGATTCTACTAGGAAAATTTGCTGTATTGCAATGATTCCAAGCTGTTAAAGCTCGCTAGACTTGCTGATTCGCAAGCTACTGAAGTGGTCACTGCATAAAATGTGTCTTAACAAATTCCATGATAGCGAAGAACATCATTACTGAGAGAGTGTTGATTGTACAAGCAATTCAAACTGATTTTGATTGTCCAGCAAACATTCAACATTGTTCGATATCATAAAATTGCCATCAAGCCTAGAGAACGTCGTTAATCATCAAATTCTCTTAGAGGACAAATCTTTGTCCAAAAGAACCTCGGTCCATGAAGAGGGCATCTTAAGTATACCAAACAAGAGCTCTTTAGTCGAAAAGGACTTTTCACATATCCTTAAGAAGGCTATTTGATCTCATCCATTAATGTGGGAAATGGTCTGATCACTCAGTATACCTCACATGACCACTGTCGAAGGTTTTGAGAATCATTCGCAATAAGTACACGTTGACCAATCTAAGAGGTCTTTTAAAGGACCATAATAGGTTTGGTCACGGCTCCAATAATGAATGAGTATTATCGACTAAAGAATGCGATAATTGTCAATCAGCATCTCTACTAGGTTTACAAGTCAAGAACCCTTGAGATGAAATAAGATAAGTTTGCCCCCACTTCTTCAAGCGATAACTTCTTTGGAGCCCGAACTTCTACTCGAACTATCCCAATCAGAAGAGACTTTGGGAAAGGGCTGCAAGAATGGTTCGGTGAAGGCTCAAAAGGCTCAAGTTTTTTAGAAAAGGTTTAAGAGCTGATGATTATCATGGCATCATTATCATATCATTTCGCCTTTTCAAAAGGCACGTGACTCTTTAACTCGTCTTGAGAGTCCATCGGCGAATCATTTCGATATAAGAGCTTTGCTCTTTTTCTAACGGCTTACACCTTGGCAATGATTTTTCTTTCATGCAAGCATCATCATTTTTTTTACGGGCATTGGCCTTACTTTTACCAGGCACACTGCTTTTTCATACTCTCTAACTTTCTTTTGTTCATTTGAACCTTTTAAGCTCTCCGGGGCCTTTTTTTTTTTTACGAGCATTAGCCTTGCTTTTATCAGGCACACTGCTTTTTCATGCTCCCTAACTTTCATTTCATTTGTGTTCATTTGAACATTTTGAGCTCTTAGGATTTTCGAGAGTTTTTACACGTTGTCACATAAGCACCAATTGCCTTGGTAAATTATGCACCTTGCCCTAGTGCGGGGAGTCAATCACCACTCGAGCTTTTGAAATGAATGTTAAGGCTCAACTTGGTTGAACAAGGGATATAAGTGTTTGGGTAGAGAAATGAATGATTTTCTTCATTTCGGGATGTTTCAAGCTTCCATAAAGACTCACCTAAAGTCACCACAAAAAGATTGATGCGAGTGAGAGTAAAGAAATCTTTTTCATCTTTTTCACCAAACAGTGTCAATCAAAATCTTCAATTTGCCCCATTGCGGGGTGGTTCTTGACAGGGTTGTTTTGTAGAAATTCTTCACATGTGAAGGCTTGAAGGGGCTTAACTATGATTACCTGTAGTGTGTAGGATTGATGGAAGAAATGCCTCTTTTCATTTTGATCCATGTACTATTTGCAAATGAATCTCTTGTCCTAAAACACGATTTTTTTTTTTTGCACTTAACTCCCAAAGTGTTTACAGGATGTGTTTGGGGAATGGTTCGCCTTCCTTCATTCTAAGTGCCTCTCACTTGGCATGATTAACATATTTCCTCTCATTTTGCCAACATCACCTGAGTTGATTGATCTTCACAGGGAATTTTGATTCAAAACGAATGTTCCATCAAACATCGAAACAACTTCGGACCATGATGATATTCAAAATTTTTGTGAAAAGTTTATTTTCACAAGTTCAACTTTCGTGCTTGCTTTTCTCAAACCTGTCAAAAAAAAAATTATTAAGAAAAAGGGTACTTACTTGTGGCTTTGAGACTTGGTAGCCTCCTCCTTCGCATTTGGCTTCTTGGATGCTTGCCAAGACAGTTCGGTCTTTTGTGGATCAACTCGCGAATTGTTTAGGACCCGCAAATTAAACATGTGTACATGTATGCATGATATGCATGATGTGAATATCCTACAATGATTCGAATTACATCGAAAATGGCTCTCAATTTGGGGCGAACTTACCACCTAATTCTGGTGCAATGGATAACACTTTCCTTAACACGAGATCTTCGGCTTCAAAATGTCGAGGCTAGACTTTGCAATTGAAGGATTTTGCAACTCGCTTTTGGTAGCATTGACCATAACATAAAGCCGCTAGTCTCTTCTCGTCGATCATATTCAACTGCTCCCATCTCTGTTGAGTCCACTCTTCCTCAGAGAGCTCATCTTGTGAGAGAATCCTCAATGAAGGGATTTCGATTTCTATGGGCAAGACAGCCTCCATACCATAAACGAGTGAGAAATGAGTTGCCCTTGTCGAAGTGTGAATCAAAGTTTGATATGCCATCAATGCATAAGGCAGTTGTTCATGCCAACCTCGATAATTGTTAGCAATCTTCGATAGGATCTTCTTTATATTCTTGTTAGCTGCCTCCACAGCTCCATTCATTCGCGGGCGGTAAGTGAAGAATTCAAGTGACGAATATGAAACTCGTCAAGTAAGCTATTTACAACCTTGTTGTTCAGATTTGAGCCGTTGTCAATAATGATCGTCTCCGGGACTCCATAGCCAGCAATGATGTCACAACGAATAAACTCGGCCACATTCTTGGTTGTGACATCGGCGTATAAGTTTGCCTTGATCCACTTGGTGAAGTAATCGATAGCTACCAAGATGAAGCGATGTCCATTTGAAGCCTTAGGATTAATTGGCCCAATTATATCGATTCCCCACATTGAGAAAGGCCATGGCTCGGACATTTGACGCAATTCATTCAGCGGTACATTGATTTTATCTGCATAGATTTGGCACCGATAGCAATAACGAACATGCCGAATACATTCAACCTCCATAGCCATCCAGAAGTAACCTAGTCTCATGATTTTTCTAGCCAAAAGATGACTGTTCATGTGCGGACCGCACTCTCCCTCATGTATTTCTTTCATCAATTGATTAGCCTCTTCGGTATCGACGCATTTCAACAAAATAGAGTCGAAAGACCTTTTAAAGAGAGCATTGCCACTGACGAAGAATTTCGACGCTAGCTTCCTTATGTATTTATGATCTGCTAGTTCACTCCCATGAGGGTATTCACCCCTTTGAAGATAGTTCATGATGTCGTGATACCACGGCTTCTCATCAGGTTCATCTACGATTGCCAAACAATAAGCCGGACATGTCAAAATTTCGATTTTCAGTGGTTCGATGTCTAACCCTTCGATGACTTGTAGCATTGATGACAGCGTGGCCAAGGCATCGGCAAACTGATTCTGCGATCGGGGTAAATACTCAAAAAAAATCTCCTCAAATTCCTTTATTAACTCCTCAAGGAATTCATGGTAAAGGATCAACTTGGGGTCACAAGTTCGCCATCGACCCTCTGTCTAAAAAATGATGAGGGCGGAATCACCATAGACTTGCAATTTCCTAACTTTCATGTCGACAGCCAATTGCATCCAAGTATGCAGGCCTCATATTCTGAGATATTGTTGGTACAAGAAAATACCAACTTGGTGGCCACATGGTGATGTTGACCCATCGGGGAGATGAGAACCACTCCAGTCCCAGAACCAACCAGATTAACAGCACCGTCGAAGTACATTGTCCACTTATCGTCCACTATCTCTGAAATGCGCTCCTCTATAGGATCTAACTAATCATGGTCTTCTAACCTTTCAAAGTTCTCTGCCAACATGTCAACTATAGCTCTTCCCTTGATGGATTTCTACGTCAGGCTCTGGACATTGAATTCGGACACCAGAATTTGCCATTTTGCTAACTTCCCGACCAGCGCAGGTTTTTCCAACAAGTATTTAATGGAGTCATTCTCAGTTACAAGTAAAATTCGATGATGGAGTGTGTATTAACGTAAGCGGTGTAGCACCTACACCAAAGCCACACACGTCTTCTCAACTCCAGAGTAATTTATTTCCAATGAAGTAAACTTCTTACTTAGATAGTATATCGCACATTCTTTGTCATCACTTGGTCTCTTTTAAGCTAGCAAAGCTCCCAACAATTCCTCGTGAATAATTAAGTAGAGTATCAATGGCACTCTAGGGACAGGTGGCATCAGAATCGGCAGATGAGAGAGGTATTGTTTTATTTTCTCAAATGCCTATTGACAATCAATGTCCCACTTAACATTGGCGTTCTTCTTTAGGAGCTTGAAAAAAGGTTTAGCTGTCTCAGACAATTGAGAAATAAATCTCGCCACATAGTTCAATCTCCCTAGCAAACTCCGAACCTCTTTGACAGTTGAAGGAGGCTTCAAATCACAAATGGCCTTCACCTTCGACAGGTCAATTTCAATACCTTGACTACTAACCATGAACCCCAGTAGTTTCCCAGATTTTGCCCCAAACACACATTTGGCTAGGTTAAGTCTTAGTTTGAACTTTCGGAGTCGGTCAAATAATTTCCGCAATACCTCGATGTGGTTCTCTCCATATTTGGATTTGGCAATCATGTCATCTACGACCTCCACTTCCTTATGCATCATATCATGGAACAGGGTGACCATTACTCTTTGGTACGTTGGCCCGGCGTTCTTTAAATCGAAAGGCATTATCTTGTAACAAAAGGTCCCCCAAGGAGTAATGAAGAAGGTCTTACTTTTATCTTCTTCTTTCATCAAATTTGATTGTATCCAGAAAACCCAACCATAAAAGAGAATAACTCGAATCCTGCAGTGCTGTCGACCAACACATCGATGTGAGACAGCGGGAAGTCATCTTTTGGACTTGCTTGATTCAAATCGCGGTAATCAATACAAACCTTGACCTAACCATCCTTCTCCATAACTAGGACTACATTGGCGATCCAATCTGAATAGTACAACACTTCTATGAGCCTACTTTTAACAACTTCATGACTTCTTCTTGGATAATTTGGGCTTTGTTCTTCTGAGCCTTTGTTTCTTTGGCAAAACGTCCGGATCAGTCAGGAGAGCATGCTCTACAATTTCCCTATCTAATCCCGGCATATCCGCATATGACCATGCGAACACATCTTGGTATTCCTTTAAAAGGTTGACCATCCTTCTAGCTTCGTTTTCAGAAAGACCAGCTCCAATCTTGATTTCTCTAGCATTCTCCGAATCGCCCAGATTTATTGTGATTGTAGGTTCCGCGGTCAATGGCTTAGACTCTTCATGCCAAATCCAATCTTGTTCGATGCTTCCCTGATCACAGCCATCCTCGTCATCACCGGGCCCTGAGGAATTTTTCGTCCAACAAATCCAACTCACATATACGTCTATCATGATTATGCGAAATGTTATGTCTAAGATGCCACAAAGAAGGTTAGTAATTCTTTACCCAAAAAAAAAGAAGGTTAGTAATTAAATTAGCACATGTTATTGCAACTAATGATATGCGTGTGTTTTGAAATTTTTTCGCAGGAGTTTTGAAAATGTAGGATCCGTCCTCATATCCTTGGACGTCCCTATCTGCAAATGATTTTGGAAACTAGGAAGCGTGCGGAAGTCCAAGCCTCAAAGCATCATCATCAGTCTGGTTTTGGCACTTCGACACGTCCTTAACAAGACCTGATCATGATTTCATTAACAAAATGAGGCCGTTTACATGACTCGAGATCTTGGACCAACGGCTCGCAGTCCAAGACTTTGATTACAAAGAGAAACAACCTTAGACCTAAACAGACCTCGCATGAAAGTGGTGAGCATAAACTAAGACAAGACGAAACAGGAATGAAAAACGGCATCCCTACTCAAAAGGGTTGGCGATGGCAACAGAAGGCTTGGCCTCTTCATTTTCCGTGATAGCACAAGCAAACTCCTCCTCAAATAAATCAACGAGACCAAGAACAGTCTCGTCCTCCTACAACAGCTTGGGTAGGGCCGGGAATATTTCTTTCAATTCCGGAAGAAGTAAGCCCTTCTTACCTTTTCCTAATCCAAACAAACTCCCCCAACCTCCGCGACTCCCATGATTAGCTAGGCCTCCATGGTCACCACAATCGTTAATGCTTCCTTAGCCACCATAACTAGCATGGTCTCCACGACCACCACGGCCCCCATGATGACCTCAACCTCTGACACTACCTAGTCCTCCATGATTATCTCGGCCATCCGAATCGCCTCCATGATAACCTAAGCCCATCCTTTTGCGCCATTTGGAGACCTGAAGAGGTTCTTTGATACCTTGGCTATCCAGTCCCAGGCCGGTTCCGGGGACATGACCATTTTCGAGCAATGCCTTGCTCGACATGATTGAAGGCTTAGCCATTTCTAGGTCCCGTATAATGGTTCCGACTGGCACATGGACCATCGAGACTAACTCCAACGTTTGATAACTTGATGCAGCCTTGTTCTCGAGTTCTACATATGGGATCGTCGTGTCATGAAAGACCCTAAAGTCGGTTTCTCCGTGAACAGTTGCCAGCTTCCCATCCACGATGAATTTGATCTTTTGGTGCAGGCTCGAAGGTACGGCTCCAGCGATATGTATCCAAGGTCGTCCCAGTAGAAAATTGAAAGCACCAGGAATATCTAGAACTTAAAAGCTAACCAGAAAAAGGACTTGACCAATTAGCAGTTCAAGCTCAACCTCACCAATTACTTCCTTTTTCATACTATCAAAAGCACGAACGGTAGATTTGGATATCAATATTTTGTCTTCATTTACCCCTAGATGACGGAGGGTAGCAAGTAGGCAAATGTTTAATGCTGATCCATTGTCAATCAACACTCTCGCCACCATTCTATCTCGACACTTTATCGAGATAAGTAGTGCCTTAGTATGACTGCGACCCTCTGGAGGAAAGTCTTCATCGGCAAAAGGAATATGATCTTTCAGCAAGATAGACCCAACGAACTCCTCCAATTGGGTATCGTTGATAGTTTCGGGGACATGCACTTCATTCAGAACCTTGAGTAGGGCATTTTTATGTTTCTCAGAGGATATGAAAAGATCCAGGAGTGATATCTGGGCCAGCATATGTCACGCCCCGAACCCCTACGAGCTCGCGACATCCCCTGCTCCGGTCGAAATGATGCGACGTCCCAGGAACGTCGCCGACCCAACCCAAACATCAAAAGCACATGCGGAAGCGAATAACAAAACTCCGGACAGAAAGATGATGACAATGGGGTAGAACACCAACAGCAACATATACACGAACATTATATTACAGGCATAATTAACAAACTAGCATCCAAAATCACTGTCACGACAAAATATCAGGGTCTGGTTAACTTAACTTCCCTATGAGTCAACCCGATTAACACAATCCCTAAAATAGCCTAGGGAATGCCTACTGGTCGCCATCTTCCACCCTGCTCCTGATTCTCCGGGCGTGAGCCTTCGGAAACTCACCTGCAATTCCACTAGGCACCAAGGGCAACTCCTCGAACTCCAAAAAGAGAAGGCGGTTCCCCGGGTTTACGGCTGGGGGTCTGAAAGTGGCGGTTATACAACCGTGAGACGAATCTCAATAAGTGTATAACCCCAAACCCCACGTAGGCACTCACGTACCGCCAGACGAAACTACACATAACACACGACAATCAACCAAACTAGCAACCACACACGACCCTACCTGGAATCCATCATGCACGCTCCTGCACGTTAAATAATAATACAACCAGCACATCACATCAATGAATCACAATCGCGCGCGTGCCTCAATTATAAGACAGAAACCACTTGGGCACGTCCCATACCATGCCTAACAGTTTCTACCCTATAATTAAGCGTCACATCATGCGTTACAAACACACTCGCACACCAACTCACACCACGCATCACTTTCTCAAACCTCGCACCTCAAGCCAATTCCCGCTTATTCTCAATTCCTCCACCACTACCGCGCCCGCGTAAAACGCATCAGGCCAACGGTCTTCTGACCTCGTCAGGCATCGACACCCCGTCGGGCCGGGCATCGTCACCTCGTCAGGGACGGCATCGTCCCGCGTAAACGAACACGCCTCAGGACGGAATCCTACACACACTTTCCTTCTACCGTGCCCGCGTAAAACGCATCAGGCCAACGGTCTTCTGACCACGTCAGGCATCGTCACCCCGTCGGGCCGGGCATCGTCACCTCGTCAGGGACGGCATCGTCCCGCGTAAACGAACACGCCTCAGGACGGATCCTTTCAAACCAATTCCACATTTCCATCTCCTCGTTCCACTCAAACCACACTTACACACGGCCAACAATCGCACGGCCAAACATACACACTACACATACACATTTCACAATTTCACATTCTCGTCACACAAACACCACATGATCACACATATTAACACGCAAATCCAATGCACATTCACCTCGACACATCACCACACTACACGGCCACACACACGCGGCACAATACCAATCCACAATCAATCCACAACACAACCAGCACAATCATTCGGTTCAGCCCAATTAAGCCACAATAATTTCAATCAATCACACATTTAATTCCCGATCAATCCTCAACATCACAGCCCTAACTCAGCCTCCTAAACCTCGAAATTTCATCGCCAAATCAGTCCACAACAACCCAAACGGCAGCCCCTAATTCAGTTCCAAAACAGCCACAAAAATCGTCCAAACTGGGCAGTGTGCAGTGACCGAAATCCATTTGAAATAAATAGTAAATTAACTCCAAAAATTCTGAAATTTAGATATGTTGTACAAAACATCTTGATACACATTTTCCGTGAAGGACTGAAAACGCAGATCCAACTATAAACACCTCTTTTTGTCACTGGAAGACAGACGAAAATCAACCCGTCCGGTCAGTCCGCCTGATCATCAAAATAAATTTTTTTCAATATCCAAATCACCTTGAAAAGCCTTGAAAATTTTATATGTTATATACACAAACGTACCCAACAACTTTCGTGAAGAAAGTATTTTGAAAATAGGCCTGGAAAAATTTATAAAAATTCAAACAGACCCGAAGGTCGGATGAACAGTAAATCCGGCAGACTGATTTCGGTCTAAAAATGGGCTTACGAATGGCAGCAAATGATTTCCAAAAATTCCCAAATTAAATTATGTTATACTTCAAGATGTTGGGAACAACTTTCATGAAGATCACTTCCTCAAATTCGGGCCACACAGGTCACAGAGAAAATAGCAAAAACAAGCAACACTGCAGTAACCTAACCGGAAATCAGCCAACAACTACCACCGAGCACATTCAGCCACGAAATTCACCATAAACCGAACCCTAAACGAGCCTAACAATACCCGAGGTCCTAGGCGACATTTGGGGAGGTCACTTACCTAAGAAAGGCGAGAAGAACAGGCTGAAACGGGCGGAACAGCAGCAGCAGCAGCACCAGCGGAGGAGGAAGAAAATGAAGATGAAGAGAGTGAGAGAGAGAGAGAGTGAGTGATCGTGGAAGAGGGGGGGGGTGTTCTGACCAGAAGAGGGAGGAGAGAGAGAGAGGTCAGAAATAGTGGGCTGGTGGGGACACGTGTCGGCGATCCGCAATTTTTCCAAAAATACCCTTGATCCAACGGTCCTCGTTTGTCTTTATCCAATAATTCAAGGGCAAGGTGGTAATTCAATAATTCCAATTTCTTTTTCACTTATTTTAGTCCTCAATTATCGCCCAAAATTGTCCAAAATTCGGAATTCCCAATATAGGGTCCAGGGGCAAAACGGTAAATTTCCGATCCCGGGGCGAAATTCCAATTTTCGCACATACGGGTTCCATATGGGTGTGGCCAACATAATATGGCGTCGGAACCGTGAAAATAGCTTCTTAAGCCCTTGAAAATCAACTGCAAAATCCTAGGAATAAAATAATATTATTTTTCACTTCCAAGCCAAAATTTCCAATTTTTGACCGTAACGGCTCTAAATGTGCGTGGCCACCCCAAAATGGCATCGGCCTCGAAAAATAATCTCATACGGCCTCAAAACCAATGTCGGCACATATAGGGGCAAAATCATAATTTTTTTCGGTCCCGAAACGAAATCCATTTTTTTGCAGAAATGGGTGGCCCCAAGGTTGGCCAAGCCAAAAACGTCATCGGCCGCTCAAAATTGTCACTTTCAAAATTCTCGATTCTCGAGCCCGAATTCCAGAAAATGACTAGAATCGAACAATCGCGACTTTAGTTTATCTCTGGCTAACGGGTGGCTCATTGGGATTACGCGCTCTCGACCCGTGACCGACACTAAGTCAAATCACGTTTAAGTTTACTCTACCCGGGACGACCTCGGTTGTCATATAATTGCGAGGGTCTGTCACTAGTTCCCTTCGGACACGATCAATCAAATAGACCGGTCTCGATTGGCTCAAAACATTCCCTCGTCAATCCATATGGTCGAAGATCGAACCCAGGTCGAGTTCTTTGGTCATGCGAACTCAATCCCGTAATAGCCCTACCCCTAAGGTTAGCATCCCGTGAATGCGCATTTCCGGACGAGATCTCACTATAGTGCATTGATCAATTTCATTTCTTAAATCCAGGGAAAAGGATCGAAAATTCAGACTGTTACAGCATACTCCTCAGCCAATTGACAACATCAAATTCGCTAGTCTTAATAATTGCTAAAAACTGTTCGGCCTCTTCATTTGAAACAAACTTTTTCTCAACCACCTTGGTGGGATCATAGCATCGACCAAAGCGAGTAATAGCATCGATTTCATCCACCTTATAACTCCAAGGGACCGCCTTAGCATCGTAACCAGGGGCCATTTCCACTATTATGTCTTCTTCGTCCTCGGGCGAGAGTTCAATCACCATCAGTTCCCTGACACGATCATCGACCTCTAGGGTAGTGAACTCTTCGACCATAAGGTCGATGACTACACGCTCAATATCTCGTTCATCAAGATCTAATAGATCTTCTTTAACTAATAGGTCAATGAGCACGGGGGTGATCATGTTGACCATCTCCTCCTTAGGCTCAAGTGGGTTGTCCATACCTCCCTACCCATCAGGAACAACATCCTTGGGATCGATGAAGAAACTGGGTGGCGGTGAATACTTCACAAGGTAGTCGAATTTGCCGTTAGGTTGACCCAGTGTGTCAACCACTTCCCCATTCTCATGAGCAAGCTTTATGAACTCACGATTCCAATCCGCATTGCTAGCTTGAGGCCCAAGATCATCATACGAATTCTCCTTCACTGTCGGTCATAATTAGACTCTCCGACACACCTTCGTTGGTTTCGGTAGGTTCAATAGGTATATCCTCCAACTCCTCATAAACTGAATCAATAACAGCCGTCATGGCTGTCATACTATCCTCCTTCACACTGTAGATTGCTCCTATGTCCACTATTCGAGTGATACATTTCAATTTTTCCTCCATCGGAATATCCTCCCCGTCTTCGAAGTGTCCAGCTGACACTAGTAATTTATAAAGTTTATGAACATCCACATTAAAGGTTTGCTTACTCTCATCATCCTTCTTAATAACCATGTTGACATTCTCAGCATTAAATGGCAACGGGTTTTGTTGACTATTAAGGGGTGGATTCTTGAAAGATAAAATGCCATTGCCGAGTAAATTCTGAACTTTGTTTTTTAGAGTGAAGCAATTATCTACATCATGACCCTTTTCACCTCTATGGAACTCGTAAGACTTCGACAAGTCAAACCCAGGGAATTTTGGAGGATCATCC
Organism: Syzygium aromaticum; assembly: GCA_024500025.1. NCBI lineage: Eukaryota > Viridiplantae > Streptophyta > Magnoliopsida > Myrtales > Myrtaceae > Syzygium > Syzygium aromaticum. Next base: position 3,570,232 of record CM044886.1, on the reverse strand, counting down.
CGAGGTACTTCTTTGGCTATCATTCCCTTTCTCAACAACATAGGCAGCAACTTGGATAAAGGCCTAGGCAGAGGAGTGAATTGCCTCGATGCCTTCTTTTTGAATTCATAATTCTGATATGTCCTGTCTCAAAACATAGGCGGGCCTTGGAAGGACAAGGCAGGGGGCCTTGTCACAACCGGTGCTTGTACATACACGACCTCCATATCCTTTTCTTTTCTATTCGGGACCTTTCGACTAGTCCCTTCGCTCAATCTACCATCATGCATAGCCCCCTCTTTCTTCACCCCAACATCTACCAGCTGAGAGAAGGTCAAGCATCCAGAACCCACCAACTTTAAATAGAAGTCGCTGGGTAAGGCCTTGAGGAAAAGATCCAATAGCTCCTTTTCCCTGAGCGGGGGCTGAACTTGAGCGGCAAGAGTACCCCATCTTTGTGCAAAGGCTCTAAAAGACTCACTTCGCTTCTTTTCAGTTCGAGTCAGCACTTCTCGTGTCTGGGCTATCTCTGTATTGTATTTGTATTGTAGGACGAACGCCTCAGCCAACTCCTCCCATTTCTCAAACTTCCCAGGCTCTGACAACATATACCATTGTAATGCAGGCCCCGTCAAATTTTCTTGGAAAGTCTGAACCATTAATGGGACATTCTGGGCATACCTTACCATTCTGTTCAAATAATATTTCAAATGGATCTTGGGGTCTCCAGTCCCATCATACTTAGTGAAATCGGGAATCTTGAACTTCTCAAGAAAGCTCATCTGTGCATATCGAGACAAATCCTCGATTATGTGCTCTGCATATCCTCGTAGTGCCCGGGGTTACTCTTCTATCTTCGCAAACCTTTTGTTGTGTTCTTCCTCCAAACGGGCAGTGACAGCTTCCGAAATAGGGTCTAATTCAACCACTACAGGTGTAGAACTGAATGTCTCTTCAGTAACGTTCTTTCTTATGGGCCCTTCGACGGGCTCGGGAACAACTTGAGGTGCGACTTGACTGGCATTTGGCGCTGCTAACGTGGCCCTCATATCATTGGTGAATTGAGCGAGTTGAGTCACAAGATCATTGACCTTGTCTTCGAGAGCAGCGAAATGGGCGTTCTGCTCTTCAATATTCATTCGTGTGGTCCTTGCTCGTGCCCGAATCAGCGATTGCCTCAAAGCCATAGCTTTGCCTTAGTGGAAAAGGGGAGCGTTGGCGGGTTGTCGGACTATGGGCACCGCAATCACCGGAAGATTTCTTTCTCCAGCCTTTTGGTCTCTCAATGAGCTCTATTTGACGATTTGCGATTACCTGAAAAATGAGCGTACGTGAGCACATGATTCACATAGAAGGTTGACCCATGGCAATGGTCTAGGCATTTTATATCCCTCGAGAGAAAGTTTTCTAAACATTGAGATTTTGGAGCTTTTAGACATTATAGACGATAAATGAAAACTCCTTAACATTGAAATTAAAAAAAGAGGTGCCCTTGACATTAAAACATAGAAGGTACATAATGATTCCTAAGCCTTGAAATTAGAAAGAAAGAAATCACCTAAATATTGACTAAGGAAGTACATGAAACTTCTGGAACGTAAACAGAACCTCCTAAACATTGAAACTAAACTTCTTGGGGCAACTCATTTTATATGCGATGGGGAACCCACGGCTTTGCGGAGCCGCTTGTTCTCTTGAGTTAACCTCGAGATGCGAGTCTTGTCTATTTCCACCCTTTTTTCAAGATGCTCTATTTGCGCTTTCTGGGTGGGCTTGTCAGTCACTTCTGGCACCAGCGATTATAGAATGGTTAGGATTCGGTGATTGTGGATGTAGAATGTGGAGGTGTAGTGAATTTCTCCCTCCCCTTTCAATTTCTTGGGCACAACAATTCTTTCAAAATGGCATTCGCTCCATGCGATCTCAATGGCATGGATTTCGTCGAAGTAGTCGTAGTCCGTGCGGGTGAAGCGAGCCTGAAACATCTTTGTCATGAGAGGTGGCGGCATCTCTTGGAGAGCTCGGTATTGGCGGGCCACCCTATACGGGTAATAGGAAGTGGCGCCAGAAAGACCGAGCAGCGGGATCGGGTTGGCGAACTTATGAGCGAAGCGGGCTTCCTCAACTTGGAACCATTTAACATGCCATAAAAATGCCTTGGATTTGGGTTTTTTTAGAAAATTTATCCAACGGGAATATTCTTTGTCAGGGGAATGCTTCTCTAAGACCTGAAACCTCTGTATTTGGTGACTAAACTCGTCTACTTGAAACAATTGTATAAGGTGCCCAAATCCCCTTATGTGAGAAAGAAACCATATTTGCAAAATTTCCGGGAAAGCTCGCATGATTTTTTCTCCGTTTTGTTTAAAACGATTAAGGAACAAAAATGTTTCGACTAAAATCATGTTGACATAGTTTAATCCCGCACACGTGTTTGACCACCCAAGCAATTGAAGGGTTTATGGCATTCTTACGATGGAGAAAAATGATGAGCCCAACAAAAGCTAAAATGAAAATCCTACTCTTTTGGGCCATCGGTTGATTTGAAAAGCATTCGGCCAAAAACGAGAACGGGCATGCGTAACAATTAGCTTTAACAACCTTCCTTACTACCTCGGCACTAACTCTCAAAAATTGTGACAACTCGGACATGGGATCTACACCTATGGGTGGCTTGACAAGCTCGGTTCCAAGAGGCATACCAATGGCAATGCTATATTCTTCCAAAGTTGGAGTTAGCTCGAACTCACCAAATATGAAAGTTGATGTTTGAAGGCACCAAAAATGCGGTATTGCTTGCATAACTCCGGAATGGATGTTGATCTTGAGTAACGAGAGGAGACGGCCAATCCTTTCCTCGACCTGTCTTTGGCCATTTTGATCCAGCTGATCCCACCACGCTATAAGCTCTTTCTTGGGAGTGGAAATGAATTGGACATCGGCTCTCCCCATCGTATACAAATTAAGACTAACGACCGACCTATTTTGCCATGGACTAACAAAAGAAAATAAATGAATCGCACAACAGGAGGGATAAAGGCTTACTCTATCGAGAACCGTTGTAAACACAAAGACACATGCATGAAAAGTGAGGCTCGCTTTTAATCTAGACGGTTTAACAAGGTGAAGCTAAGAGGGTGATCTAACCGTCGCAGTCTCGCGTTGGTGTTAGGTCCTCTTAACTCCAGCTCAGTTGAAAGAGATATCCTGCAGTCACGCGGTCTTGCAAACAAGGATAAATACTTACAACACCAAGAAAGAACTTTCAGGGAGAAGAAAGGCAACCTCTACATAGCAATCTCGTGTTCAAGGTTATATCTTTCTTAACACCATCCTAAAGCGTCCTATAGCGGCTCAGGTCCGGCGGCATGGTTGTGTGTGCAATAGTATAGTGCTAAAACATCTAAGGCATGCACAACAATTTATAAGCAAACAATGCTTCAAGCATCGGAAAAAATAAACATTTATTCTCTAAATCTCAAACCTGCAAAACAAGGGATCAATGGCAAGAACATTCACGTTAGGGATGTATTTGAACAAGATAAATAGACTAAATCCATTACGAATTCTATTCAAGTCCACAGTGGAGTCACCAACCTGTCGCGACCTTCCCGAACCGGCACCGCTGCCTAAGGGATTTGGCTAATGGATTACTAAATTAAACATAACTCGAGTTCTCCCATGCTCATACCAATTCACAGCTTAAGTTTAAGTTGTTAACATGCAAATCAATTTCATTTAGGAGTCGTCACTAATTGATTTTTGGTGGGTTGATCAGACACTCAAGTAAAGCACGGGAGAAATACTTTACTTCTACAAACTAGAGATTCAATGGGTATGAGGACTTGATTACACTAATTGACCAACTAGTGCACTTTCGGTACCTAATCTTGCTCAATTCATCACCTAACGTGTTCACACTAACTAGAGTCTTAACATTCCATCCCTAATCAAGCCAAGGGAAGTAACCGTCAATACCTAAACCTAACATGCATAATCAGCCACATGCGAGATTAAATTGAATGCACAATTCAAAGTGTGTGAATCAGGCAATGTGCAATCAAACATGACGCTAATCACACAAAAGGGGCAAGGAAAGCCAATTCCAAAGTTCAAATAATATTTTTTCTGAATTTTCTTAAATTTTTCTGAATTTTTTTTTAAATATATATTTTTTTATAATTTTTTTTAGTTAATAATATAAAATCCGGACCGGGTCCCCTAACCGAATCCGCCCGAATGTTCGACCCGACTCTCCAAAACTCTCGAATATTCTCTTTTCTCCAAAAACTCCTGAATGCTCTCTCTCCCGAATGCTCCTTCTCCCGAATACTCTCTCTCCCGAATGCTCTATCTCGTGAAGGCTCACTTTCCTGAACGCTCTCTTTCTCGAATGCTCACTTTCCCGAATGCTCTCTTTCCCGAATGCTCTATCTCCCGAATACTCTTTTTCCCGAATGCTCACTTTCCCGAACGCTCACTTTCCCGAATGCTCACTTTTCCGAACGCTTTCTTTCCCGAACGCTCTCTTTCCCGAATGTTCTATCTCCCGAATACTCTCTTTCCGGAACGCTCACTTTCTCGAATGCCTTCTTTCCCGAACGCTCACTTTCCCAATGCCTTCTTTCTCGAACGCTCACTTTCCCGAATGCTCTCTTCCCTGAATGCTCTGTCTCCCAAATGCTTTCTTCTACTTTCAACAAGAGTGCGCCGTGGACTCCTTGCCGGTGCTCCAACTGACTCTCTTCACCGTCAATCTTCGCCACCCACCGTTGACGACTACCCCTCGTCAGCCATTATGCCATCGTTGACGACCGCTACCCCGACTAACGCCAAACGATTCCGGCGACACTACCATCACCGAAGGGACATACCACATCAAACCATTTCAGCAAAACAAATAGCCAAAATAAATATATTCACACTAAAGATGAGAAGGAACCCGCTGGCTAAGGTGCCCTCGAGCTGCAGCTTCGTCAATGCAAGAAAAAAAAATCCCCAACAGGAGATATGTACGCGAGGCTAACTCGAACAATGCTCAAACGGTGACGTAAAAACACAAGAGATGACAATAACAGTTTTTTGGTGAAAAAAAGTTTCGACATCCTTCTAGGCATTTTATCAAACATGTTGATGGGTGCCGCAACAACAGAAGATTTCCAACTCAATCGAGGTTTAAACGGACCGGGATTCTCAACACGGGACCCAAGAACAAGCAGGAACAAGCATGAGGTGTCATGGGCCGGAACTTGCGCAAGCCAAACGGCCGCGTACTCCGGCCAGTGAGCCCAAAAAACAAAGTACACAAAAAGAACAGGGGCAGCGCTTCCTTACGACGCTCCCCACCCAACTCGACGACGACGAATGGAGGGCGAACGAGATAGATCAAGCGACATCCGCTCGCCTTACACGCCTACAAGTCAGGATCCTCGGGAAACCGACCTTAAATCAAACAAAACGCAACCCGGCGAAAACTCGGACCTAAACTTACCAAAGATTGGCATTGGGGGGGGGAAGAGCATGTGTGGATTCTCGACCGCTACACCAACGCGGCGAGTGCCGAAGGATGCGGTTGATCTCTCGCTCTCTCAGATTTCTCTCCCCCCGGCTCTCAATCTCACTTTTTCGGAGCCCCCTTCTCTGTTCTTCCCCGATGGACCCCCCTGCTTTTCTTTTTTGTCTTACCTTTTAACGCCGAGAGAAGGAGGAGCATCTTGTCCTCTCGGCTTCGCCCCGGCGACACTCGCCATTCCATTTCCAGCTCAAAGACCTCTTCGATCGGAACGCCCTCCCCATTTATGCTCATGCCGTCAGCCAATCTTCTCCTTGGGGTTTGAATCGCGCCCGTTTCTTTGCTAAAACAGCCGTGGGATCTCTTGGGTCCTTGCGCCGTCAAGGTGCAACGCTATGCCACTGCTTCCCGCTTCTGGAGTCACAGCTTCAACCTCCTCGTGCAGAGCACACCTCCATTTTGTCTGTTCCGGCTTTTGGCTTCTGCGTTCTGCTTTTGGTTCGTCTTCTTCGTTAGGTCAGTGCACGATACAGGCAAGTGGAGTGGGCCAGCGTTGACTAATTCAACACTGGCCTCTCTCTCTCTCTTATATTTTTTTATTTTTTTAATAATTTTTTTAAAATTAAACAAGGAAAGCATGTTCTAATATGCCTTATTAATGTAAATGCACCTAAAGCCTATATGCCAATTAATTTAGTGAAAATATTTTTGTTTAGGGGTTAAAAATTAAACCCTAAATTTTTTTATGCGATAAGACCTTAAATAATTGAGCAAAATTTAGGTGTCAACATATATATATATATATATATATCTCTTGATTGTTTCAATTCCGCTTTAATTTTAAATAGATCATAATCACATATTCATCCATCTCTAGATGATCTTTACTAGCCACCTCACTCTAAATGCGTCATGTCATCATCTATAACAGGTCGGATTTTCTCGTTCCCGATAATCGTACTTAGGAAAAAAAAATCGTAAATTTCTCGTCTAATGCTCCATTAAACAATCTGAAAACTAAACCTTGTCTAATTGAAAATGCTTAGCAAGTGTCCAAGCCGACAGAGATGCCGTTGGGACACCCCCTCTTTCTTTCAGTGCAAAAACCATTAAAGGCTTTCACTTTTCGGTTCCATCACTCGCTTTGTCTGGTGCTGAGACATAACGTTCACGCTGCGGAGGTCAAAGCCTCATGCAAAAACATCGTTCTGAAGTCGCTGCCGCAAATTCGACAATTGTCAACAAGCCATCAAAGAGACAACCTGCACCTCTCCGAGCTTTGGTAACTGATTGCTTTAACCTTTTGCTGCTCGGTCCCTCATGTTTCTCTCGTCTTGCATCTGGACCCCCAACTTCACCGTCTCGACAGTAGCAGCACTTTAAAAACTCCTGGTCATCTTACCATCTTCTCTCTCGTTTTATTTGGTAAGCCAGGTTAGGGAAAAGATGACTAAGAAAATCAATGTAGTAGCGTCATTATGGTGTGGATGATAATGCCATGTGTATCAGATTGCGGTCTATAATAATATCGAGTGTTGAATGTGAGCTGCTTGTTTTGAATATCTGTCCGCGGCTTCCGACGTTGCCCCGAGAACCCCATTTTTCCGTTTCGGATCTTCATTTTCGTGACGTTGTCCGTATGGTAATCCGTCGATCATCTTTCCCTCTTCTTTTGGCAAAATGCAGCGCATCGCACACGTCTCTACGGACTCGGCGACTCGACGCACAACCGACACCCGAGATGCGGCGGGGCTCCAAGGGTTTTCGACGATTCGAAAGGGAAAGTTGGTCGAAATTCGAGGAAAAAAATTGAATGCAGCTTGCCTAACCACGCAAACGCCATAACCTCACAATATATAATCTAAATCGCTCATAGATAATGAAGAAACAGAGCCAAAAACTTATCCACTGATACAACTCCGAACTCCACTGCCCACCACGTGTAGTCCAGGAAGGTCTGTGTTGTCGCCCCAAAAGGAAACACACTCACACACTCACTACAGCATCCTTAAATGCTATCATTTGCCAATTTTTCAGCACTTGCTGTACTTGCCTTTGTATGAGAATCGCTCTGTGGTCGCCTCGCATTCTCTCTTCAAACGCTGGTTTCGGGTTTCTCCAAAGAGATCTCGACGGATAAGTCCATTTCGAGCCCGCTTCTCCGGCAGTCGTAGCCGTAGACAGTCCATCTTCTTCTCACCTTTTGGTTCGTAAGATCTTGCGCTTGTTTACTTGGTTTTTTGTTTCTGTCCGACATCGGGGTTCTTGATAATTCTAAAGCTGAAAAGGATTTCCAGATCTGAACCTATGGGATCTTGTTTGACAATGAAGAATCTTTCTCTGCAAAATTCAAGATCTGACGATTCCAACCTTTTCTTTTACAGTGCAAAGTCATGGACGGGAAAGATCAACATGGGAATTGTTCTTATGACGATCAAGTCAACAGCACCACCCCAGTGCTGAGCGATAGGGGCCCACAAAATCCCATGCAGGGGATTTCACAAGAACCCCCCAAGGAAATCCAATTTTTCAAAATCGCCCCTCCAGCCGAAGAGCCGCTCGACCTGAGCCTTGGACTCTCTCTTGGCGATCTCTACAAAGAGATCAAGGAAAGACCTAACCCTAACCCACTCTCGTTGACTGCAACAAGGGCAACCGCCGTCGATAATGTGAACCCACCAATAACGAGTGCTCAAAACAACAATGGCATTCCGCAGACAATAACAATAGACAATCGTGACGAAATTGCTTTGAACGAAATTGGGACGCATCTGGAGGTGCAAAAGAAGAGGCGGTTCGAGGCCTATAGGAGGTTCATCCTGAGGAGGAGGGCCCGTGAACGCACCGAGGCGAAGAAGAAGGCGGTGGCTGCTGCATCCTCACCGGCTTCTCCACTAGCAGCAGCAGCGGTGGCAGCACAGCCACCTCAAGGTCACCAGCCGAAGCTGATCGCACTGTCAGGAGCAGTGGCTTCGGACGTGGAGAACCACAAGCTTCGTGGGGCCGTGGAGAAGATGAATGCCCTAGGAGAGTCGTCTGGGAAGAAAATACTTGAAGGTAAACATTATTCTTTTCCCCTTATTGACTATTTCAGTGAAAAATGGAAGGCGTTTGAAAGATTTTGCTTGCATGAAGTAATTGCATATATCCTGATATATTTCCGAAGGAGATGCTGCTCATTATCGAAGTTAATTTTTCACTTGCATGAATATGCCAAGCTGATTTATATCCTAGTTTGCTTCGATGTATTCCACTGTGTTTAGTTTTGAAGTCTGGACATTAAGATGGGCCTGTGAGTACTCGTGATTTTCCCTAGTGATTAATGGATCCTTCGGTGTTCAAGGTTGCAAGATTTGAACGTTAGGCTAATCACACGGTCTTTAGTCCCCTCTGGATAATTCTATGTGATAGGTAAAGTTACAATAAATCATAGCGGTCCAACAATGTGAGAACAAATATAGCGCAACCATCAATGTCACATAGCATGCGACGTGAGCGTGTTGCAGCATGTGACACTCATCCATTTACGTCTAAGATTAAACTCATTCTTACCTAATTCACATGTCGACAAATGAAATAAAGGACAGACCGACTAACTTGAAGCAATTGGATTGGATATGCTAACAATTCTTAATTATTAGTATATCAACATAATCAAAGCCAAATTGATTTAACTGCTCATAAACTTCAAGTGTTAATCTCTAAACTTGAGGCGTTTAATCTCTTCTCGTGGATCAATGTAGTTGAAGTTGTAATCAATAGTTGTCTTATTTTTCTTGTTTGTTACTAAAACGCATGTATTTGTGTCCCTCCTTCACCTATATCAACCGCAATCGATTAAATATACAATAGCTATCTTAGAAAAACTAATAATTTCTTTTGTTTTTTACAACACATTTTGTCTAGGAGCAAGCGCTCTCGCCACAAGCATAGGCTCTTCTAGCTCCGAGGAGCCATGGACATCTCACCAACCAAACCCAGATGCTAAAGCCTGTGCTGCAAAGGCGATCTATGGGAAGTCGACCATTGTGATTGAGAACATCTCTCACGACAAGCAAATCAAGAGACTTAGGCTTCCCAATATTATTCAAAACAACAATACTCATCAAAAAAATAGCATCATTAATGAAATGAGAGGGATGAAGCAAATGCTAACCGTGACCACAATTGGAGATGGGCAAGAGGGCAAGAAGGTGGACGGGTTCCTCTACAAGTCCGACAAGGGTGGCCGCATCTTCATCGTGTGCTTCTGCCACGGCGTCTTCCTTAGCCCGACTGACTTCGTCAAGCACGCCAACCACACTGATTGGTCCAACCCCATGAAGCACATCATTGTCAGTTCACCGCCACCGCTGCCCCTGTGACAGGGTTAATAATCTATATCCATATATATAGAAAGACTCTTTAAATTTCAATATCAGCGTGTCATTATCTTATGCTATTTCAAGTGTGTGTAATAAATTCCTTGTTGGGTGTTCTTAAAACCCTAGCTTGTGTGTTACTTTGGTTTATGCTGTGAAAAGAGTCTTAAGTAGAACTCTCAACTATGTCATATTGGTATGTTTCTCATTAATGCGAAACAACATAATGTGGTGGATTTGTCAATGTTTTTGGTACATCATATCTTTTTTCCTTAAATTAATGTCTAAAGACAAATGATTAATAAAATCTTATTGACGGGCTATGGTCATTTTGTGTCTAGTACTCAAGTGATCCATGCTGCCACGAAGTTGTTCATACTAGTGCGCTGTTTCAAAATATGTCGACATTAATTTCTTCATCACACATCAGCAAGAGAAAATGTGCGTTTCCGCAACGGCGAATGGAATAAATACTCTTGCCCAATGCTTTCGTTTTTGCCTTTCTTTCCAAATTGCACCCAAACCAATTGACTAAGAGCAGGGACAGGATTGTCGTCCATTACTTGAGCGTGGGGTTGAAGCCAAGCTCAATATTGTGCTGAATACTTAGACTGGTTTTATTAAACCATCTACTGTACTCGTCAACGTAAGGCATGCTCGAATATTGTGTGCATGATGTTGTCTCTATCAATTACTCAAGTGGAAAACGGTGGCCTTATAACTTCAAACAAAAGCGACCAAACAGCAGTATGTGGTTTATGCTGTGAAAAGAGTCTTAAAAACAGTGCTGTATGCTGTGAAAAGAGCCTTTAGTAGGACTCTCAACCGGGTTATATTTGTGGATTTCATTAATGTCAGACAGCATGTGGTGAATTTGTCAATCTTCTTGGTATATTACATCTCTTCTGCGTAGATCAATGTCGAAAAACACGTGATATAATACAATCCAACCGACGGGCCATGGTCATTTTGCTTCTAGTAAACGTGTGATCCATGTAATTACGAAGTTGTTGTCACTCTATATAGTGAACCCTTCGGCCAAAAAAGGCCACCACGAACAAATTGCATAAGTAAACTCTTGCATTTATAAGCGGTCCATTTGCAATCGTTTTAAGGCTCCGGACCATACCCAACACTGACTAGATACAACGTTGAATTGACTAATCTGCAAATGAAAGCGACCGAACTCTCCTCGGCAATACATTGTCAAATCACCCCCAAAATTCTCCCTTCCCATTCATGGAATCGAGTGCATGATAGTTCAAGATTGATGTAAGGAAAATTTTGACGTGCGTAAAATATGCAAAAATCCAACGAAAAACGTGGACCCGAAGGAGACTTTTGATGCTGCGTGCATGCAAGACAAGAACTGCCCATGCTCCATGTTAGGGATTTGCAAAGCAGACCATTCGGATCAGATCGGATCAGTTTTCGAAAGTGTCGATCTAGTTCTCAATTCTTAAAAGTAAAATCGGTGTTCAGACGATCCGATTTCCGATTCCAAGAGAAAATCTGACCGACTACATATATTTTTCTTATTATTTATTTCTTCAAAAAAATTAGTAAAATGTGAATTAAATCAACATACAAGGCTTTCTCTTATTATCGCACCACAATAAATTTTCACTCATAGTCATTTCCGTCAATATATTGAGATTTACCGCTCTTTCATCGTGGTGGGAAAAAAATAAAAAAAAGTGACAAGTTTTATTGGACCTCCAGTTCTCTGTCCTGGGACCAATCGGTTCTCTTGGAAACCGATAACCCCCTAGTCCATACGTGGCAAGACATTACCGGTCCGTTGACCTCGAGTAGCCACTGTTCCAAGATTGGGCGGTCAATCCTTGAGAAACACAGACACCGAGCTGTCCCGTGAAAAAGAACGGATGATTTGGCGAGGCCCTATCGATAGAATGCGCTTCGGGAGTTCGCATGTGGATCACATCCTATATTTCCTATTAAAAGACGACCAGACCGAGAAGCAACCGTACATTTGGACTGTAGATAATGTAAAGCCGATTATAACAATCAAGAAAGGAGTCCAAGAAAACGAAACCAGTCGAGGGAGAGAGGGAGAGAGGAGGAAAGGGAGAGTTTTGGGAGAGAGGGAGAGAGCAGGGTCGAGACAGGAATGATGGGTTCTCCCTGTAAGTTGAAATCTTGAAGCTTGATCGATTCTTGCTGTTTCTCTTGTTTTCGTTCTTTTCGCTGCTCTCTGTTCTTGTTTAGTCTTGAGCGAATCACGAGCACTGGCATCATTTCATTTCTGTTGTTTATTCATGTGACGGATGGGTTCTGTTTCATTTCGCTTGGGATGCTAATTTCTCTCTGCCGGGCGATGACGATCCCGTGTCTGTTTTTTTTTTTTTTTTGGAGTGTGTGCGCGCTTTTCGTATTGACTTGGGCGAACTATGTTGGAATCATGGAAGCCCATATGAGGGGGAAAGTTATGATTGTGATGATTTCAGAAATCGGGCACCAGTGATTCGTGAACTCGGGGGCGAAATATGCACTTGTTGACGCTTGAATCGAATGATTCGTGAACTCGGGGGGCACAGATTCGAGGAATGTGCTAGTGTAATGTCAAGGCCACCGTGGTTTTCGAAAGAGGAGGCGAAGAGGGCAACAACAACTTGAAAAGCTAGTGGAATGAATTTAAATCCACATTATATGTTCATGCAAATTGGCAATCTTGTTCTTGCGAATCCAACCCTCTTGACTCAAGTAATTTTTCTGGCTGCAGTTGCTGCTTTTCATTAAGGTTTCTCTGTCCTATTTTACAACCTCTGATGTTGGGAACTCGGCCATAGTCAAATAACACTCGGATCAGCTATTTTAGTTATATGATAATATGCTCGAGTATTGCATGACTTTGATCAAGAAATAAATGCAGCACACGTGAGCATTTGTCATCTGTCATGTTGATTTTGTCTGTGGGTCATGTCTCTTTTTGCTGTCAGTGATACTGGGAAACATTTGCAGGCTTCATTCTCTTTGCCCTTGTATGTCTCATTGTGGGGAGTACTGCAAGGCCTTTCTACCCTCTCCCCAGCAAAGTAGCAGATGGAGAAAGACAGCCGCTACAGACCTCTCGTCCTTACAATATAGCCCATCGAGGTTCAAATGGAGAGCTTCCTGAAGAAACTGCTGCTGCTTATATGGTGATGATGCAGAGTTTAACCTTTTCTATATGAAATGTGCTGAATATTTGGCAGAGAAAAGGATGAGGCTATGGTCTCAAATGATACACATTAAAAGTTTGACTCTGGATCTGACTAGTATTCTTCTAGATCTATGCTGATTGACATTTTAAAGTTGTTTAAAGTGAAAGCATGCCTTTGTCTAGGGCTTCGTCCATATGATGAGTTCACATATTTTCGGTTTCCACAGAGTTCTACATTAGCCTGTTGATCTACCTGAGTTTAATATTGCTGATATAAGTTTAGATTATGCAATCAGGTGAAAACTATTCCTGTTAACTTTGGGTCACTTGACGATTGCAGAGAGCAATTGAAGAGGGCACAGACTTCATTGAAACGGATATTTTATCCTCAAAAGATGGTGTACTTATATGCTTCCATGATGTAACTCTTGATGATACAACTGATGTTGCTCAGCGTAAGGAATTTGCTGACCGTAAAAGAGCCTATGAAGTCCAAGGCACTAACACTACCGGCTTCTTTACTGGTAATGAATTCTCCTTGATTGTGTTTTTACGGGAATTTTCACCCTTTTTCATGCCTTTTGCTATGTTCTGCTTAAATTATTCTGTCTTGATATGCAGTTGATTTCACGTTGAAAGAACTAAAGTCATTGAGGGTGAGACAGAGGTATCCATTCCGGGATCAACAATATAACGGTCAGTTACTCGTTATTTTGATTAGATCTCATGTTGTATATCCGATGACCAAACTATGTTCTTTTCTTTAGCTTTCTGAATGAACAGTTTTGTCTTTAAGGCCATCCTTCAATGGCTGCTGAGCGTACTCGTGGCCCTAGTTTGCTTCCCTCTACCAATACTTGCAACTAAATCCCCTTTGATGGACATCACTTTAGTGTGCTTACAAAAAGATGATAATCACGTTGTCCTAACTGCAGATTTTCCACACCTTGCTTTTCAAATTTTAAATTGTTGCATGTATCAGATCTGAGTTTTAGACACGGGAATTTTTTAAAACCTTTTACGGCAAACATGCTATCTACATCTGTTAAACTCTCTAATTCTTATGTTCTGTTAGCAGTGGTAAGAGTACTTCCATATCCTTCTGAACTGGTGGAATGAATGACTCTTCCTTCCTTGTGCTCTATTCTTCAGGGAAATTTCATATTATTACCTTTGAAGAGTACATTTCAATTGCACTGGATGCAACCAGAGTTGTTGGTATATACCCTGAGATTAAGAACCCTGTATTCATCAATGAACATGTGAGTGGCTTTTCTTGTAAGCAGTCACTTGGATCATAGGACATCGTAGTCTGTATCTCCCATTGTGTAATGATGCAATTGATTCCCCTTTTACCACTTATGATTTGGCCTCATTAATATTGAGAGGTAGAAAATAGAAATTTGGCTGATGATCAATGAGATGTTTGCTTTTCCATTTCCTTGGTTCAAAAAAGAATGAGAATTTGATTTTGAAGGGAACCGCAGACGCAGTACCTCTTAACATTGAGCTATTGCCTACATATTGCACTTTCTTAGTAGTTTTGAACATGCACTTGCGAAATTGCATGCAAATAACTGGAAAACAATTTCAGTACCTTTAAAAACATTTCTATGTTTGAGGTGGGTATAATCCATTATCTTACATCAGTAACCTAGTGAGATCATTCAGCTGTTGTAGATGACACGGTTTCTCTTCCTCTGATGCTACAGGTGAAGTGGCCAAATGGGAAGAAATTTGAGGATGTGTTTGTAGAGACGCTTAAGAAATATGGATACAAGGGTTCATATATGTCGAATGAATGGAAGAAGCAACCTGCGTTTATCCAGTCTTTTGCTCCTACTTCCCTTGTATACGTATCAAATCTGACAGACTTGCCCAAAATCTTCTTGATTGATGACATTACCGTTCCGACCCAGGACACTAACCAGGTATGGTTGCTACCTTCTTGGCTTTCAATCTTGGAAGGTGTTTGCATGGCTTCTAAAGTCATAAAAAGTACAGCTGCATTTAAAGTCACCGTAGCATTTTTTATCATTTTTCAAATTAAAATAACTTTTTTCTGATTGAAATCATTTTGGTTTGGATCAAATTGAATCAAACACATCTTAACGTAAGTGAAGGACCTCTGCATGCATAATTCATCTGGTGGACCGTCAAGTTTCTTGATGGGGCCTTTGCTCAAATAATTAGTTATTGAAGCTTCTTTTTTTTTGGGGGGTGAGATGGTAGCATATTTCACTTCTACTTGTGTTTGCTAATTGTCTGAATGGCCCTTTGACAATCTGCAGTCATACTGGGAAATTACTTCGGATGCATACTTTGATTTTATTAAGAACTATGTAGTGGGCATTGGACCCTGGAAAGATACTGTGGTTCCTGTTGTGAAGAATTATCTGCAAACGCCAACTGATCTTGTTGCCCGAGCACATGCGCACAATTTACAGGTAATTATTTACCGTGTTTAATAGTTGAATGCCGAATTGCGATAGAAGTATTCCTTGGTCTGCCTTTCTGAGTGATTTTATTTTTTTGGGTGTACTAAAGAAGTTTTGGGAACCAACCAGTTCAGTAATGCATATCGTATTTCAATTTTCCCCGATTTACTGGATGTACCAAATGTTTTTCTATTTCCAACTCTCATCAGATATCAAACATTCCAAAAATATTCTCTGGTCAATGCATATTGTCCTTTCATATTCACTCAACTTAGATATTGCTTGCGATGATGTTCATCCAATTAGTGCTTTACTTCATCATTGTGACCGGTAATCTCAATATCTGATCATGGTGATGCTTAATTCAGGTGCACCCATATACCTATAGGAACGAGAACTGTTTTCTCCACTACAACTTCAATCAAGATCCTTATCAAGAATATGAGTTCTGGATTCACAAGATGGGAGTTGATGGGCTCTTCACGGATTTCACGGGGAGTCTACACAAGTACCAGGAATGGACCTCTCCTCTCAGTTCAAAAGACGGCTCCAACGAGACTTCTCTATTGCACAAAATTGCTGCGATGGTCTCTCCCTATGAGAGGGTGTGAAATAAATATCATAGGTATTCATCAGCATGATGCACTATTCTTTTTTATTTGTTAGAAAGATAAATTGAGCTTCTACGTGGAAAAAAAACATTAGCTAGTTGATTAGCAGCGGCGGTGAGGACGACTGTACATGGTCATCATATGCCAAGAATAAAACTTAAGCTTTCGTTCCTCTGGCTTTTGGTCATCATATGGACATTTCTCTTCTTGTGGATTTATTGGGTGTTCTAATGAGCTGTCGAGTGCCGGAGTAGCTGTACATCATTTTGTTGCAATCTATGCCTTCTCTTGGTCAGTAACCAAGAGCAACAACGAAGCGGTTTCTATTATTTCAGTGAAGTGAGAGGCAAATTACGTTTTCTCTTGGGACCATTTTCTCCGTAAGGGCTTTCTTTTCTTTCCCCTTACCTCTCGGCCTATAAGGAAATGACACTGAAGATGAGGGTATCAGAAGAGTGAAAGAGCATATTATGGTCCAGAAAGACATGAGAGCTCATAAATCCCTGTCCTGGCAAACTAATGGTAAACATTATACTAACACCGATAACTTCTCCATTGGATGTTTGACAGGAATTTGCACTGGCCTGGGACTGGTAAGATCAGATGTTCACTTAGCTCTAGCCTCTTGACCTTTGAGGTGGAACGATTATTTTGTGGGGGACTCGTGGGTCAGTGCTGATCCAGCCGGTAAATCGCATAGTTTTGTTTTAGTTCAAATTCAGCCTATGGTGATGTAGTCATTTGACAGACAAAGCTTCGTTAAAATCTTATGTCAGGAAATGTAAGGATCACAAACTTATTGCAGATTTCACGAAATTGCATGTCAATGGCACGGCGAGATTATGGACATAAAAATGTTGCAACTTTTAAAGCTAGTCTAGAGATGCAGCAAGTCACCTGTTTTAACTAAACCCAGAAAGCCATATACAAGCAAAAGAAGAGGATACAAAATGATGGCCTCCCCACTCAACAAGGACAGGTTAGCCAACATAAAGTTAGAGACAACGAGGCCTATCCAAACCCTACTGAGAAGCTTTCTGTTTCGATATTTCTTCCAGCAAATATCTAGACTCTGCAGCGAAATCCACAGGAGCAACTCCTTTCACTGTTATCCTTTGCCTCTTTTCGCTCATGTACTCATGCTGCGCAACGCTGACCCGGAAAAGATGAGGAACCCAAATTGCTTGTTTCTGCTTTTGTTGATATGGGTTCTCCTCGTTCTCCTGAAATGGTGTCAAGAATTAATATCAACATTAGCACATAAGATATTAGTTAGTTGACCTTGTTTAAAATTTAGTGTTTGTTCTTGGCTTACCTGCGATTTCAGTTGATTGAGCTCATCAGCTGGGCACCCAATGATATGCTCTGCTTCTTCATTGAACGCAGAAACCCATGCTTCACCACTTGGGTCTGAAACCTTCGCTACCATTATGTATCTATAGCATCGAAACCAAAAAAGGAATTATGCAATGGAATTGATTGCATGAAAATACAGTATGCGTCCAATTTTTGCTTTCACACCCACTATATCTTTAAAGAATTTCATGACCCTGGAGTTTCTCACCTTAAACTGCATCCTTTATCATTTTTCTGACACCCTTCGCACCAATAGCCAGATCCAATAGCTTCTGTCACTTTCTTTTTACATGTTTTGCATGCACGATACCACATCGTTTGATCAGGCTTAATGAAACTCACATAGGATCTGACGCTGAAGAATGCAGGCTGTGCCAAACAAATCGATCAAGTTAAAACCAGAGAAACAGAGTGGGTTAGCTTCGAGTCAGCTAAATGCTACATGTTTACCTTGTCTTCACCCAAGGAAGGATTACTAGTAAAATGAGAAGGGAACACTCTGTCGGAATACATGGACCTTGATCCATTTCTTGATGAGGCAATTGACCCTGAACCAACAGAGTCCATTGAGCTGCCTTTCCCTTTAGAGTCAAACCTATCAAAATGATTCATAACTTAAAAAACTACTCAAAAGTGAAGAAAGAACAGAATGGTCATAGTTGCTTACCATCACAAACTCACCAGGACCTCAGCTTCTTTGCCTCTGGTGTCTCTGGATTTACTTTTACTACGCTTTTGCCTAGTGATGACAAAGATACACCTGAAAGAGGACACCACGGTAATGTAATTCGTCCATTCTTAAATTAAAGACAACTAAAAGCATACATTATCACCACAACATTAAATTATAATTTGGAAGATAGCTTATTACATTAATTGAATAAATTGCCCTCTCGAGATATATGTTATTAACCCCAACTTATTTTATTCACGTTTGGCAAATATTAAAAATTTAATCAAACGTATAAAATCCACCGTACTATAACGAAACAAGAACTGCTTGAACCAAGTACATAAAAAATTTTGTTTCAAGGTAGCAATTACCTTGGAAATCCCCAACTTTCAAGGACTTTATAACAACTATAGGCGATTGATCAGCAGAGTCGAGCAATTCCTGACCTACAGTAGTCGCAAGCTCATTCCACAGAGAAACCACAGCGATCTTTTTCCTGATTTCCATACGCTCGTATTGGGCATTAGATGGCAACAAACAAGAGAGGCTCCAGAATGGTGAGATGAACTTGCGTCTCATCAGCAATAGTAATACAACGCTTAGGAATAATCTCGCTGTTGCTTTTCCCTCGGATGCTCATTGTAGGAGAAACACTTTGAACCACTCCAATGCCATCTGAATCAATAAAGAGAGATTTAGGGCATATATCAAATTACGCTGCACTGAACTGAACATTGAAGTGGATGTTTGTATTCTTACCAACAAGCTCTTTCCCGTTGACATAGGGACCCAACATATCGATTCGCACAAAAGTAAATTTTGTTTCAGGGACAAAAGAAGCTTCATTACTGGCCTCTTCCACCTCAGAATTTTCATTCAAGGTCATCTCATAGTCATTTTGCACTGTCTTGAACTGTTTATTAGCGACCTTTAGTGTTCCTCTCGATATGTAGTACACCTTCCCCATTCAAGCTTGTCATAGAATTTCTTGGCAGCTTCATTGAACATTGTTCCTTGTATTTGTGTACCCTGCATGATGAGCCAACTAAATCATTCAGTTGCCATGGAGTGGTCATGTATCTAAGACCTGAATATGTTTCTTAAATATATCACCAGAAGTTTAGAATTAAAAAGCAGTATCCCACTCACATCTTCATTTGTCAACTCCACATTGAAGACATAACCTTCGCCTCTAGCATTCTGTAAGTGCGCATGCTCCCTTTGCTTGTCACCTGGACTTTTATGGTCCAACTGCCTTGGTAAGGATTCAGCGATACAAGAGGATGAACCCTTCTAGTCATGGCCAGGCGTACAGTAGGGGCCATAATATAAGACAGAAAGAAGGGATCAATCCATCAATAAATCTTGCAGGAAATTGTTACAAAAAGCTTCCACATTTTATCAGCAAGTTAAAATGAGAAGACAAAAAACAAAACTTACTTCCTGTGCTGTTCGTGAACAATTTGGGCCAGCCGACTTTGCAACCATCTCTTGCTTTGGCTTTAAAAGTATTCCAGTCCGGTTTTCCAAAGATTCCCACTCTCCTCAACCGTGACCTCAGAATTAGTTTCATCTTCTTGCTTCGGCTTTAAAAGGATGCCACAGTCCAGATCACCCGCATCACTCTTGATTTCCATCTCAAGTGCTGGACAAACTGTTTCACACTTGTTGACGACCAGATACCTGAAACATTAGAATCATAAGTTAAAAAAAAAGTCGATAAGTCAGATGCTAAGCTCATAAGCCAAACAAAAGACGAATGCCTGTTGCGTAAGCCGCACTCACTTGTCCGACTTGTTCGGAATGTCGTTGAGGGTGTAATGAAGTATTCGGATAAGACCCAGATTCTGAATGCTCCCGGAAAGAATCTCAGATTCCACGTTCGAAGGCAGAATCCCTTTTAACTTCATCTTTCCATCATTAGCTGTGAACCTGCGCACAAAGCCGGAAGAGAGGAGAACCTTAAGGGTACACGACCAGTTGTCATTTCAAGTGACGTCTTCATGTATCATGTTAAAAAATATCTCGAGTTTGAACCCGTTAACGAAACCCGATTCGAGATAAATCATAAAGAAGCCTGCTTTATTATAGGAAAGTTGGAGATTAAGCAAGGCAGATTACGACTTGAAATCTTGATCAAGAATCAAAGTTGGGCATGTTAAAGTTGTAAAGATAATATCAACTTTCCTATAATATGTTGGAATCTTGGGCTGAAATTGGAAAGGCCAACGTTTGGACAATATTCGGTCAACTTGAATTGGATTGACCTAAACTCGCTGGAATTTGGTTTCCTTATCCTGTACGTGCAGTGGCTATCTTTGACGGTTTGCTGCAATCCTTCAAGCGGTGCAACTACGAACATATATATTGGCGGGTTGCTCTGTTGGACGATAGAGGGGGAGGAATATTGAAGTGCCGTTTCGTCGAGTGCTTGTGGATTATCTCCGTAAGTTTGTTCATGAAATTACACCAAGAGTTCAAGTGTTTGTAGTGATTAAATCTTGTGGTAAGATTTGTATATAATTCGAGATTGAAAAATTATTTCGTGAGAAATTATAGGGTTAAACACTACGTAAGTTATTGACTGTAATTGAAGCTTGAGAAACACCGAGTGTTTGAGTGACTCGAGTGTAAATGTAATCTTCGTTGTATTGCTTGATATATAGTAAAATTCCGTGCTGCTCTCCTCGTGGATGTAGGTCACTACGATCGAACCACGTAAATCTGGGGTCTAATTTATTTTCTTATTTTGTCAATTTTATTATTCGATCGCTTGGCTTCCGCAACAATTAATATCAAAGCTAGGTTTGGCTAAGTTAAAGTGAATCGATGGCGACAGATTTGATGGGAAGGACTTTGGTTTCTAGAAGATGCAGATTGAGGATCATCTATATTAAATGAAACTGTACTTGCCCCTATCTAGGGAGAAGCTAGAGATGATGAAGCAAGCTAATTGGGAATTGCTGGATAGACGAGTTTTGAGTGTTATTCGACTGATATTGGCTCGTAACGTCGCGTTTAACATTGTGAATGAGAAGACCACTGTGGGTTTGAAGAAGACCTTATCGGACATGTACGAGAAGCCCTTTGCGATCAACAAAGTCCACTTGATGCGACGTCTGTTTAATTTGAAGATGAGCGAAGATGCACAAGTTGCTGATCATATTAATGAATTCAATGTGATCGGTAGTCAATTGAGTTTAGTTGATATTGACTTTGAAAATAAGGTACGTGCTTTGATTCTAATATGCTCATTGCCTGATAGTTGAAATATTACAGTTATTATTGTTAGTAATTCCTCTGGGTCAACAAGTTTGATGTCTAATGATATTCAAGATTTAATTCTGAATGAGGACATCCGTAGAAAAGAATCTGGCGAACATATATATGCTACTTTGGTAGTTGAAAATAGAGGAAGAACCAGTACACGTGTTAGCAGAAGTGGTATAAACTTGAATAGACGAAATCAATTTAGGACTGGTGGTGCCATCTATTAGAGTTGTGGCAAGATGAGGCATCTTCGAAGGGATTGTTTTAAGCTGAAGAAAGACAAGGTAAGGGAATTAGAGTTGAGTCTGCGAATAATGTTACAGCTATAGCAGACAGTAATTCAAATAGTGCTGATTATATCTTATCTGTCACTGATGATTTATCGTTTGACGAATGGATTACGGACTTTGGTTGTTCTTTTCATGCTACACCAAACAGGAACTGGTTTACTACTTATTAATGCACGGATAGTAGTAAAGTGTAGTTGGGGAACAACGCGAAGTGCACTGTTGTAGATGTTGGTGATTTTAGAATCAAAATGCATGATAGTATTGTGTGGACATTGACTGGAGTGAAGCATCTTCAAGAGGTGAAGAAAAACTTGATTTCCTTGAGTATCCTGAATTTAGTTGGGTGTCGATATTCTTCAGAATATAGAATTTTAAAGGTTGATCGAGGTGCCTTGGTGATAATGAAAGGAATCAAGCATAGTAGCTTGTATGAACTTCAAGGTGAGACAGTGACAGAATTCGCTGCGGAGATGTCGAATGCATCGATTCGAGAGTCTGACTTGTGGCATATGCATTGGGGACATATTAGCGAAGGAAGCCTAAAGGATCTAAGTGAAAGAAATTTGCTATGTGGTTATGTTGTTGACGAACTGAATGCATGTAGGTGCTGTGACTTAAATCAACGGCAGACAATACAATTCAGTACGGTTGTTAAAGAGACCACAGAAATTGCAAAATTAATTCACTTGGATGTTCGCAGGTTGTCGCGGTTTCCTTCGAAGAAGAGTGTTAGATTTATCCTAATAGTTATTGATGACTACTCAAGGAAGACTTGGATGTTTGTACTTAGGCATAAGTTTGATGCTCTTGTCAGGATCATGCAGTTAAACGTTTTGATCGAAAAGGAGACTGGTAAAATGATTAAGCAAGTGCAGACTAACAATAGTATGGAGTTTTGCTCGAAGCTATTAAACGAACTTCGCATGAAGGAAGGCATAGTGAGACACCACACCGACACCAATAAACCACAATATGTTGCAGAGTTAATGAGCAAAACATTACTAGAAACAGCCCATAAAATGCTCTCTAGTGCTAATATGGCTAGGAGATTCCTGGCGGATCCGCTTAGTACGGCGAGCTACCTGAAGAATAAATCCCCATCGACTGCGATTGGATGTTGGACTCCCGAAGAAGTGTGGTCAGGTAATGATGCTGATTATTCTATTATTAGAATATTTGGTTGCCCGTAATATGTTCGAGTTAGTAATGGTAAGCTCGATAGGAGGGTAAGAAAGTACATATTCCTAGGTTATGCACAAGGTAAGCGGGGTTATCGATTGCAGTGCCCGGAATTAAATTCACTTGTTATCAGTAAAGAAGATACATTTGACGAGTTTCCAGTACTTCTGGCTATAAGTAATTATAGCAGTGTTTATACGGATCTGAACGGTATTCAACTTGAGATAGAGTTGCAATCAAAAACTCCTGGGTAGCATATACTAGCAAAGTAATCGACACAGATGATGCTCGTAGGGAGGTAGAGCCTATTGAACCAACAGTTGCTGTAACAATTGATATTGACATGGTGCATATTCGGTCTCCTCGTAGATATGGATTCAATGATGGTTTTGCTTTATCTGCAATTGAGGAGGTTATGTTAAAAAATTCTTACAGAGCAGTTAAAGGTGCATGTGAAGTTGATTTTCTGATGAGGTCTACAGTTATGACAAAGTTCAAGCAAAGTGTGGGCTTGGAAGATATCTGTGGCAATTGAACCCATTGGAGCTAATGAAAGAGTAGTAGCGAAATTTGGATTTTTTCAAAACAATTGTTACTTGGCTCAAACATTGAACCAAGATATAGATTGTTAAAATATGTCCCGAGTTTAAATCTGTGAACGAAACTCGATTTGAGACAAATTATAAAGAAGCTTGTTTTATTATAGGAAAGTTTGAGATTAAGCAAGGCAGATTACGATTTAGAATCTTGATCAAGCATCAAAGTTGGGCATGTTAAAGTTGCAAAGATAATTTCAACTTTCCTATAATACGTTGGAGTCTTGGGCTGAAATTGGAAAGGCCAACGTTTGGACAATATTCGGTCAACTTGAATTGGATTGACCGAAACTCGCTGGAATTTCGTTTCCTTATCCTGTACGTGCAGTGGCTATCTTTGACGGTTTGTTGCAATCCTTCAAGCGGTGGAACTACGAACATATACATTTGCAGGTTGATCTGTTGGACGATGGAGGGGGAGGAATATTGAAGTGCCATTTCGTTGAGTGCTTGTGAATTATCTCCGTGGGTTTGTTCGTAAAATTACACCAAGAGTTCAAGTATTTATAATGATTAAATCTTATGATAAAATTTGTATACAATTCATTTACGAGATTGAGAGATTATTTTATAAAAAATTGTGAAGCTAAACACTGCATAAGTTATTTGGTGTAATTAAGATTCGAGAAACACAAAAAGTGTTTGAGTGACTCGAGTATGGTTGTAATATTCGTTGTATTGCTTGATCTATAGTAAAATTCCGTGTTACTCTTCCTGTGGATGTAGGTCACTACGACCGAATCATGTAAATCTTGAGTCTAATTTATTTTCTTATTCTGTCAATTTTATTATTCAATCGCTTGGCCTCCGCAACATATTTAACCAAATTCAAAAGAAGTATCTGGCAAGCAAAGGTACAAAAGACAATCAGGGGAACGAGCAGATAGAGCCTCCCACAACAAGCAAACGCATCCTCAAGTTTTGCACAAATTGCAATAGAAGTACCGAAGAACAACCGGAAAAACCTAACCGGAGGACGCTAATTCCCCCCACGACAGACGGACGCTCCGTTTGCTCGCGTTGTCTAACCCACATCTCAAACAAACGACCCCCACGTACAGAACCCAACCCCACCTCCCCCCGGGGGCAAGAAAGACCATACGACAGACCCGGCAAAACCCAACGACGCCAACGCAGCAGGAGCTCGTTGACGACGACACAGATCTTACCAACAGCATCGTCGGTAAAAAAGAATCAAAACCCTGAGAACCCGAGGTCGCCGCAACCCGTTTCCCATGATCGCATTTCCGCTTAGCTCGTCAGGCACAGCAAAACGAAACACGAGCCAAAAAGAATCAACGCTTCAAACAAAACCAATGTCAGCCAAACGAGATCTAAATCTAAATCCAAATCTAACTGCAAAAGAACCTCCACAGAATGCTAGCCGACCAGGTGATAGAGAGAGAGAGGGAAGGAAGACTAACATGAACGGTTGCACGTGCTGATGAACTTGAGGTCGAGGACCTGGACGACAAGCTTGGGGACATCCGTGGGGCAGTCCAGCGACGGGTCAACCGCATGGTGGAAATGGCATCGGGCCTCACCGTCTTCGTCTTCTTCTTCGCCATCTCACTCTCTCTTCTGTGTGTCCGTGAGCTGCTTTGAGAATGAGAGAGCGGGAGCAGAGAAAAGCGGGAGCTCGCTCTTGTAATGCATGTGCTGGTTGAGCGCCAAATTTTGTTGGGCTTTTTCGATTTCTCCTTAGGCGCCAACTTTTTCCATTTTCTCTTTTGAGATTTTTCATCTGGCCTTACTAGATTTGGGTGAGGCGACTCTTGCCCTGAGCTTGGCCGCCCTCAAAAGCCACTGGCGAGGGCCGGCCTCACCTGGGCAAGGGTCTCGCTTGCCACCAGTCGCCCAAGTGAAGACCGGCCCTTGCCTGTGGCTTTCAAAGGCGGCCTCACCCAAGGTGAGGGTCGCTTCACCAAGATCCGACAAGGCCATCCCTCACTGACAACTGGTGAGGCGACCCTCGCCTGTTACCGGCGAGGGCAGCCTCGGCCAGGTGAGGTCGTCCCTCGCCTGTTGTCAACAAGACCACCCTTGCCCAGCCCTCCTCGGGCTTCACCATTAGCCGGCCACCGAGGAAGCACAAAGAGAAACCAGAAAAATAAAAAAGAGGAAAAGAATTCAAAAAAGTTTAAAAACGTAAATGCCCTCACCATTCAGAAAACTTAGCCCTTATTTGAAATAGAAATGGTCACTCCATGCCTTTATTTAACACAAATCCACTTCAAGCCCTTATTTGAGAAAATAATAGCACTCCAAGTCCTTATTTTGTTGAGGAAAACTCCTATTAATTTTGAAGTTAACAAAACCTTCCAAATTATTCTAAGTCTGATACTTTTTCTGAACTAATTTATTCCAGGTATGTATATTTTGGAAGCTCAGAAGAAAATTAGTCGGACTTTACAAGTTGTCATATACCTTATTGAAGACCTACATAATCTAAATTCTTTAGATTCAGACGCACAAGTTTTTCAGACAAAGAAATTCTTCAGACGCATAAGTTTTGCAGACGCAAAAATTCTTCAAATTCAGACGCACAAGTTTTGCAAACGCAGAAATTCTTCAGATGCAAACGCAGAAGTTTTTCAGATGCAAATGCAAAAATTCTTCAAATGCAGACGCAGAAGTTTTTCAGATGCAGATGCAAAAGTTTTTCAGATGCAGACACAGAATGCAGAACCAAACATAACAGCTAGTGATCTGGTATGAATTTCACAAAAGGAAAACTTTGATATCAATCTAAATCAAATTGATTGACAATCAAAAATTACGATAAGCATGCATTACAACGAACAAAGCTCTACTTATAGAAACCAAGATTCTGATTTATGGGCGATCAGAATCATTGGGATTCAAAATCTGTCATTCAACGGCTACTCAATCCTTATTTTACAAATCTGTCCAAAGTGAAAATTTGAAGATGATCCTCTAATAGCTGTCCAACGGCTAGTGTGGAAATAGAGGAATATTTAAGTAGATCAACGAGCAGCAGAAGGAATAACAGAATTTAGAATCAACAAGTCCAAAGTCTAAGCACACTCCAGTTCAATCCCTTGTCTTTCGTGAGCTTAAAACGTGTATTCATTTGAGAGATGTAAACAGTGTTATAAGTGTGCTTAGGTGTGAGATAGTGTGATCTATCAGCTTGGTATAAACAGCACCAACTTCGGGAAGAAGTACTTGAGTTTAAGCGGCACAACTTGCTGTAACTTCTCATTGATTTGATTAGTGAAATCCAGCCAGCAGGCTGTAACGTGGGAGAGTGGACGTAGGCTTGCTATAAGCCGAACCACTATAAACTTGTGTGCAATTTTTTCTATCTCTATTCTATTACTTTGCACACTACACATCAAGAGCACTATATATATAAACTGCTTTGAATTTGAATTTTATTCAGACTCAACTGTGTTCTTTCATTTCCGCATAAATTATTTAAATTCACCTATTCACCCCCCTCTAGGTGATCCTTGCTAGTTACTTCAATTGGTATCAAAACAGGTTGTTCGTTTATAGAAGTGTCTTACTTCTGAGTTAATGATCTATATAGCTAGCTATGGTGCTCCAGGTCTCATTGAATGTCAAAGTAACAACAAACCACCATATTTCGATGGCAAGGAATACAGCATCTGGAAGAATAAGATGAAGGCATTCATTAAGTCAATTGATCACATGTAATGGGATATCATCATCAGAGGAGTCAAGCCAAAATCTTCTGATTCAAAAGAAAATGCAAATGCAAGCAAATCAGAAGATCCTCATTTATCTCAAACTGAGATATCCAAAAGAGAAACCTTAGAATCCAAAGCAATTTATTCTTTATATTGTGCTTTATCTCCTATTGAATATAAAAAAATTGCTGCTTGTGAATCTGCTAAGGAAATCTGGGATACGCTTTACATTACTTATGAATGAACAAATCGAGCCAAGGAAACTCAAATCAATCTTTTGCTTGACCAATATGAATCCTTCAAAATGAAGCCTGAAGAATCAATTGCTGACAGGTATGACAAGTTTACTGATATAGTAAACGGTCTTGCATATCAAGAACAACCAGTTCCAGATGCAATAAAAGTCAACAAATTACTGAAATAACTCACAATGAAATGGGATAATATCAAAATAT
Organism: Syzygium aromaticum; assembly: GCA_024500025.1. Lineage (NCBI taxonomy): Eukaryota > Viridiplantae > Streptophyta > Magnoliopsida > Myrtales > Myrtaceae > Syzygium > Syzygium aromaticum. Next base: position 3,542,672 of record CM044886.1, on the reverse strand, counting down.
CTCTTCGAGAGACACAAAGGATCAAGCCTCTATCAGTAAACGAGTTGATTGGAACTCTACAATCATATGAGATTGAACATCGGAATGAGGAGAATGAATCCAAAAGTAATAAGTCAATTGCATTAAAGACTAACATTGATTCTGATGCAGATTCTGAAAATGAAGATATTGACGATGAAGAACTAGCTCTCTTCATAAAGAAGTATAAAAAGATGAAGATTAGAGGAAGAAACCTCAAAGGAAAGAAACTGTTTGAAAAAAAGAATTCTACCGATAAAACAGAAAAATCAAAGGATGTTATATGCTTTCACTGTAGGAAACGTTGACATATCAAGCCTAACTGTCCACTCCTGAAAAAGAAGACCAAATTTGAGAAAGCAAAGAAGGCCTTAAAGGCAGAAACTTTGAGTGACACAGAGTGCAAAGACAGTGACGACGATATCTCGAATTTCTGTCTAATGGCAAAGTCAGATTCAGACGCAGATTCAGATTCTGATACCAAAGTAGAAATCGAAGTAAAGCATTCTGAAATGCCTATTGAAGTATCGAATTACATTGATGATATATACTTTGAATTTAAAGCTGCTCTTAAAAGAATCTCTTCTCTGAAAGAGGAAATTTCATCACTGAGGCAACAGGATATTTCACAAAAAGAAAAAATTGATTTCTTACAAAAGGAATTTCAACAAATCAAGGAAAATCGAGATTTTCTTTCCAAAGAAAATACTGCTTTGAAACAGGAAGTTGCAGAAATTACTTCCAAGTTTTCAAAAGGATCAGAAACCTTGAAGCATATTCTTTCCATCCAAATTCCGTACTATAACAAATCTGGTCTCGGATTTGTGAAGGAAAGTGATGGCTTGATTGATTTTCCAAAGGTCAAGGAGAGAATAAGACAAAAACCTCCTCGACAAGTTTACAAAAATCATTTCAAAAGGAATTTTGTAAAACCTGTAGGCCGAAGTGCTTTCAGATGCTCAAAATGTGGAGATCCACAGCATTTTAAGAATGAATGTCCTAAGGTCTAGAGACCTGTTCGAAGAGACTTTGTTAAGACAACTTATACTAATTTTCAAGGACCCAAACAAGTCTGGGTACCAAAGAAAACTTGAGATATTATATTTTTTGCAGGTTACCACAAAAAAAAAAAAAAAAAGTGGTACCTAGACAGTGGATGCTCAAGACATATGATAGGAGATCCAAACATATTCATTGATCTACAAAATCAAAATGATGAAAAAGTTTCCTTTGGAAGAAATACAAAAGGAAAAATCATTGGCAAAGGAACGGTTGAAATAGGAGGACTTACAATCAATAATGTATCATTGATAAAAGGACTCAACTATAACCTGTTAAGCATTAGCCAACTATGTGATACAGGTTTCAGAATCAACTTTCAAGAAGATACATGCTCAGGAACAAGCAAAGATTCTTCTCAAATATTCACAAGAAGAAGACATGGCAATATTTATCTTCGAAATGTTAATCCAAGCTCCACTCATTGCTTAATCTCAATCAAAGAGGATGAAGATCTATGGCACAGAAAATTAGGGCATATTAGTATGAAACAAATCTCAAAGATCTCAAACAAGAAACTAGTTCGAGGTTTGCTGGATTTAAAATACAAGAAAACAGAGTTATGCAATGCCTGCATTCTAGGAAAATAAGTAAGGAGTTCTTTTAAATCTATACATCATGTTTCCACTGATCGTGCCTTGCAGCTTCTTCATATAGATCTATTTGGACTAACTAGAACTCAAAGTATCGGTGGTGAGAAGTATTGTCTAGTTATTGTTGATGACTTTACAAGATTTACTTGGGTGTTCTTTCTTACTCATAAAAATGAAGCATTTTCATATTTTTCAAAATTTGCAAAAAGAGTTCAAAATGAAAAGGGCTATACCATTTCCTGCATTAAAACTGATCATGGAAGGGAATTTGAAAATCAAAATTTTTCAGATTTTTGTGAGGAAAATGGTTTTCAACACATTTTTTCTACTCCATATACACCAGAACAAAATGGTGTTGTGGAAAGGAAAAATCGTTCATTGCAAGAAATGGCTAAAATTTTGTTGATTGAAAGCAAGATTCCTTTCTATTTCTGGGCAGATACAGTTTTTACAGCATGTTATATCATTAACATAGTTTTTCTCAGACCCATTCTTGAGAAAAACCCTTATGAGCTTTATAAAGGTAGAAAGCCCAGCATTTCATATTTTCGAGTGTTTGGTTATAAATGTTTTATTCTCAAAAATCCAAATGACCACGCTGGCAAGTTCGATGAGAAAGCAGATGAAGGACTCTTCCTTGGATATTCCACTACAAGTAAAGCATACAGAATCTTCAACAAGAAGTCTCAGACTGTGGAAGAAACAATGAATGTTAAATTTGAAGAAAATATTCAAACTCACAAAGATGAATCTGAATCATCTTCCTACGTTCAAGGATCATCAGAAGCTCAACAAGAATTTCCAGACACTGTCGAACATACAGAATGAGTAAAAGAAGATGCAACCTAGACTCAATCAGAACCCTTAGAGTTTGATATTATTCAGAAAGAAAAATTTGACACGAACTGGAAACATAAATCCAGTCATCCAAAGAACCTCATCATTAGAGAGATAGAAGATAGTATCAAGACTCGATCTAAATACAAGGAAAACATCAGCAACTTGGCCTTGATATCAGAAATATAACCAAAAGAAGTTGGTGAAGCATTATCAGATGAAAGCTGGATTGAAGCTATATAGGAAGAACTTCAGCAATTTAGAATCAATCAAGTATGGGAGCTTGTGCCAAGACCTAAAAACCATCCAGTCATTGGAACGAAATGGGTCTTCAGAAACAAACTGAATGACAAAGGGAAAGTTATAAGAAACAAAGCAAGACTGATAGCAAAAGGCTATTCTCAAGAAGAAGGCGCAGATTATAATGAAATATATGCATCAGTTGCCAGGTTAGAAGTCATTAGGCTACTATTAGCTTATGCTTGTTTTCATAACTTTAAATTGTTTCAGATGGATGTGAAAAGTGCTTTCCTGAATGGATATATCAAAGAAGTTTATGTAGAACAATCACCTGGTTTCGAAGAACCAAAGAAGATTGACTATGTTTACAAACTCAAAAAGGCTCTTTACGGTCTAAAACAAGCACCCCGTGCTTGGTATAAACGGTTAAGTAACTTTCTTCTCCAAAATGATTTCACCAAAGGTAAGGTTGATACAGCCTTGTTCATTAAGAAAAAGGGTAAGGATTTTCTGCTTGTTCAAATTTATGTTGATGATATAATCTTTGAATCCTCTAACGAATTGCTTTGCAAGGAATTCTCTAAGATTATGCAGAATGAGTTCGAGATGAGTATGATGGGAGAATTAACATTCTTTCTTGACCTACAAGTGAAACAGACCATAAATGGTACATTCATTTGCCAAGAGAAGTATGCCAAGGATATTGTCAAGAAATTTGGATTGCAAAATTGCAAGAAAACAGACATTCCCATGTCTCATTCATCCAAATTGGACAGAGATGAAAATAGTAAAAAGGTTGATCAAAAGGTATACAGAAGCATGATAGGTTCCTTATTGTATCTTACTGTATCAAGACCTGACATACTTTTCAATGTGTATGTGTGCAAAATTTCAAGCAGACCCAAAGGAATCTCATTTATCAGCAGTTAAGAAAATAATCAAGTATATTGGAACTTATCCAATGCTAGGTCTTTGGTATTCCAAAGATTCAGTTTTTACTCTTACTGGATATTCTGATGCTGACTTAGCTAGATGTAAAGTGGAAAGAAAAAGTACTACGGGTACATGTCAACTGCTTGGAAATATGCTGGTATCATAGTATTCAAAGAAGCAAAATACAGTTGCACTTTCCACAGCAGAAGCAGAATATGTAGCTTTGAAAAGTTGTTGCACACAAATTCTGTGGATGAAACAACAGTTACAAGACTTTGCTATTGAAGAATCAAATATTGCAATCAAGTGTGACAACACAAGCGCAATCAATTTGACAAAAAACCCCATTCCTCATTCTCGAGCTAAGCATATTGAAATCAAGCATCATTTTATTCGAGATCATATTCAAAATGGTGATGTGAATATTCAATTCATTGATTCTAATAATCAATTAGCTGATATATTCACAAAACCTCTTGATAAATCTTCATTTGAGTTTATTAGAAATAAACTGTGCATTGTGTATCCATTTTAGTGAATCATCTGTTAGACAGGAACTTTTCAGACTCAAATTCTCAATCTGAACGTCCTTCTCAGACTCTAAAGAAAGGTACGTCCATATTTCAAATTTTGGCGGGTATATTTTTAGTATGATATTATCATATTTATCGTTTTAGAAGCAAATCAGGTACGTATCCTAATTTATCTGTTAAATTGTGCCTAATATATTATCTTGATTTTATCATGTTCCTTTTTGCTCAAAAAGCACATACTTATTAGGGATTACCTTTTTATACTTTCTAAAAATACTCTTCTTTTCCAAAAACCCTTCTTCTCGTTTATAAACCTATTCGACTTTTATCAAAACCCTATCGGTCCGCACTTCACCTTCAAGACTCTTCCGATATTCAGAGCCCCTATTCCTCTTCCTTCTCAAAAGATCGAAACTTTTTACCTAAAAAAGGTGTTTACAATGCCTTTCAAGAGAAGATCTTCACGTATTCTCTACCAAGACTCCAAATCTACTGTACCAGCGGAACATCTGGAGATTTCAGATACAGATTTAGAACATCTTGCAGTCCCTTCCGAAGCGACACTACCCAAACGTTCATCATCGTCTGGTAAAACCAATTTTCGTTTCAGGAGTATCAAATTTGTGTGGGAAACCTATCAAAAGTTGAAAAGATGCAATGCTTCAGCGTCCGTTCTTCATGAATGTCTAAGAAATAATGATCTTTTCTCTGAAGAACATCTTATGGAAAGTTATACTCTCTTTTGCTCTAAACATGAAGCAGTTCCAGCAAGCTCTACACCAAAAGAATCATCTTCCAGCAAGGGCAAAGAAAAAGTCGGAGAAACCTCTAATTTCTCTGAAAAGGAATATGGTCCTATAAGCCCTAAAACAGTAAGTGCCTCGAAATTTGTTGTTCCCGATGATGATGCTCAACTTTTTGAAACTTTTGAGATGAAGGTCGGTATAGCATCTAGCTTGCCTGGTATAGGAGGATTATTCAGAAGCACTGAGCATAATATGTTCTATAAGATGTTACTTGCAAGAGCAGTTATAAACCACAGAATAGTGAAATTTAATTACCTAGAGAAGACAGAAATTTCTATATAGCATCTCTTCCAAAAATTAGGAATTTATGAATTTTGCCTTCAATCTGCCAATGTTCATGCTGAATTAACTGCCTACTTCTATTCCAATCTTTCAATTCTGTCACCAAATTAGATTCAATTCACTGTTGGTGATAAAAAGTTTGATTTACATGCAAATGAGTTGGCTAAGATAATTGGAGCAAAACATTCCAAGTTTACTCCTTTGGCAATAAATCTTGAAGATGCTTCCAGAGTAGCTTCTGAAAATCCAAATTTTGTTCAAGATTCCAAGAGACATCTTTCCTACTTTGACTTGTTCAAACGATCTGTGATCTTGCATAAGATCATTATCAACTGCTTGAAACCCAAGGCAGCCTCTAAAACTGACATCTCCAAATCAGAAATCAAGCTCATTTGGGAAATTTTGAAAGGTCAATCCTCTTCTCTTTCTCATATCATCATCTTCCATATGCACAGAGTATTGCAAAAGAACAAGGGACAATTACCATATGGTGTATTAATCTCTCGCATATTCATGTTCTTAAACATATCTATTCATGATGATTTGCAAAAGACCCTTATTCCCTATATGTATGTTGGATAAAGGATGATCTCCAAAATGAAGCTATTTGAAGGTGTCAGGGAAATAGTAAAAGGAAAAGAAGTTCAACAGTCGAAGGTAAAATCTGCTGGAAAGTCAAGAGAAACAGGGCAAGAGAAACGATCTAGTCCAGCCAGCAAGAAGCCTGACTCTCCTACCCCTATCAAAGTGTACAGAAAGAAAAGAAAAATTCTTCTGCATGATGTAAGTGATGAAGCAAAAGACCATTTTGAAACATGACACACTGCAGAACCATTTCATGAAGATCCTGTAGATTTTCAAGACCAAGCACCTACTAAGGAGGAGAATCAACCAGAATCAGCCATAGGGCACGTTCAGTCTGAACAAGAAAATGTCTAGGAACAGCCTTCTAATAATGAAACTATTCTATCTCTTCTGCTCGAGATTAAGGAAAAGCAAGCTGCTTTTGAACAAGATTTGAAGAATCTACACAACATTATTAAGGAAAACTTCAAAACTCAGAATCTTCAGGCAACTATGGATAAAGCAGAACTTGAAAAGGTTATTGCTCTATGTTCAACCAACATGGACAAAGCAGTGGGAGAATGCACCTCCTAGATTGAAGAAGTTGTTTCCATTCTAGAAAATTTTCAACTAATTCGCACTCCTTCTAAAAAATAGCCTGTTTTCTCTCCAAAATTATCTCATTTTCTCATTAGTCTATAATTTCAATAACATTTAGAATGTTGATCATTTAATATCATTGACCTATTCTCTCTATTTTTTGCTGATGACAAAAAGGGGGAGAAATATATGCAGATATACTTATGATAATATGCAGGATCATATGCAGGTTACATACAAAGGAAGAAAAAGACACAGATATCAACAGAATTTACTTTTTCAATTTAAATCTGTGGCTCAATGCGCTTAATATGCTTATTTACTTTCAAATCAATCTTAAATTAATTCAATCTGCAGGAAAGTTTTGTCACAATCAAAAAGGGAGAGATTGTTGAGGAAAACTCTTATTAATTTTGAAGTTGACAAAACCTTCCAAATTATTATAAGTCTGATACTTTTTCTGAACTAATTTATTCCAGGTATATATATTCTAGAAGCTCAGAAGGAAATTAGTCAGACTTTACAAGTTGTTATATACCTTATTGAAGACCCACATAATCTAAATTCTTCAGATTCAAACACACAAGTTTTTCAGACGCAGAAATTCTTCAGACGCATAAGTTTTGCAGACGCAGAAATTCTTCAGATTCAGACGCACAAGTTTTGCAGACGCAGAAATTCTTCAGATGCAAACGCAGAAGTTTTCCAGATGCAAACGCAAAAATTCTTCAGATGCAGACGTAGAAATTTTTCAGATGCAAACGCAAAAATTCTTCAGATGTAGACGCAAAAGTTTTTCAGATACAGATACAAAAGTTTTTCAGATGCAGATATAGAATACAGAACCAAACATAACAGCTAGTGATCTGGTATGGATTTCACAAAAGGAAAGCTTTGATATCAATCTAAATCAAATTGATTGACAATCAAAGATTACGACAAGTATGCATTATAACGAACAAAGCTTTACTTATGGAAACCAAAATTCTAATTGTATGGGCAACCAAAATCATTGGGATTCAAAATCTGTCATCCAACGGCTACTCAATCCTTATTTTACAAATCTGTCCAAAGTGAAGATTAGAAGATGATCCTCTAATAGCTGTCCAACGGCTAGTGTGGAAATAGATGAGTATTTAAGGAGATCAACGAGCAGCAGAAGGAATAACAGAATTTAGAATCAATAAGTCCAAAGTCTGAGCACACTCCAATTCAATCTCTTGTCTTTCGAGAGCTTAAAACGTGTATTCATTTGAGAGGTGTAAACAGTGTTATAAATGTGCTTAGGTGTGAGATAGTGTAATCTATCAGCTTGGTATAAACAGCACCAGTTTTGGGAAGAAGTGCTTGAGTTTAAGCGACACAACTTGTTGTAACTTCTCATTGATTTGATTGGTGAAATCCAGCCAGCAGGCTGTAGCGTGGGAGAGTGGACATAGGCTTGCTATAAGCCGAACCACTATAAACTTGTATGCAATTTTTTCTATCTCTGTTATATTACTTTACACACTGTACATCAGGAGCACTATATGTATAAACTGCTTTGAATCTGAATTTTATTCAGACTCAACTGTGTTCTTTCATTTCCGCATAAATTATTTAAATTCACCTATTCACCCCCCCTCTAGGTGATCCTTACTAGCTATTTCATATTTGACACAAAATCTACTTCATGCCCTTATTTGAGAAAATGATAGCACTTCATGTCCTTATTTGAAATTTTCCTGTTTCTCAAATAAGAACTTAAAATGAATCTTATCTCAAATAAGGACCTGAAATGGTCAAATCATCTTAAATAAGGACTTTTGACCGACCAGTGACTTTTCCGACATTGGAGAAGGGGTATTTAAATTTTTTTACTTTATTTTTCTTTTTCTTTTTTTTTTCTTTTTCTCTCTTCCCTCTTATGGCCGTCGCTGATGACCTCCGACGGCCTCAAGCGAAGGTCACCATCGCCTGGGCAGGTGATGACGACTCTTGGCCTCGCCAACCCAGGCTTCGGGCGAGGGTCGCCCTCGCCTGGGCTGCGAGGATTGCCCTCATCGGCAAAGGTCACCAACAACCGACTGAGGAAATAGGGAAAAGAAAAAAAGAAACAAACAGAAAAAGGATAAAGGAAAAAAAATTCAAAAGAAAGGTAAATGACTAAAATGTCCTTCTGCTAGCAAGATCAGGCCCTTATTTGTGACTAATAAGTCATTTCGAGTCCCTATTTAAAACAATATCTACTTTATACCCTTATTTGAGAAAACAATGGCACTTCAGGCCCTCTTTTGAGACAATGTCCACTTCATGCCCTTATTTGAAAAAATGAAGACACTTTAAGTCCTTATTTAAAATTTTTCCAAAAATAAATAAAAATATTCAAAAAATGTTAAAATATTATAAAAAGTTGTCAAAGTCATTGCCGGCGGTGCCCGACCGATATTAACGTCAGCAATATTCGATCAAAATTAGCCGAAAGGGCTGAATTAGCACAAAAACAAAAGATTTATGAATGAATTAGAGAATTTGCTCACGACGCAAGGAAAACCCCAAACTGATACACGGGTGTCGCATTCACCTTGGACGAAGTTTCCAGTTACACAAAATCTCGAACCACTAAAAATCGTGTTGTATTTATCCCGAACTAATTTTCGGGTCACAAAAAATTATTTATTTTAAAAGATTTTCGAAACTTGAGGGAGCTCTTAAGGCACAATTAGTAGATTTTAGTAGATTTCTCGATCTAAGATTTTGGTGATTTGGGATTTATTTGTTACTTAAAAATTAGTTTAAGAAAAATATTGTAATATCCTGAAAATTCGACACATTTTGGTGATATATGAAATGATAATTTCATCGATTGCTCTATTAGTAATTCTCGCTATGGCCTGATCACTCAGGAGATACTAACCAAAGGGAAAAGGCTACTGAGGATTTATTCCCAAAAGCCGCCCATTAGTTTAAGATTTATTATAGTTGCAATTGATCGATTTCAGCCACGAATTACGATCTGATTTTAATGTCGAATTCTTAAGGATTTACAAACTGAACCATAGGATGTTGCCTCGTAATTTTTACGAATTGACCATCGAAAATTTCAATTTCGGAAAAGGATCGAAGAATCGAAAATTCGCCACGAGAAACGGAAGTGAACCGAGCAACGCCCGTTGGGCCTCGCATCCAAGGGAGCCGACCATCAAGGCCCAATAAGAATGAGTCGGCCCGTTATTTGATGCTTGGGCCGAAGACAAAGTGATAATTTTAAGGGACAAATTGAGAAAATTTCAAAAGGAAAATTGGGATACTTTTTGGAGATCATGATTGATCCCACCACCTCTCTTCTCTCTCTCCTCTCTCTCTTCCTCCTCTTCCGCTGACCTCCTCTCCACGTGTGCTCACACCACCCCACCAACTCTCAGCCACTCTTCTCCCTTCTCCTCCTCCTCTTCTTCTTCTTCTTCTTCTTCTTCTTTCGTTTCCTTCTTGGCCGTTGCGCCTTCTTCTTCATTCTACTGCTTCTTGCTTCTTCTTGTTGCCATCGCTGGACCCGCCCTTCCCGCCGGAAGCAGCCACCGCCAAGCACTGCTCCACCCCACCACCGAACCATCGCCACCCCAGCTTTCCTCCCAGCCAAGCAGCACTACCAGCTGCGCCCTGCAACCGCCCGTCGCCAGCCCATTTCAGCCAGGCGCAAGTAGCGCCTCTCACCGGACAGTGTCGCCGTTCGTCTCCACCACTTGCCGCTGCTGTCCAGCGCTCCAAGCCGCCATCGCCAGCTCCCATTTCCCGTTTGGATTAGCCCCGAGCAGCGTCGAAACAGACACCAGCAACGCCGCCCTCCGTCGCACCCGTCCACCGCCGTTCACGCTAGCTGAACGCGTCCGCTATTGCAGCTGCTGTTCACCGCCGTCCAGCCATCTAGCCACTGCAACCAGCCGCCGTTCCACATCCGGAACAACCCCCGAATAGCCCCGATCAGCCCCACAGCAGCCGCTCCCTTTCGCCGCACCCAGATCGCCGCCGTTCGTCGCTCGAAATGCAAAATCGGAGCCGGCGTTGTCGCCGTCGTTCTCGTGTTAATATCGTCATTAAGCAGCTAAGTTAACCCATAATCTCTCGTTTATGATGTTAAATTTGCTTAGGGTAATTTAATTTAGGTTTAGATTAGGTTAATGGTTATTTAAGTAAGTTTAGTGTATAAGTTATTATTGGATTATTAGATAACCTTTGGCGATAGGTTATCGTTCATATAATAAGTTATCTTTGGATGTGACGATAGGTTATTAGGGATTGGACAATAGGTTATTGATTTTTTAGCGATAAGTTATCGGCAATTGTTTGATTAATTATGATTATTTGTGTGATAGGCTATTATTGTATTCGTGATAAGTTATCGCGTATTTGATGATAAGTTATCAATTATTTTTATTTATTATTTATTATTTTATTAAATAAAATAATTTTCGGAATTAAATAATAATATTTTATTAGTAAAAAAATTTAAAAATAATTTATTTCAGAAAATTGAATATTAATATTTTAATGATTTTTTTATATCAAATTGTGATTGTTTTATGCTTGGATTGTGATTTCGAAGTTGGATTTCACCATATAAATTAACTTATTTAGCTAAATGATTTGAATGATTATTTTCAAGAAAAGATTTTCAATCTTTGAAAATAAATTATTTTATAATTATGTTTGAGAAATGAATTTGATGCCTTGAGAAATGGATTTCGAGTTTTCGAAAATAAATTATTTTCAGCGTTATGTTTACAAAATGATTTGATACCTTGAGAATAAAACATGTTTTGAAATAATTTTTTTTTACAAAGTTGAGCGGTTATTTACATATGTGATCACGTGAAATTGTATGTGGCATTATCATGAGCACGGTCCATGTATGCATTGGCTAATTGAAAAGATAAGAATTGGCTTGAATGCTTATGTGCTTGTGTGATCACATGTTGGAGCCATCTCACTATGTATCGCTTGACAATGCCCAGTTTATCGAGGTCTGCTACATATCGCGCTCGGTTTATCATATGCCTGGAGATTATCTAGATTGTCGATACTCCGAATGCCGAATCGCCGCCCGAAGGCGAATTCGATACTATTTATGGGATACCATCTTATTGTGTATCGTTTGATGTTGCCGTACTAGAATGTCATCATCCTGTGTATCGTTTGACGTAGCCGTGCCTGACGGGGCAAGACGAAGCCCGGTCATGCTTGAAGATTGTCATATTACTGCAGATCGCTTGATGTGTGATGACCCCAAGGGGGCATAATAACTGGAATAAGTGTAATGCATAGTGCTTGATTATGGGGTAGAAACTGCTAAGCATGGTATGAGACGTACCCAAGTGGATTTTGCCTTATAATCAAGACACGCGCGACTGTGATGCATTGATGTATGTGAATTCTTATTATATGCTCTGGTTATGTGATATGTTTAATGCATCGCTGTGGCATATGACTACCTATGTCATGCGTTATATGTGCGCCAAAGTAGGGTAAGGATACCTGTGGTTGATTAATGACTTGTGTCCAGTGCGTGGTCGCATGATTGGGGACTACTGTGCGAGTTGGCTTTCTAAACGGGGCTTAGGTCGTTAATTTATTGAGACTTTCGTCTCATTTGTTGTTGTTAACCATTTTTCAGGCCCTTAACATATTGATGCATCCAATTTGGTTTAGGATGTCTAGAAGCTGGCTTTTTGAGATCAACCTGTTAGGAAAGTAGATTGACCCCGGCCTGGTATCTTTTTGTTGGCTTTTGTGGTATTGCCTGTAGTGGGCCTGTAAAAATGTTCCCAGGAGTTAATCAAGTGAACACTAAAAACTGGTGTTGTTGTTTAATTATTGTGAATCGTTTTCCTATCTATCCCTATTTTTGTAGTTGTCCGGGCGATTGTTGTTATCGCTTCCACATGCGTAATTAAAAGATAAAATAAAGAATCGGCAACGAGTCCTGGGACGTCGCATCATAACGACCATAGCGGGATGTCACGCAGCAGTAGGATTCGGGGCGTGACAAATGTGGTGTTAGTATACCAGTTTAGGATTTTTAATGACGCCAAAATTAATTTGGAATAAATGTGACATGGTTTACTGTTTTGAGATCTTTTACAACGATAAAATTAATTTAGGATTGATGTGACATAGATATAGCAAGTTAATTTTTTTATGGTATTAGCCCATGAGTACTTGTGATTTTCCCTAATGATTCATGGATGCTTCGGTGTTCAAGGTTGCAAGATTTGAATGTTAGGTAAATCACGCTGTCTCAAGTCCCCTCTGGATAATTCTACGTGCTAGGTAAAGTTACAATAGATCGTAGCGGTTCGACAATGTGAGAACAAATATAGCGCAACCATGCAATGTCACATAGCATATGCCGTGAGCGTGTTGTGGCATTTGACACTCATCCATTTACGTCTAAGATCAAACTCATTCTTACCTAATTCACATGTCGACAAATGAAATAAAGGACAGACCGACAAACTTGAAGCGATTGGATTAGATATGCTAACAATTCTCAATTATTAGTATATCAAAATAATCAAAGCCAAATTGATTGAACTACTCATAAACTTCAAGCGTTTAATCTCTAAACTTGAGGCCTTTAATCTCTTCTCATGGATTAATGTAGTTGAAGTTGCAATCGATAGTTGTCTTATTTTTCTTGTTTGTTACTAAAACTCGTGCATTTTGATCCCTCCTTCACCTATATCAACCGCACTCGATTAAATATACAGTAGCTATCTTAGGAAAACTTATAATTTCTTTTGCTTTTTACAACATTTTGCCTAGGAGCAAGCGCTCTCGCCACAGGCATGGGCTCTTCTAGCTCTCAGGAGCCATGGACATCTCACCAACCAAACCCAAACACTAAAGCCTGCACTGCAAAGGCAATCCATGGGAAGTCAGTCATTGTGATTGAGAACATCTCTCACGACAAGCAAATCAAAAGACCCGGGCTTCCCAATATTGTTCAGAACAACAATGCTCAGCATCGCTAATGGAAAGAGAGGGATGAAGCAAATGTTGACCGTGACCATAACTGGAGATGGGGCAGAGGGCAAGAAGGCGGACGGGTTCCTCTATAAGTACGACAAGGGCGGCCACATCTTCATCACGTGCTTCTACCGCAGTGTCTTCCTTAGCCCGGTTGATTTTGTCAAGCACGCCAATCACACTAATTGGTCCAATCTCATGAAACACATCGCTGTCAATTCACCGCTGCCTCCGCCCCTCTGATAGGGTTAATAATCTATATCCATATATATGGAAAGACTCTTTAAATTTCAATATCGGCATGTCGTTATCATATGCAATTTCAAGTGTACATAATAAATTCCTTGTTAGGTGTTCTTAAAACCCTAGCTTGTGTGTTGCTTTGGTTTATGCTGTGAAAAGAGTCTTAAGTAGAACTCTCAACTATGTCATGTTGGTGTGGTTTTCATTAATGTGAAACGACAAAATGCGGTGGATTTGTCAATGTTTTTGGTATATCATATCTTTTTTCCTTAAATTAATGTCTAAAGACACATGATTAATAAAATCTTATTGACGGGCTATGGTCATTTTGCGTCTAGTACTCAAGCGATCCATGCGCCACGAAGTTGTTCATACGAGAACGCCGTCGCAAAAAATGTCGGCATTAATTTCTTCATCACACATCAGCAAGAGAAAATGTGCGTTTCCGCAACGGCGACTGGAATAAATACTCTTGGCCGATGCTTTCGTTTTTGCCTTTCTTACCAAATTGCACCCAAACCAATTGACTAAGAGCAGGGACAGGGTTGTCGTCCATTACTTGAGCGTGGGGTTGAAGCCAAGCTGAATATTGTGCTGAATACTTAGACTGGTTTTATTAAACCATCCACTGTACTCGTCAACGTAAGCCATGCTCGAACATTGGGTGCATGATGTTATCTCTGTCAATTACTCAAGTGGAAAACAGTGGCTTCATAACTTCAAGCAAAAGCGACCAAACAGCAGTATGTGGTTTATGCTGTGATTAGAGTCTTAAAAACAGTGGTGTATGCTGTGAAAAGAGTCAGAAGTAGGACTCTCAACCGTGTTATATATGTGGGTTTGATTGATGTCAGACAGCATGCGGCGAATTTGTCAATCTTCTCGGTATCTTACATCTCTTTTGCATAGATAAATGTCGAAAAGCATGTGATATAATACAATCTGACCAACGGGCCTTGGTCATTTTGCTTCTAGTAAATGTGTAATACAATCACCCGTAGTCCATTTGCCAGTCCGTTGACCTCGAGCTCTCCTAGGTAGCCACTGTTCCAAGATTGGGCGGTCAATCCTTGAGAAACACAGACACCGAGCTGTCCCATGAAAAAGAATGGATGATTTGGCGAGGCCCTACCGAGAGAATATGCTTCGGGAGTTCGCACCTACATCCGCGGCGCAATAATTCCGACCCAATCCTATATTACCTATTATAAGACGACCAGACCGAGAAGCAACGGTACATTTGGACTGTACACAATGTACAGCCAATTATAACAATCAAGAAAGGAGCCCAAGAAAACGAAACCAGTCGACAGAGAGAGGGAGAGAGGGGGAAAGAGAGAGTTTTGGGAGAGAGGGGGAAAGAGAGAGTTTTGGGAGAGAGGCAGAGAGCAGGGTCGAGACAAGAATCATGGGTTCTGCCTGTAAGTTGAAATTTTTGAAGCTTGATTGATTCTTGCTGTTTGTCTTGTTTTCGTTCTTTTCGTTGCCCTCTGTTCTTGTTTAGTCTTGAGCGAATCACGAGCACTGGCATCATTTCATTTCTGTTGTTCATTCATGTGACGGATGGGTTCTGTTTCATTTCGCTTGGGATGCTAATTTCTCTCTGCCGGGCGATGACGATCCCGTGTCTGTTTTTTTGTGTGTCTGTGTGTGCGCGCGCGCGCTTTTCCTATTGACTTGGGCGAACTATGTTGGAATCATGGAAGCCCATATGAGGGGGAAAATTGTGCTTGTTATGATTTCAGAAATCGGGCACCAGTAATTATATTCATTTGTTGACGCTTGAATCGAATGATTTGTGAACTCGGGGGGCACAGATTCGAGGAATGTGCTAGTGTAATGTCAAGGCCACCGTGGTTTTCAAAAGAGGAGGAGAAGAGGGAAACAACAACTTGAAAAGCTAGTGGAATGAATTTAAATCCACATTATATGCTCATGCAAATTAGCAATCTTGTTCTTGCGAATTCAACCCTCTTGACTCGAGTAATTTTTCTGGCTGCAGTTGCTGCTTTTCATTAAGGTTTCTCTGTCCTATTTTACAACCTCTGATGTTGGGAACTTGGCCATAGTCAAATGACACTCGGATCAACTATTTTAGTTATATGATAATATGCTCGAGTATTGCACGACTTTGATCAAGAAATAAATGCAACACACGTGAGCATTTGTCATCTGTCATGTTGATTTTGTCCCTGGGTGATATCTCTTTTTGCTGTCAGTGATGCTGGGAAACATTTGCAGGCCTCATTCTCTTTGCCCTTGTATGTCTCATTGTGGGGAGTGCTGCAAGGCCTTTCTACCCTCTCCCCAGCAAAGTGGCAGATGGAGAAAGACAGCCGCTACAGACCTCTCGTCCTTACAATATAGCCCATCGAGGTTCAAATGGAGAGCTTCCTGAAGAAACTGCTGCTGCTTATATGGTGATGATGCAGAGTTTAACCTTTTGTGTATGAATGTGCTGAATATTTGGCAGAGAAAAGGATGAGGCTATGGTCTCAAATGATACACATTAAGAGTTTGACTCTGGATCTGACTAGTATTCTTCTAGATCTATGCAGACAGACATTTTAAAGTTGTCTAAAGTGAAAGCATACCTTTGTCTGGGGCTTGGTCCATATGATGTGTTCACATATCTTCGGTTTCCACAGAGTTCTACATTAGCCTGTTGATCTACCCGAGTTTCACATTGCTGATATAAGTTTAGATTATGCAATCAGGTGAAAACTATTCCTGTTAACTTTGGGTCACTTGACGATTGCAGAGAGCAATTGAAGAGGGGACAGACTTCATTGAAACGGATATTTTATCCTCAAAAGATGGTGTTCTTATATGCTTCCATGATGTAACTCTTGATGATACAACTGATGTTGCTCAACATAAGGAATTTGCTGACCGTAAAAGAACCTATGAAGTCGAACGCAAGAACACTGCTGGCTTCTTTACTGGTAGTGAATTCTCCTCGATTGTGTTTTTACGGGAAGTTTCGCCCTTTTTCATGCCTTTTGCTATGTTCTGCTTAAACTATTCTGTCTTGACATGCAGTTGATTTCACGTTGAAAGAGCTGAAGTCATTGAGGGTGAGACAGAGGTACCCATTCCGAGATCAACAATATAACGGTCGGTTACTCGTTATTTTGATTAGATCTCATGTTTTATATATGATGACCAAACTATGTTCTTTGCTTTAGCTTTCTGAATGAACAGTTTTGTCTTTGAGGCCATCCTTCGATGGCTGCTGAATGTAGTCGTGGCCCTAGTTTGCTTCCCTCTACCAATACTTGCAACCGAATCCCCTTTGATGGACATCACTTTAGCGTGCTAAGAAAAAGATGATGATCACGTTGTCCTAAGTGCAGATTTTGTACACCTTGCTTTTCAAATTTTAAATTGTTGCGTGTATCAGATGAGTTTTAGACATGGGAATTTTTTAAAACCTTTTACAGCAAACATGCTATCCACATCTGTTAAACTCTCTAATTCTTATGTTCTGTTAGCAGTGGTAAGGCTACTTCCATATCCTTCTGAACTAGTGGAATGAATGACTCTACCTTCCTTGTGCTCTATTCTTCAGGGAAATTTCATATTATTACCTTTGAAGAGTACATTTCAATTGCGCTGAATGCAACCAGAGTTGTTGGTATATACCCTGAGATTAAGAACCCTGTATTCATCAATGAACATGTGAGTGGCTTCTCTTGTAAGCAGTCACTTGAAAGATAGGACAATGTAGTCTCTATCTCCCATTGTGTAATGATACAATTGATTCCCCTTTTACCACTAATGATTTGGCCTCATTAATATTGAGAGGTAGAAAATAGAAATTTGGTTGGTGGTCAATGAGATGTTAGCTTTTCCATTTCCTTGGTTCAAAAAAGAATGAGAATTTGATGTTGCAGGGAACCGCAGACGCAGTACCTCTTAACATTGAGCTATTGCCTACATATTGCACTTTCTTAGTAGTTTTTAGCATGCACTTGCGAAATTGCATGCAAATAACTGCAAACAATTTCAGTACCTTTAAAAACTTTTCTATGTTTGAGGTGGGTATAATCAATTATCTTACATCAGTAACCTAGTGAGATCATTCAGCTGTTGTAGATGACACAGTTTCTCTTCCTCTGATGCTACAGGTGAAGTGGCCAAACGGGAAGAAATTTGAGGATGTGTTTGTCGAGACGCTTAAGAAGTATGGATACAAGGGTTCATATATGTCAAATGAATGGAAGAAGCAACCTGCGTTTCTCCAGTCGTTTGCTCCTACTTCCCTTGTGTATGTATCAAATCTGACAGACTTGCCCAAAATCTTCTTGATTGATGAAATTACCGCTCTGACCCAGGACACTAACCAGGTAAGGTTGCTCCCTTCTTGGCTTTCAATCTTGGAAGGGTGTTTGCCATGGCTTCTACGGTCATAAAAAGTACGGCTGTCACCATTTAAAGTCACCGTAACATTTTGTTACCGTTTTTCAAATTACAATAACTTTTTCTGATTGAAATCATTTTGGTTTGGATCAAATTGAATCAAACACATCTTAATGTAAGTGAAGGACCTCTGCTTGCATAATTCATCTGTTGGACCATCAAGTTTCTTGATGGGGCCTTTGCTCAAATAATTAGTTATTGAAGCTTCTTTTTTTCTTTTTGGGTGAGATGGTAGCATATTTCACTTCTACTTGTATTTGCTAATTGTCTGAATGTCCCTTTGACAATCTGCAGTCGTACTGGGAAATTACTTCGGATGGATACTTTGATTTTATTAAGAATTATGTAGTGGGCATTGGACCCTGGAAAGATACTGTGGTTCCTGTTGTGAACAATTATCTGCAAACACCGACTGATCTTGTTGCCCGAGCACATGCGCACAATTTACAGGTAATAATTTACCATGTTTAATAGTTGAATGCCGAATTTCGATAGAAGCATTCATTTGTCTGCCTTTCTGAGTGATTTTGTTTTTTTGGGTGTACTAAAGATGTTTGGGAACCAACCAGTTGAGTAATGCATATTGTATTTCAATTTTCCCGATTTACTGGATGTACCGAATGTTTTTCTATTTCCGACTCTCATCAGATTTCAAACATTCCAAAAATATTCTCTGGTCAATACGTATTGTCCTTTCATATTCACTCGACTTAGATATTGCTTGTGATGATGTTCATCCAATTAGTGCTTTGCTTCATCATTGTGACCGGTAATCTCAATATCTGATCATGGTGATGCTTAATTCAGGTGCACCCGTATACCTATAGGAACGAGAACAGTTTTCTCCACTACTACTTCAATCAAGATCCTTATCAAGAATATGAGTTCTGGATTCACAAGATGGGAGTTGATGGGCTCTTCACGGATTTCACGGGGAGTCTACACAAGTACCAGGAATGGACCTCTCCTCTCAGTTCAAAAGACGGCTCCAACGAGACTTCTCTATTGCACAAAATTGCTGCGATGGTCTCTCCCTATGAGAGGGTGTGAAATAAATATCATAGGTATTCATCAACATGATGCACTATTCTTGTTTATTTGTTAGATAGATAAATTGAGCTTCTACGTGGAAAAAAAAACGTTAGCTAGTTGATTAGCGGCGGCGGCGAGGACGACCGTACATGGTCATCATATGCCACAAATAAAACTTGAGCTCTCCTTCCTCTAGCTTTTGGTCATCATATGGACATTTCTCTTCTTGTAGATTTATTGGGTGTTCTAATGAGCTGTCGAGTGTCCGGAGTAGCTGTACATCGTTTTGTTGCAATCTATGCCTTCTCTTGGTCAGTCACCAGGAGCAACAACGAAGCGGTTTCTATTATTTCAGTGAAGTGAGAGGCAAATTACGTTTTTCTCTTGGGGCCATTTTCTCCGTAAGGGCTTTCTTTGCTTTCCCCTTACCTCTTGGCCTATAAAGAAATGACACTGAAGATGAGGGTATCAGAAGAGTGAAAGAGTGCATATTATGGTCCAGAAAGACATGAGAGCTCATAAATCCCTGACCTGGCAAACTAATGTTAAACATTATACTACACCGATAACTTCTCCATTGGATGTTTGATACGAAATTACACTGGCCTGGGACTGGTAAGATCAGATGTTCACTTAGCTCTAGCCTCTTGAGCTTTGAGGTAGAACGATTATATTGCGAGGGACTCACGGGTCAGTGCTGATCGAGCCCGTATGTCACATAGTTTTGTTTTAGTTCAAATTCGGTCTATGGTGACGTAGTCATTTGACAAACAAAGCTTCGTTAAAATCTCATGTCAGGAAATGTAAGGGTCACGAGCTTCGATCTCAGATTTCAAGAAATTGCATGTCAATGGCACAGCGAGATAATGGACATAAAAATGTGGTAACTTTTAAAGCTAGTCTAGAGATGCAGCAAGTCACCTGTTTTAACTAAACCCAGAAAGCCATATACAAGCAAAAGAAGAGGATCCAAAATGATGGCCTCCCCACTCAACAAGGAGAGGTTAGCCAACATAAAGTTAGAGACGACGAAGGCCTATCCAAACCCTACTAAGAAGCTTTCTGTTTCGATATTTCTTCCAGCAAATATCTAGACTCTGCAGCGAAATCCACAGGAGCAACTCCTTTCACTGTTATCCTTTGCCTCTTTTCGCTCATGTACTCGTGCTGAGCAACGCTGACCCGGAAAAGATGAGGCACCCAAATTGCTTGTTTCAGCTTTTGCTGATATGGGTTCTCCTCGTTCTCCTGAAATGGTGTCAAGAATTAATATGAACGTTAGCACATATGATATGAGTAGTTAGTTGACCTTGTTTAACCTTTAATGTTTGTTCTTGGCTTACCTGCGATTTCAGTTGATTGAGCTCATCAGCTGGGCACCCAATGATATGCTCTGCTTCTTCATTGAATGCAGAAACCCATGCTTCACCACTTGGGTCTGAAACCTTCGCTACCATTATGTATCTATAGCATCGAAACAAAAAAATGAATTATCCAATGGCATTGATTGCACGAGAATACAGTTTGCTTTCACACCCACTATGTGTTCAAAGAATTTCATAAACGTGGAGTTTCTCACCTTAAACTGCATCCTTCATCATTTTTCTGGCACCCTTCGCACCAATAGCCAGATCCAATAGCTTCTGTCACTTTCTTTTTACATGTTTTGCATGCACGATACCACATCGTTTGATCAGGCTTAATGAAACTCACATAGGCTCTGACGCTGAAGAATGCAGGCTGTGCCAAACAAATCGAACAAGTTAAAACCGGAGAAACAGGGTGGGTTAGCTTCGAGTCAGCTAAATGCTACATGTTTTTTTTTTCGGTAAGGTTAAATGCTACATGTTTACCTTGTCTTCACCCAAGGAAGGATTACTAGTAAAATGAGAAAGGAACACTCTGTCGGAATACATGGACCTTGATCCATTTCTTGATGAGGCAATTAGGCCTGAACCAACAGAGTCCATTGAGCTGCCTTTCCCTTCAGAGTCAAACCTATCAAAATGGTTCATAACTTAAAGAACTACTCAAAAGTGAAGAAAGAACAGAATGGTCATAGTTGCTTGCCATCACAAACTCACCAGGACCTCAGCTTCTTTGCCTCTGGTGTCTCTGGATTTACTTTTACTACGCTCTTGCCTAGTGATGACAAGGATACACCTGAAAGAGGACACCACGGTAATGTAATTCGTCCATTCTTAAATTAAAGACAACTAAAAGCAGACATTATCACCACAACATTAAATTATAATTTGGAAGATAGCTTATTACATTAATTGAATAAATTGCCCTCTCGAGATATATGTTGTTAACCCCAACTTATTTTATTCACGTTTGGCAAATATTAAAAATTCCATCCAATGTATAAAATCCACCGTACTATAACGAAACAAGAACTGCTTGAACCAAGTACATGCAAAATTTTGTTTCAAGGCAGCAATTACCTTGGAAATCCCCAACTTTCAAGGACTTTATAGCAACTATAGGCGATTGATCAGCAGAGTCAAGCAATTCCTGACCTACAGTAGTCGCAAGCTCATTCCACAGAGAAACCACAACGATCTTTTTCCTGATTTCCATACGCTCGTATTAGGCATTGGATGACAACAAACGAGAGAGGCTCCAGAATGGTGAGATAAACTTACGTCTCGTCAGCAACAGTAATATCACGCTTAGGAATAATCTCGTTGTTGCTTTTCCTTCGGATGCTCATTGTAGGAGAAACACTTTGAACCACTCCAATAACATCTGAATCAATAAAGAGAGATTTAGGGAATATATCAAATTACGCTGCACTGAACTGAACATTGAAGTGGATGTTTGTATTCTTACCAACAAGCTCTTGCCCGTTGACATAGGGACCCAACATATCGATTGGCACAAAATTAAATTTTGTTTCAGGGACAAAAGAAGCTTCATTACTGGCCTCTTCCACCTCAGAATTTTCATTCAAGGTCATCTCGTAGTCATTTTGCACTGTCTTGAACTGTTTATTAGCGACCTTTAGTGTTCCTCTCGATATGTAATACACCTTCCCCATTTCAAGCTTGTCATAGAATTTCTTGGCAGCTCCATTGAACATCGTTGCTTGTATTTGTGTACCCTGCACGATGAGCCAACTAAATCAATCAGTTGCCATGGATTGATCATGTATCTGAGAGATGAATATGTTTCTTAAATATATCCCCAGAAGTTTAGAATTAAAAAGCAGTATCCCACTTACATCTTCATCTGTCAACTCCACATTGAAGACACAACCTTCGCCTCTAGCATTCCTGTAAGTGCGCATGCTCCCTTTGCTCGTCACCCGGACTTTTATGGTCCAACTGCCTTGGTAAGGATTCAACGATACGAGAGGATGAACCCTTCTAGTCATGGCCAGGCGTGCAGCAGGGGCCATACTAGAAGACAGAAAGAAGGGATCAATATACCAATGAATCTAGCAGGAAATTATTACCAAAAAGCCTCCACATATTATGAACAAGTTCAAATGAGAAGACAGAAAACAAAAACTCACTTCCTGTGCTGTTCGTGAACAATTTGGGCGGCCGACTTTGCAACCATCTCTTGCTTGGGCTTTAAAAGTATTCCAGGTCCGGTTTTCACTTGATTTCCAACTTCAACTTCTTGCTTTGGCTGCCAAAGATTCCCACTCTCCTCAACCGTGACCTCAGAACTAGTTTCGTCTTCTTGCTTTGGCTTTAAAAGGATGCCACAGTCCAGATCACCCGCATCACTCTTGATTTCCATCTCAAGTGCTGGACAAACTGCTTCACACTTGTTGACGACCAGATACCTGGAACATTAGAATCACAAGGACCAAAAGAAAAAAAAAAAAAATTCGACAAGTCAGATGCTAAGCTCATGAAGCCAAACAAAAGACGAATGCCTGTTGCGCAAGCCGCACTCACTTGTCCGACTTGTTCGGAATGTCGTTGAGGGTGTAATGAAGTATGCGGATCAGACCCAGATTCTGAATGCTCCCGGAAAGGATCTCAGATTCCACGTTCGAAGGCAGAATCCCTTTCAACTTCATCTTTCCATCATTAGCTGTGAACCTGTGCACAAAGCAGGAAGAGAGGAGAACCTTAAGGGTACACGGCCAATTGTCATTCCGATCGACTTCTTCATGTATCTAACCAAAATCATAAAGAAGTATCGGGCAAGCGACGGCACGAAAGTCAACCAGGGGAACAAGCAGAAAGAGCTGGACACAACAAGCGAACGCATCCTCGAGCTTTGCACGAATTGCAATAGAACTACCCGAGAACGACCAGAAAACCCAGCCGGAGGTCGCTAGTTCACCCCCCGCCCCTCGACGGACGGGCGCTCCGCTTGCTCGCGTTGTCCAATCCACATCTCAAACAAACGACCCCCACATACAGAACCCAACGCCACCCCACCAACCCCACGGGGCAAGAAAGACCGTACGACAGACCCGGCAAAACCCAACAACGCCGACGCAACGACGGCACGGATCTCACGAACACCGCCGCCGTCGGTAAAAGAAGAAGCGAAACCCCGAGAACCCGAGGTCGCCGCCGCCCCCGTTCCCCCTCAAATCGCATCCCCGCCGAGCTCGCCGGGCGCAGCGGAACGAAACGCGAGCCCCAAAAAGAACCAAACGCCTCAAACAAAACCAGTGTCAGCCAAAGGAGATCCAGATCCAGATCCAGATCCAGATCCAGATCCAAATCGAAACCTAACCGCAAAAGGACCCCCCGCGGAACGCTAGCCGACCAGTTGATAGAGGGAGAGGGAGCGGGAAAGGGGGGGAGGACTGACATGAAACGGTTGCGGGTGCCGGTGGACTTGAGGTCGAGGACCTGGACGACGAGCTCGGTGACGTCCGCGGGGGTGTCCGGCGACGGGGCCGACCGCATGGCGGATATCGCGCCGGGCGTCACCGTCTTCACCATCTCCAATCTCTCTCTCTCTCTCGCTCTCTCTCTCGCTCTCTCTCGCTCTCTCTCTCGCTCTCTCTCGCTCTTTCTTCTGCGTGTCCGTGGGCGGCAGCTTTGAGAAGAATGAGGGAGCGGGAGCAGAGGGGCGAGCTCTTCTTGTAATGCCCCGTGCTGGTTTGAGCGCCAAATTCGTTCTTGGGTTTTGTTTCGATTTCTCCCTTCGGGCGCCAATTTCCCTCCGTTTTTCTCTTTTCAGACGTTTGGCGGGCGGCGCCTCCTCGAAACGACCCCCCGCGGTTTCGAGCTTTTTCTGCTCCGTGCGAGGCTTGGCCTTGGCGCCAAAACGCGGACCGCCCCGCCTGGCTCGGCTGAATTTACTTCTTTGACCCCCTTGTTTGTCTTCGGCCATTGGTGGGCCCTCCCGGGGTGGGGGGCGGCTTTTCGGGCCCGTCTCTTCGGATCGCAATCGGAGCAAGATAAATGGGTAACGCGTCGGAAAAGTCTTAAATTTATTACGTTCGTACCAATTTAATCTTAAATATTTTAGCGCGGTGTCAATTTAATTCTAAAATTTTTTTTTTATTTTTGTGCCGGTTCAGTCCTTCCAGCTAATTTTAGTCGGACATTGCTGACACGAGAGCCGGTCAGGCTACGTGGTTGAGTTCTTATTTATATTTTTAAGAACATGTTTTAACATTTTTCTAATTTTTTTATTTGCTCTTTAAAAGGAATTCTTTTCTTTCTTTTCCTCTTTTTTTTTTATTTTCCCTTCTTCTTCCTGCCAGCCAGTCGCCGGGCTAAGGCTAGCTAGAGGCTACAGGCAGAGAGGTTGTGCCTCACCCAGCCACTGGCGAGGGTTGAGGCTCGCCGGCCATGAGCGAGGCCCGACCTTGCCAGATTCGATGGGGCCCGGCAAACGGCTAGAGGAAAAAGAAAGAGAAAGGAAAAAAAAGGAAACAGAATTTTTTTTTTTTTAAATAAAGGAAATTTTTCAAATAAAGGTCTAAAGCTGGCAAATCATTTCAAATAAGGATTTTTGACCGACCGGTGACTATTTCAGCGTCGGACAATGAGTATTTTAGTCAAAAATTTAAAAATATGTTTTTTTACTTTCTTTTTCTTTTCTTTTTTTTCTTTTTTCCTTTTTCTTTTTCTCTCTTCCCTCATATGGCCATCGTCAATGACCTCCGACGGCCTCAAGCAAGGGCCACCCTAGCCAACGTCGGGTGATGGGCGCCCTCGCTTGGGCGGGTGAGGGCGACCCTTGACCTTTCTAGCCTAGGCTTTGAGCAAGGGTAGCCCTCACCAGCTACGAGCAAGTACTGCCCTCACTTAGGCTGCAAGGGTTGCTCTCGCCGACAAAGGAAATAGGGAAAAGAAAAAAAAATGAAAAAGGGAACAAAAAAGAGTTTAAAAAGGTAAATGACGAAAATGCCCTTTAGCTAGCAAGATCAAGCCTTTATTTGAGATTAATAAGCCACTTCATGTCCTTATTTAAGATAATATCTACTTTAAGCCCTTATTGGAAAAAATAATGGCACTTCAGGCTCTCGTTTGAGACAAGACCCACTTCAACCCCTTATTTGAGAAAACGAAGGCATGAAATGCCCTAATTTGAAATTTTCCCAAAAATAAATAAAAATATTCGAAAAATGTTAAAGTGTTATTAAAAGTTGTTCGAGTTATCGCCGATGGTGCCAGGCCGGCGTCCACGTCAGCATTATCCTGTTAAAATTAGCCGGAAAGACCGAATTAGCACAAAAACAAAATGACTGAAACGAGGAATTTGCTCATGGCACAAGGAAAACCCCAAACCAATACACAGGTGTCGCATTCACCTTGGACAAATTTTCCAGTTACACAAAATCTCGAACCACTAAAAACTATGCCACATTTGTCCTGAACTAATTTCCGGATCACAAAAAATTGTTTATTTTAGAAGATTTTCAAAACTTGAAGGAGCTCTTAAGGCACAATTAGTGGATTTTAGCAGATTTCTCGATCTAAGATTTTGATGATTTGGGATTTTTTGTGACTTAAAAATTAGTTTAAGATAAACGTGGTGTTAGTATACCTGTTTGGGATTTTTAGTAATGCCAGAATTAATTTGGAATAAATGTGACGTGATTTACTGTTTTGAGATTTTTTATGACGATAAAATTAATTCGGGATAAATGCGACACAGATCTACCAATTTAATTTTTTTATGGTATTAGCCCAAAAATATAGATGAAATAGATTAATTATAACTCTTCAATTGGAACAAAAGGATTATTAAACATTAACCTAAGTGTAGGCGACGAAACCATAGTTCAAAGGAGATCATTCGAGGTACGGAACCGGATCATAAATTCGATAAGGTGCGAACCGGTAGAGTGATTATATGCAACCACCGCCGGATCAATCATCGGATTTGGATACACGACTGTCTCGAGGAGTCGATCCATCTCCAAGTATGGGTGTAAAAAGAAACCTGAAGAACCGAAATTTCGAATCGAATCAATCCGAATCATTAGTTTCGGGTCTTTTCTAGCCGGGTTTCCTTTCGTTTTGGGTAGTAAGTAAAAGGACGGAATTCGGACGGTTCGGTTTGGTTCGGTTCCAAAGTAGAGAAATACATGTCTGCAATAGCACCGCAAGGGCCATGGTTGCTGGAGACGTACCATTTCACAGCAATGGCAAAGACATTACAATACGTGTGATCCGTGCTGATATGCTGCAAAACAGGAGCATGAGAAAACTCATGCGTTTCGACGTGGATGCCCGCAGATCAAGCAGCAGTTTTCGCTACTGATTGCCGGCGAAAAATTCCGCCAGCCGACTAAAAGTAGATCGTCTATGAACATCTGAAACAAGGGCCCTATCATACCGATTCCACCGATGGACTTATATTGTGCAAATCGCAGTCACAGGTGAATCTGAACTGATCCAAAACGGAGAAGACAAAGAACAAAACTCCCGCAGGCCGCGAAAGAGTACCTGCGATCTAGCGCCAAGCGGAGGCGCCCGAAAAGACCGCCCCGAGTCGTCAGCCCGAAGAACAGATCGAGCAACAGGGGAAGCAAGAGAACCATCTGGCCTGGCCCATGCCGGACGCTGTCACCTTAGGAGGCTGCGGCTTCGGAGTCTGCGGTTCCGACCGCGCTTGCACGAACGACGACAGTGGCTTCATGCCATTCGGACCGACCCTCAGCGAGCCGCTCCTGGCCGCATCTCTGGACAATCTTCATGCAGCCAAAACACCGAGTTATCTTCAGGTTTCGCTAAACACGCCATTAGAATGCTTAAGCTTACGTGCTTAGTGGCATTTAGTCTAGATCTAAAGTTCTTGGCTAAGACCTTCATGCTTTGCTCTATGATGGAAGCTTCTTCTCTCATTGATGTTAACTCATCCTATCTCATTCCCTGCCTCTATCAGACAGGCTTCTAGGGCGCGTAAATCTTCGGGGCGCAAGCAGAATCGACGCATAATTCCATAGTAAAGATTGAGCAGAAGCGACATAGCTTACATTGGAAAGGCGAAGGATTTAACGCTGGTTCCGCTCACATCGGAATGGTGCGACGGACTGGTAGAATGGAAGGAAGCTACCTCCGGCCAAGGAAAATTTTCTTTACTATGATCCACGCTTTCCTTTGAATCCTTTCGTGGTTGAGCAGCTGGTGTAGGTACGCATTGATGCTGGCCCGTATTCGTGGTTCTGAAGCCGATTTCCGGCGATCTATTGACTGGAGTTGGGCTGGCATAATCCATCGTCACCGGAGGAATGGTTGGTGCGCCGGGCATACCGAGCTCCTGAGATTTACCAACCCAGTATATTTGGTCTCCAGTAAAACTCGTATTTCCCATCTGGATACTGAACAAGGATTCGTTCGAAGCGACGCTCCATTCCATCGGGGCTGTCGATTTGGTTCTGCCGAACACGGAAGAAGGGATCCTGTACGGAGGAGGACTCCCCGCGACGTCGCCCGTTCGTTCCATCACCTGAACCGGAGGAAGCTGCTTTGCCGACCCATTGTTCCACGTCAAGGCCTGCACACGGCCCGACGTACCATTTTCAGACGATTCGATCTTGGGCATCGAGCCGACCGGAACGTCTCCTTCTCCGTGTCTCGGAACCGATTCGCGGTCGTCTCCGGCGTCGTGGGTAAGGTGGACATGTGAAAATGCGTCGGAAGTGCTGGCCTCTTTCACCTCTAATTCATAGGAGTCTCCCGACGACAGCGACGACGACGAGGATGACAACGACGAATACAGCCTCTTGATTTGAAATGCGTGATCATCACCACCTAGTACAGACGAAGGATGTTCCCTTAAATCAGCATCACCATGATCCCTCGCAGGCCCAGCTTCCATATCTAACAATTGTACAAGTTTCAGGTGATCAGGCTATGCAAAGCGGCTGCAGCCGGAGGCCTTCAACCAGAAAACTTAAGAACTCCTCCACAGACCTACGCAATACATGCATGCATCCTCTAATTAGAATCAACTCAAAATGTGGAGTGCCATTATTCTTATCTACGTAAGAGCCAGATAGCAAAAGCCAGGCATGTTCTTACTGGCTCTTAATCACAAACAGCTTCCAGATTTTACGTACTGAACGACGATTGAGATTACAACTCCAATCATGAATGCATGCGTAAATCATTCATAAGTAGGGCATTGAAATGGCCTCCGAGCCTTACGCAGACGCCTTACCGCAATCGCTCGAAAAAAACCGGCGTAGTCGTCATCGATCAAATCCTGAAACTATTCGATTCGATTCCATTCCATTCCTCTAAAACGGGGAATTTCTACGAACTCGTTCCATTAAATTGAACGCATACCTCAAAGCTAGTAGCGAAAGATATCAGACAAAAGCCCGCAACTCTCGCGAAAATCATCCAATTCACATGCCATTCGGGCGATGAACATGAAAAGATCAACCAAAACTCACATAGAAACCCCGCGCGCTGCCGTGAAACCCTCGCGAGAATTGGGTGGGCGACGGGACGATCCGGGGTTCCGCAGGAACGGAAGGCGACAGTGACGGCGACGCTTCTCGTTTTGGCGGATTCCGGCGAATCCGCGGACAGTGGAGAAGGGAACCGATGGAAGGCTAGAGAGAACAATGGAACGCGAAGATCAGATAGAGAGAGAAAGTGATCGTTTGGACAGGAATGGAATATGAGAGAGAGAGATTAGAGAGAGAGAGGGGGCGATGCGTGCGGCTCGGCATGAGTTTCGAGCTTCGGAGCTTAAAATCGGAAGGAGCTCTCCTCCTTCCCTTCTTGGGGAGTGACCGCCGGGCGTGCGCGCCATTAACTGAAAAACCATGCAACGGGGACGACGGCGTCGTGTCGCGCGGCTGCTTTGTCGAGTTGACTTTCCATCTCCACGTTGCCGCGCTGACTTTTGTTTCCTCTTTTCCGTTTTCTTCTTCTTCCCAATTTTATCTTCTCCTTCTCTCTCGCTCTAGTTGATACTTGTTTGGTGGGGTTAATGCGTGGATAGTCTCTGGACTTTGCCCCGACGCGCAATACCGTCCCTGAATTTTTAATTTGTTTCGATGCGGTCTCTGAACTCTTGGCCCGATGTACAACGCCATCCCTGAACTTTTTAACCTGTTCAATGCGCCCCTGGCTTTTTTTGTAAATATTTAATCTAATCCCCGAACTATAGAAATATGTCTAATGTTGTCCTTCCGTTAATTTAGGTTTAGGAACTAAGGGCCACATGGAACAAATCAAAAGTTCATGAACGATATTACACATTGGGCTACGGTTCGGGGACAATACGTACCATTTTCCCTTGTTCAATTGATATTCATGCATGAGAAAAAGACGAGATGATTAGTGGTGTGCACGGTTCGGTAGTCCGATTTCCAAGAGTGTAACCAAGACCTCCTCGGTCCTACCTGGTTTTCGGAATGCGGAATTAAGAGGCGGCCGGATCGGCCGGTCCAAAGCAGAGATTTTTAGTTGTACATAGGAACCGATGTCTTTTTTTCAAAAAAATTTTCATTGATAGAGTTTTGATGGATTATATCATGGCGTAAAACTAATAAAACCGGAGTTAAATGACGAAACTTCTAATTTCTCATTATTGTCAAGTGATTCAAATTATTCGAATCAAATTATTATTATTATTAAATAAAGAGTTTTTAGAAAAATTCTAGGACTGATTCTATCCCGGAATCAATGATTTCAAGCCGTAACCAAGTGGTTCAACCTTTGAAGGCGACTCGACCGAGTGGGCTTTTCCTGAATAGAACTTTTTTTATAATGCCAAAGTCACGAACTGAACCCATTTTGACCGGTTCGAAATTTTCGAAATCGGAAATCGAACCGATTTTCTTTACGACTAGCCTCAGCTAGAACTGACTGTCCGACTAGGTTGGTTCCTAGTTCGGGAAAATTACTAAAACAGTTCTAAACCTATTGCAATTTTGTCAATTTAGTCTTAAACCTTTTTTTTTTGTGTCAATTCAGTCATAAATCTTTTGTATTTGTGCCAATTTAGTCTTAACTATTTGTGTTAATTCAATCTATCTGGCCAATTTTGGCCAGACCGACGATGTCAACCGGCTAGAGGTTGAAGATGAAGACGAAGGAGGAAAAAAAATAGAAAGGGAAAAAATTGAAAAAATAAAAATAATATTAAAAATTGTCACATCAATGTTGGGCCCTAATACAAAAAAAAAACCTCAAACTTTAACTTTTTTCCCATTTCTACCTTTTGTCTCATAAAAAACCTCTAACTTTAGGCCATATCCAAATTCTACCCTAAACTTTTTTTTATCCCATAAAAAAACCTTTAACTTAAGGTCTTGTCTCAATTTTACCCTAAATTGCCCCATGAAAAATCTCAAACTTTTGATCTTGTCCCAATTTTACCGTCTAATCTCAATTTTACTGTGAAATTTTTACAATCTCATAAAAAATCACAAAATTTTACTTGAGTCACAAATTTGACTCAATTAACCGTCCGTCCAAAATTTCTCATTGAAAACCAAGAAATAAAAATCTCTCAAGCAAAAGCTATTTGAGTATCCTAAGCATTCTATGACCGCGAGAGATAGAACATTCCCAAGCATAAGAAATCACTAACCGCAAAATCCTGAGGGCGATTTTGCCGGAGGGTTAATGGAAATCTTTATGAAACAAAAAAAATTACATTGAAATTGAAACTTGACCTAAAGTTGGAATTTTTTTATGAGATAAAAAAAGTTTAGGGTAAAATTAGCATTGAACCTAAAGTTAAGGGCTTTTTATGAGATAAAAAAAAGTTTAAGGTAAAATTGGGACTGAACCTAAAGTTGAGAGCTTTTTATGAGACAAAAAAAAGTTTGGGGTAGAATTGAGACATAACTTAAAGTTTGAGGTTTTTTATGAGATAAGAGGTAAAAATGGGACAAAAGCTAAACTTTGAGGCTTTTTTGGGTATTAGGCCTAGCGTTGGCCGGACGGTCGACACCGACTGGTGTCGACATCAGTACCAGCCAGCCAAAATTGATTAGATTGACTGAATTGACACAAATACAAAAGGTTTAAGATTGAATTAGCACAATTACAATAGATTTATAATTATTTTTTTCTAATTTTCCCACTTTGGTATATAGAAAAGAACTAGCTTTACATAGTGGAACGCGAAATTTGTAAATTGAGATTACAACTTCAGCCGTGAATGCATGAGTAAATTAATCATAAGTACAACATTGAAATGCCCTCTAAGCCTTGCCAATTCCGACAAGGCCGACATCTCACGGCAGTCGCTTGATACCGTCACCAATTGATCAATCCACGAACTAAAAACAGGAGAATTTCTACAAACTCCTTCCATTAAATAGACACAAACTTTAAATGCTAGTGGCGAAAATACCTAACAAAAGCCACAATTTTGGAGACAAATCAATCAATTCACATGCTATTTGATCGGTGAACAGAAAAATCAACAGCAGTACTCACATGAAAACTCTGCGCACTGACGCCTTGTGGAATTTCCGGAAGACATTCTTTACATCGTTCCAATTTTACCGAATGTCTCGGACGAGACAACCTCTTTTCTCTCGCTGAGAATATATAAACTGAGATATATGTGCATTCCTTCTGAAGACTCGTCCTAGCTTCTACTTATTAAACGACTAGCCCTGAAGCTTTCATTGCTAGACTTTGTATTCATACAAGGCCAACGTTAATACATTCAAAGTTAGGACATTTGGCCAAGCAATTTTGGCATTTATAAAAAGAAACTTTCGTAGTTGGTTGCTGAGTGCTTTACAGTAAGTTAAGAATAATGCTAAATAATGACATTGGATTGCGCTTAGCCCAACGAATAATCCACTTGAAAAAAGGAGGATTTACTATTTTCCCCTCGCAAAAGTGTTGGTGAGATATTTGTGCTCACAATTACAAGACAAGGATTATATACAAGCCACGAAAAAATTGTCTTCATCGAAAGGCCGAAATTTATGCAAAATAATTTAAATAACTTAAGGTTTCTATCAATGATAAAGAAAAGAAGAGTCATACAAGTTGTATTATTTGGAAAAATACAGAACCTCAAAATAAGGGTCCATTAACAAATTCATTTTTTTTTCATAAATAACAAGGTAGAGAGAGATTAACAATCCCTCTGAATGTTATTATATAGTTCCCACGAACATTTGATACTTTTCACCACCTGCGATTCGAATATCCAAGATTTGTCGCCATATGTTGACCAAGATGCTAGCAGACATGAAGTAACACACGAGTTCTATCAAAGCTACGCAGTGTAGTGAGAGCTGTTCAAAGATTTGCTCGTGGAAAGAACATTAAACATTAGCCAGAGACATTGAGGAAACAGTTATTGTGCTTGAAAATGAGGCACTGTTCAAGAAAGGGAAAACTAATGCCCATGGTTGGTATTGTTGATTGGGGGCTTTAGAGGATTCCCACTTTGGAACTAGAGGTCATTTGTTCGAATCTCGTGAATTGTATGCAAACTCCCCTGGATCAAGGTCACCCCAATAGGAGGCCAAAGGTTAGGAATAATCCGTTTGTGGAGCTTGTAAAGTGTTCCATAAACCTCCAGGTATTGAATTTAAAAAAGAAAGAGAGTAAATACTCATAAATAGTGATAAAATGTCCCACAATCTTTGTTTTGTTTATGGTTATTGGTGATTGCAAGCATATGTAAAATATCGTAAAGATTTAAAAAATTTTGAGCCAACCATTATATGAATAGATATAAAATTATTTGAGATGAGTGGTAATATCTGTGAAAAATACCATCTAAATTGAAATGCAATGTAACCCTCCCCCAATCTTTGATTAATTTATGGCGATTGCAGGCATACAACCAATATGGTAAAGCTTTAAATATTTTCAAGCCAACCATATTATCAGTAAATATTAAAGCACTTGAGATGGGGAGTGACATTCATGGGAAATATAATAGATGAGCTTAATTTGCGAATCTCTTATGGAAAAAATAGATTATTTCGATTTTATGAGATTAGGTATTATGTATTAATAAATATATAAATCGAAAAGGAAAGCTAATAAGGAGATATTAATATCTTATGGAAAAAATAGATTATTTCGATTTTGTGAGATTAGGTATTATGTATTAATAAATATATAAATTGAAAAGGAAAGCTAATAAGGAGATATAAATATCTTATACTTTTTCAAAACTTGGATAAAAAAATTGCAAAAAAATTTGGACCATTTCTCGATTTGTGCGTGTCATCCTTACGCAGGGGCCATGTTAATCTTCTCTGTATCGTTCCAATTTTATCAGATGTCTCCGAAGAGACAACACGGCGTGACTCGCTAGTGCAACATAAGGCGAGGTGGATGTTAACTTTTGTTCGATGTGGGACTCCTCTATCCTCAAAGAAAGGAAATAATGATATTTTATTTCCAGGATGGGTCCAACCACATCCTTCCAAAGTTATGTAGGTCCACGCAAACAAGCTTTTTGTCTCTTTGCTTTACTTTATTTAGATTTAATAATCAACGGCATTCTTTCGACATTATATTATGTAAAAGGTGGGTGACTTTATTCTTGGCGAAGTGATTATATTTTCAATGAATTTTCAAGAGGAGAAACGTTAGATAATTTTAATAGGATTGTAAGTGGTGAAGAATATCATGCGATATGTACTTCAACCATTTATACATAGGGTTAATATCACAAAAAATGCCAACTTAGTACATCAATATCATATTTATCCCAAATTAATTTTTGTATCATAAAAATTTCCGAATCCGTGCACTTGTACCACATTTATCCTAAACTAATTTTTCTATTACAAAAATCCTAAACCGTTACACTCTTGCCACATTTTCCCCAAATTGATGTAGCTGTGCCACATTTATCCCCAAAAATCCCAAATTTAACACGATTTGGCATAAATAGGGCATGAGTGTATCAGTTTAGGATTTTTAGTGAGTTTAAAACAAAAGTGGCACGGGAGTTCGGGAGTTTTTATGATGTAAAAATTAATTTGGGGTAATTGTGACATGAATGTACCTATTTTGGGTATTTTGGTGGTATTAGCTCTAGATCATATTTGAATTTTGAGTGGGTGAATGAGACCTAAATATGGAATCAAAAGCATATATTAAGTCATCATTCATCGTTAGAGAAATAAATATATTGTTGAAAAAAGAAAACCTATTTAAACTCTTGGTAAATATATAGAACATTGTTAAATATATTTGTTTCTTTTTTTTTCCTTATCTCGCCTGTACCCCCACTTAATATTGTGCTGTTCCTACCAATAATTTATTTGGAATTTTCTTTGAGGCCGGAAAATTTTTGGAAGTTAATTGGCATGAATTAACTCATCGAGAGTGAGAAGGCTAAATTCGGAATAGCAAAACTGTAGATATGTGAAGCTAATAGTGATAATACTTTATAGATACGGAATATAAAAAAATGAGGAGCAAATAAAATATATTTGGCGAACTAAATTAATGAAGTTGACGTGGAGCCACGAACTGGAAAATGAAATTTTTGTTATATCGTGCAACGAGGTAAAATATAATATAGAGAAATTTTTCCTTACATATGCATAAGGTGAAAGGGATGGCAAAGGGGTAAACGTTGTAAAATTTGGAATATGTAAAATTAAGAAGTAAACAAAATATATTTGGTGAACTTTATTTGTAAAGTTGAAATAGAGCTGCGAATAGAAAATGAAAGTGTTGAGATATTGTATAACAAGGGAAAATAGGTTATGGAGAAAACATATAGATAAGGTAAAAGTGACGGCAAAGAGGTAAATGTTATAAAATTCATAAAAATTACGAACATATGAAAATGAAATACACTAAAAAA
Source organism: Syzygium aromaticum (assembly GCA_024500025.1). Classification (NCBI taxonomy): domain Eukaryota; kingdom Viridiplantae; phylum Streptophyta; class Magnoliopsida; order Myrtales; family Myrtaceae; genus Syzygium; species Syzygium aromaticum. The sequence goes on along the minus strand of CM044886.1, from coordinate 3,507,290 downwards.
AGAACAAAAAAATTTGGACCATTTCTCGATTTGTGCGTGTCATCCTTGCGCAGGGGCCATGCTAATCTTCTCTGTATCGTTCCAATTTTATCGGATGTCTCCGAAGAGACAATCTCTTCTGTCTCGCTCAGACAATATAAATCAAGGTACGTTTGTGTTCGTGGTCGATGTGGGACTCCTCCTAGCTCCTACTGTTTAAAAGCTTCATGGCCCATTGCTTTATAAATGCCGGGCCCACATTAATAACTCCAAAGTTTTGGGACATGTGGCCCAAGCAACTTTGGCATTTAAAAAAAAATCCTTTGCTTTTATTATTACATGCGGAGTGCTTTACCATAGGTCAATGGTAATGTTAGATAATGATATTGGGTTGGGCTTAGCCCAACGAACAAATCCACTTGAATTACGTTTTCCCACGAAATAATTTAAAGGACCTAAAAAGGGATTCGTGTAAAGTAACATGAGACGTACCATTTGGAAAGAGTAAAAAAGAAAAATAAGGGTCGATTAACAATTACATATTCTTTCTTTTATAAATAAAATAAAGGGAAGAGGCGATCAATGCCAATAATATCCTTTGGATGTTATCATAAAGGTCTCATGCTCGCCGTGAAATTGTGCGATCAAGCCATAATTACTTCCTACCAGCCGCGATTCGAAGATTCAAGATGGTCGAGCCAGTAAGAATACATCCAATATGGTAAAGCTTTAAATATTTTCAAGCCAACCATATTATCAGTAAATATTAAAGTACTTGAGATGGGGAGTGACATTTGTGGGAAATATAATAGATGAGCTTAATTTGCGAATCTCTTATGGAAAAAATAGATTATTTCGATTTCGTGAGATTAGCTATTGTGTATTAATAAATATATAAATCAAAAAGGAAAGCTAATAAGGACATATAAATATATTATGCTTTTTCAAAACTTGGATAAAAAAATTGCAAAAAAATTTGGACCATTTCTCGATTTGTGCGTGTCATCCTTGCGCAGGGGCCATGCTAATCTTCTCTGTATCGTTCCAATTTTATCGGATGTCTCCGAAGAGACAACACGGCGTGGCTCGCTAGTGCAACATAAGGCGAGGTGGATGTTAACTTTTGTTCGACGTGGGACTCCTCTATCCTCAAAGAATGGCAATAATGATATTTTATTTCCGGGATGGGTCCAACCACATCCTTCCAAAGTTATGTAGGTCCACGCAAACAAGCTTTTTGTCTCTTTGCTTTACTTTATTTAGATTTAATAATCAACGGCATTCTTTCGACATTATATTATGTAAACGGTAGGTGACTTTATTCTTGGCGAAGTGATTATATTTTCAATGAATTTTCAAGAGGAGAAACGTTAGATAATTTTAATAGGATTGTAAGTGGTGAAGAATATCATGCGATATGTACTTCAACCATTTATACATAGGGTTAATATCACAAAAAATGCCAACTTAGTACATCAATATCATATGTATCCCAAATTAATTTTTGTATCATAAAAATTTCCGAATCCGTGTACTTGTACCACATTTATCCTAAACTAATTTTTCTATTACAAAAATCCTAAACCGTTACACCCTTGTCACATTTTCCCCAAATTGATGTAGCCGTGCCACATTTACCCCCAAAAATCCCAGATTTAACACGATTTGGCATAAATAGGGCATGAGTGTATCAGTTTAGGATTTTTAGTGAGTTTAAAACAAAATTGGCACGGGAGTTCGGGAGTTTTTATGATGTAAAAATTAATTTGGGGTAATTGTGACATGAATGTACCTATTTTGGGTATTTTGGTGGTATTAGCTCTAGATTATATTTGAATTTTGAGTGGGTGAATGAGACCTAAATATGGAATCAAAAGCATATATTAAGTCATCATTCATCGTTAGAGAAATAAATATATTGTTGAAATAAGAAAACCTATTTAAACTCTTGGTAAATATATAGAACATTGTTAAATATATTTGTTTCTTTTTTTTTCCTTATCTCGCCTGTACCCCCACTTAATATTGTGCTGTTCCTACCAATAATTTATTTGGAATTTTCTTTGAGGCCGGAAAATTTTTGGAAGTTAATTGGCATGAATTAACTCATCGAGAGTGAGAAGGCTAAATTCGGAATCGCAAAACTGTAGATATGTGAAGCTAATAGTGATAATACTTTGTAGATACGAAATATAAAAAAATGAGGAGCAAATAAAATATATTTGGCGAACTAAATTAATGAAGCTAACGTGGAGCCACGAACTGGAAAATGAAATTTTTGTTATATCGTGCAACGAGGTAAAATATAATATAGAGAAATTTCTCCTGACATATGCATAAGGTGAAAGGGATGGCAAAGGGGTAAACGTTGTAAAATTTGGAATATGTAAAATTAAGAAGTAAACAAAATATATTTGGTGAACTTTATTTGTAAAGCTGAAATAGAGCTGCGAATAGAAAATGAAAGTATTGAGATATTGTATAACAAGGGAAAATAGGTTATGGAGAAAACATATAGATAAGGTAAAAGTGACGGCAAAGAGGTAAATGTTATAAAATTCATAAAAATTATGAACATATGAAAATGAAATACACGAAAAAATGAATAAAAAAATTTGGACCATTTCTCGATTTGTGCGTGTCATCCTTGCGCAGGGGCCATGCTAATCTTCTCTGTATCGTTCCAATTTTATCGGATGTCTCCGAAGAGACAATCTCTTCTGTCTCGCTCAGACAATATAAATCAAGGTGTGTTTGTGTTCGTGGTTGATGTGGGACTCCTCCTAGCTCCTATTGTTTAAAAGCTTCATGGCCCATTGCTTTATAAATGTCGGGCCCACATTAATAACTCCAAAGTTTTGGGACATGTGGCCCAACCAACTTTGGCATTTAAAAAAAAATCCTTTGCTTTTATTATTATATGCGGAGTGCTTTACCATAGGTCAATGGTAATGTTAGATAATGGTAATGTTAGATAATGATATTGGGTTGGGCTTAGCCCAACGAACAAATCCACTTGAATTACGTTTTCCCACGAAATAATTTAAGGGACCTAAAAAGGGATTCGTGTAAAGTAACATGAGACGTACCATTTGGAAAGAGTAAAAAAGAAAAATAAGGGTCGATTAACAATTACATATTCTTTCTTTTATAAATAAAATAAAGGGCAGAGGCGATCAATGCCAATAATATCCTCCGGATGTTATCATAAAGGTCTCATGCTCGCCGCTAAATTGTGCGATCGAGCCATAATTACTTCCTACCAGCCGCGATTCGAAGATTCAAGATGGTCGAGCCGGTAAGCATACATCCAATATGGTAAAGCTTTAAATATTTTCAAGCCAACCATATTATCAGTAAATATTAAAGTACTTGAGATGGGGAGTGACATTCGTGGGAAATATAATAGATGAGCTTAATTTGCGAATCTCTTATGGAAAAAATAGATTATTTCGATTTTGTGAGATTAGGTATTATGTATTAATAAATATATAAATTGAAAAGGAAAGCTAATAAGGAGATATAAATATCTTATACTTTTTCAAAACTTGGATAAAAAAATTACAAAAAAATTTGGACCATTTCTCGATTTGTGCGTGTCATCCTTGCGCAGGGGCCATGCTAATCTTCTCTGTATCGTTCCAATTTTATCAGATGTCTCCGAAGAGACAACATAGCCTAGCTCGCTAGTGCAACATAAGGCGAGGTGGGTGTAAACTTTTGTTCGACGTGGGACTCCTCTATCCTCAAAGAATGGCAATAATGATATTTTATTTCCGGGATAGGTCCAACCACATCCTTCCAAAGTTATGCAGGTCCACGCAAACAAGCTTTTTGTCTCTTTGCTTTACTTTATTTAGATTTAATAATCAACGGTATTCTTTTGACATTACATTATGTAAAAGGTGGGTGACTTTATTCTTGGCGAAGTGATTATATTTTCAATGAATTTTCAAGAGGAGAAACGTTAGATGATTGTAATAGGATTGCAAGTGGTAAAGAATATCATGCAATATGTACTTCAACCATTTATATATAGTGTTAATATCACAAAAATGCCAGCTTAGTACATCCATATCATATTTACCTCAAATTAATTTTTGGGTCATAAAAATTTCCAAATCCGTACACTTGTACTACATTTATCCTAAACTAATTTTTTTATTACAAAAATCCTAAACCGTTAGACTCTTGCCACATTTTCCCCAAATTGATGTAGCCGTACCACATTTACCCCCAAAAATCCCAGATTTAACACGATTTGGCATAAATGTGGCATGAGTGTATCAATTTGGGATTTTTAGTGAGTTTGAAGCAAAAGTGGCACGGATATACCAGTTCGGGAGTTTTATGATGTAAAAATTAATTTGGGGTAATTGTGGCATGAATGTACCTATTTTGGGTATTTTGGTGGTATTAGCTCTAGATTATATTTGAATTTTGAGTGGGTGAATGAGACCTAAATATGGAATCAAAAGCATATATTAAGTCATCATTCATCGTTAGAGAAATAAATATATTGTTGAAATAAGAAAACCTATTTAAACTCTTGGTAAATATATAGAACATTGTTAAATATATTTGTTTCGTTTTTTTTCCTCAGCTCGCCTGTACCCCCACTTAATATTGTACTGTTCCTACCAATAATTTATTTGGAATTTTCTTTGAGGCCGGAAAATTTTTGGAAGTTAATTGGCATGAATTAACTCATCGAGAGTGAGAAGGCTAAATTCGGAATCGCAAAACTGCAGATATGTGAAGCTAATAGTGATAATACTTTTTTTTTCTGGTAAGGGATAGTCATAATACTTTATAGATACGGAATATAAAAAAATGAGGAGCAAATAAAATATATTTGGCAAACTTAATTAGTGAAGTTGACGTGGAGCCGCAAACTGGAAAATGAAATTTTTGTTATATCATGCAACGAGGTAAAATATATTATAAAGAAATTTCTTCTTACATATGCATAAGGTGAAAGGGATGGCAAAGGGGTAAACGTTATAAAATTTGGAATATATAAAATTAAGAAGCAAATAAAATATATTTGGTGAACTTTATTTGTAAAGCTGAAATAGAGCTGCGAATAGAAAATGAAAGTGTTGAGATATTGTATAACAAGGGAAAATAGGTTATGGAGAAAACATATGGATAAGGTAAAAGTGACGGCAAAGAGGTAAATGTTATAAAATTTATAAAAATTACGAACATATGAAAATGAAATACACTAAAAAAAGAACAAAAAAATTTGGACCATTTCTCGATTTGTGCGTGTCATCCTTGCGCAGGGGCCATGCTAATCTTCTCTGTATCGTTCCAATTTTATCGGATGTCTCCGAAGAGACAATCGCTTCCGGCTCACTTGGACAATATAAATCGATGTGCATTTGTGTTCACGATCGATGTGGGACTCTTCCTAACTTGTGCTATTTAAAAGCTTCATGGACCATTGGTCTTTTCATGTGGGGCACGCATTAATACATCCAAAGTTAGGACATGTGGCCCAAGCAAATTTGGCAGTTTGGTCCTTGGCTTTTATTAGATGCCGAGTGCTTTATTGTATAAGTCAAGAGTACTGCCAAAAAATGACATTGGGTTGGGCTTAGCCCAGCAAATAAACCACTTGAAAAGGGAGGATTCACTTTTTTTAAATGGATTATATGCAAACCACGAAACAATTATTATTATTGAAAGACCGAAATTTACGCGTTTGAGTATTGCTTGAATTATGGTTTATCGCAAAATAATTTAAAAAATTTAACAAGGGGTTTCTATCAATGATAAAGAAAAGAAAAGTCACACAAGCCGCATCATAAGGAGAAAACAAAACCTAAAAATAAGGGTCGATTAACAAATCATTCTTTTTCGTAAATAAAAGGGTAGGGAGAGATGACCACTACCAGTGCTAACAATCCCCTCCGAATGCCATTATAAGGGTCCTACACTCTCTACGGAACATTCGATTTTAGTTATAAATATTTCGCACCACCCGTGATTCTAATATCCAAGATTTGCGAGCCAGTCGCCATATGTTGACCGAGATGCTCGCCGTCATAAAGTCTCCACACGAGTTACATCAAACCCAGGCAATGTGGTAAAGAGCCGTTAACATTCAACATCAGCGCAAGACATTGGGGAAGAAGTTACTAAACTTGAAAATGAGGCACCGTTCGTAAAAGGCCAAACTAATGCTTATGGTTGGTATAGTCGATTCGGGGTCCTTGGAAGATTTTCACTTCAGAACCCGAGGTCAATTGTTCAAATCTCATGGATCGTATACGAACTCCTCTAGGTCAAGATCACCTACACGGGAGGTCAAACGTCTGGAACTAATCAATTCTTGGAGCTTGTAGAGTATTGCATAAACCTCAAGGTACCGCATTTAAAAGAAAGAGAACAAAACTCATTAATTGTACTCCAGTCTTTGATTTATAGATGGTGATTGCAAGCATACGCCCCATATCGTAAAGCTTTGAATATTTTCAGCCAACCATAATATCAGTATATATTAAAGTACTTGAGATGAGGAGCGACATTCGTGAGAAATATAATAGATGAGCTTGATGTGCGACTCTCGGTTGAAAAAGCATATTGTTTCGATTTTGTCGGGTCAGGTAAATAGTGACATGTAATATTTATCGGTTAATGAATATATAGGTTGAAGACGAAAGCTAGCAAGGATATAATTTTTTTTGCTTTTTCAAAAATTTGGATAAAAAAATGAAAATAGTGACATATAATATTTATCTGTTAATGAATATATAGGTTGAAGACGAAAGCTAACAAGGATATAATTTTTTTTACTTTCAAAAATTTGGATAAAAAAATGAAAATAGTGACATATAATATTTATCTGTTAATGAATATATAGGTTGAAGACGAAAGCTAACAAGGATATAATTTTTTTTACTTTTTAAAAAATTTGGATTAAAAAATGAAAATAAAAATAGATCATTTCTCGATTTGTGCGTGTCATTCTTATGCTGGAGCCATGCTGACCTTCTTTATATCATTTCAATTTTATCGGATGTCACTGAAGAAACAAGTGCTTGTACCTCGCTTGTGCAATATAACGCAAGGTGGATGGAAACTTTTGTTCGATGTGGGACTCCTCAACAGCAGCCTGAACAGTGATATTTTATTTCCTCAAAATGCCCAACCGCATCCTTCCAAAGTTACGTGGGTCCACCCAACCAAGCTTTTTGTCTCTTTGCATTACTTTATTTAGATTACATATTTAATAATCAACGGCATTCTTTTGAGATTATATTGTGTAAAAGGTAAGTGACTTTATTCTTGGCGAAGTGATTTATTTTCATTAAATTTTCAAGAGGAGAAACGTTAGATGATTGTAATAGGATTGTAAGTGGTGAAAAATATCTTGCGATATGTACTTCAACCATTTATATATAGGGTTAATACCACAAAAAATCATAACTTAGTACATCCATATCATATTTACCCCAAATTAACTTTTGCGTGATAAAAATTTCCGAATTCGTACACTTATGCCATATTTATCCTAAACTAGTTTTTCTAAAAGAAAGCCCAAATCGTCAGACTCGTGCCACATTTTCCCTAAATTGATGCAGCCGTGTCACATTTACCCCACAAAATCCTAGATTTAACACGATTTGGCATAGATGTGACACGAATATATCAGTTTAGGATTTTTAGTAAGTTTGAAGCAAAAGTGGCACAAGTATACCAATCCAGGAGTTTTTATGGTGTAAAAATTAATTTGGGGTAATTGTGGCTTGAATGTACCTATTTTGGGTATTTTGGTGGTATTAGCTCTAGATTATATTCGAATTTTGAGTGGGTGAATGAGACCTAAATATAGAATCAAAAGCATATTATAAGTCATCATTCATCATGAGAGAAATAAATATATTAAAGGTATACATCCGTTGCCACATATTACATGAACAATATCGTTGAAATAAGAAAACTTATTAAACTCTTGGTAAATATATAGAACACTGTTAAATATATTTCTTTTTTTTGTCCTCAGCTCGCCTGTACCAATAGTTAATATTGTACTGCTCCTACTGATAATTTATTTGGAATTTTCTTTGAGGCCAGAAAATTTTTGGAAGTTAATTGGCATGAATTTACTTATCGAGAGTGGGAAGGCTAAATTCGGAATCGTAAAACTATAAATACGTGAAGCTAATAGTGATAATATTTGGTAGATAAAAAATATAAATAATTGAGGAGCAAAGAAAATATATTTGGCAGACTTAATTAGTGAAGCTGATGTGGAGCCGCAAACTGGAAAATGAAATAGTTGTGAAATGAGGTAAAATATATTATAGAGAAATTTCTCCTTACATGTGCATAAGGTGAAAGGGATGGCAAAGGGGTAAACGTTATAAATTTTGGAATATATAAAATTAAGAAGTAAACAAAATATATTTGGTGAACTTTATTTGTAAAGTTGAAATAGAGCTGGGAATAGAAAATGAAATTGTTGTGATATTGTATAACAAGGGAAAATAAATTATGGAGAAATTTTTCCTTTCAAAAATACATATAGATAAGGTGAAAGTGATGGCAAAGAGGTAAATGCCGTCAAATTTATAAAAATTCCGAACATATGAAAATGAAGTATGCTAAAAAAATGCAAAAAAATTTGGACCATTTCTCGATTTGTGCGTGTCATCCTTGCGCAGGGGCCATGCTAATCTTCTCTGTATCGTTCCAATTTTATCGGATGTCTCCGAAAAGACAACCTCTTCTATTTCGCTCGGACAATATCAATCGGGATGCGTTTGTGTTCGTGGTCGATGTGGGACTCCTCCTAGCTCCTACTGTTTAAAAGCTTCATGGCCCATTGCTTTATAAATGTCGGGCCCACGTTAATAACTCCAAAGTTTTGGGACATGTGGCCCAAGCAACTTTGGCATTTAAAAAAAAATCCTTTGCTTTTATTATTATATGCGGAGTGCTTTACCATAGGCTAATGGTAATGTTAGATAATGATATTGGGTTGGGCTTAGCCCAACGAGCAAATCCACTTGAATTATGTTTTATCACGAAATAATTTAAGGGACCTAAAAAGGGATTCGTGTAAAGTAACACGAGACGTACCGTTTGGAAAGAGTAAAAAATAAAAATAAGGGTCAATTAACAATTACATATTCTTTCTTTTATAAATAAAATAAAGGGCAGAGACGATCAATGCCAATAATATCCTCCGGATGTTATCGTAAAGGTCTCACGCTCGCCGCGAAATTGTGCGATCGAGCCATAATTACTTCTTACCAGCCACGATTCGAAGATTCAAGATGGTCAAGCCAGTAAACATAAGCTCACTAAGATGCTAGTAATCGAGAAGTCCCACGCGATATTTGTTGCAGCTATGCAACACAATAATAGCTGTTCAAAGGATTGCTCGCGAAAAAAAAAAAATCGCACAAAAAAAAGCGTCAAGCATTGGGAAAAAGTCATTAAACCTAAAAATAAGGCACCGCTCCAGAAATCGTAAACTAATCCTCTGGATTGATACAGTTGATTGCGGCATTAGGGGATTTTCAGTTTTGAAACTAGAGGCCATTTGTTCGAATTTGATCTACCGAATGCAAACTCCTGCAGGTCAAGGCCAACTGCACGGCCCAAAAATGAGGAGTAACATATATGAGGAATACAATAGATGAGGTTCATTAAAAAAAAAAAATCGGGCTATTTTTCGATTTGCGTGTTTCATCCTTATGCACGGGCCATGCGAATTTTCTATGTACCGTTTCAATGTTATCGGATGTTCAATGCGAGACTCTTTGCTCTACTTTATCATTTAGATTACACATTTAATAATCAACAGGCTTATATTGACCTTATACCGTGTTAAATGTAAGTGATCTTGTTCTAAAATGATCATTCTTTCAATGAATTTTCAAGAGGAGAATGTTAGATGACTGCTAATGGGATTATAAGCAGTGAAAATCGTCACATGGCGTGTCCATGGACCTAACAATAAATTTAGATTTTTATTCGAATTTTGAGGGGTCGATGACATCCAAAAATAGATAAAAAAAAAAGTATATGTCAAGACACCATCTATCGTTAGGACTTGACCGAGGTAAAATAGATTAAAGAGAACCAAAGAGGTAAATGCTGTAAAATTTATAAAAATTTCGAACATATGAAAATGAAGTATACTAAAAAAAGTACAAAAAAATTTGGACCATTTCTCGATTTGTGCGTGTCATCCTTGCGCAGGGGCCATGCTAATCTTCTCTGTATCGTTCCAATTTTATCGGATGTCTCCGAAGAGACATCTCTTTTTGGCTCGTTTGGACAATATAAACCGAGGTGCATGTGTCTTGAAGTTCGATGTGGGACTCCTCCTAGCTCCTCCTATTTAAAAGCCTCATGGCCCATTGTTTTTTTCAAGTAGGGCCCACATCAATAACTCCAAAGTTTGGGACATGTGGCCCAAGCAACTTTGGCATTTAAAAAAAAAATCCTTTGCTTTTATTATTTGGGGAGTGCTTTACCATTGGTTAAGGCCCACATTAACAACTCTAAAGTTTGAGACATGTGGCCCAACTAATGTCATTATGTTAGATGATGATATTGGTTGGGCTTAGCCCAACGAACAAATCCACTTGAATTACATTTTACCACGATATAATTTAAGGGATCCGACAAGGAAATTCGTGTCGACGATAAAAAAAATAAGAGTAATACAGAGAACTATTGTTAGGAAAAAAGTATAAACTAAAAATAAAGGTCGATTAACAATTACATATTCTTTCTTTTATAAATAAAATAAAGGGAAGAGGCGATTAGCGCTAATGATATCCTTTAAACGTTATCATAAGAGTCTCACATTTGCTACGAAATAATGCGATCGAGCCATAACTACTCCGTACCGCCGCGATTCAAAGATCCGAGGTGGTCGAGCTCGTAACCACGGGCTTACTAAGATGCTAGTAATCAGGAAAGCCCCACATGATATGTGCGACAGCTACGAGACACGGTAAGAGCCGTTCAAAGGTTTGCTCGGGCAAAAAAAATCACAAAACATTAGCGTAAAAGCATTGGGAAAAAGTCATTAAACCTAAAATCTAGACTTAATTGATTTACAAAGGCCATTTGTCCGAATTTCACCAACCGAATGCAAACTCCCGCAGGTCAACGCCAACTGCAAAGGCCAAAAATCTAGACTTAATTGATTTACAAAACTCGTAGGCCTGGATTTTCTACGTATCGTTTCAATTTTATCGGATGTTCGATGCGGGACTCCTTGCTCCTCAAAAAAAGCCTAAAGAAAGATTTATTATTTGGACTACATATTCAATAATCAACAGGCTCGTATTGACATTATACTGCCTAAAATGTAAGTGATCATATTTTCAATGAAATTTATAAGATGAGAATGTTAGATGACCGTAATAGGATTATCAGCGATGAAAATCATCGCGCGGTGTGTACAGGGACCTAAGATTAAATTTAGATTTTATTCGAATTTCGAGGGGTTGATGACGCCCAAATATAGATAAAAAAGGTATATATTAAGACACCATCCATCAACACTCATTAGGACAAAACAGAAATATACAAGTAATACATTCATCATCACATATTACATGAACAATTTCGTTAAAATAAGAAAACCTAATTAAACTTCTGGTAAATATACAGAATATTGTTTTTTTTTGGTCGAATATACATAATATTGTTGACTATGTCGAATTTGTTGTAAAACGGTAAGACGAGGTAAAATAGATTAAAGAGAACCAAAGACGTAAGTGTTGTAAAATTTATAAAAACTCCAATCATATGAAAATGAAATAAGCTAAAAAGGTGCAAAAAAATTTGGATCATTTCTCAATTTGTGCGTGCCATCCTTACACAAGGGCCATGCTAATCTTCTCTGTATTGTTTCAATTTTATCGGATGTCTCCGAAGAGACAATCTTTTCCGTCTCTCTTGGACAATATAAACCGAGATGCATGTGTGCTCATGGTCGACGTGGGACTTTCCTAGCTTCTATTTAAAAGTTTCATGGCCCGATGTTTAATTCATGTAGGGCCCATTAATAAGACACCATTTGTCATTAGAACAAAAAAGAAATATGCAAGTAATGCATTCATTGTCGCATATTACATGAACAATTTCATTAAAATAAGAAAATCTAATTAAACTTTTGGTAAATATTCATGACCATATTGAACTTGTTGTAAAACGGCGAGACGAGGTAAAATAAATTAAAGAGAACCAAAGAGGTAAGTGTTATACAATTTATAAAAACTCCAATCATATGAAATTGAAATAAACTAAAAAGGTGCAAAAAAATTTGGACCATTTCTCGATTTGTACGTGTCATCCTTGCATAGTGGCCATGCTAATCTTCTCTATATCGTTCCAATTTTATCGGATGTCTCCGAAGAGACAATCTTTCCGTCTCGCTTGGACAATATAAACCGAGATGCATGTGCGTTCGTGGTCGACGTGAGACTTTCCTAGCTTCTATTTAAAAGTTTCATGGCCCACTGTTTTATTCATGTAGGGCCCATTAATAAGACACCATTTGTCATTAGAACAAAAAAGAAATATACAAGTAATGCATTCATTGTCGCATATTACATGAACAATTTCATTAAAATAAGAAAATCTAATTAAACTTTTGGTAAATATTCATGACCATATTGAACTTGTTGTAAAACGGTGAGACGAGGTAAAACAGATTAAAGAGAACCAAAGAGGCAAGTGTTATAAAATTTGTAAAAACTCTAATCATATGAAATTGAAATAAACTAAAAAGGTGCAAAAAAAATTTGGACCATTTCTCGATTTGTGCGTGTCATCCTTGCGCAGGGGCCATGTTAATCTTCTGTATCATTCCAATTTTATTGGATGTCTCCGAAGAGACAATCTTTTCCGTCTCACTTGGACAATATAAATCGAGATGCATGTGTGTTCGTGGTCGACGTGGGACATTCCTAGCTTCTATTTAAAAGTTTCATGGCCCAATGTTTTATTCATGTAGGGCCCATTAATAAGACACCATTTGTCATTAGAACAAAAAAGAAATATATAAGTAATGCATTCATTGTCGCATATTACATGAACAATTTCATTAAAATAAGAAAATCTAATTAAATTTTTGGTAAATATACATGACCATATTGAACTTGTTGTAAAACAGTGAGACGAGGTAAAATAGATTAAAGAGAACTAAAGAGGTAAGTGTTATAAAATTTATAAAAACGCCAATCATATGAAATTGAAATAAACTAAAAAGACGCAAAAAAATTTGGACCATTTCTCAATTTGTGCGTGCCATCCTTACACAGGGGCTATGCTAATCTTTTCTGTATCGTTCTAATTTTATCGGATATCTCCGAAGAAACAATCTTTTCCGTCTCTCTTGGACAATATAAACCGAGATGCACGGGTGTTCATGGTCGACGTGGGACTTTCCTAGCTTCTATTTAAAAGTTTCATGGCCCAATGCTTTCTTCGTGTAGGACCCATTAATAAGACACCATTTGTCATTAGAACAAAAAAGAAATATACAAGTAATGCATTTATTGTCGCATATTACATGAACAATTTCATTAAAATAAGAAAATCTAATTAAACTTTTGATAAATATTCATGACCATATTGAACTTGCTGTAAAACGGTGAGACGAGGTAAAATAGATTAAAGAGAACTAAAGAGGTAAGTGTTATAAAATTTATAAAAACTCTAATTATATAAAATTGAAATAAACTAAAAAGGTGCAAAAAAATTTGGACCATTTCTCAATTTGTGTGTGTCATCCTTACACAGGGGTTATGCTAATCTTCTCTATATCGTTCCAATTTTATTGGATGTCTCCGAAGAGACAATCTTTCCCGTCTCGCTCGAACAATATAAACCGAGATGTATGTGCGTTCGTGGTCGACGTGGAACTTTCCTAGCTTCTATTTAAAAGTTTCATGGCCCAATGTTTTATTCATGTAGGGCCCATTAATAAGACACCATTTGTCATTAGAACAAAAAAGAAATATACAAGTAATGCATTCATTGTCACATATTACATGAACAATTTCATTAAAATAAGAAAATCTAATTAAACTTTTGGTAAATATTCATGACCATATTGAACTTGTTGTAAAACGGCGAGACGAGGTAAAATAGATTAAAGAGAACCAAAGAGGTAAGTGTTATAAAATTTATAAAAACTCCAATCATATGAAATTGAAATAAACTAAAAAGGTGCAAAAAAATTTGGACCATTTCTCGATTTGTGCGTGTCATCCTTACACAGGGGCCATGCTAACCTTCTCTGTATCGTTCCAATTTTATCGGATGTCTCCGAAGAGACAATCTCTTCCGTCTCGCTTGGACAGTATAAACCGAGATGCATGTGCGTTCGTGGTCGACGTGAGACTTTCCTAGCTTCTATTTAAAAGTTTCATGGCCCGATGTTTTATTCATGTAGGGCCCATTAATAAGACACCATTTGTCATTAGAACAAAAAAGAAATATACAAGTAATGCATTCATTGTCGCATATTACATGAATAATTTCATTAAAATAAGAAAATCTAATTAAACTTTTGATAAATATTCATGACCATATTGAACTTGTTGTAAAACGGTGAGACGAGGTAAAATAGATTAAAGAGAACCAAAGACGTAAGTGTTGTAAAATTTATAAAAACTCCAATCATATGAAAATGAAATAAGCTAAAAAGGTGCAAAAAAATTTGGATCATTTCTCAATTTGTGCGTGCCATCCTTACACAAGGGCCATGCTAATCTTCTCTGTATCGTTCCAATTTTATCGGATGTCTCCGAAGAGACAATCTTTTCCGTCTCTCTTGGACAATATAAACCGAGATGCATGTGCGTTCGTGGTCGACGTGGGACTTTCCTAGCTTCTATTTAAAAGTTTCATGGCCCGATGTTTTATTCATGTAGGGCCCATTAATAAGACACCATTTGTCATTAGAACAAAAAAGAAATATGCAAGTAATGCATTCATTGTCGCATATTACATGAACAATTTCATTAAAATAAGAAAATCTAATTAAACTTTTGGTAAATATACATGACCATATTGAACTTGTTGTAAAACGGTGAGACGAGGTAAAATAGATTAAAGAGAACCAAAGAGGCAAGTGTTATAAAATTTAGAAAAACTCCAATCATATGAAATTGAAATAAACTAAAAAGGTGCAAAAAAATTTGGATCATTTCTCGATTTGTGCGTGTCATCCTTACACAGGGGCCATGCTAATCTTCTCTGTATCGTTCCAATTTTATCGAATGTCTCCGAAGAGACAATTTTTTCCGTCTCGCTTGGACAGTACAAACCGAGGTGCATGTGTGTTCGTGGTCGACGTTGGACTTTCCTAGCTTCTATTTAAAAGTTTCATAGCCCGATGTTTTATTCATGTAGGGCCCATTAATAAGACACCATTTGTCATTAGAACAAAAAAGAAATATACAAGTAATGCATTCATTGTCGCATATTACATGAACAATTTCATTAAAAAAAGAAAATTTAATTAAACTTTTGGTAAATATTCATGACCATATTGAACTTGTTGTAAAACGGTGAGACAAGGTAAAATAGATTAAAGAGAACCAAAGAGGCAAGTGTTATAAAATTTGTAAAAACTCTAATCATATGAAATTGAAATAAACTAAAAAGGTGCAAAAAAATTTGGACCATTTCTCGATTTGTGCGTGTCATCCTTGCGCAGGGGCCATGCTAATCTTCTCTGTATCGTTCCAATTTTATCGGATGTCTCCGAAGAGACAACCTCTTCTGTCTTGTTTGGACAATATAAACTGAGATGCATGTGTGTTCGTGGTCGATGTGGGACTCCTCCTACCTACCTTCTGCTATTTAAAAGCTTCATGGCCGAATGTTTTATTCATGTGGGGCCTGCATTAATACATCCAAAGTTAGGACATGTGGTCCAAGCAACTTTAGCATTTTGTCCCTTTACTTTTATTAGTACAAAGTTAAGAGTAATGCCAAATTATAGGCGTTGGGTTGGATTCAACCCAACGAATATTCCCACTAGTTAAATGAAGATTCATTTTTTTTTCCTCCCCCTCCCAAAAGTGTTGGTGAGCTTTTTGTACTCTCAATTAGGAGAGTGTTTACATTTATTGAAAACCCGAAATTTTCACGCGTTTGAAAATCCCTAAACTACGTTGTTTCCATGAAACCGTTAAAAAAAACCCATTCAAAACAGGACCGAAAACGCGTTTACCCGTTGCTTAGCTTAGTGATTGTCTCCCGATTATTATATACAATCTTCGTTTCTTAACTATTTTTCGTCATTCTCCTCATCGAATCCTAATTTAGGACCCAAACGAGCCCCACAAAGTCGTTGTCGCTTTTCTAACTTGAAAGTCATGCGTCCCCGAGGCACGTGCACCTATATAAAAAAAAAAAAAAAACAGCATAGTCATAAGTCGACATACACGCTGATCGGAACGCGTGTAATCGGCTAAAATTCACAGTTCAGAATCGCAATAAAAAAAAAAACTTGTCCGGCGAAAATTTTCGACCTGCAGTCCGACCTAACCGTATCGAGATATCGCTCAAGTAAATGGCTTTCGCTCTTTCTCTCTCTCTTCTCTTTTTTGGTTATTTCGATAATCAATCGCTCGCTCACAAAAAAAGAATGAAATTTTAGTTAGTCCCAATACATATATCATGTCCTTGATTTCGAGGGTCGATGTACGGACACCGGCGCCTCCTCCACTTCCCCAATCCCCAATGCCGTATTCCAAACAAATATTCGAAAAAAAAAAAACACAGGAGAGGGAAAAGAAACGAAAAACGAAAAAAGAAAAAGGAAAAAAAGCCGGCGGGCGCAATGATCGCACGCGGCGGACTCACGGTAAGCGCGCGGACCCGGGACCGTTGGGATGAGCCCGCGGGATACCGGTCAACGCTCGACAGGCGGCGAGCGAGAGATGGAGAGCATCATCGCCGTCGGCGAGAAAACGACAGAGCTTGACCCGCGCGAAAGCGCCGCGAAGAAGTTCGCTCCTTTCCCCATCAAAACCGAAGCCGAGCTCTACCCTCTGCTCCTGCTCTCGTCCTCCATTGAATCCCACCTGCTTTTCTCTCTCTCTCTCTCTCTCTCTCTCCCTTGATCCTCCGGAGATTCTTTCCCCCCCTGCTTCCGTACGGTACGGCGGGCGCAGCCCTTTGGGGAGCGAGCGAGGGAGGGAGGCTTCCTTCGCTGATCGGTCTCCCCGGTTCGGAATCTCACGTGGGTCGGGTCGAGTCCCTGGCCCCCCGTCGGGTACCCTTTTGTTTCCTTTCTTCCCGCCGCTGCTTCGGCCCGGCGCTGGTTTTCGTCCGAGGCGGAGCTGTTCCCCGGTTCTTGGAAATTTGTCCCCGGGAGGTTCGTGGCCGATCGTGTTTTTTTTTTTTTTTGTGTCGTTTCTTGTTCTGGGGTGAGGGAGTCTCGTTCGGTTGGATTCGTTGTTCTGTCTGATTTGGTGCGGCGATCAGATCATTGGCAAGGGTAAAAGAGGCGGCGGTCCAAACTCCAAAGGCTAGCTCTTGTCGGGTCTGTTGTGAATCCGTGTGATTTTGGCCACAGTTCTGAATCCCACCTGGATTGCCCATCTCCTCAATCTTGATTGTCTGTTGAGAATTTGGTACTTCTGCTCTGTTGGGTCGTTTGGGATTTCGGGTGTTGATTTGTAGTGCTTAGATTTTTCTTACCTAGCCGCCTCTCTGTCCTTCTCAATTTTGGAAACTTAGCCGAGAGTCCCAGGGAACTTCCCCTTCCTTTCTTGCTCGCCCGCCGGCGACCTTTTCGCTTCGGACTCTCGAACTTTCTTGACTCCCCTCTCTTCGATTTCAACTCGTTGATTGTTGAAGCCGAGCCGAGTGAAGTGCAGTTCTCTTGTCAAGGTGGGAGAAATTCTTGGCAAAGAAGTCTTCCTCTGAGACAAATCCATTTCTTTGCCGGAGTCGCCGTGTAGAAGTTGGTGCGAAATGAAATCAATGGAGATTTCATGACGCCGGCTTCCGAGGGTAAACTTGGGTTTACCAAATGAGGGGGAAAGGTTCTTGAATTTATCCAGGATTTCTGTGGGAGCCATATCCAGAGTTTCCTAGTCTGTGTTTTCTTGTTACTTATCGAGCGAATCCATCGTTTCTGTCGAAATGGGGGACTGCGAACCCGCCATCGTAAACCATGAAATGGAGCATCATCTAGTTGCAGCAGCTCAGCACCTCATGCTGGCACTCAGAGCAAGTACAAACGTGAACATTGATGACATGAGCAGTTTCCTTTCCAGTGTTGAAGCTCATCTCTCCACGAGGTCCACGCCTAGTGAGAGCAGGGGCAGGTTGAGCAGGGGCGGCTTGTTGAAGGAAATAGAAGAGCAACTCAGACAGAATGAGATAGTGGTCATGAGTTGGGAGGCTAAACAGTCACTGATATGGGACTCTAGCTCGGAGGAAACCTCGGAGTATCTGAAAGCTGCTGTCGAGATTCAAAATTTAGTGGAGACTTTAGGATGCGTTTTTCCCATGAGGAATGCGAAGCAGAAGGAACTTCTTCTTCGTGCTCAAGGCATCTTGGAGATAGCAATGTCGAGGCTCACGGAAGAGCTGAGGCACATTCTTGTCCAGTATAAGGAGTCCTATGAGCCTGAATACATGTCGTTCCGCTCTGTTGTGGAGGATGTGGTGTATGATGAGTCGTTTGTTTCCATAGAGGATGAAGCAGCTGAGTTAACATCTCGTGCAGTGGATGGTGGCAGTGGCACCGGCAATGCATCGGCAGAATGTCTGGTAAGCCTGATCCACCCCGATATGGTCCCTGCTCTCAAGTCGATTGCACAGGTGATGTTTTCATCGAAATACGACCAGGAATTTTGCCAAGCTTATGTTAGCATCCGGAAAGAAGCGCTGCATGAGTACTTGCTCGTACTCAAAATGGAGAACTTGACAATTGAAGATACTCTGAGAATGGATTGGGATAAGATGAGCTGTGAGATAAAGAAATGGGCTTGGGCTATGAGGATCATTATACGTGTCTATCTTGCTAGCGAAAAACATCTTTGCAACGAGGTTCTAGGAGAGTTTGGTTCCGTTAACTCGATTACCTTTGTCGATATCACAAAGGCTTCGATGCTGCTTTTCTTGAACTTTGGTGAAGCCATAACAATGTCACCACATCAACCGGAGAAGTTATTTCGCGTGCTTGACATGTATGAGGTCCTCACTGAACTCCTTAACTACATAGATGCTTTATACTCGGAATATGCCGGTGCTTCTGTTAGAATCGAGTTTCATGATCTTTTGGCCAGCTTGGGTGATTATGCAAGAGCAACGTTTGCTGAATTTAGGAATTGTATCGCTCTAGACAGGTCTCAGAAACCTTTTGGCGGAGGTGGGATTCATCCTCTCACAAAGTATGCCATGAACTACATCAAGGTCCTTTCTGCATATAGGGGCCCCCTTAATTTGCTTCTTTGTGATCAAGAAATAAAACATCCGGAGCCTTGTCTTGGAATAGATAATGAGGAGGAATGCTCTTCTGACAGTTCATGTGCATTGGCAGCCCAGGCGAGGTCACTGGTGTCTGTTTTAGAGTCGAACCTTGTCGAGAAGTCCAAGCTATTCAAGGATGATTCCCTCCAGCATATATTCTTGATGAACAACATCCATTACCTGGTTCAAAAGATAAAAGACTCCGACCTCAGGCTTTACTTTGGGGACGAGTGGATCAGGAAGCATATCGGAAAATACCAGCAGCACGCAACAAGTTATCTAAGAACCACATGGAGTTGTGCTCTTTCTTTCCTCAAGGCTGGTGGAAACCAGGCTTTGGGCTTCTGTAAGCCAA
Source organism: Syzygium aromaticum (assembly GCA_024500025.1). Classification (NCBI taxonomy): domain Eukaryota; kingdom Viridiplantae; phylum Streptophyta; class Magnoliopsida; order Myrtales; family Myrtaceae; genus Syzygium; species Syzygium aromaticum. The sequence continues at coordinate 3,487,471 of CM044886.1, read as the reverse complement.
CTCTTAGAGGAAGGTGCAAGGCGTTTGGTCTTACTTTTGAGGAAGTCTACAAGTGTCAAACGGGGTGGATCATCCGAGATCCTCAGCTTCGGTTGGATGTGCAGATTGCAACTTCACAGAAGGTGATCCATGCTTATCGGACATTTCTTGGAGTGCATTCTGGTTCTATCGGTGAGAAGTACATCAAGTACACTGCTGATGACATGGAGAACTACATTCTGGATCTTTTTGAAGGATCCGCAAAGTCATTGCCCCATCCATGGAAGAAGTGAATTCATTTTACTATTAACTCTTCCAATTCCTGTCCTTTTGTCTTTGTTTTACCGTATTGCAATCGATGTATATGCATTTTAATATTTAGCACGTCCTGGTATAGAGTGTCGAAGAAAACTTATCATTTACATTGTATCTCGTGTGATGATACCAACTGGGAATTTGTATGCACAACCTGGTTGGTGTAACTCTCTCTCTCTCTCTCTCTCTCTCTCTGTATATATGCAATGATCCTCTCTGTGTAAGAGTGAACTACATCGGGCGAAGGCATTATTCGTACACCGGAAGGACTTTTCGGCCGTGTTGGAGACCACCAAACATGCCCTTTTCTTTCTTTAAGTGATTCCCATGTTCTGTTTTGATGAACACTCTTCAATTCTTCTTCCCTTGAGCTGAGAGTTTTGAGCTTAGACTCAGAAAAGTTGGACTTCGGCATAAAAGAACATGAACTTGGGAGGAACCATCTAACCTTATCAATTTGTCGACATCCGGAAAAAACACAAACTGTTAGATAGGGTAGAGCCAAGTGTGGAATTCAAGCTACAAATCTAAAATCAGTCAATTTTCAGCATCAAATCTTTCTGTAGATGCGGACCCTCAATAGTCCGAATAGTTAGTTACTTCTCTTTTTCCCTTTTTCGACTGAATTTTACCCAAAAAAAAAGGGAGAAAAAGAACGAAGGAAGTTAGGAACTTGCGCGTTGAAAAAGAAAACGTGGAAACTTTGTTCAATGGAATTAGTTGGAAAACATAGATTAGAAGTGGACAGCAGCATGCACACAAAGTTGTCGAAATTTACCCGAAAATGACACATCCCATAAAACTGAAGCTCAAGTCAATAACTTGTACATCTCCAGATAGAATACGATAAGGTCGGGTAAAATCCCAGCCAAGTGCGTTGAACTCGAACCCCACATGATCAATGGACTATAGCCTTCACGTGAGCAAGTCTTTGATTCATCGATGGACTGACCCCAGTCGTTTCCTACAGATATTCTGGTATAAAAGTGAAATGGTCATGATACTGATGGGCCATTAATACTGTCATGGTTTAGAACAGAGAAAGATGGAGAAGCTCGACGGGAGAGTTTTCAAAGTGCACGGCACACGATGCTCTGAACCACTCGCACATTGCGGACAGGGTGCGGTGTACCGGACCAGGCCGTGAGCACTCAGGAAATTCACGTGAAATGAGACACGTCTCCCAACTTCTAGAAAGAGACCCTCGAAATCTTTCACAATAATAATCAGCTCTGCCGGCTATGGTTGGTTTCGTGTGTTCATCTGCATCTGCATTTTTCTCACAGGTGGTGTTGGGGGGAAATCCACATCCTGCGCGTTCTCACAGGTGGTGTTGGGAGGAAAGGTTTGTTGTGATATGAAAAGTCAAGAGTCGCCGGTCAACTGTACCCTTAAGATGGTCACTTTTCTCCATTCACTCTTTTCATGGCTTGACTAATGGGACAACCTATACAAGTCAAGAGCTGATGCAACTGGGGTCGGTCGCTTTACACAGTCTAACGTTTTATTCTTCTTCGAATTTGATATGTGTTCCCGGGTCAAAGAGACTAAGATTGAGGCCATGTACTCTTGTCTTAACGACTTCCACCATTGTCATGGCCGTAGCAGCATGAAACCCGCTCAAACTTTTCTTTTTTTTTGGGGGGTAGAAAAACCTTCTCATACTTGATGCGGAAACTTATCCTAAGTAGGATATCATAGAATTGTCCGTATCGGCAAATTTCAAGGTTCTACTCTAAGTAGGGGTGAGCAGCAACCAAATCGTTTTAACTTGAGAACCGACTCGAATCGGCCTTACCCAATGAATTCTAGGCCGGTTCCAAAGAACCGGTTCGATTCTGGGTTCCGGCTAAACCGGCCTTACCTGACCAAGCCTGCTTGGTTGGCTCCTGGGTTGAACCGATGGTTTTGAGATTCAAACCGTTAAAGGGTAGGTTCTAGGGTTCGAAATTAGGAATTAGACTGATTCTTCATATTCGGCTTGGAATCGGTCTTTTAAAATTAATTCGACCAGAATTGAGAACCAAACCGATGTTTCAATACTGGCTTGAAACCGGTTAGGTAAGATAAGTTCGGTCCCGTTTTCCAATTGAACTGGCCCAGTTGCTCAATTTTTTTTTGTCAACATTACATAGAGCAGAACTTTGAAATTTCCCAATATGGACAATTTTATAATATCCTAATTAGGGTAAGTTTCCGCGTCGAGTTTGAAGAAGGATTTTCTACTGGAAACAAAAAAGGTTTAAGCGAATTTCATGCGGTTCTGGACATGAAAATGGTGGAAGTCGTTAAGACAAGAATAGATGGCCTCAATCTTGTCACTTTGGCAGTGCATAGGGGGTCGAAAATGGGAAAAACGGTCGATCCCTTCTTCTCGCGCTATAGATCTTCCCATTTTCGAAGGAAAACTTACCAATCCAAGTGATTTTGCCTTTTCCTTGGGGTTCGTTCTTGTCTGTATCATCCCATAGAATTTACAGGCGAAAGATTTACCCGAAGAAAACATTAGATTCTGCAAAGTGACCGACCTAATGTTGCACAGTTGTTTATGTCCCCTGACTTCTAAGTTGTCCCACTAGTCAAATGATAAATGATAAAAAGCACAATTGGAGAAAGGGGACCATACTAAGGGTACAGTCGACCGGTGACTCTTTGATAGTACTTTGTCCAATAATCATCTTCAGCAACAATGTCATTGTTCACATGAAATGATTAATGATTAGACCGGTCTCCCACCGAGGATACACTTGTGACCATATTCAGGCTGGCTGTCCCAGAGAACTCTCCGGTCGTCTTCCTTACTTCTACAGGTTCATCATCATCATCATCACTCAAGAATCTTGCACCGACTAGTAAGTCAGCGTTTTCGGTTCCTTACTCTAACTTGTACATTAGATGCCCCTAAAAAATCCAATTTTTCTACTATAACCTGAGCACCCTCTAAGCCAACCTCATCCACTGTCTCCTCATGCTCATCAGCTACATCATCATTATTTAGGCTAACCTCATGCCGAACTAATCCCTCATTAGCTGAACCAATATCATCCACCGTCACTCGTCATCAACTAATCCCTCTAGTCTCATCCACAGTCCCCTGGTGCTCAAACTATTCCCTCATCGTCAGTTTCAACATCCTCAGCTTGCTCATCCACAGCATCTTCCCTGGCTAAAACACCATTATGTTCCTTATCCACTAGAAAGTTTTCTCCATGCACCTCAATCAACCCATGGTGCAAATAATGAAAAACAAGATTAATAATGCCGCTATTATCGAATATGAATCTCAACCTTCATTTAGAGACATTCTAGGCATCTCAAAATATAACTTTTGAATTTACGTTTTATTCCATCCTTAATATCTCTCGTGAAGCCCCGACACAGAACTATATTGATATCTACCTTTACTAAATTTGTCTTCCCCCCACTTGGTCAAGTGTTGGGTGATGGACAAAATTTCTACCGTTGAAAATGCAAATCAATGTTGATTTATCGTTCATCTCAAACCTGTACCAGAAGGAAATATAGAATCTTTTCAGTGAGGGACCACCAATGCATTATGCGAAGAAATCAACACAAATAGATTATAAAAATGACACAATTTTGGAGGGACCACCTCGTGTCGTCGCCTTACTCTAGGAAGTCAAGGATGACCAGATTGTCATGTCAAATAAATCATGCAAGACTTGGTTAAGAGGACTTGATTGCACTTGAGATTTATGGTTATACTGATTTAATTAAAAGGATTAGGATTTGATTGCATTCTACACAATAGATTGAGAACTGATCGTGCAATTTTCCTTAGGGGTGAGTGAGCACTCGAGCCAGTTCTACTTGGGAATTGGACTAAGTCGGCCTTGCCTAATATGTTTCAATCCGATTTCAGGAAGAGCTGCCCCAATTCTCAATTTTTTGTCAGAACCGCTGGTTTGACCATAGAACCAACTAAGCAAAATGGTTTCAAGGTTGATTACACTTGAGGTTCATGACTAAATTGATTTAATTAAAAAGTTTAGAATTCGATTGAATTCTACATAATAAATCTATGATTGATTCAATTTGAAAACTCGATTGAACTAGTCATACTTGATCTGTTCCAAGCCAGCCCAGTTCTCAGTTCTTATATCAAAACCACTGGTTTGATTATAGAACCAATTTAGCAACACTGTTTGGGCCATACTTGATCTGTTCCAAGCCGATTACGGTTCTTAGTTCTTATGTCAGAATGCCGATTCGATTACAGAACCAATTAAGCAGCACTGTTCCAAGGTCAAACCGGTCTTATATTCTTATTTCAAATAAAAATGTAGTGAGATTCAACTAGGGACAACGGAACGAACAGCTTCCAGCTTAAAGTAGGCATACAAGACCACCCAACTAACAAGACTACTAGTAATAAGCTCAAAATAATAGTATCTTATATAAATTTATGTGATTCTTACAAAACAACCCCGATTCTCAAATAGAATCAAGAACCAACCTAGAAACGATTGGTTCGGTTCAAGTATAACCCGTTCAGTTCCCAATGCCAATTTTTCAAAACCAAGACCCATAGAGTAAGTTCCGAATTCCAGTTTCAAAACCAACCAACCATGGAACCAATCGGTCCTAATTTTCCCCAATATGAAGCCAACTAGGCCTGCGCACTGCTGACCATTTGGGTGGGCTTGGCTCTGCATATGAGCCACCCCACGCGAAGGATTACCATACAATGGGCCAGCAGAACTGAGTTCCTCAATCAATCCGCCTGATCAAACCTGCCCAAGCTCAAAAATCTGTACCTTCTTCTACTAACATGTTTAGTGCTCTTTGAATATTGTTCTTATATTTGTACCTTACTTTACTGATATGGTTGGCTCGATTAAAATGTTGGGCCACACAAAAATGCTGAGCTGAGGGCCCGAGGCAGAACATCACCTTCCAGTGAAGCCTCCAATAGTTTTCCAGGTCCGGATTGAACTCGGTGAGCTCCACAAGATGTTTTATTTCGTACCATCCTCCAGCGTAGCAGTACAGTTAACGCAAGATTGTAAATGTAACAAGGAAGTCACTTCAGGCAACACGCAATGCGGCAGCATGATGTTCCACCCAATGACGATTCGAAGTTCGGCATGCGTCACTCATTCATGGAACGTGATAAGTAATCCTAGTATCTGTGCAGGAAACGAAAAGCAATCTCCTTCTGATGCAGAAGGAAAGGGAAAACAAAACAGAATGACCAGGGCGTGCAGAGAATATATTTCTTTTTTGTGGGCTTCAGCCATTCTCTTCCCGTACACAAACTAGTTTCACACTCCAAAGATCCTCAGTACCTGCAAACTCCTATAATGCCTCAATGTTCCGCAAAAATCAGTTATCTGAGTAGACTCTGAAGATATGAACAATATATTACATGGAACAGGGCAGAAGGGGCGATATGCCGCGAGGCAGAGGTCTAGATATTCTTCATAAAAAAAAAAGCAATGTGGAAACTCATGCATTGCTATCTCTGTGAATCATAAACTGCTCTCTTAAGATGCAGATGAAGCCAAAGACAACCCAATGTAAATGCAAAAGTGGCATGCTACGGGATATCAGATGCCACCCACTAGCAACAAAAAAGGGGGGCCTCACTACACTCAATTTTTACATGCAACACTCGGAGACTTTGTCGAAGACAAAGCCAACTCTAACAAACATCTCCTCATGCGAAATGACGGAAAAAACTTTATTGTCCCTGTGCAATAATATGAATCAATCCAGGTACTTGTCAAAATTCTGAGGTGCTCAACCGAAAGTTTTCCTCCTTTAGGTATAAGCCAACTTCTATGTGCCTCCTGAGTATTTAACAACATTGGTAGAAACATTTACAGTGTCGCTCAAAAGTTCAATTAACTGTCTGTGTCTATCTATCCACATCGATCCACATTTAACGATGTTGCTCAAAAGTTCAAATAACTGTCCATGTCTATCTATCCACATGCATCCACTGTGTTACCTACACTGCAAATTCTTTTTCTGTGTGAAGACTCTCCTCCAATTTCTTAATCACCCTGGATCCGAGAAGCAGAAGGTCTCTTTTTTCAGTTGTCTCCCTTTTCCTTTTCTACAAGATTTTTTCTGGTCTGCCTAAATTCCTTCTCTGGCCCAATTTATAACTAACCACAACTAGAGTTACAACAACTTATTCACTGAAAAGTGAACATGCCAATTAAACTACTAGCTTTTTCAAAAAAAATAAAATAAAATAAACTACTAGCAAGACAGATAACCGCAGTGCCGTACAACTTTCTGGATTCTTAGCATTCTATGAATCTCTTAACTATGTTTTCATGCAAGGAGGTGATCAGATCAGTTCATATCATCACAGTATATAACCTCAACAGTCCACTTACCAGCCTTGCAGGTGATTAGAAGTATAGAATCTATCATAATAAACCCAAGTATATTCCGACCCAAAAAAAAAAACCAAAGTATATTAGAGAGTCTCCGAGAAAGGAAAAAAACGAAAGGTATGTGCCAACAAAGGTTGTAATCATGCCTATATGTACGAATAAACTGATTCAGGAAGATCCCCACTGTCCACAAGTAAGAGCTGCGGAGCCAACTTATGAGGGAAGTTGCTGAGTGTCACTAGACAAGTAAGAAAAACAAGATATTTAAGGGAGCTAACCTGCAATCAGGCTGGCTGGATCTTTTGTTCATTCTCATACGCAATAGTTTCTTACTCTTCCCATTTGTTTGAAACTCATGCTTAGTTTCTGTTTGTGCATTGCTTATTAGTCACAATGCACGGGCATTGTCCACTTGAAGGCCCTCTTATCATACAAATAAATTGCTACAGTCTAAAAGTATATGCGCACCTGTACACAGCAACATTAAAAAAATATGGAAAAGCCAAGGCCGGTAGAAAAGATCATTTTGTAACTTCAATGTAACATATGTGTTCTCATGTTTCGTTGCAAACTAGACCAGACAAATATAGACAGACAAGTTTGAGAACATGCATCTAGCACGTAATCACCACAAAGTACATTTTATTGCTGAACAAATCGGTACCGATGATAGAAAAATGGGGAAATTAGAATTCTAGAACATCAAGAGGTTTGAGGATAATTGAACAACAAATATTTCAAGTAAGAACCTAGTCAATACATAAAACAACACCCCTAGCAATATTGACACCGGAAGAGCTGGCAGCGCCTTCTGATAAAATGCCAGTAGCATCAATGTAATACCTAGTCCAGCTATAATGGCAAGATAACAGGCATACACCGTCATGAAATCATACATCGCTGCTCTACCCACTAAAACACTGTAGAAGATGAAGTCGCCTAGACCAAGCTTTATAGCACCAGAAGAACCAAGGCCAATACCCTCTAGCACCAAATTCTCACTCGGTATAGCATCTTCATGCCCCCGAGGACTGACGTTTATTCTGTGGTCGATCAATGGTGCAGAAAGTTCACTTTCTCCTTCACGGTCTGGTGACGGTCTCTCTGGGGCTGCGGCTGCAACTGAATTTGTGACATTATGGACACTATTAACAGACAAACTACCAGGGCTGGTGTTTTTGTTTGCAATGGACACGGCATCGGCATTGGAGGAATTTAAATTAGGAGCCTCAGCTGGATCATGAGCAGAACTTTGCCTCTCTCTCCACACTCTTCTTTGAACTACACCACTCTCATGACCTGCATCGCTATGAGTCACCGGCCTCGCCTCGTAAACCAGTGCAGGAATATCTTCATCCCTGGAAATCGCGAGCTCCACCAAGAGCCTCAATGGCCCCACGGGCAACAGAACAGCAGCAAGATCATACAGTGCCATAGCAACCAATAGAACCCAAGTAGTCCATTCGGGCAGCATAGTAAACCAATAAGCAACCAACATGCCAATAACCACCAAGTACCCTTGCGTCACGAGAATGGCCATCTTCGACACGAACACGGCCAAGACACCCACAACAGCGAAATTAAACAAAACCACGAAAAACGTGATACAATCAACTGGGATACCGAAATCTTGGATGAGGAACAAAGCGATTTCACCTCCCAGGAAGCCCAAGACGATAAAAGCCGAGAAACCCATGTAGAACTTCAAGAACCGAGTGCATCTCAGGTAAAACAAGAGCACCAACACGAAAGTGACCACGGTGACGACGGCCACAAATGCGAGGGAGTTCCAGAGCGCACCTATGAACTTGTCCCAGGACGAGTCCGAGTCGGACTCGGAGTACGCGATCGTGGCCATGGAGGAGCCCGACATGGACGACGAGGGAGACGAGGAGCCCAGCACGGAGACCAAGATCACCACCAGGAACATGCAAATCGAGACGGGCGTGACGATCCGGACGATTTCCTCGCCCAGGGAATCGAGGACGCTTCTGGGTCTGGAGTTCTGGGCCATTGGGTGCCCGAAACCGGGACCAATTCCGCTCCTCTACGCCGCTTTGATCGGCAATTTTGGGAAGAACGAGGAAGTGGGTGGGGGGGTCTCTCGGGCTCTTTGACTATCGGGCAAGGACGGAGGAGGGCCTCGGAGCCATCGCTCGTCGCTCTTGCCGTGCGCTAGGGGAAGCCGCGGGGGCCGTCGCAGTCGTCGCTAAAGCTCCAATCAACCAAAGTTAGCGGGCGTCCGCGGCCATCTGTAGGTCCTTGGTTTAGATCCTCGTCAGGTGCATGTGCTCAGATGAAGCCGCCTCTAGCTTCGAAAGTTGCTCGATTTGGAGGCTAATCGAGTAATCAAAGAATTCCGGGCACCTCGTTATTAACGAGGGCTGATTTCACGAAAAACGCCAAATCCACGTACGTGACAAATTTATTTTGAATTAATTTTTTGATCACGAAAAATTTTAAATTTGTGCATCTGTAAAAAATTTACCCAAATTAATTTTTTGACCATAAAAAACCTCAAATTGATATACATGTGATAAATTTACTCAGAGCTAATTTTTTTACTATAAAAAATTCCGAACTAGTAATCCCGTAATAAATTTACCCTCCACTTGTGGATCAGTTTGAGGTTTGTCGTGATATTTATCCTATAAATTTTCACGTGGACTTGCCATGTCATCATGTGTCACCCACTTTAGAAAATTTAATGGTAAACTTTGACGGGAGCTAACGGACGATAAATTTGTCACTGGTATACTGGTTTTGGATTTTTTGTGGTCAAAAAATTAGTTCTGAGTAAATTTATCACATTAGTTTGGGGTTTTTCATGGTCAAAAATTTAACTTGTGGTAAATTTATCATATGTGTACTAATTTAAGATTTTTTATGATCAAAAAATTAATTTTGAGTAAATTTATCACAATTATATCAATTTAGAGTATTTCGTGGTAGTAACCCTACTAACAAATACAAAACAAAGTATGTTCTTCATTTCCTACGATAGGGGTAAGTCATTTAACATTTGTATTTCACTAAAAATTAATTTCTTTGAGTTTAGTGGGAGAGAGTGATCAGAATGATTTAATGTCTCTGTTAAAACAAATTGGCCTAAATTTTCGGATGGCCCCCAAAAAAAAAAAAAAAAACATAAGGCCACCCATATCACGGAAATTCGCATCATTATGTAATACGAGAGGAGTATGGATGAGATCCAATCTAAGGTTTTGGTCGAGGTAATCGAACATGAATCGCAAGATCACCAACCAAATGAGTTTGTAGATAATATTTGGCAAAGTTTCGATTCTACTTAAAAAAAAAAAGGGTTAATACTATGAAAAATCTCAAACTGGTATACTTGTAACAATTTTACCCAAAACTAATTTTTTGACCACAAAAAACCTTAAGCTGATATACCTGTGACAAATTGACCCACAGTTAATTTTCGCTAAATTTTACTATAAAATTGCTTTGTTAAATGACACGCAACAATTAACTAATATGCCAGTTTTATGTTTTACTTTCCGTACCAGTTTGTGATTTTTTGTGGTATTTATCTAATTTAACGAAAATTAATAAAGGGTAAATTTATAAAAAAATGTACCAGATTGGGATTTTTAGTGATCAAAATATTAATTCGGGGTAAATTTATCACAAGTGTACCGGTTTGAGATTTTTGGCAATCGAAAAATTAATTTATGATAAATTATCACATGCGTACTAATTTGGAGATTTTCATGATATTAACCCTAAAGACAATACCCTAGGTTGCCCAAAATTTGCCCCGGATGAACCAAATTCTCGTTTGGCGAAAAAAAAAAAAAAAGAGACTACGCTGTTTGCTAAATTTACAGCCCAAATTGCGAAAGAAACGATACCGTTTTCTCTTCATAAAATGAAGGCGTTCGGAAAAATGAAATATCCTTGACTTGATGGCAATTCGTGTTGGATTACGCATAGAATTGTTAGCTATTCCCACATCGGATTACGCATAAGATTTTTAATGGCCAAATTGGACGGAAGTACGAACGTGTCCAAGTCGTACCCAATTCGGGATTTTTATGGGTCGAGAGATAATTCGATGTGTATTTGTCTATGCGAAATCGGTTTTGAGTTTTAGTGGTATTTTGCTCTCTTCAAAAACTCGTGAGCATATACACAGCCGTCATTTGACGAATGGTCTATTGCTTATTTGGTCTTCGTGAAAATATCTATCTAGGTTTTTGGGAGATGATCTCCTTTAACTCTTAATCAATGACATGTCTTGATCTTGCCTAGTGGGCTTTACGGATACGCTCCTTATTTAAATATGCATGTGCCCACATGCCCCTGCACCCTCAATTTCTCCATTTACCTATGTCTTCTCTGGAGAAAAATAATACTCTTTAGAAGTTTTACATTTTGGTAATCCCGGAAGCCGGGACGATAAGCAAGACGAAGGCTCTTAAGGCCTTACTTAAGACCTAAACATTTTGGAACGAGAGGCGCACGAAACAATTCATGAAAGGCCAACCAAAGATACAAAGGGGCAAGAGAGTCATTTCCAGTCGACAGATGTTTAGCCAGCCTGCACCGCCGGTCACGGAAGCGAAAGGAACAGTCCAACCAAAACCGAACACGTAAGCCCAAGCACCCACGCAACACCACCACCGCGCCTCCCTCAGCGCCACTCCCTCATCCGACGCCTCTCGCGAGTCCGCGCGCCCATCCAACGGCCAGGAATCCGCCCGCCTCCCCGATATAAGCAGCCCCCGGAGAAATCATCCGGTGCTTAAACCCTCCCCCCCAGAAATCGAAACCTGAAATTAGGGTTTTAGGCTCTTCGCGAGAAGCAGTGAGAAGCCGTTCGCAAGGTTCGTCGTCTCCTTCGTCTCCGTCGATCGCTTCGCTTCCGATCGCTATCGTTTGTTCGTCGACGCCTGCTCTTGATCTGATGCGTCGGTGGCTAGTTCTTCGCTTGTTTGTTCTTGGTGTGCTGCCGTTGGCGTGATGGTTCTGCGTTCTGGCTCTGTGAATGTCGGCGGCCGTCGTTTTCTGAGCTCGATCTGTCGTTGCGGGCGTTCTTTGGGTTGTGATTGAGTGTTTTGTCGATTGATTCCCTTGGAAATGATCGGTGCGCGAATGGCTTGGAAGGACCGCCGGCCTCTTTCTAGTGGGAGAAACGGTAGGACGGGCGGGGTTTTGAATGTCGGAACTTTTTTACTGTCGGGCAGTGCTTGCCGTCGCGTATTGCGTCCCTTGAGCTGCTGAGCGGGGATTGCGACAAGTTGCTGTTTGGTTTCTGCTGCATGTGGTTTGATGGGTTTTTTTTTTTTGTTCGCATTGGATGGTGGGATTTGCTGATGGGTTTGAATTGTTGAAATGAGTCTTTTTCTCGGATATGTTAGTCTTTGTTGGTTTACCTCGTTTCCTTTCCTTTACCTTCTTGTTCTTCGTCTTTCCTTGTTATGAGAGTTCTCGAAGCGAATATTTTGCGGAACCGAGCTGTTTGTTATGTGTTACTGCTTGCTGGTTTGCATTTCGACACGTGCCAAGCTGACGTTGGAGTTGATTATTTGTGTGTTATCCCTCGGATAATCATGTTTGTTTTCTGTAGCTTGCAATAGATTCTCAATTATCTTGATGCTTGGATCTGCATGTAACCCCTTTTACATATGACAGTAACTTTCCTTTTTGTCTTACCCGCAGGTCATCATCATGGCCTTCTTGAGTAAAGTCGGCAATATCCTTAGGCAGTCTGCAAGCAAGCAAGCAAACACAGAATTTTCTGCAACAAAATCATTTATATACCAGACTATAAGATGCATGTCGTCTTCTAAGATTTTTGTTGGAGGTGGATCCTGTCTTCTTTCCCGTGTTAACAATATCAGAATTGATTTTGCCCTTCAATATTGAGTATTTGGATGTCCATGTGCAGGACTCTCATATGGAACTGATCAGCAAGGTTTGACAGAAGCTTTTGCCAAGTATGGGGAAGTTATTGAAGGTAGTTCATTTCAATAATTTCGTCAAGTTACGTAGAACCACAGGTTTGGAAATTGTGTTTCTAAACTCACTATCTGTGCTTTCTGGTGCGAGTATGCTGAGCTTGGTTAAACTCTTTGTATGCTTCATGAAGTAGACACTGCATTAGAAGCCATATGAAATGGAACTGTCTCAGGTGCCTAGGATGTAATATCGATAGTGGCATTAATACAGAGTGAAACCAGATCATCTTCTCTGGCCCGGAAAAAAAGGGGCAGATTATCTTCCTGATAACTGAATTGCAGTAGAAGTTTGTATATTATGCATAAGCTTTGGGTACATATGAATATTTGTGCCTAAGGATGGAAAATATAGTTTGTACTGATTAAGACGGTCATCATTGCAGCAAGAGTGATTATGGATCGTGAAACGGGTAGATCAAGAGGATTTGGCTTTGTCACTTTTACCTCATCTGAAGAGGCCTCTAGTGCCATCCAGGCCTTGGATGGGCAGGTATCATAGCTGATTTGTTGCTCTTTATTATGTCTTCTTGTGTCACGAAAACTGGATCTTATAGGTTTCACATGCTTATATTGGTCAATTTTGATGTTTGTGGAAGAGTTAGATTATTGCATTGCGCTGAGAGTACAATAATGCTATATAGAGATACTCTCTTCAGTGGATAATCTATGTTTTCTCTCTGGCCCCATGATAAGAAAACATCATCTTTGGTCCCGCTTTGTCAAAAGTCCTGCTGCCCCTCAATTTCTCATCTGCATGATTGTGCCATGTTCGAGGGATATTGTTAGGGTTAATCAAGATGAAATACTCTTGAAATTCGGAAGTCACAACCGGAAGTAGTTTTGTATATGATCATTTTCACATGCTTGAAGGTAGCAATTTTTTAACTGAATTGAATTAAGTGATTTTAGCTGTTATTTTCAGGTTGAAATTTGAGTATTGGAGATTAAGAATTATGCTGTAAACTAATTTATATGGTGGCTAGGCTATCTTTCCTTCTAACAATAGACATACCCTAACCTTTCGAATGCTATTGAGATCGTATTTACCTTTTCCCTCCCAAAGTTTAAATCGCATCTTCCCTTTTTAATCTGAAGTTTTGTATCGTACATAGTTGATTTATCCTCCCCAAAGCAAAAACCATGTAGTTCATTCATCAAAATCCTTATGTTGCAGACTTCCTTTGATATTTATCTTGTACCTTTTCCCCAGGATCTCCATGGTCGAAGGATACGGGTGAATTATGCAGCTGATAGGCAGCCACCAAGGTATAGCTCTGGCTATGGAGGAGGTCCTGGCTATGGTGGTGGCAACTATGGCTATGGTGGCGGAGGAAATGAGGGTGGTGGCTACGGTGGGGGCAGTTACGGAGGAGGCAATTATGGTGGTGGTAGCTATGGGAGTGGAGGAAATTACCCAAGTGGAGGTGGTGGTGGCTATGGCAGTGGTACAGGCTATGCAAATGATGGTGCTGGCAGTGGAGCATATGGAAGTGGTGGTAATTACTCCGTTGCAGGCGGCGGCGGCGGCAGCAATGACAACTTTTTTGGCGCAGGTGGTGAAAGCAGCTTTTCTAGCGCTGGATATGGGCCTGGCGCAGGAGGATTTGGTGGCAGTGGCGATCAAGTCGATAGTAGCCAAGGTGATGCAATGGGGAGCACAACCGGAGGTTTTGGCGATAACGATCCTTTGGAAGGTAATCCCCAGGATGAAGACGATGAGCCGGACAACGACTACGCCAAAAGAGCCTGAGTACCGCCCATGTTTTGGAGTGACCTGCTCGTGCTTTCCTTTATAATTTAGCTCTTTGTTGCTGTGTAGTTTCAAGAACCTCCATTCTACCCCTTTTTATCTCTGGATTTTTACATCATTGTTGTTGAGTAAAAACATATTGAACTCTTCCATAACTTCCAATATTTTTCGAGTCCAAAGCCTATGCGCTCGTGGGATATCTCCATCGTAGAAAATGGGGTTGCTGGGGAGCTCTAAGGGAGCCTGGTGGGGCTCTTCTCCCATCGACCGCGACAACCTTCAATTGTTTCACTTTCTGTATATATGATGATTTTTGAGCAATTTTTTCTTTAATCATGAGGTAGCGTATATCTGATAGATAAGTTTCTGGGTTCAAGGAATACTTATATAAAATCATAGATTAGTTGTAAAGCATCGTACAAATCGGGGTAAGTGTTTGTATGCTTGCAGGGAAATTGTTTTCGAGAAATTATTTTTTGATCTTTCGGTATTTGAATGATGGAAAATTAATTATACTATAGAGAATATTTTTCATGGACCAAAGGCATTAAGCTTATATTGGGGAAAACAACTTTCTTTTTTTAGTAAGGTCATTTTTCATAAACATTTTTATTAAAACTGATTTTTATGAAAAATAATTTTCTATATCGTAAAGTTTTTAGTAAAACAAAGGGTTAATACCATGAAAAATTCCAAATTGGTACACTTGTGATAAATTTACATCAAATTATTTTTTTGATCACAAAAAATCTTAAATTGGTACACCTGTGATAATTTTATCCGAAATTATTTTTTTGACCATAAAAAACCCCACATTGGTATATCTGTGATAATTTTACTCTCGAACTAATTTTTTGACTACCAAAAACCCTAAACTGGTACACCTATGACAAATTTACCCTCGGTTAATTTCCGTTAAATTTTACTGTCAAATTGCTAAATTTAATAACATGTGGTAATTGATATGTGTACTGATTTTGGGTTTTACCCCTCTGTATGTCACAGATTTACCAATTTGTGATTTTTTGTGATATTAATATGATTTAACGGACACTAACATAAGGGAAATTTGTCACAAATGTAACAATTTGAGATTTTTAATGATAAAAAAATTAGTTCGGGAGTAAAATTGTCACAGATGTATTGGTGTAGGGTTTTTAGTGGTCAAAAAAATAATTCGAGATAAAATTATCACAGATGTACTAATTTGGGATTTTTCATCGTATTAACCCTAAAACAAAAGCAGCTTAAGTATCAATAGAAATTTGGCCGTGACAAATAAGATGTCTTGAGTCCAAGAAACAGAGCGTCAGCGTAGACTCGCACCTTCTGTTTGTATATGTATCATTTTACGTTCAGATTGCTGCGGCCCTTCACCATCACTTTCGAAATTTCCAGGTCACTGATCCTTTTACAAAGCAACCATCGGAATCCATGGATTGAATGGGAAATTTGTCTTGGAGTTCCAATGTCGCCTAGGCACCGCGCTACCGAATTCATTATAGTAGCACACCGAGGCCTTCAGGTGACGTCGCAAAGCAGCATTTGCTTTAGCTTTTGAATCACGGCAGCTCGCATTTCTGCTGCAGAAAAGTCACCGGTCGAGAGGTGGGGCGGTTGTAAGAAATAATCAAAATGGCAGGGGGAATCAAACTTAAAAAGAGCTACCGCATGAAAATGTGCTATCCCTACATATGATCGATTGCTATGCACTAAAGAAATGAACTCCGCCTTTCATTAGTCATCATTGTCATCTGAAAACAACAGCGTTTGCGCCTTCAATATGACGGGGGAGCCTTTCTTCGTCCTTTCCACTATCTGTCTTATTAATAGCTTCTCTTTCTCGTCGTCGGCATCGCTGCTCTCATCTCCTACCATCCCAAAACTGTCGATTTCCTGGTACCTTGAAAAATGTCCATTCGTTGCCTTCACTTCACGAGAGAAAAGTCCCCCAGATTCGTCCTGTCCATTTAGCACAAGCTTATGAATGAATCCATTCTCCTCAGTGTCCTGACCCTGGAGCTCGTCCTGCTTTATAATCCTAGAGAGCTCTCGATGCTTGATCTCATAGAGGACCGTCGGCGAATCCTCTTCAGATGAATCAAACTTCATTAATTCTTCATAAGCCTCGTCATAAGCACTGAGAGCTTCCCCCGCTAGGTTCATGATAAGAGGCTGGGGCAGCGCCACGGCATTGCACTCTCCATGTACAGGAGTACCATGGAAAGAGCAAGCTAGTTTGTCATTGATGAACTTCTGGCTTCTGTAACTTTTGTGCGCGGATTCCACAACTCGTACCTTCCTCTGGCTGTTCTCTAGGGCTAACTCAAGCTCCTGAATGCGCTTTTCAAGTCTCAACTGGATAACTTCATGCAAGCGAAGCGTCAGCTCTGTTGGTGAAACCGCATAGTTTGCAGTGTGAGTTGTAGAGGTGCCGCTTGATTTATTTGCATCCTCTTTTGCAACAAGTTGTCCACAATCAACACCGGTTCTCAACTCACCTTGGGCAAAATCCACCCCCAAGTCCTCAATCTGCATTAGTTACAAACATCCATAAAAAAATAAGTATCTGATCAAACGTTTCGATAAGATCAATTGAATGCCATTCTATCAC
This sequence comes from Syzygium aromaticum, assembly GCA_024500025.1. Taxonomy (NCBI): domain Eukaryota; kingdom Viridiplantae; phylum Streptophyta; class Magnoliopsida; order Myrtales; family Myrtaceae; genus Syzygium; species Syzygium aromaticum. The sequence goes on along the minus strand of CM044886.1, from coordinate 3,470,458 downwards.
CAGACAAGGGATTTGCAAACCGGACTAAAAAGGTGCCTTGGCAGTGATAATATGGAAGCCAAAATGCTGAAATTTTTCAATAGTGCAATGGACACCCTGAAGTTGCAAACAATCAAAAGACTCGTAGGACTGATACAAAATTGCACTTACCGGCCTATCTAGCACACAAACAAAGACATTGCCGCATGACAGTATCAAAAGAGGTCTCCAAATTAAACCAACCCAAGCCACAACCAAGTACCATAAGATTTTCTTATCAGCTCCGCAGAACACATTTAGAAATAAGATGAGGGCATCTATGTTCACCAGACCTCCCCGTAAGCTACGTGACAGAAACAAATGAAATGAATTCCAATTGTGTTATACCTTGGGCATCCTTTAATTTGCTTGTGCTCTCGAAAGCTAGAGGAGCAATAAATAGGAAACCAACATGGGTCAAAAACGAATACCCTTTCTCGACATGTTGTTGAGATTGTTATATATGAGAAGTTATGAGGAAGTAATAGGACTTTATGAACACTATGATCATATGAATTGCATCCCAAAGGTTGCACATGCAGATTTATGTGACAACAGTGAAGCTTAAGTCCTGCAAATCTGTTGCCTCAGTCAGTAAAAGGTCATGAACTAAAGATCTCTGCCACGATTGAACATGAAATTTCGATATCTCACTTACTGGTTTGTCCACAAGGTTGACGTTCACTTCAATCAGGATCGGGAAGCATTTTCATCCTAGATAAAGGTTCAAATGATTTTCAAAGATAGGTTTTTTTATAGTAAAATTAGCAAGGTACCTTCTCCAAAAGAGAAAGAGTAGAATATGCGCCCTCTCTCTCTCTAATGAATTTCCCTACTTACAAGGAGAAGAAATGATCCAAACATTAGGAAAGAGAAATTGTACCAATTAATTCATGCTAATAAAAAAAACTTAGATCTTGCCCAAGATCAATTAACTAAATTGATCTTCCGACACAGAAAATTCCATATTTATTGAGAACTAAGTCAGGATCTACTACAGGTGTTTGTACATAGCTGTGACTCTGAGATAACAGCCAAACTATCAGAAAAACAGAGAAGAAAGTGTTTAGCATTGCTACATTAAACATCAGGTCAAGTAGGAAAAATCAAAAGAAATACAAATGTACAGGAGTATGCTAGTAAAATATCATTACCTCAGCAGACGGCAATCTCCTTTCCAATCTAGATGCGCTCATGTTCAAGCCCAGCCTCTCAAGTTCAGCTTCAAGCTCAGCTTCAATCTTACTCATACTATCTGGAGTCTCTCCTACCTTAGGACTATATGATTCTTTAGTAAAAACTCTTTGATCGATCACAGAGTGTTCAAGGGAAAATGGGGTTGGAGCAGTGTCCCGTAAGGAGTCATTATGTGTATCCTGAGATTCACAGTTCTCACTAGCTAGTTCCTTCACAGTAAGTGAATCTTTCATCTCGAGTTCCTCATGTAGGTCTTGAACCAAGTTCTCTGTTTGCTTCAACAACTCCTTCAATTTGTCTACTTCCTTTCGATTTGCTATAATGGAAGACATCATTCCAATAGAAATTCCAAGACAGAAGAGAATAGTCCCATGCAATGACCCTAGAAATAGGAAAATAGTTTCAATCCATGTTGCAAGTTCGGACAAGAAAACGTTATTTTAGCTCATAAATTGCAGATGGTTCTACAAGGTATGGATCACAGGACATCCATGTCCGCTGGATATATCGCAAACTCGAAAAATGAACTCAGATTAAAAGGGAAAGGACTGGGGTCTTAAATGTATTAACAGTTAAGTTACAACAGATTCTCAATGGCAATTCGTTCATGCACCATTCTTAGCTAGACAAACTCAACATACCAAGTTGATATAGGTCGTGAGTGAATCCAGAAACTTTATTTAGAGGTAACAAACATCAACTACTTCTCATTCTAGGTACCAATCCCGCACACTTAATTTATTCTATCATTCTCAGACAAGAAAAGGAAGAAAACAATATCAACTGACATTACACAAAATGTAGTACAGACAATGCCCAAGAATATGTAACAAATCCAATCATCAGTATTATGAGAATGAAGATGCACTTTCTAAGATTGTTTAGTGAATTAAACACGTACCATGTTCAGTAGAAAGTCTTTTCCCCGTAAACATTCTGATAGAGCCTCCCAACCTCTCGTCTTTCCCCGATTTACTTTGCATTTGCTTCCTGAAATGCAAAGAGGCGAGTGTTGGCAGCGGGGGGACACCAACCACGCTTCTGTTCTTTTCTGAGGTGGCTTTCTTCTGTAATTTATCTACCTCCGTTACAGACTGCACTCCAGAAACACCATCACTGAGTTGGCTGATGATGTGGCTCCCATCAGTGACCAGCAATGGCCTTACGGTGGGACAGGTTGGTGACTGAGGGGAACTATGCCAATAATCTTCCATTTCAGCGTGATGGTTGTATAACTGAGCCATGAGGCAACTTTCCAAGGAACTCAATGGCTTAACAAGCCGCCCACGTGTATATCTACTTCTATTAAGGTTTTTATTCTTAGGAAAGCCACGATAAGTAACGATATCTCCTTCAAATGGTCCAGCCAACATATCATTTGAGCCACTACAGGCACTACAACCAGCATCACTCTCATTCTCATTCCCTGTATAGGTCCTACTACTTGACATCTCAGTAGGCAAAGTTGATATAGAGAGCACATTGCACTCCTCCGAATTTCCCTCACCTTTTGGATCATATACCCTCGATCTGGAAGCCTCTTCTGCAGCAGAAGAAGTATCTAAACTTTCTCTGCCCACAAATTCTAACCTTTCCATAGAATTAGAAGCATCCCTAGTAAATTTCTTTCCCCGTGCTAATCTGGGAAAGGGAGACTTCTGAGATTCAGGGTCCCGGTATCTGGAACAAAGGTCTGACGGCATTTCCCTATCATTCGAAGGGTTCTTCAAATACTTTGTCAAGCATCCGGCCCCAGCCGCGGCCACAAATACCCAGAAGTCCATTTCGGGGTTTCCCTTCCACGGAGGACAAAGCTACCCAAATTCAACCAGACTGATTTCCTTTTTCGCCTCGGTCCTCACCAATAAGTTACTAGACTCAAATATTTCCATGAATCTGACGGAAAGAAAAAAGAGAGAGGGCTTTTCCACCCTCAGGGCCAAAACCCTCTCTCTCTCTGGAGGCATAGATACGTAAATCACCCATTAAAGAGAGGGACTTCCTTCTCATTACCCTCACAACGAAATAACACAATGCAATACTTCGCTATCGAGATAACCCCAACATGAAAAAAAGCCCTGGAGATTGAGGAGAAGCCTCCGTATATCAATGCCCACTGTCAAATTATGGATAACCAACCAGCCGCAGCGATAATCACGCAATCCTGAAGCAGCACGAAAAATTCAAACAAATGCACCGATCGAAACCACCAGCATAGAACATATATAGCTCCTCGAGATGATCCCCTTCACGTCCTCATCCGGTGGGAAACCAAACGCAAGCGCCAATCACTCGGCGGCAGCTCATCTTTCCAAGAAACCCAACAAGGAAAAATCGAAACTTTACCGATTGGACGTCCCAAATCGATCGAAAAAAGAGTAGGAGGCGACAAACCGACCCGGCGGCACCACCGCAGACAACCCGCAATGGGAAGAGAGAAAGGTCGCCGCTTTCTACCGGAGTCGCCCTCGCGAGAGGCCCGCTTCGGGGAAGCCGTGCACGGCGGAGCGAATCCGGCGAGAACAGAGGCGGCGCGATCGCAGTGCTGGGCTGGGCGGCGTTTCTCGCGAGAGGAGGAAGAAGAAGAAGCAGAAGAAGAAGAGTGGAATGCTTCGTTATCTGCAGAGAGAGAGAGAGAGGTGGTCGTACGAAGAAGTCGAAGGCCCTCTCTTACGCGACAGGACGAGGGGTAATAAAAGAGAATTTCAAAAACGATAGGGGAGGAAAATTCAAATTTTCTGTTTCTTGGAAATTACCCTTTTGCTGTAATAATATCCAGATAACAATAAAATTAAAATGGATTCAGACATATTGGAGTTGTATCCACAATTGTAGGATCATACGGTGAAAATACGATTCTTTTCGTCCTTTTCTTTAAGGTAACGCACCTCCTACTGTAGCTGTACATTATCATGCCGATCTTTTATTTTAAGAGTTGCCATTTTAGGTTCGAAACCGATTATCTTGTCCACAAGCATCTGAGTGAACTTGACATGTAGTCTTCCGTTAACTTGCCGATCATGTCGTGGAAAATGAAATTCGTCGCTCGTTTATGAATGGCTCCAACATTATTTAGCCTAGATGGTGTCACCACCGGCTCAAATGTACTGACGGCCCCTGGACATTTGAAACCTATTTTGGGCACATCTTCTTTAGTCAGGAAGATCTGATTTTACCCTGAATGCCCTCCTACCTTATCTGAAAAATCTTCACCATCCTTGGGCAATCTCTAGACAATGTAAAGCATACTTAATTAGGAAAAAAATCGGGAATTTAACCCACAAAAATCTCAGTATGGTACATGGGGAGGAGAAAATAAGTAGCTCTTTTATATAATGAATAAGTGCATTAAAAGTCTTAAAACTTATTATGAAAGTGCAAATGAGACATAAAACTTTAAAAAAATACAATGAAGTCCTAAAACTTGTTATAAAAGTGTAATTGAGTCATAAAACTTTCAAAAAGTGCAATCAAATCCTAAAATTTGTCATGAAAATGCAATCAAGTCCTAAAATTTTCAAAAAGTACAATCGAAGAAAGAACTTAATCGGATCAATTCAACAAATTTTAGGACTTGATTATATTTTTTGAAATTTTTATGACTCAATTATATTTTCGTGATAATTTTATAATTTTTAATGTACTTATCCTTTTATATAATTATGGTGATTTTGTTGGCTCTCTTGCTGGTTCTTTCTGGACCTCTTTGGTCAAGTAGGAAGATGACATCAAATCAAACATACCCAAAAAGTAAAGGGTTAATACCTTACACCAACCACTTCTGCTAAGTGTAACGATTATTATAGCAGATAGAATTCCATTGATCTAATTCAGGACCTTCCGATAGATTTTGACTCTATCTATATAGAATATATATTTCATTTCGAATCGATATATAGTATTTATTACACTACAAACATATCAATATAAATAATATCAATTCAGTCCTTAGATTTATTGATGGCCTTCGAGGTTGTGATAATTTTGTCTCAAATTATTTTTTTGATCACAAAAAATCCTAAACTAGTACACTTGTGATAAATTTACCCCGAACTATTTTTTTGACTACCAAAAACCCCAAACTGATATACTTGTAACAACTTTTTCCAAACTAATTTTTTGATATTATCTTTTATTTTTTCGATTTTTTTTTATATTTTTTCTTTTCTTTTTTTCCTTAATCTTCTTCATCTTAAATTCGGCGACCAGCCAAAGGCGGAAGCCGTCGAGGTCGGCCCCGCCAACCGCTAGCGAGGGCTCGGCACTGCCATCCGTTGGCGAGGTAATTGAAGATGAAAAAGATTAAGGAAAAAAAGAAAAGAAAAGAAATTAATAAAAAATTTCGAAAAATAATATTAAAAATTTAGTTGGGGTAAAATTGTCACAGCTGTACTAATTTAGGGTTTTTCGTGGTATTAGCTCAAAACTAAAAAAATCACCCTTTGACACTGTAATTGAGCTTGGATGTAATCGCCCATGACAAGAACATAACAACAACATTGGGTGGGCTTCATGGGACCTATGTGGTTCAAGTGTCCATGCATCATCAACAACCAGTTTCATTTTAATTTTATTTCTTCACCCAAAAGAATATTTTAAGGAAGAAAAAGGACAATTAGTTTTCCCTTTTTGCACCCACCTTTTCTCATTGCATGTGCAGTTTGGTCTCAATTGTGACTTTTTTGGCTTGGGTGGGGGCCAAATTGAACTCCCCTGTTGTTGAGTATTGAGTTTGGTGCTTAGGTAATTACTTTTTCTTGAAGGAAGTGCTAACATCATCAATGATGGTGAAAAAATTCAAAAAAGAGGATACCTAATTTTAATTTGATTAAGGCCGTTAGGTCATCAGCTGAAAAGGCAGGGCCATGCAGACAAAAATGACCTTTTGATTCTAATTCTAATGGGTGGTCCATTGTAATTTTTGGCGGCAAGAACATGTTAATGCTTTTCAATCTCCATTGACGCTTCGTTTGTTCAGCGAAAATGAACGATTTGAAAAATATTTTTTTAAAAATGATCGGTTACAAAAATGATCGAACTAAAAATATTTTTACTATCGACGAAAATATTTAGATATAAATTGTCGTCAATAATGAAAATTATTTTTGTTGATTAATAATTTCAAGTGGTATAAGTGATCTTTTTTAGGGAAAATATTGTCCCAAATCATTCATTTCAGCAAAACAAATGGAGCCTTGAATTCTATGCAAATTTTAATTTTGTTGGATTCAAGTTAGGGTTCACTAAAAAAATTGCGAAAGGTGAACCAGTCCTCTTCTTTTGGTTTTGGGACCTGTTTGTTTGGGAGTTAAATTTGTTTTTCAATCGAAATTTAAATGATTATTCGACTTTCATACTATCATGAAAAAAAATCAAATGCTAATATAAATGTCGACGCTAGAGCACCGTGCAAGTTTTGGGATTCTCGGATTTCAAAAAATCAAAGTAAATTTAAGAACAATTTCCTAAAAAAGGCCGCTTGCATTGTTTACAAAAGGCAATGAACGAAATTATTTTTTCATCGTCCACAAAAATGTTTAGACATAATTCGTCGTCGATAATGAAAATATTTTTCTTTGATTAATTATTTCAAGCAATACAAACAATCATTGTCAGAAAAATATTTTTTGAATCATTTGTTTTCCGCAAAACAAACAGAGCCCTAAATTAAGTAAACAATGAAAAGTAAAAGTAAATCCAGATAGGCCAATTTTTTGCGGACCAAACTTTTTGGTAACCTTTCCGACCCAAAAATATAAAATAAAATTTTCGGTAATCTCTTTTTACCTCTTCCTTGCTCACGAGACCTCTGCGGCACCCCAAAAAACACCGGCTTCAATGGCCCATGAAGTGGGCTCGGGCCCAGAAGCACTCCGCCGTGCACAGCCGTGAGTGGCAGCCCATGTTCGGATTCGGTGGGCTGAGTAAGAAGAAACGGGGATGCCGATGTTTCTTCCTGCAGCTCCCAACGACTGTCTGGCTCCCACTACTGCTTCTTTTGAGCAAGAAGAAACAGAGGTGTTAACAGTGATTGCAAGGAGTTAAAACTGTGCAGGAACAGAGGAGATGGGTTTTAATGGCGGACAGCTAGAGGTTGCCCGAGCTGATAAGGCATGGTTTTTGTGCTTTGCTTGCGAAGAGGCAAGAGGAAGCAATAATGCACATGGTTGGTTTGGTTGTTCACTCGTTTTGGACGAACTCTGTGACTCGCCAACAGCATAGATCCTTGAATTAAAAGTTCAAAGGTTACATTACACGTAAGGAAAAAGTTCAGGAACCATCCGTGTCATTTTCTCCTTGCAAAATCCAATTTGTTCCTTTCCTTGCAATGTTGAATTGATGAGCTGTTTTGGTTTAGCTGATAACCCAATTTCCTAATTTATGCTTATTCTCTCTCTGTCTCTCTCTCTGTCTCTCTCTCTCTCTCTCTAACCCATCAAAATCATGCAGTTTCTCTCCACTCCCTACCTGCTCTCACACTTCACCACCTTCTCTCCTTTGAGCTAATGCATTAACCCCCCATCATTAATTATTAATGAACTCTCTCCCTCTCTCTCTCTCTCTCCATATCTTGCTTCTCCAACCAAATCTTTATCACAATTCCACCAATTCTCATATCACCCACTTTCTCAAAAGCACATGATCTTCCTTCACTTTCTTGCCCATTGCACACTTTCAAAATCCCAGAAACCACAGGGAAAGAGAGAGAAAGAGAAAGAAAGAACTTCTTCATCACCCCATCTTGTGTTGCAGACCTTTCTCTCATAAGAACAAAAGCTTCAGCATTTAGTCAAATTCATCAAAGATTGAGCTAGCAGGGAGGGAGGAAGAGAGATAGAGAGAGAGAGAGAGTTGAGCCCCGGCAACATGGATTCTCCTGAGGCTCATTATTCACTGTCGTCCTCCTCATCCTCATCCTCATCCTCGTCTTCCCACGGCGCCAGCGTGGTCCCGGCCCTGTACTCTCCCGTCCCGGCCGGCTCGCCAAGCCCCGCGAGCTGGGATCACCCGGCCGACGATCAGGACGACCAAGGCACGGCAGCGAGTTCGGCGATCCAGCGGCTGAGATTCCTGGATGGGAGCGCCAGGCGCTGGAAGCAGGTGGAGGAGCGGTTCGACCGGATCGCCCCGGACCGCCCCCAGGACGGCATCGAACCGGCGGCAAAGTGGTCGGACTTCGGCTTCTGTCTCGGTGAGCGCTCGGGAACAAGGCAAAACGATTGACGGTTTTTTTTGTTGGCGAATTAATTAGAAAAAAACCACATCAAAATATCTTCTTTTTATTTATTTTTTCTTGAATTTTTGAGAGAGAATTCTTCTATGCATTGTCATTAGCATAGCAAGACGCCATTGAGCGCTCCAACATGCGCGGTCTTACGCGTCCATGCAAGGCGTGCTCTCCGCTAACATGCGCTCCCCCCCGCTTCCCCCGGCACGTATCGTACGGGACTCGATTGCCGCCACGTAAGCAGGCGCACGTTAGCACTGAAAGTATTTTTTTGAGAGCTTTTATATTTTGGTGTTCATCAAATAAAAGAAAAGAGTTTAGAGAAAAAAATGCAAGGAATAAATTACAGTTTCGAACTGTTGATACTTATATCTTGGAGCCCCTAAAAATAGGAAAAGATTACTTCAATAAAAGTTTCCCACAATTTTTTTAAATGCATTTTCCAAATCATTGCCATGGTTTGTCATTGAGAACTTTTCGTTAAGAAAAATTATGCGTGCGATTCATATTTTTTTTCGAGCGTGATTCATTCCGATAATCGTAACATCTAGTGAGTATGTAAATAACAAATTATCCTGGATTTTCAAGAGAAAAAATACACTTCTGAAATATAGTCTCGTCCATATAAAAATAGAGTCCTCGAGAACATGTGATGTGATAAAAGCGTAAATAACGAATGTTAATTACGATTTTCTTTTTAAAACAAAAGAGGCCTAGAAATGATATTAATGTTGTATTATACATATATATGGATAAAAACCACCAAATATCCTAAACTATGCTTATTGTAACACATTTATCATAATATTTTTTTCTGCGACACCTAAAATCCCAAATATATATCCGTATGACACATTTACCTTCCGTTGAAATTCTGTCAATTAAAATGGTTAAAAGTTTGCCTACATGAACGCCGCAAAAGAAAATAATGTCGACATGGAATGACGTTATTTATCTAATGGGACCTTGGCAGATATTAAATGTGTCACATATGAACAAGTTTAAGGGTAAAAAGTTTATCATGAATGTATCACGGTAGATATAATTTAGTGCTTTTTGATATCGCAAAAAGAAAAAGTTCATGATAAATACGTCACGGTAGGTATAACTTGGGGATTTCTGTGTTTTTTTTTTTTTTTATCCTTTCTTTGATTCATATGTTGAGATTTATATTGAATCGCATGAATGGAAAATGTGAAGAAAGCTTGGTTTGACAAACTGGTAGGGATTCAACGGTCAACGGAGTATGCGCACGAGCTGTTGAGGGCGTTGAGAGGAGGAGATGGTCTCAAGGCCAACATCACCAGGAGTGAACTTCGCTACTACTGGCGTCGCATCACTGACCCTTGCCCCGATTCCAAAACCCAGATCTTCTTCGACCTGTAATCAATTCAATTTACTGCTCTACGTATTTCGATCATGGAAAATACCCCCGATTTCGCGGAGCGTCTTGAATTCCCTTTCTCTTTTCTTGAATTATACTGTGCAGATGCGATAGAAATATGGACGGGGTGATTAGCCGGTGCGACGTTAAGCAGGTGCGTTTGTTTCGCGGAAATTGAAGGATTTCGGGGCTTAATCTTTCTCAGAGTTCGAACATTAACTTCGGCAGGTGATCCTGTTGAGCGCTTCCGCGAACAAGTTGTGCATGACCGGCGAGGAAGCGGACGAGTACGCGGCTCTGATCATGGACGCCGTCGGCTCTGGAAATCGAGGTTACATAGAGGTGAATACCCTTCTTCCCCATCTCATCCATCTCCTTGTTTAAGCTTAGTCACCAAGAAAGAGTGCAATGGTAACAAGCTCACCAGCAATGCTCTACCAGTTACTTACATGCCTAACCACTGTCATGTCATGTTCGTTGTTCAGATATCCCAAGTGGAAACGCTACTCAAGTTCGGCTTGTCGAAGGACTCCTTCGCCGCCACCCTGTCGCCGAGGCTGTGCTATCGCGGGGGCTGCGATTCGAATGGGGCGGTCCGACAGCCCATGTCGAGGCCCGAGGTCTTGTTCAGGACGTACTGGCGGCGGGCGTGGATCGTGGCCCTCTGGTTGGCGATTTGCATGGCATTGTTCACGTGGAAGTTCATTCAGTACAGGCATAGGATGGCGTTCGAGGTCATGGGCTACTGCCTCTGCACCGCGAAAGGGGCTGCCGAGACCCTCAAGTTCAACATGGCCGTGATTCTCCTCCCCATCTGCCGGAACACGGTCACGTGGCTCCGCGCCAGCCGTCGGGTCAGCTCGATTGTCCCCTTCAATGATAACATCAACTTTCACAAGGTAGATGAGAGTGCATAGTGATTCTTGCACTATTGTTAACTTTCTAGCATCATATACTAGTGGCATGTATGATGCCTTCCAACGTAAACCAAATTTCGGCTGGGAATTTCGAAAATGGGTTAATTTTCATAGTGTCAAGCAACGGTCATCTCCTGCTAATGCAACTGCAAACACCCTGGATTCATTTCTCCGTGACAGCTGATCGCAGCCGGGATCGTGATCGGGGTGATCCTCCATGGCGGCACCCACCTGGCATGCGACTTCCCTCGGATCAGCAGCTCGGATCACTCGATCTTCCGCCAGACAATTGCCGTGAGGTTCGGCTACCATCAGCCGTCATACATCCAGATCCTGGCCACGACGGAGGGGGCAACGGGAATTGCAATGGTGGTCCTTATGGCAATCGCATTCTCCCTCGCAACGAGGTGGCCGCGGCGCCAGGCCCCGCCGCTGCCCCGGTCGGTCCGGCAGGTCACGGGGTACAATACGTTTTGGTACTCGCACCACCTCTTCATCTTCGTGTACGCATTGTTGATTGTGCACTCCATGTTCCTCTTCCTTACCAGCAACCTAATAGAAAAGACGGTAAGTCGCCAGAACTTTTGGCTTGTATGGAATAGCACCGATCCAATATCATTGTCTCGACAAATGTATGGATTTTTCACAACTTCATTGGGGTTCTTGTTTGGAAATCAGAAGCAGTTCTTAACCATGCATCACAATTCCCATAATAATTACATGAAATTGGGAGAACTGCAATTTTTTCCCTATGTAATTCGTAATGCTGAGATTCAATTCGATGCGAACGTATTCCTTCTCTAATATTATTGCCGATTTGTGAATAACACCGTTTCGGTTGTGTAGACATGGATGTATATCGCCTTTCCCGTGCTGCTGTACACGGGAGAGAGGATCTTCCGGGCTGTTAGATCGGCATTTTACGAGGTGGAGATTCTGAAGGTATGTCGAGTTGTTTACTATGCTCCGAAAATGGTTTACCAGACTTGTGTAAATCAGATGGAAATCATGTTCGGCCAGCCACCAGAAAGCTATATGAATCTGGAATATCCGGTGGCCAGCCGACTCTCATCGAATATGTTTTCCTGTGAAATCTGTTCTGACCATGTAAACACTTGCCCGCTGTATTTTTTCATGTAGGCAAATGTATATCCGGGAAAGGTTTTGTCCCTGACATTTCGCAAGCCTGAAGGTTTCGAGTACAGGAGCGGAATGTATATATACATTCAATGCCCTCGAATATCACCCTTTGAATGGTATACGCCAGCATATCCTTATCGATCTCTTCTTTCTTTTCTACCGGTCGTCATCCCTTTCAAACTGCTACTGCTATAAAATGGCCACGAACTCTCCTTGTTCCTTTGCCTGTTTAAACCAATCATGCTTTCGTTCTATGTTGATTTCCAGGCACCCGTTTTCATTAACTTCTGGACCAGATGATGCTCACTTGAGTGTGCATGTTAGGACACTTGGAGACTGGAGTTATCAATTATACGGCCTCTTCCTAGAGGTAAGGTACAGAAGGGACACGAATTGATCTCCCTCTCGAAATGGGAATCCGAATCTCCGACGTTTTCTATGCAGGCAATCGCGGCAAGACTAGATAGCTATCCCAAGATATACTTCGATGGACCTTATGGTGCGGCCTGTCAAGACTATGCCAAGTACGACGTCGTGGTCCTAATAGGCATTGGAATTGGAGCCACGCCATTTATCAGCATTCTTAAGGATGTCATCGGTTGCGATCATGTAAGTTTCTCGGCTGCACTTCGCTTGCCGTGTTGAGTAAGCTGTACAATTTGCTATTTATTTTTCATCTCATGCTGACACGAGGTAAATGATCAATTTACTAGGTCGACAGCGGAATAGTTAGCATTCCGAAGGGTCCATCGAAAGCCTATCTCTACTGGGTTACGAGGGATCAGAGCTCCTTTACTTGGTTCAGGGACTTTATCAAGCAGATACCAAAGACCAACCGGAAAGAGGTACTGATTGATTCTTCTGTCAGAAAGCAAAACCTGTATGTCTTCAAGAAAATGAAGTTGACATGAGTCTTTATAGGCACTGATTTGATCCTGCGTGTTGTTAAACCAAATTGGTTCTCCCTTCTCAGTCAATTATGGAGATGCACAACTTTCTGACCTCGATGTACAAGGAGGAAGACGCGCGGTCAGTGTTACTAAGCGCCATTCAAGCTCTCTCTCATGCCAAGAGTGGTGTCGACTTCATCTCTCAGACCCCGGTTAGTTGTTCGATCATACTCCACATCTCCGCATCGAATTTCTGCGTAGCAATAGCTTCCATTGCCAGTGACGCTAGCTTGTCCATAAAACTTTACGATATTCTTTTTCATGATAAAAAAGATGCGAAGTCCAGCAGTTAGAAGCCTGAGTGACAATTATTGTCATGAACTTTTTAGCTGTCTCCTCCGGTGCTTCGTCTTTAGTCTTCATCACACTACAGGATTGTGTTTGCATCTGTCTTAAAGTACAGTCTTCCCATTAAAAATGCACTCGGCACACAGTCATGACGCAAATCTTCTTGCTGTCCCTGCAAATTTCTTCCCGTAGATGATTATGACGAAATCATTTAGATTCAGTTTAACGACTCGTCCGGATTCATGGGAAACCTGTCTTGCCACGGGATCGGCAGAGAGGGACTCAATCTAACTTACTAGTGGCATTTGCAGGTGCGTACCCATTTCGCCAGACCAAATTGGTCCAGCATTTTCTCGAAGTTATCCCGAAGGCACGGCAGTTCACAGATTGGTGAGACTTCGGCAAACCCCGTAACTTCAGTTCATCTTATCATTTACCTTTGGCAAGCTGCTGTGATCTTTCTGCTCGACCGCATTCAACAGCATACAATTTACACGGTCCTAATCAAACTCTAGTGCAATTTGTTGACATAAACCATTCGCAATTAATTTGCGACCTGAACGCGGTGAAACGAACTAGCTAAATCTCAGACAGCGCTCTTGCGGATGTACTGTTTGCTCCTCAATCGCGTTATCTGAATCTCTTGGCTTGCGTTTGGCAGGGCTGTTCTACTGTGGTCCTTCAGGATTAGCAAGAGAGTTGGAGGAGCTATGCACCAAATTCTCCACCAAAACCATCACAAGATTTGTGTTCCATAAGGAGCATTATTAACTAGGCTTACTCTCTCTCTTCTGTCACGAGTTAAGGAATCTTGGGGGTTTGGTTATCCCTACTTCACAAGAAGAAGAAGGGGGAATAGCTGAGAATAAGGTTTTGGTTTGTTGGCCAGAACTGATGAGAAGTGGGTTTACCTGTGCATTACAGGAGAGAAATTCAATTCCTGACAGTACCTTTTTGCTTTTGACTTAACATGGTGCTGTTGAGAAAGCATGTACAGAAGACCACAACTTGAATGGAAATGCCTCTGTTTAATCTTTCTCCAAAGGTCAAGGCGGACCAACATATGGCCGGTGGACGTGCTCAAATTCGGTGCCGTGCCGATCCTGCCGCTATTGAAACTATGGGAAAAAGTGCCGAAAAAGTCCTAAAACTTTTGCATCAATGCCAATTTAGTCCTAAACCTTTTTTTTATGCCAATTCAGTCCGAAACCTTTTGCATTGGTGTCAATTTAGTCCTAAACCTTTTTTTGGTGCCAATTAAGTCCTAAATCTTTTAAATTTGTGCCAATTCAGTCTTAAACCTTTCGTTTTTGTGCCAATTTAGTCTTGCTAGCCAATTTAGATCGAAATTTGCCGCGCGACACCGGCTGGCCGGCGAACGGTCACTGGCGTCAATGTGGCGTTAACGTGGACAGATTAAATAATATTTTTTTGAATTTTTTTTCCTTTTTTTTTTTTTTGATCCTCCTTCCTTTGGCCGGTTGTCAAATCGGCGACCGGCTAGCGGCCAGAGGTTGCCCTCGCCGGAGGCCGCAGTGAGGGCGAGCCTCGACCAGCCGCCGGCGAGGCCCGACCTCGCCGGCCATTGGCGAGGGCGGCCTCAACCTCGCCGGATCTAGTGAGGTCGAGCCTCACCCAGCCGCCGGCGAGGCCCGACCTCGCCGGCCACTGGCGAGGTCGAGCCTTGCCTGACCAAGGCAAGATCGCCCTTGCCGGCCTTTGGCCTCTGGCCGATCGCCGAACCGACGACCGGCCAGAGGAAGGAGGATAAAAAAAAATGGAAAAAAAAAGAAAAAAAGAAAAAAATATTATTTAATTTGTCTATGTCAGCGCCGGTGACTGGTCGCCGGCGTCCACGTCAACAAATTCCGATCAAAATTGGCCGGAAGGACTAAATTGACACAAAAATAAAAGGTTTAGGACTGAATTGGCACAAATTTAAAAGATTTAGGACTTAATCGGCACCAAAAAAATATTTATGACTAAATTGACACCAATGCAAAAGGTTTAGGACTGACTTGGCACCAAAAAAAGTTTAGGACTAAATTGCTACTAATACAAAAGGTTTAGGACTTTTTTGGCACTTTTCTCTAAAACCATGTATGCGAAGCTTTGTGCTAGGACAACACAAGCAAGATAATTTCACGGCTTGATGACCGTAATCACAATAAACATGAAGAGCTCCTCCAGTTATTGATCCAGTTCTTCATTTACTAGGCCGTCTGGGTTGAAACCCATCAATTTGCTAGTTTCAGCTGAAATGTGAGATTTGATCATTTGCTTAAGAAACTAAAGACGCGAATAATAATCATTCTATTTCAGAAATCAATTTTTGGCTAAAAATAGATTTTTCTATTTCTATTTCATGGATGAGTTTTTGAGCAAAAATACGCATTTGATAACGACACAAAATTTTTGTTCCTCAAATAAAAATCCAATCGATAACAACATAAAATTTCTCTTTCGGCCAACCGACGAGTGGATGGCAAGTGGGTAGCGGACGGCGGCCGACCAACGGCAGCGAACAGTGATGCGGCCAATGCAGAGGACTGCGGCAAAAGGCAGCTGGCGTCGAGCAATGGCGAGAGGCAAGCAACGGCCGCCGGTGGAAGGCGGGTGGGGGCAGGCAACAGCCCACGACGGTCAACGATGGCTGGCAGATGGCGAGAGGCAGCAAATGGCAAGTGGGCGATAGCGGCAAGGGGTGGCAACCGATGGTGGTAGACGGGCTGCAACCCACGGCGACTGACAGAGAGTGGGAGGCGACAGACGACGGGTGGATGGCGTCGAGTGCACAACCGGCTGATAGAGAAGGTGATGAGAAAAATTTTTATTTCTCATTTTTGTTCCAAACCTATTTCTGAAATCAAAATTTATTTTAAAAATAGAAAAATAAAATTGCTTTATCAGACGAATGTTTGTTTCAAACCTATACCGAATGATTTGCAGCCTAACATTTCAAGGTGCAAGAGAATTTAGTCAAGCACCCTCCGTTCAAGGGTCCGCAGTCTAAAGCAGAAATTTGGGAGACAATTTTATTCAAAAGAACCACACAATGGAGAAGCTCGCCTTAAATCGAGCACGGGTCGATGCTAAATTAAGCACCATATACACTCTGACGAAGAACAAGCAATCGGTACCAAGCGGTTTCTGCTGCAAAACATCCACCAGTAAATTAACAGCCAACGGTCAACATCCAAACTAGGAATGAAGAAGAAATTCCAGTAGTAAGTAAAACCAGGGAAGAAAATTGCTTTGTGCTCCACAGAATTTTAACTTCTGGCACTGGGAATTATTGCGGTCCTTCTCAGAAATCCTCAACAAGGAACAGTAACACATGTTTAAACAAAGCCAGCCTTAATCTTATTTCGTCGCCGTCAAACAAGCTGGAAATACTTTTCCGCAATTAGCCCTCAAGTGCCGATGCTCCAGATATAATCTCAATCAACTCTGTGGTAATAGAAGCTTGACGGGTTCTGACAATCAAGGAAACATTACAAACAATCAGTCACCACAACGAAATAGATAATGATTATTCAGTTTTACATCCTTCTCTTTCTAATCTTCGTTTTTTTTTATAGAAAATAGAGGGATATTTAAGTTATTTTCTAAATATTTTTCAGTCGTCCCACCCATTATCTGCAATGACAACGGGAAGATGACAAAAGGTTCTAACACTAATGGTCTCCCATATACAAGCATCCATGGAAGATCACTTCTGATAAATGGCCTCGTATTCACCATCATGTGCATACAGAGAGAGAGAGAGAGAGAGAGAGAGAGAGAGAGAGACCTGTTATAAGTGAGAGTGAGGCGGTCAAGCACTTCACCAGCATTTCTGCTTGAGCTGTCCATGGCAGACATCCTAGCACCCATCTCACTGCAAGCATTCTCCAATACGGCATTAAACAAGACCTGCGGGAAGAGCGCATCTTGTTAATAACAGAAATGGAAGGGAAGAAACTTATAAGGTATAACCCTGGAATCGACCATCAACAATCATCAGAACTCAAGTAGAAAATGCCAAAGCCAGGACTAGGGAGAAGGCCTGTAGTCACTCCATCAACTCCCACATCCTGCTTAGCTACATTATTCTTACAAAATAAACCTTGCCAATGATATATTCCCCTGTAGTCGCGATCGTACTTCTCGGCTTGTCGCTACTTTGATTCAAAAGTTTTTCTTTCAGGAAACTCAGGAAAGGAGAAAATTACTTCAGAAAGTCTTTCTAAATACATAAAACTTATTGCTCCAATCACAAATAACTCACAAGCAAGAAATATGTTAAATCTGTTTCTACAACCAGATGAGAAAAAGTTATGAATAGTGCAAAGTGCAAACAAGTAGAATCAACATAACTTTAAAGGTTTATCTTTGCATTGCCTAATAACAACCATCCACCTAGTGGAGCAAAAAACAACAAGACCTAGTTGCAAATACTAACTACAACCTAAAAATTGTGGTACTTACACAAGAAAACTGGAATTCTGCCAGATTCTGAAGTGTTTCTCCCCTCGTTGAACTACCTTCAATCTCATAGGAGTCTAGTTCTCCAAGCTTACCCGAACCAGATTCCACCTCTCTTTCAACAACCTATGCAACCACCCATCAAGTATGATATCCAGGAACAACAAAAGATAAAACCAGACTTGAGCGAAGGTAAAGAATTGTCGTCACCTCAGGTGATAGCACAGTCGATACTGTTGGTAAAAATGAGACAACGGAATGAAATTTGTTAAAGACAATTTTTAGAGCATCGAACTCAACGTTCTTTATGATATCATCAGCCAGCACAGAAACCTGACAGGGAAAACCAATGCGAGGCATGAGGAAGGGCCCAAAGGGGTCCGATAAATGACTTTTGGTCAAAAAATTACTCCTCAAGCAGACTGCCACAATCAAAAACAAAAAGAATTTACCATCTGATTTAATGGATCCTCCAATCAACCAGAATATCAATTGACTTTGCAAGACCAATAAATTAGATGGACATGCAATTTTTTTCCAATCAAAAGAGAGTATCCAGCAACTCAGCGGTGCGACAAAAGAAAAAGTACCATCTGATGTTATACTTCTTTCAGTGTGTTTGAGTGAGAGAGCACCCGCATCACTAGACAAGAAGCAGAGAGCAAACAAAAAAGCAGAAATACAAAATCTAAAACTCAAAAGCCTCATATCATGAATGCATACAGCTAAGTAAACTCAACTGGTACAAGCTATCTACAGAAATTCCAAAAAACGCAGTAAAAAACCTGAGTATAGTTCAGAGGAATTTTTGGTAGCTCCGATATGGTCAAGTGTATGTCCTTTCGTGAGTCACGAACCAATTGAACCTTTGCTTTTTCCCCCAGGATTACATACTTTGGTTCTTTTTCAGGCCCTGCAGCATTTTAAATTATGTAACTGGTAAAAAGCATTATCACTAATCTTTTAGACCAATATAAGACATCACCATCAACTACTTACAAACTGTACCTGAGTTCAACTTGTGTAAACCCTTGCTTACCCTTACTGAAGTGGAATTAATCCCACCACACAGCCCTTTGTCTGAAGAAACAGTGACTATAACGTTCTTCTTGACATCAATGCCTGTAATTCCATATCGAATAATTATACATCAGGGAGACAGAGAGATGAACGAATTATCAAACATACTCCAGGCCCCAAAAAGGCTCCTCTTTTCAATGTGATAGCCATATCCTGCTATTTTAACTTCATGAAAATGTGAAATTCTTTCGTTTCATCTCTAAGCCATTCTAAATGTCATTACCAGTCTTTGCATTCACATATATTCTTCTTTTTAGCTCAAATGTTTCACTGCTTTAGTTTTTGACTTTTCTGTGTTTGCACAAGCTCTATGTATTTTATTTTTGTTCTTGATTTGATTGCTTTAGGAGGGTGGTTATTAATCTTTAGGCGTATAAACATAGTAAAACTCTCCTTACCAAACAAAAAACATAGTAAAACTCTCAGCTGCATCGAATTATTGTTTGTCCTGAAACAAAATCGCCTTTACCAACAACTGACTTCAGCACAACAATTACTTACTCTACAATCACTTGTTTACAAAGCTTCCTAGTTCCACCGTCTTTCATATAACAGACAGGATGAGGAAGTCAAAGCAAAAGGAGACAGGCCAGCCGAAAGAAAATTACAAAAATACTTGGGATAAGAAAAACTTTGAACTTTATACACCAACATTCCTCCCTCTTACTTTTATTTTTGCGAAAATCTTGGTCCAAAATAATCTCAATAACCTACAGCTTTTCTTTCTATCATGCACTCTGAGTTTTGCCACTCTTCTCTTTTATGTAGACTCATATTGCTCAACGTCAATTTAGAGAGATCCCAGCTCGAAGTAATAATATAAGCCAAGAACCAACAACATCAGAAAAAAATGACGCATTCCAAGGTACCTCAGCAACAAAAAAATGAAGAACTTTCCAATTTTCAGTTGAAAAGGATGTCTAAACTCGCATTTCTTGAGCCACTCATTCAGGTTGATGTCATCGGCAAGCATCAATTTCAAACCATGCACTTCCAGCAGGGTATCACATTCGGTAGCCACCCCAATATACTTATACCAAAGGCAGATGTAAGAAGTAATTGTTTGTAAATGAACATACTGGGCGTGTCACCAAGAAGAGCAATGAATGGCTGCCACAGGCCACGGGAATTTTCAGCTCTAGTTTGAATTGCTCGTAGCTTTGAGGCCGCAACCATCTTCATAGCCTTGGTGATCTTCTGAATATTCTTCACACTCTTCATCCTGTTCCTTACTGCATAGAGAAAAAACACAGGATCAGGTATTTCGACATATAGAACTGATTGATTTTCAGCTCACTGAAATGAAACCTTAACAAGAAAGCATCAAAAGATGTATTCATGAGAAATCAAGAAAAGATGACTCTTACCCACTTGAGTTGAAATAGAACGAACCCCAAAAGGAACCTCTTCCCTGCCAACCCAATACAGTTAAATAAGCTACGCAACTAAAGAAAAAGCTCCATGTAATTATCAGCCATGCAAAAACCATAATCAAGAGACCACATTATACAGTCTTTCCTTTGCAAAGACAGATGCAGGAAGAACCAATGTAGTTTCCAATTCAGGTATACTTAACATAGCCACAAGTCAATAGGGAAAACTAGTCTTTTGGATTATGATGCGTGGTTTTGCCCTATATATCAGACACTATTTAACTGAAGTTGGACAATGCACTGTCATCAAAGGCATTTTCTTAGCATGGTCATCTGCTACTACTAAACAAATCCAATAAAATGGGGGAGCATCAATCAGTAAACTTGGCTGAGCAGAAAAAAAATAGTGATGATGTAACTGCACAAATAAATACTCTGAGAGAGAAAAGAGCTAAAACAAAACAAATGAGAAAACAAACTTCATCGGACTGTACAGTTCACGCTCAATGTACGTGATGACGGCTCGTCCACGAAGCTCGTACTTTAACTGCTGATCGAAAATTTGTTTGCTCGGTTGCCACATTCTTCAGACAACGAACTAAATTCGCACAATCTTTCTCGAAATGGTCGATGCTTGGCATCATAAAGCAATCGACAAGAAACTCTGGGGAACAATAACAAACTCGACCATTTCATATCTAACCAGGAAGAAACCGACACGCAGTGTGCACCGCGAAACAAACGAAAATAAAAAATTCCCTCAAATCTTTCGGCACCCGAAATCTCCACCATTTCTGGTAAAAGCAACTCGCTAAGCGAGGATCAGGAGAGGAACATTCGGGAGCTAACATCACCAATCAAGGCTCGGCAAAGGACTCGAGACAAGAACCCATTTTCTCACGCCGGTCGCGTGTTGAAATCGGGGAATCCCGGCAGCTACCCTCTACCCTAACCCCATCGCAAAAACGCAACCGCGAATCGAATCGCCATCGAACGCACGCCGGACAGAACTACGCGCGCGCGCGCGGAAACACCGAACACCTCGCGAATGCGGGCCATTAGAAATGGAGGAGGGAGGAAAAAGCGCGCTTCCTTACTCGGGCAACAGGGAGGGCCGGCGGGGGGCGGCGGCGGCGGCGGCGATGGGGCGGGGGGAGAGGAGAGGGGCGGCGAATCGCCTCCCTTCGCGGCGGAGAGCGGCCATCGCCATCGCCGATCTTTGGATTCAGGAAGTGGTGGGGCGGGGCGAGATTTCGAAAAACCCTAGGAAGCTCGCGTTCTTCTGCTGGCTGCGGCTAAGATCCGAGCGACACAAGCCTGAACTGTTCTCCTCTTTCGTCGCGTCTCGTCTGTAAACCGGAGCTTCGGTTTGTGCGCTTCGTGTGAGAGGCTCGGCTCGGCCGAGTCGAGGAGGGAATGCGACGCCGTTTCGGCTTCGCGCGAGTGGGTCGGTGCGGATCAATGCGAGTCCGAGTCATGAAAAAAAGCACGGAATCGGTAATACTTAAGTATTAATTTTTAATTAAGGGAAAATTTCAAATGTTGGCATGAAGTGCCTTCATTTTTTCGAATAAGGGTCTGGAGTAGATCTTATCTCAAATAAGGGCATGTAGCATACTCATTTTCTCAAATAAAAGCCTGACGTAGATCTCGTTTCAAATAAAGACCTGGAGTGGCTATATCAGTTTCAAATAAGGATTTGACTTCTATCGGCTATCACCGGAGCCGGCAGAGGCCACCCTTCACCAACGTCGGGCGAGGGCCGCCCTTGCCTGAGGTCGGCAACCTCCGCCGACCAAGAGCAGTGACGGCTGGGGAGGGAAGAAAAAAAAAGAAAAAAGAAAAATAAAGTAAAAAATAAAAATATATATACTTATAATTTTTTTTACTAAAATATCCTTTCTCCGACGATGGAATAGTCACCGATCGTCCAAATGTCCTTATTTGAAATGATTTGGTTACTTCAGGTTATTATTTGAAATTAATATTCACTTCGGACCTTTATTTAAGAAAATAATAGTTCTTCAAACCCTTATTTGAAAATTTCCTTTTAATTAATTATAATCTCCGAACTATTTTTTTTTATTTTGGTTTGTCTCATATCTAACTCTCCTCCTCATTATCTGACTTTTTATTCTATCTCTTGCAAAGCGTAGGGAGTCGAATCCCACACTCGTGATATCGGTGTCCCCATTGACATCTCTAAACTTTAGTCTAATATGCAACGTAATTCATAAACTTTTGATTTGTTTAATGTGATTTTTGAACATTACCCAAACGAATAATATGATCCGTAAAATTTTAATTTATTTAATGTGATCTTTGAACTTTTTGTAGTTCACGAACTACATCAAATATAAGGCCAAACTTCATGGATCATTTATGTTAGTATTCCATTTTTAATTGGTGATAATCTTGAGTACAAAAATAGAATTAAAAAGTTGTTGGATAATTGAAAATTGACAGCTGATATATTATTAATCTATTTTAATGTATATTGTGTAATATTTTAATTATTATAAATCATATACGTGTCGAACGAATTAGAGGACCTGTTCGATAACTCAATCGATTGCTTAAAAGTTTGGTGTCAGTAAGTCTAAACTTGTTTGATAATTTTAAATTGAACCAACTTAAATTATTCAATCAAGTCAATCCTTAATATGCTAAGCGAATGAGAGGTTACTTAATTTGTTCGATAGAAAATTAATTTATGTAATTAGAATTTTGCTAAGTTGATAAAATTTTGCTAAGTTGATAAAACCTACCAATAATGATCTTTATTCTTGTTATTGTAATAGATTAATATTAATCAGTATCAATTTTTATTATCGTCGAATAACTTATTTAACTCTATTTTCAGTACTAAAGATTATCAACACTTAAAATTCTGTATTTGAATTTTCAACACTTAATTTTCGGTGTTGCCAAGCAGGCCCTAAGTAACCCCTCTTTTTGTTTACCAAATGAAATGGACTTTTGACTTAATTGAATAATTTAAGTAAATTCTATTTAGAATCATCAAATAAGTTCAATCTCACTAAGTGCTGAATTTTTTGTTCTCAGCACTCAATTAGGTTATCAAAAAGGCCTCGGTCATTTTAGATCGGTTCGAGATTTGATTGATAAATAGCCGATTCTTTTCTGGTTCTTCGCAAAAGAGCACTATTTTAGGTTTCGTTTGTTTCGCGAAAAACTTACCGTGAGTATATTATTTTCTTCTTTTATGGCTATTGAATCGCTATGCGGGAAATTTATTGCCGAGAAATTTTTTTCTTGTTTTCTCATTGGCGCACCTCTAATTCAATCTTATTAAAATAAAGCCATAGCAATGTGCTCTTTGCAGTCCTCAAATCCCGAAGAGATACTTGCAACGTCGTTACAGACAGTGTCAAAGACAAAAAAAAGGTATTTTCACATCAATTTCTTAATTAGTCGACACGCTTTAATTTGCCTCGATTAATTGCGGTATATTCTATTTCGCTATCCAAATTCGACTCATGCCTTACATAATCCCACAAGGTTAAATAAAGCAATTGCTAATTCCCTAGTCTATCTACTTGGGCCAAACTTCCATATTCGAGACTATTTCAAATTAAAAAAAAAAAATTGCACCAATCTATTTAAAATGGGCTTTAGCAATGGGCTTTGGAGACGAGGCTTTATAGTCTAGCTATTCCAGCCCAGCCCACATCAGCCGTCGTTTTCGATCCCCGGAGACGCGAAAAAAAACGACGGTGCGGTCCGTGCGTTTGACCATCCGCGGGGTTCAACGGCACGTCGTTTTCGCCCGCAAACTGGGAAGACGGCCCTCGGCTCGCGCCGCAGCGTTAAAACCTTAAAACCCCCGAAGACGAAAAATGGCGGAAAGCAGAGGCTTAAACCCCCAGGAACCCTAGGAGTTGCAGAGAAGCTCCCGCGACGTCAATGGCGGATCTCGGCTCGGGTCCCGACGGGACGCGGCGCGCGGCTCCGCGTTCGGCGGCCGCGGATCATCACCCCCGGTTCTTCGGTGAGCCCGTTTTCCCGATCGTCGACTCCCTGCGCGCTTGCTTGTTCAATCACCGCAAGATGTTTCGTGCCTCGTGATTTGTGGTCTAGATGAACTGAGGCTTCGGTTTCGTTCCACATCGTACTCTGCCGGAAGGCGCGCGCTGTCGTGGAATTCCTCCTCGCGGCGGCGGCGGCGGCGGCGGCGGCTCCTCGCGAGTTCGATGGGAATGTCGTTCTGTTTGGAGTCGTTGATCGGCACGAGCTGGGCTGAAATTGTTCGTTATTGCTTTTTCTTCCCGAAAAAACGAGTGGAGCGAGACGGGGTTTAGGTTTGTTTAATTCGGGATGTAGCATATGTCGGTTTCCCGCTCCGTCTTGATCAGGTGTTGCTGCGACCGAGTTCATCCGTATGTGTGGATCGTAGTTTATCTACAGTTGGAAGCATGAAAATTTGATTAGTTGCATAGGTAAATTAATTCAGCAGGCCCCCGTATCTGGATAATTGATCATCAATTTTCGTTGTCTCTGTCGGGGAAAAGTTGTTGAGGCCTCTGTTAGTTCTCTGCATGCTTCTTCTGTGAACTTATGAATTTTATGGAGGTTGATCTTCATTTTTGGGTGCAGTATGGAGGGAGTTCTTATGGGGTGCTGTTGCTGGGGCTTTTGGCGAAGGAATGATGCACCCTGTTGATACGGTCAAGACACGGATTCAAAGTCAGGCGATTCTCAGTGGGAGTCAGGTACAAACACAAACTATCGTGTCGGTGTTTTGTAGTGTGTGTTACTTAATGCTGCGGCGTCGCCTAAACCCAGTGTGACATGGTTGAAAAAAGAAGCGTACCTGAGTTGTTCTTGAGTGTCTCACTTGGCTCTCCCTGCTTTGCTTGCCAATGAATTATTTGTACTACATGGATATATGTGGATGCAATTTTTATCAGAATCAAAAGAGTGTACTACAGATGGTCCGTACAGTGTGGTCTGCAGACGGATTAAGGGGTACAACTTTCTTGTTGTGTTTTTTAGTACCTTTCATCATTACTCTTGCTGCATTGCTCATGGTGTGTACTTATTCACTGTAGGGTTTTATAGAGGTATAGCGCCTGGAATTACTGGATCAATTGCAACTGGAGCAACGTATTTTGGTTTCATAGAATCCACCAAGAAGTGGATTGAAGAATCAAATCCTGATCTTGGGGGGCACTGGTCTCATTTTTTTGCTGGGGCATTTGGTATACTATGCTGGACTCTTATACCCTTTCTGCTTAACCAAGCAATGTGCATCTCTCATTTGATTTCTCCCCTTTGGATGTAAATGTCTTATACGTATGATTTCCAATTTATGCAACCAATGCATGATGCATGGAAAAATAGGGGAAACCCTCTGGATTTCACTTGGTTTGATCAATGACTGTCATACCTCTGAGGGCTCAAAACTCCAATCAAACTCTTTGAATTTCAGGAGATACCCTGGGTTCTTTTGTATACGTTCCTTGTGAAGTGATGAAGCAGCGTATGCAGGTCCAAGGCACCAAATCGTCATGGAGATCAGTGGTCCAGAAAGATAGAGTTACCTTGAAATCTAATGCCCCTATGTATGGCTATTATAATGGAATGTTTCAGGCTGCCTTTTCAATATGGAAGGAGCAGGGATTGAGGGGACTTTATGCGGGGTAACTATTACAGTCAAACTTCCTACGTTCTTATGGACGGTATACATTTGTTAGATTTCGTCTGTAGACAATTAAAGTAGAGAGAGAGAGAGAGAGAGAGAGAGAGAGAGAGCTCACCCCTCTTTTCTTGGTAAAAACATTTCAATGCCAAGAATTGCTTATAAGTGAAATGTTCACAATTATCAGGTCTTTTTTTCTGTATATCCTTGTCATTTCTAGCCATTGCAATACTGAGAATCACTCCCTTTTCTTTTCTTTCGCAGATACTGGTCCACACTTGCTAGGGATGTTCCACTTGCCGGTCTTCTGGTAAGTTAATAAAATAAGTGATGTCTCTTTTCAATTGCCTTATCTAATTTTATCCATGCTATCTTGCCTTCGTATCTGCTTTAGTACTCCCTCTACTGCACATGAGGATAATTAAGCACCCTGAATTGTTTGGTGTGTCATCCAGTTACTAGTTTACATCTTTGCAGGTCATGTTTTATGAAGCACTTAAAGAGATGACAGAGTATGGCAAGCAGATGGGGGTATCAGAATCAAATCTCCATCTTAGCAGTTCAGTAGAAGGATTTATATTAGGTGGATTAGCTGGTGGTATGTCCATGCTCATGCATTATTGCGTTTTATTAGATTTTTATTATTACTGTGATCTTTGTGCATCATGACATCAATCTAAGGCTCTGTAATACATTCAGGTTTTAGTGCTTATCTTACTACTCCTTTGGATGTCGTCAAGACGAGGTTGCAAGTGCAAGGATCAGCGACGAGGTAACCTGATGCTATTTTGTTTAGAGACGCATGGCTTCGTATTGGTGCAAAGACCGTACTGTAGATGTTTCATCACTCTTTCAAAGCTTTTAAGAGAATTTGCCTCTTCCCCATCCTGTCTCTCTTACCCACCGGCTAGCACTATTATTGGGGCTTCTGAATTAGTTGAATGTTCTTGCTTGAGTGCACAGATCAACGGCTTCTGATCTGTGCCCCATAGCTAGTTGTGTTATATCTTTCTAGTTTCCATGACATGACATCTGTCGATCTCTATAGTCTGAAGTGTTATTCGGTGGTGTTACTAGTTAATATTGTTCGGTGTCAATTGCCATCTGGTTATAAAAGGGGTGGCAATTTCATGCAATATGTGAGGAAGAACGATGAGGCATATTGCTAGAAAGATAGAGCTTGCGAATGTTTCATTGTCATTGTGACAAAAAGGGTCGTTCCAGTAATTCCATTGCATACTTAAGAGCTTCGTCTTTGTCATCCTGTACACTAGGTCATACATATGTTCTGGACGGATAAATCATCCTCCATGGTTTTCCTTATATCAAGTGAACTGAGAATCACGATGGAAAGACAAGTTCTAATAGCTTCTTGTCTCAGGTACAATGGCTGGTTCGATGCAATTCATAGCATATGGCGGGTAGAGGGTGCGAAGGGAATGTTCCGAGGGAGCGTGCCAAGGATTACATGGTACATTCCGGCCGCCGCTCTCACATTTATGGCTGTTGAATTTCTGAGAGACCATTTTAATGAAGAACTGGACAACAATAACGCACAAGAAGTCTCCACTCTATCGATAGAGAAAACTGGGCCGTTAACAGAAGTGGCTTAGTGACCACTAATCTTCAATCTTCCCTACCGATTTTCATGGTGGAGAGGGGGCATTGTATTTTACCATATTCTACCATTTTTAAAGATCCACGAAGTTGAACCTTATCGTGGAAATAGAGATGGAAAAACTGAAAGACTGATGCGCTCGCTCTCGCCTTTGGCGGAAGATCGAGTTTCTTGGGTGTCGCGTGAGACCTTGAAGAGGCAAAGAACAGTGAGGGAGAAAATTTTTCGACTGAAGGGCTTGCCCGAGCCGAATACTCTCATAGGGATGTAGCAAAACCATTAGAATCTCTTTAGCGAAAGATTCATTTGTGAAAGTTTCTCCTCTTTAAGAATATTATCCAGAGTTGATGAGCCGATTGGACCTATATACTAGAACAAGTATGATGTACAGGGGTTCCAATGTGGATGGTTTGCTTTGGGCCAGAACCCTACTTAATTTTGGCGCGCCATCAAGTCAAGAAGGCGCACTACCATTTGGATAAAAAGATGCAAAGCAAAACGAAGGCAATGAAACATCCCTTTTTAGACAAGATCTTGCTACATTTTGCCACAAATCTTGTACACTGAAATCCTTAAATCCTCTCCTTTGCTTTGCAAAAAACAGGATTTAGGATAAAATTGTAGCTCGGTTTGTTTTGCGAAAGATATTTTTCATCGTCCACGAATATATTTAGACATTAAATATTATTTATAATGAAAATATTTTTTATTAATTAATTATTTCATGCGATGCAAGCTATTATGTTTAGAAAAATATTTTTTAAATTATTTATTTCCGCACAACAAATGGAGTCTAAGAATTGAAAATGACCCCTTCAGTGTCCGGTGGTCAGTGCATAGTTTTTCAATGACAAGAAGAAAAGAAAAAGAGAGAAAAGAAGCCCCAAGTCATGATGAATCCTTGTAATTTGGGAAATGATATTAATAGACTCTAAATTTTCACTTTAACTTTTAATTTGTTTAATTTGGTTCTTGAACTGTTCTTAAATGTTCAATGTTGATCTTAAACTTTCAATTTGTTCGATTTTGGTCCCTCAAATTTCCAACAAAGTCAAATAAGTCTTTCAACACTATTCAAAAGTTGTCATAATTATACCAATGCCATAACTAAGAATATTTTTTCTTTTCAATCATTTTCCTAAATTAACAAAACTACGCTATCTTTTTATTAACTTTTTTACCTTTTTGATCTTATGAAGTTTATTTTAGCTTATAACTTCCGTAATAGTAAAACTAGATCATTTAAAGTTGTGTCGCATTGATATTCATGCTATTTTATGCCTAAAAATTTCATGAGTATATCTAGAAATGACATTGATTTATTTATACATATCCATATTTATATTAATCTAAATCTTGTTCCTCATTATTTATAAGACACAAAGCCGAAAAAGATTGAAAATTTTATCAATCTAAAATCCTAGGAACAAGAGCTAGGTTATTGAAAATTTTATCGATATGAGATTTAGATTAAAATGGGTACGAGTATATAAAGATAAATTAATATCATTTGTAGATATATTTATGAAAATATTTAGACTAAAACTAATAGGAAAATCAATCCAATACAATTTTAAATGAGTTATTATTATACTATTATACTGATCATAAGTTAAAATTTACTTAAATATAACTAGTGTAATATATAGATAGACCACAATGCTAAAAATGTAATAAAAAGATGGCATATTTTTTTTTTTATTGATTTAGGAAAACGATCGAAATGAAAAAATATTGTAAAATTCGAAAAAATAGTGTGATCATAAAAACTCGTGAATAGTACAAAATATGGGTGAGTAGTTCCAAGTTCCGTATAAGTTTCACCTAGAATTTGGAACCTACTAATTGGTACGAGTTTTCTATTTTTTAGAACTTAGAACCTACCCTGCATATTTTGAAAATTAAAACCTTCCCTGTCATGAGTTCCGAGATTGGTTCCGAGGTCTATTTAGGTTCCACTTTAATTATTTATTGAACGTTTGTAGTGAATCATCACCTTTAATGATTAACATTTAATAATATAATCCACTAAACACAATTTATATTTAAGCATATAAAAATATGAAATATTAACAAAGTAAAAGTCTCAGTCATAAAATGAAAGTTCGAACTAGTGATTTTAAATTATACATTCATTATCGGACGTCATTGAATACCACAAGATCATGCAAATACATAGACCAAGTAAAATACAAAAAACTTATTTCCGGTTCTAGATTCCACTTACTTAGAACCTCAAAGGTCATAACTTACCCGTTGAAATAGGTTTCTCAAATTTAGAACCTGAAACTTATCCTGTATATCCTATAATTCGAAACAGAACAGGTTCCTATCGGTTCGATTCTCAGGTTCCCGCTCTACCCTGGAATCATGCTCACCCCAAGTACAAAAGGACTAATTTGACACTATCAAGGAAAGTCGAGGGACTGAATTGAATAAACCGAAAGTTAGGGGACTACATTGAAAAATTAAGGAAAAAAATTGGGACTTTTCCTCCTGCAATTCGAAACTGCAAAATATTAGATAGAAGCTTCTTCCTTCCGTGGGAGCAAATTCCCGTTGAATCCTCGACGGAGCTTTGCCGAATCTGCATAAACCCTAGTCCAAGAAATCGATAAGCAAAGCACCGTCGCTGGAGAATCCCTCTCGCGAATTTCCGACGGGCGAGGCCACCGGCGGCGGCGGCGATGGCATCGGAGAAGCGGTGCCACTACGAGGTGCTCGGCCTGTCGCGCGACTGCACCGCCGACGAAATCCGCGCCGCCTACAGGAAGCTCGCCCTCCAGCGCCACCCGGACAAGCTCGTCCAGTCCGGCGGCCTCTCCCCGGAGGACGCCACCGCTCAGTTCCAGGAGCTCGCCCACGCCTACGAGGTCCTCTCCGATCCCAAGGAGCGCGCCTGGTACGACTCCCACCGCTCCCAAATCCTGTTCTCCGATCGCGGCGGTGGCTCGTCGGTGAGCTCGCCGGTCCCGGACCTGTTTGCGTATTTCTCGAACACCGTGTTCTCGGGATATTCCGATTCGGGGAAGGGGTTTTACAAGGTGTACGCAGATGTGTTCGATAGGATTTACGCGAACGAAATCGGTTTCGCGAGGAAGATGGGGTTGGGGCTCGATTCGGTGAGGGAGGCGCCGCTCATGGGCAATCTGGAGAGCCCGTACGCGCAGGTGACGGCGTTTTACAATTACTGGCTGGGTTTCTGCACGGTGATGGATTTCATGTGGGCGGACATGTACGATGCCGCGGCGGGCGTGAACCGGAAGTCGAGGAGGGTGATGGAGGAGGAGAACAAGAAGCTCAGGAAGAAGGCGAGGAGGGAGTTTAACGAGACGGTGAGGGGGTTGGCGGAGTTTGCGAAGAAGAGGGACAAGAGGGTGGTTGATATGATGGTGAAGAGGAATGTGGAGAATGAGAAGAGGAGGGAGGAGGAGAGGGAGAGGAAGAAGCGGCTGGAGAGGGAGAGGATGGAGAGGGTGAAGGCGTACGAGGAGCCGGAGTGGGCGAGGGTCGAGGAGGAAGCGGGCGAGGAAGGAGGGTCTTCGGGGGAAGATGAAGATGAGGAGAGGAAGGAGGAGAAAGAGCTCTATTGCGTTGCGTGCGGAAAGAAGTTTAAGAGCGAGAAGCAGTGGGAGAATCACGAGAAGTCGAAAAAGCATAAGGAGAAGGTTGCCTCATTGAAGGAGTCATTTGTCGAGGGGGAGGATGAGGAGGAGGAGGAGGAGAACGAGGATGCTGAGGCGACGGGAGTTGAGGAAGATGGGGTGGAGGAGATAGGAGAGAGGATGAGGGATGATTTGGAAATTAAGGAGGAAGAGAAGAAGCAGATTGAGGATGGGTGCGAGATGAGCGAGGAAGAGAGGTCCTTCGATGTTGATGAAAGCAAAAAGGAAGAAGGGACTAAGGAGATGGAAGGACCTTCTCACAACGAGGATGACGAACTCGATGAAATGAGTGTTCTTGAGGCAATGTTGTCCGGGCGCAAGAACAGAAGGAAAATGGCTGCAATGCAGGAGCTTAGAGCGTCTTCCAAAATTGATGCACAAAACGGTGCAGAAGAATTCATGGAGTATGATAGCACGAAAAGCACCAGAAGGAATCGTGGGGCTAAGAAAGAGAGGTCCAGAAAGAACAACGGAGAAGACGCAGACACTGGTAATAGCAAAGCTAATGATCAGAGTGGTGATAGAACAAATGGAGATGATGGTGCAGTTGTGGATGGCTCGGCTTGCGAGTTCCTTCAGAAAGACAAAAGCGAAGCCATAGGAGGCAATGAAGTGGCGAAAAATCAAGCTCTAAACCAGTCTTCTGACAGAAAGAAAACGGGAAAGAAAGATCCGATCACTAAATCAAATAATGCACCTAAAGGGAGGAAGGCCAAGGTAACTGAACATGTTGTCATTTTGCTCAGTACTCTTTTGTTGAAGTTACGAGTCGTTTCATATCAGCATATCTTTTCTCAACCCATGGCATTTGAATGTTAGCAAAATTTGTTGCTGTCGAGGTTATTCACTTTCAATGAGTCATCTATATTTACTTTCACTCTTTCCTACGTTAAGGACTGTGTGTCACGGATTTTATTGGTCCAGAAACAGTTGGAATTTTTGCGAGTTATAGACCAGTGGTGTTCCAGTGCCTTGACTCTCAATCTCGCCTTTCCTGTCTCTATATCCTTGCATTACTCCAGGAGTTAGATGTCCATTATCTTGTTTTAGAGCTTGCTCTAATTTTGCCTGATGTTGGATACACATCTTGATGCAGGCATCAGCGAAGAATTCTGACAATCTTTGTGAGACCTGTGGACAGGATTTTGATTCCAGGTAATAAAATTGTATGGTCGTTTGATCAGAGCACCACGGTTCCTAGTCCTTGCTGTTCTTCCTTTCATTGATTTTTTCCGTCATGTTACGATAACCAGGAACAAATTGCATAAGCATTTGGGAGAGACGGGCCACGCTTCGCTGAAATACCGAAGATGAAATACCCGATTCAGTTTTGCTTCATTGAACCATCCCTAAGTTAGGGACAATGCATTTACAGGGCTCTATTTCGGTGCCCATTATTTTGTTCTTTTCATTGTTTCAATTGAAGAGGGCAATAAGCATTTGAAGGCAGCATGGGATCTTATTTTTATGCTGATTCAAGGCTGGACATCATCTCATGTGCATGCGGGAGTAGTTGATTGAAGTCCACGTCCTAAATGATCAAATGCTCCGTAGGAGCAAATGTATTTCATCTTGTTGGTGTCTGAAAACTTTTTTGGTCGGCGTCCTAGTCTTCTTGACTGTAACTGTGACAATACTATGAGCCTTTCTGTATGGTTAAAGGAGAGCTATATACATCACGTTAACTGTGACAATACCTTTTGAGTTCTCATAAATATAGTTCGCCTGTTGCTATGTTCTCGCCACCTCCATGCGTTGTAGCGCATTCAATCCGGGGTGGCAGAGGCTAAGTGTCTCGACCGGACGATTGACGAGGAAACATAGCAACTATAATTCAGTTGCCGACATGGCACAAGATCTGAACGATGTAGGATTGGTTTTGGACAACAATTTCATAACTTTCACTGCTGCACAATTTTTGAACAACCGAAACCAGCTATCCATAATACAAAAGCCGAGAGATATTCGCATACTTCCAAACGGTAGAGAAGTCAGGGAGGTGTCGGTTGTTAAGGCTGTGATTCTTAGCCATTATGTTTCTGAAAATAATTTCTACTCAGAAATGATTTTTTTTAT
The DNA here is from genome assembly GCA_024500025.1 of Syzygium aromaticum. Taxonomy (NCBI): domain Eukaryota; kingdom Viridiplantae; phylum Streptophyta; class Magnoliopsida; order Myrtales; family Myrtaceae; genus Syzygium; species Syzygium aromaticum. The sequence goes on along the minus strand of CM044886.1, from coordinate 3,437,395 downwards.
TTCGTTTCTGAAAATAATTTCTAAGCATTTGAAAGTATTTGGTAACGGTCTGAAATTTTCATTCCTAGAATAAAAAAGAAATGAAAATGCATTTCGTAAATGTACAAAAAAAAAAATTATTATTAATATTTTATTCTTTCTTTACTTTTCTTTTTTTCTTCTTCTCTTTCTTGGCTGTGGCCGGCAACCAACCACAGGCCAAGGCCGATGAGGACAAGGGCTAGACCCTCGCAGCCATGGCAAGAGCAGCCCTCGCTAACCTTTTCCAGCCCTCAACCAAGCCGCGAGCCTTGACGGCGGCCCTCGCCGGCTTAGACAAGGGTTGGAAAAGGCCGGCGAGGGCCGCCCTCGCCCAGGTCGCGAGGGTCTAGCCCTCGCCCTCACCAACAAGGGGGACCTTCGCTTGTGGTTGGCAAGGGCCGCGACACCCTCGCCGGCCCTAGCCGTTCGCCAGCCCTTGCTAGTCGCCGGCCACCGACCACAGGCCAGGAAAGAAGAACTAGCCACAGTCAGGAAGGAAAGAAGAAAAAGAAAAAAAAGATTTCTCTTCTATTTCTAATTTTTGTTCTTATTGCTTCTTGATTTTGTTTCAAAACTAATTCTGACAACAAATTTGTACTCGGGAACAAAAAATTTACTAAATGAATTTTTGTTATTTTTTTGTTTCCGAGAACAAAAAAATAGAATTAGTCATTATTTGACAAGTTACCAGACGCGCCTGATACTTTCCTTTTGTGCTCTTCAACTGAAGCAACCCGGGGCCAAACAATCAACTTGGCGGGGAGATTACAATTGTCCTAGTTCTTCAAACTAGGAGCTAATTCCTGAGGTGGGTAGTCTAATTCAGTTAGCCCCCAAGAATTAACTTCTGGAAGGTTCACCAACCAAGTGGCGACGGCTTTCTTTTCTTGGCTTATGTGACTCACGGCGCAATCTCACTCGCGTGACATGAGGTTTCAGCAACCTTCGATAAGATGGCCATTAGGATCCGCTCACCCACAGAAGCCGTCTTCAGACCCTTCAATGCCGTGTAAGAGTCCGACGCGACCAGAACCTGCCTGTGGCCTCTGTCCCAAACCAACTTCGAACCTCGAAGAATAGCCCACGAGTGTGCGGCCAAACTACTCCACTTAAAGGCACGTACTTGTTGAACTTCTGAGCTTCAATCCACAATTTTCCTCCTTCAGGTATAAACCAACTTCTATGTGCCTGCTGAGTATAAACAACATTAGTCAAAACATTAACAATATCGCTCAAAACTCGAATAACTGTTTGTGTCGATCTATTTACATGCACCAAGAATGTCTCTTTTTTCTATTGTCTCCCTTTTCCTTTTCTATTAGATTCCTTCTGGTGCATCCTAATTCCTTCTCTGACCCAATTTATAACTAACCATAACTAGTGTTCCCACAACTCATTCACTGAAAAGTGAACATGGCAATTAGACTAGTTGCAGACAGATGACCACATTACCCTCCAACTTTCTGGATTCTTGGCACTCTTGAATGTCTCAACTATTTTTCATGCAAGATGGTGATCTGATCACATTACATAAGCTCAACAGTCCTTCAATCAGCGTTGCAGGTGATTAGAAATATAGAATCTATTATGATAAACATAAGTATATTAAAGAGCCTCTGAGAAAGGAAAAAAAATGAGAAGTATGCAGAAATAAGGCTGAAACTTTCAATTAGATGTGCAGGGTCAATGACAGTGACATCTCACGTGACCAAAACAGCATGCACATTTAGCCTGGTACAGAGAAACCTATCCACAAACCAATCACCGCAAGTCATGAGAAGCATCTAAACGATGAGTAGAATTTTGCGTTTAGTTATTGAAACCTGTTTTGTCATCTTCCAGCTAAATCTGTAAAGACTCCAGAGAATTACCAATAATCTATTGGCCATATGGGTGAAGAAATTAGCAATTCCATGAACAGAGACTAATTAATCATCCTCAGCTACCTGTCTTTAATAATATCGCAGGTATTATGTCTTCAGTTTCCATTTGAAGTGTCAATTCTTCAAGAACACCATAAACATCCTTCATACCGAACTGCAAGGCCCTCCCGGATGAAAACATATAGAACTTATTGCTCAACTCAATCCAACTCTGGCCTGGGACTTTCTTCAAACCATTCTCCTTGGCAGAAATCCGCAGTCTTGCAGAATCATCCCACTGGCCATTTGCAGCATAAATGTTAGAGAGAAGCATATAGCTTCCCGTAGTTTCCCAATTCTGATTGAAAACGTGTGAGGCTGTTGCCTCCGCAAAATCTGTGTCTCTATACATCCTGCAAGCATTAAGAAGAGCTCCCCAAACACAAACATTAGGAGTCATTGGCATGGCTTTTACTATCTCTCCAGCTTCCTGCAAGGAACCGGATCGACTCAACAGATCAACTAGACATGCATAGTGTTCCATCAGTGGCTCAATTCCAAACTCTTCAGTCATTCGATCATAAAGTTTACGACCCTCAACAACAAGCCCGGCATGACTACAAGCAGAGAGAACAGCAACAAAAGTGACCTCATCTGGCTTAATTCCAGTTTCCACCATTCCATCGAAATATCTCACTGCATCTTTTCCTAAACCGTGCATTCCACACCCCGCGATCATTGAGTTCCAAGAGATCAAGTCCTTCACAACAAGTTTCTTGAACACCAGGCTCCCCTCATTAAGGCATCCACATCTCATGTACATTGTGATCAAGCTGTTCGCCACCAGGAGGTTATGATTCAACAAAGCCCGAACCACATGGCAGTGGACTTCCCGACCAAGGTTGAGCGCCGCCAACTCTGCACAAACTGATAAGACACTGGAGATGGTTACAGCATTCCCCACGATGTTGGCAAGCTGCATTTGTCTGTAGAGTTCCAAAGACTCTCTCCCTCTCCCTGCAGAAGCAAATGCATCGATGATGACACTCCAACTTATCACATTGGGCCTCACCAATGAGCAACCATTGGATTTTTTGAGCTGGGAGAATATTTCAAAAGCCTTGTCACATAATCGAGATTCTGCATACGATGTAATTAGAGCATTCCAACTGACTATGTTCTTGGATTCCATTTCTAAGAACAATTGGCTAGCATCTTTTAATTGTCTTTGCTTCCCATATGCACATACTAATGAATTCTTCACAATCAAATAAGCTTCACAACCAACTTTTATAACAAGTCCATGAATTGCTTTAACCATGTGGAGTGCAATCATGTTAGAACAAACAGATAAAACCACAGCTAGTACTTCAGCACTCGGACCAATTCCTCTCATTCTCATCAAACCAAATAATTCCACAGTTTCAACATGGTGGCCACTTCTGGCATGACTTGACAATAACGATGTCCATGTGACCACATTTGGCTCTACTCCTTCAGACTCCATGCGCCGAAACATCTCAAGAGCCCCATCACAGTTGAATTTCAATGCAAAGCCCGAGATCATCGTGTTCCACGAAATACAGCTCCTAGCACCCATTCTATCAAACAGCTGAAGCGCGATGCTCAGTTGCCCAAGCTTCGCATACACACCCATCAATCCATTCACCACATGCAAATTATTGTGCAAGCCCATTTGCAAAGCGTGACAATGAACACTCCTGCACCAGATTGAGCTACCCATTTCGGCACAACCTCTCATCACCAAAGGGAATGTGAACCCATCACCCAAAACCCCGACTTTTCTCATCCCAACATATAGCTCCAAAGCTTCTTCATGACACCCATTAGAGGCATAAGCTCTCAAGATCGAGTTCCACAGAAGCAAATTTGACTTGCACTCCGCGGGCGTTTCATCAAACACGATGCGGGCATCGCCGAGAAGCCCGAACCGGGCGTAGACCGACACCAGCCGAGCCGCCAAGAACGCGGAGCCGGAAGCGCCGGCGACGACGATGCGCGCGTGGACGCGTCCTGGTTGCTCGGCCGAGCAGCATCGCCGGAGGAGGTGATCGAAGAGATCGAGGAGTTCATTGCGGGTGGGAGAGGAAGAGGGCGAGCTGGGTTGAGATCGCTCGCGGGAGAGCGAAGAGAAGAGGCGGCGATCGGTGAAGTTCAGTGCGAGCGCGAGACGAGCTCTGGGGATGAGTTTCGGGCGGGAAGAGTGAAGCATGAAGCACGACAATGATGCTTGCTTCACGGACGCACATAATCCAAGCGACTCAACTCATTGAACAACAGAGACAACGGTCCCCCAACTTTGGCCTCACCCCGTAACATAATTCTCGAACTTTTAATTTATTGAATATAACCCTTCAAGTTTAGTCTAACGTTCAATATGATTTCTGAACTTTTGGTACATATTCAACGTAACTCCTGAATTATATAAAAATATTCAATATAATTCATGGACTTAAATTAATTGAATGATTAAATTAAAAAATTTCTATTTAATTCATGAACTAAATTAAATATATACTAAAAATTCAAAAATAAAAATAAATAAATTCAAAATTCAAAAACCACATTACGCATTGAGTTAAAATTTAGAAATTACATTAAATAAATTAAAATTTCAAGAAACACATTGCACATTAAATCAAAGTTTAGGAATTGTATCGCTATATTTCAGCCCTGGACAGAACATTGCATATACAGCCCATGAAAGATGCGGAATTGATTTTGGACAGCAACTTCACAGTTTGTCACTTCCAAAGCCTACACTGAATCAGGGGATGATCAGTATCTTTACAATTGGTAATTTCATAGTATCTGAAACCAGCTATACAATACCTAGGAGCTATACAATAAGCCGTGAGATGTTTTAGAATTTCCTAAGCCTAGAGGAGTCAGGGAGGTTGTTGGTTAATAGCTTCCTTTTCATGCTCTTCGGCCAAAGCAGCCCCGGGGCCAAACAATCAACTTGGCGGGGAGATCCCGTTGTCCTGGTTCTTCAAAATATGAGCTAATTCCTGAGGTGGGTTGTCTAATTCAGTTCGCCCCCAAGGATAGAGTTCTGAATGGTCCGCCAACCAAGCAGCGGCAGCATTCTTTTCTCGGCTTATGTGACCCACATTGCAATCCCAATCACGTGACATGAGGTCTTGGCAACTTCGGATAAGATCGCTGTTCGGATCGCTTGTCTGTGGAGCCATCTTCAAACACTCCAATGCCGTGCAAGAGTCCGACGCCACCAGAACCTGCCTGTACCCTCTGTCCCAAACCAATTTCAAACCTTGAAAGATAGCCCACAAGTCTGCTGCCAAACTACTCCACTTACCCAGATTAAGGCTATAACCCAAAACCCATTTCCCAGATGAGGTGTGCACTGTTCCACCAGCTCCGGCAGAACCTGTGTTTCCCCTGGAGAATCCACTGGTATTCAGCTTGACCCAATTCCTATATGAACAGCCAAATTCCGGCAAACCGACCTTTTTATTGGGTTTCTCTACCATAGGCGGTAGTTTCGGACTCCTTTCAACGACGTTGCGCGTATCCGTATCTAATGCAATCTCTTGGACTTCAACTTTCACTCGCTGATTTGATTGTTTTGCGGTTTCCACTCCACTGGAAGAATATACGCGTTCAGAACATGTATCTTCTCTTTTCACGTTAAATGTGGGGCAGCATGTGATTTTAACAAGTGGCGAACTGGTACAATTAGCTGCTACAGGATCCACGACCACCTCTTGGGCATGTTCCTACCAGAAGAGTATCCCTGTAGTTAAGTATTATGATTCTGAGAGCAATCACTTATTGATTTTGTTTCAGCAAAGTACTTTCACCTGAAAGCTCTCCCCAAAGTCTGTCCCAGGCAAAGCAATCTCATCTACAGTTCCTTCTTCATGGCTTGTACCGCCCCCCTTGAAAAAATTCCTCGAGAGGTCATCAATTCCAGTGATACTGACAATTGCGCCGCTCTTGTTGCTATTGGGATGACCATTATTTGAGTGGTCCTCAACAGAAAGAGTTGGACGAACATTGAGCTCCTCATGCAAACTTTCATAATCAAGAGTACTCTTAGCACTGCGAAAGATTCCCCACAGGAAGTATTCGCTTTGGAACCCCACAATAAACACTACAAAAGCAAAAAAACATGAAGTCGCATCAGAGAAAATTCGAAGCATCACATACTGTGAGCAACCGCATTCAAGTCTATCAAAACAAAGGATGATTTATGACAAAGAACACGAGGTTGCCACTGTGTAGGGTCTGTGTGGCCGAATACCTAACTAGCTTCCAAATAGGATCTCAAATCTGCTGGCACGTTTATCATTTTAATGATCATGCAGTGGCCATTTGGCCATTGGGAAGTTGTATGATTGCAATATGCTAGAATGAATGACATAACTGTTGATTAGACAGAACTTCAGCTCTCATCCATGATGGAATTTGTCAATCAGGCAGACTTCTTGGAATTCATGTCAAACACATACTACAATAGCATCGTGAATGGCTACAGGCGAATGGAAGAGGCTTACCGCATACTATATCAACAACACCATTCATTCTGACAAATTATTCCTCACATTTAAGACACGTGCATCTAGCCAACCATTGAAATTGTACCAGCATGAAGCATCGGGTAAATGTTCTCTCTCTCCATTCTTAAGGGCTACAATGTTGCAGGAACAGACATGTAAGAGTTTTTATTCCTTTCTATGGACGGGGTGGGGAAAAAGAAAAACCATACTAGGTGAAACATGCACAATGAAAAATCAATCACAGGAAAGAGCTGCCAAAACCTACAATTAACCTACGACTAAACTAGAGTAGCTTCACTGATCTCAAAGCCTTGTAAAGATTATTGAGGTGAAGCAACCAGTGAGCTGCATGTACCTTCTAATAGAAAGGTACATATCCTCTGAACTCCAACTTCACACTAATCTAGTTGGAAGTCTCAGGAACTAAAGCCTGTGTATAAACCTTCCATCAATGTCGAGCACTGATTATCCAAAACTACAGCTTCAGTTTGTCTAAAAATTATCCATTCTCAAGTATGCCAAAGTAAAAACTCTTCTTGCATTACTGTCAATAGTAAAGCACCCAAAATGAATGCCCGAGAAGAAAAAATAAAGGAAATTCCCAATTAAAATAACATCCAGCACATGTGCAGAAGGATCTAACAAAACCGGAACTCACAATGTGAATCCACGTGTAATTCTTTTGATGTGAATAGCAGCAACTCCGCACCATTGATAACACCTCTCATTGCATACTCCTGGCTAACCATGAGCTGAACAAGGGCAGAATATTTTGCAATGTACCTATAAGTTATGATAAATATTTATGGCATCAACTGCCGATCACGTCCAATTAAAAAATACCAAGCACTAATTCATTAAGTGGTTTCTTTTAATAAACAAAGAGGTTGAACTAACCTATCAACAGTATTTGCAGGATAAAAGTACAAACCAATGTCACCGATACCAGGGCCTTCATTTTGAAATATGTCCGTCAAAATATGGGTCAGAGGGATTGGCTCCATACAAATCTCCAAAGGCATATGCAGTGACAGCACATATGCTTTCCTATGAACACTGCATGGAGGATGCGCACGGAACAAATAGCTGCTATCATCGGGGAAAGCATCGCCCAGAAATTTCAACCTTCCGCTGGTGGAGAACAGAGAACGCCCAAGTTACATAATATGAGATAATTCAAACTTTAAAAGTGCTCAATGTTAGGATTCACCTAATTCAATACATAATCCTTGAAAAAATTCACTTGCTTTCATCAGGATCCAAGACTATAAATTCACTAGCAACATTCAGCCAAGAAATTCCCTATCTATCCACAAGATTATCTTTCGGTAAGCTTAAAGAATAAGTTTCAAGCACAGCCCAAAATATTTCCTCACACCTATATGAGTATTCATGTGACATCGTATGCAGGGGGAGACGAGTAGCAGTAGATAATATATCTGCAAGGCACAAAAAGTTTCAATGGCAAAAGGAGAATCAGAAAAAGCAATGATGTGCAGAAAACAAGTGCAAACTGAGTTTGCCATGTTGGTGAAGGACTATTAGCACCACCTGCATGGAGCCCCCGAGTTGCTTGCCATATTGGTGAAAAGAGTACAAGAGGTAGAAATCCTACTTTGTTATTCAAAGATAAAAGCATAGAAATGTCAACACTAAAAGATGCAACCAACCATTCCATAAACTTGAGCTATTGCTTCACATCCACTTGAGTTTGGCATGGTTTTCTCACACTGCTTTCTGCTGAGAATTACATGCATGATCTTTATCAAACCTTACAAACCCCTCTATTCAAAAGGCATGACTCTTCTGTCTCGCCTCATTTGTCCCTAATTGTCCAAATTTGAGGTTGTAATAAGTCTCATAAATGTGCCTTTCTCAATACAACAATCGAAGTCCTACGATCAAATTCATTGAAAACAGTTTCCCCAAATTGTATGCCTCAAACATAAACAGATTTTAAACAAATCAAGTAAAATTGATTGCTCACCTCCATGTTGCAGATAGAGCAGGAAGATAAGGCCGACATACTTCGAGTTTAGGTAGAATATAGTGCAGGAATCTAGTCTCCTCAAAAGTATAACCATATTCTGCTACAGCATCATTGTTGCCTCCTATACAACACGAATGAAAAGTTGGTATAGATGGTCTGCAAAATGATCTAATGCAAGGACCCTGGAGAAAAGAAATATTTTCACATAACACACTACTAGGCATAGCCCAGTTAAAATCGCAAGATAATGATAATTAGAAAAGCATTTGTATGATGAACGTAAACCCCAACTGGACATCTACTAACTGTTATTTATAGAGAGAAGATAAATCCTCCAAAAGTTCAAACAGAAAAGCAATGTATGGCTGGATGGTAACGAGTTATCACACATGAGATAAATCAAAGACATGGTAATCGCCGGTCATGTTTGGAGAAAAACAATCATCACATGAAAAAAGGAGGGAAAAAGAAGAATTCCTGTCTTAGAGAACTGAACAACAAAATTAGGGAAAGTATCATCTTCCCCAAAGTTTTCACATAGAAGTATCCTTCCAAGCCTTTCAGGATACAACCACCATAAAGCACACAAGTCCCTTTCTGTCATAAAATCCCACTTCTCCATTGATAATTAAGAGAAAAGGCAGATAAGGTTGCTTCCAATTGAAGAAAAAATAGATCACTGTTGCTTCCTTGCCTGATTTATCAATGGGTTGAGAAATTCTGGATGGTGAAATGGGTGACAAGGACTCTATAGATTCTTCCTTTGCCAGAATGGATTCTTCCCTTTCAAAGGAAAGTCCATCAATATCCATCGACTGCTCCTCACCGACATGCTTCTCTGGCTGCTGAACAAGATCCTTCTTGCCTGAAATAGAGTTTATCCCATCTGTCAAGTGCAAAAGTAGTGCTTCCTTGCCTGATTTATCAATGCGTTGAGAAGATCTGGATGGTGAAATGGGTGACAAGGACTTCATAGATTCTTCCTTTGCCCGAATGGATTCTTCTTCTTCAAAGGAAAGTCCATCAATATCCATCGACTGCTCCTCACCTACATGCTTCTCTGGCTGCTGAACAAGATCCTTCTTGCCTGAAATAGAGTTCATCCAGTCTATCAAGTGCAAAAGTATTTTTTGAGAAAAGAGACGAAGCTGCCAAAGAAACATCTGAACTCAACAGCAACAAAAGAAGAAGTTGATTCAGCCAGCTTTATCATCATGAATTATGGAACTTGGCATATATGATTTATTTAATACTTATCCAAAACGAGATGTGCTAATATCTGCTCGACTGCCTTGATGCTATGCATGTAAATCATTCCATATGCAAGACAACAAACACCATCTGGCTATCAATAATGCATATGATGGCAACATTACCCATAAATGGAAATGTCAAGTTACAATATATAACCTGTATCGTCTCTAATAACTCAAGCTTTTAAGAAAAAGGCTGTGCATTCGACTTTGTATCAATCTGCTACAGTCTTGACAGTCGGTTGAAATATTACACAACAATAAATTAAAATTGTTATCATAAAAGTCACAGATGCACTTACAAAAATATTACAGATTGCAATTACTTATTCATGAAAGCCAAGCAAAACTTAAGATGCCTCACTCTCCTTTTGGACTGCTCCCTAAGTATTTAAGCTAAAGATACCATTTCCTCAAGCTGGGAATATTATAACCAACATTGAATTTGATGAACAATTTACCGTATATTATTGGCATAGTAATTTGGAAATTAGGCCGTCACCTTTCAGTTCTTTTGCTGCTGAGATGTCACGCTGCTGATTAATTGATGAACCTATATTCAAGCTTCGACTTTTTAATGGATGTCGGCAACCTGAAGATATTAAATGTTGATTGCCTTTTTCCCTCACAGGGGACTTTGAAGCAAAGACCTTGGACTTCAATGGATTCCGCTGTCTACTAGATGCCGCAGGTTTTAGGCACGTACGGCTACAAGTAGATGTCATTCTCTCTCTTGCTGATAATTTGATGACTTCTTCAGTAGGAAGATACATCACTTTACGGGGTTTGGCAGTTCTTTGCCCTTTTGGATAAACTTGCCTCTTAATTATCGATGGAGAAGTGGTATCTGGAGCTTCTCTACTGCTCGGTGATGGGACCATTGCAATGGATTCTTCTTGCAAATGCGAAATTGTCAGATTTGCATGGTCTTGGCAATCTTCACAATACCAATCTTCAGGGACTTCATGAAAAACTTGTGCCGCGCAGTAACTGGACTTGATTAATATGAGAACAAACAAAATGAATAGATTAACATTTCTCATTGGCAAGAATGTCCAAGCTAGATGTGATTGGGAGAATATGTGGAAAGAAGAAGCAAATAAATTTGATAAGAGTACATCATCAACAATTCTGTGCCTTTAGAAAATAAAAATGGGATAACATTATAACAAGTAACAAGAGGACAAGAAACCATTCCAGATGAGGGATGTTTAAGTCTTTATATAATTAAATGTCTGAAATGGGTTCTCCCGACTTAACTGAAAATTAAAGAATCTGTCTTCAGTAGTAAGTCCGAATATGATTAAGACATATCAACAACTTGATTTCCAATTATTATATTTTTCAGAGATGTCACTTCACAATAGACCAGGTTTTCCAGCAAAATGCATTTGGATTAGGGAGAGAGATCATACATATGTTGCCGAGCAGGACAACTTGAGCATGTTACCATCAATTCAGTATAACCAAGATCACCACATATATCACAAGGATCATCCTGCAATAAGAGAGATTTAATCACAAGGGAAAAAGAGGAAGTTGCGAAAACACGAAATTCAAGAAGACAACGGTGCAATCAACAATTCACTGAACATATAGCCCCACCATTTTACACGTAGACTCGTGCATAGGACACCAATTACAAAGCAACCTAGCTTCAGCAACATGAGAGTCCATCGAATCATACCGCGAGAATAGAAAATGGCAAGAAAACACGAGTGTCCAAGTACAACTGAAAGATGCAAGTTAGCAAAAACGATGCCCTCAGCTCGCACGATTGAATTTTTGCATTATCGATTCTTTACACCATTGGTGTACAGAGTATGGCTCAAACAAGTATATGTCAAACCCACCAGAAAACAAAAACAAAAAAATGAAGACGAAAAACACCTGAAACTGAAAATGGGAATCAGCGAGAGCACAAGCAAATACTAATGCAAGATCGACCCATCATTTAATCCCGCTCACGACAATGATTCTTGTCAGCTACTGCGTCCAGAAAGAAAAGGGCACCAAAAAAACCTGGCACGGGTCCAAGAAAAGTCACTGTTCAGATCGCTTTCTTCATCTCTACTCGACCAAGCAACCAAAACACACAGCCGCACAACTCCATCCACAGCAAGAAAAGACACGCCTCCCGCACCACGCTACACGAAGCAGGCACCACCGATCTTGCCTCAGCTGCTCCGACAATGGGACCAGGCAAAAAGCTCGCAACCAGAACACGCAATGGCGGCGCGACACGCACGACACGTCAAGACGGACACCGGCGAGAGCCGCTCGCCGTGCCATTGGAAGAAGCGCAGACACCGTTCGACCAAAACAAGAACAAAGAGAAGCGAATCGCGAACAAAACAACGTAGTTGCCTTTTTGTCGCGACATCGCCGATCGAAAATGCCCAGAGACATGCCAAGAAAAGCAAGAAAGCGGAAAGGGCGGATGGGAGGAAGGCGTCGTGTGAAATTAGGGTTTCCGGAAGAGGGTTCTTACCAGGGACTCCATCTCCATTCTACTCTGCATCCTCTTCGCGAGCAAGCCAGCTAGAGAGACAGAGTGCTAGAGAGAGAATGGTGCATGCGCTCGTTTCCGCGGAGGAGGAAGAAAAGACAGTGCGGGAATATCCGCCTGCCGTCGCGCCCACGGTTAGGTGATGATGGTCCCACGCGATCTCGCCACGTGGGACTTCAGGCTTTGATCGACGGATCGATTCTCCGGGTTCTTTTGGACGCGCCGCAGAGGATTCTCGCTCCGCAATGCTATTGTCAGCAATCCACGAAACCATAGGGTGGTCGTCCTTTTCTATTCTTCCATGCAGAGATTAATGTCCATCGACGCCAATCATGCAAGAAGCATAAGGAGATATAGTAGCTAAAAAAAATCATTTAAAAAAAACAAAAGGACTGTACATTATTTTAAGATACTAATAAAAATGACACGTGGATTATAAAATGAAGGCGAGTTAGGCTACTCGCGGGTTATTGAAACTCGACTCGTTTTCCTTTTAAGTTCCGTTTGTTTCATGGAAAATATTTTTTAGAAAAAAAACAATAATTTTCTATTGTTTAGCTTAAATCTAAAACAGAATTGAAAAATACTTTTCGTCGTTTGAAAAGATAAATCTAATTTGATTTTCCTAAATACATATACGTTATTTGAATGCTGGCAACTTGCCTATAAACAGTCGGCTAACCAAGCATGGGCATTAGGATCTCGGGTCTTGCCTTGATAGACCCTGACTCAAGTGAGCCACTTGGGTTCAGAGCAAGAGCGTTGGCATAGACCTCACGTCCACGGAAGCCGAAACTTTGAACCCAGTGCCCATGCATGACTTCTTGGAGCCTAGGCTTAGGTCCCCAGAGGCCGAGCCGAAGGCCATGGTGCTCGTACTAAAATCCCCCAAGTCTGTAAAAGCCCAACGCGGGACCCTAGTTACCTGGGTCCTCAGCTCTCGAGCTCGAGTCCTCGACCCTTAAGCCTCGATCCATCGAGGTTGGGCCAAGGATGTCGATGCAAGTGCTCGGATCCCCAGCAGCCCGGGTCCATAAGGCCGAGCATAGGACCATAACGACCTAGGTACACAGCTCTCAAGATCAAGTCCCGACACTCGAGCCTTGGCCCATCGGGCCTAGCCTAAGAATGATGGTGCCCGTGCTTGGGTCCCCGAGGACTAAGCCTAGGTCCTTGGTGATCGAGCTCGGTCCTTGGAGGTTGCATCCTAAAACCTTGGTCATCAAAACCCGGGCCTGACATAAATGGACACTGCCTTGGGCGCACGATGTGTCGGGCCTTGCCTTAATGGACCCGAGCACAAGTGCCAAGGTCTCAAGCGTCGACCTTGTTGGACCTAAGCTCGAGCGTGGGGGATCTAATCATGGGCACTGAGGTCCCTAACCCTACCTCGATGGACCTAAGCCTAAGCATTGAAGACCTGGGCATCGGCACTAGTCCTGGTCTTCAACTTGATGGACTTGGGCATAGGCACCGTGAACCTCAGTTGAGATAGCGAGGACCCAAACATGAACACTAGGGTCATGGGCTCAACCTTAACAGATTTGAGTCTGGTACTGGGGACCCGGTCCTAGATGTTGGGGACCCAGAAATTATCATTGGGGTTCTCATGCCTAAGCACGAAGTTTCTTGTCCAATCACTAATATATAGTCATGTATTTGAAAAATGATTTCCTTTTTAAAAGTAGAAAATTATTTTTCTGAATTTAAGTATAGATTTTTTATTGACTCGTTTTTCTCGGCAATCCAAACATCGGAGAATGAGAAAAAAAATTCCCACGAAACAAACAGAGCCCTAATTCAAGTCAATTAGCTCGGTCGAGTTTGAATGCTCAATACAAGAAAGCTTGAGTTTTTATATATTTTGCCTTGATTGCATTTTGTATATTTTTTAATCGTAATATATTTGATTAAAAAATAACGATTTCATTGCATTTTTATTTACTCTCCGGACTTTCGTATTTGAGTTTGAGTTAGAATTGAGTGTAACTAGAGTTTAAACTTAAATTCATCGAATAATTGAATAGAATCGAGTTGAGCTCAAACTGGTTAATAACTTATTTAAGTCAGCCTCCGTGTAAAACTTATAAAAAATGTTTTGAAATAGTAAATAAAATTCCATGCTTGCATTGTTTTTAGACTAAAAGTTGTATTCGAATAGGAATGCATAACCGCTCATGCATTTGAGTCGATTTTCTTAACCCCGTCGATACGATGTTTTATTTTAAATTAGACTAACGTTTTCGTACAATGCTCGATCGCGTCTACCTTGAAATGAGGCCTCGCTCATATATAGTAGTCCAAGCTTTTCCCATAAATATTGTTAGAGATATCATCACTCTCAAAACTCATATTAAGGCTCTTCTCAATAGTAGGTAACATCGAACGTGATTGGCATGTCATTCATTTCAAGGAGAATGACACTAATAGTCTTTGAACTTTTATCAAATATGTAATATAATTTCTGAATTTTTAACTTGTTTAATGTATTCCCTGAATTTTTAATTTATTCGATTTCGTTCATGAGTTTTTGGTACGTGTTCAATTTAATTCATAAACTATATGAAAATGTCAAATGTAATTAGAACTCCATTGAACATCTACCAACGTTAAACAAATTAAAAGTTCGGGAATCATATTATATATTAAACTAAAGTTCATGAACCACATTGTACATTAGGCTAAAGTTTAATGATTATTCGTGTCATTAACCTTCAATTTCATATTCATGAAACATTTCGACTAACCTCAATGGCCCGTTAAAAAAAAAGAAGAAAAAGGACCCAAATGCAAAGGGGGCCGAAGAGTGTTCTTCAGCGCGCATCCCACGTGGCTCTCCATTTTCTCCGAGTTTTTAGTTCGTTTTATTTGATTTTAAAAACTCATCTGATTCCTTTCTCTGATTAAATGAGAGCACTCGCAGCAGAAAATTATTTCTATTCCCGGCAATGCACAGCAGACACGAACATTCTCTTAACACCGCTTTATAGTTGGTAGATCTCAAGTTCATATTTAGCATACATAATGGCATAACATGATTTGGGGATGAGCAAAAGGAATCGTTCGGATCGAACCGTGCCGGTCGGATCTACCA
Organism: Syzygium aromaticum; assembly: GCA_024500025.1. Classification (NCBI taxonomy): domain Eukaryota; kingdom Viridiplantae; phylum Streptophyta; class Magnoliopsida; order Myrtales; family Myrtaceae; genus Syzygium; species Syzygium aromaticum. The sequence goes on along the minus strand of CM044886.1, from coordinate 3,422,122 downwards.
ATTTTCTTTAAATTTTTTAATACCTTAAAAATCTGTAAGAAAACCCTAATCTATCTTTCGTTTCACGAATGAAGGCCTTCAAGGCTGGCGCGGTTACGCATACTTATGCACGTAAGTAAGATGATAAGAACAAATCAAGAACAACAATAATTGCTCATTTCAATCAAATTTTGCCATAAATTGAAAAAATTTATGTAAAACCTATAATGTTACACGTGAATTACTAATTGTAAAAACGTCTTGATTATCAAGCATATATTCGATTTCTTCTTGAACATCAACAACAAACTTAAAAAAAAACAAAATATGCCATCAGTTCCATCGGCCACTGTGAGCCAGATTGTACTGAACAAAGGTTCATCTGGTCCTGTTCCAAGGGGCACCAGTCCAGTTCTCAATGTTAGAAGCTGGGAGCCTATCCTTCTAGTCTGGCTCTTAGACAGAACGGACAGCACACGAACCGATCACCCCTGAAATGATTCACTGAGAAGAGAAATGCAATCACATCGAATCATGATGAGCCCCCTTTATTACTTTACCTATCCGAACCATGTTTTTCAGGAACTCAAACCGGTTGAAAATGGCAAAAAATAATCCACATGAGCCGGGGCTAACGATAGTCATTGATCACACAGAAACAATGTTTGCAATCACACTCGGTCCACGAATCGCGGTCCGGGCAAGAATCCCCAAACGTATGGAAGGGGAAAAGGTAAATGGAAAACCGTGAAAATGGTCATCCAGAGACAACAGGACAATAAGCTGATACAGATAGTAGTATGCTGCTACAGTCTTACATATAGCTTAGGAACAGGGGGACTGCCAAATCCTCCAGACCTAGAGATCTAACTGATATAGGAATCACATGAGCTGCCCACCACTTTCCAGGAATCCAAGGTCTTCCCTTCTTGTTTTGTTTTTTCCCTTTTTCCACCGAGTAATATAGAAAAGGAAGGACAGGAAACCCCAAAGAAAGAAGAAAAGTCTGGCAAATTTTCGTCCTTAGAGATGGAATCCTACAAAAAACACAGTAAAGTCACATGCACTGCATAGACATACCCACATATGCACAAACTATGTGGAGTCTCACTCGTTTCTGACTCACTCACCCCCCCCTACCCCACCTTTTGATCTTCACAGGCTCCACAGTTTCGACCCTTTTGACCCTTCAATTTAGTTCCACAATGGCATGAGCCAGGAAGAGGCCAAAAGGGCAGTGAAGAAACAAAACCAGCAGCTGCTGGAGAGCCTCCTGAACCCAGCGCCGCTGACGTCGGTGTTGATGCCCGTTGGGCTCATGCCCGTGACTCCTCCAAGGACTCCTGTCGGGGTGGCCGTGTAGGGGGTGGCCGTGGTGGTCGGGGTCCCAGTGGTCGTCGTGGGAGTGGTGGTGGACGGAGTGGCGGTGGACGGAGTGGTCGTGACTGGAGTTGTGGTAGTGCTACTCGCGCTGAACCAATGACAAACAAAGCGTGAGTGATCAAATGTCCTCGGACCAAGTGTCCAAGAAGAGGAGATACTAAATGACTGCACATTCATGTCCAGAGAACAAACAATACCAGCTCCATCAAAGATGAGGCCTATTAAGTATGATCAAACCTCACGAAAGGATCAATATCGCTAAGTTCACGGAAGCGTTTAAATTAAGCCTCGCTTCGAAAGAACATGTTTTTCTCTTCATATTTGACTACTCTTGAAGACAAAAAAAACACGTCTAAGACAAATTTACACCACCAGTTCTCAACTCAAATGCTATTTGGCAACAATTTCAGATCAAGAGGTTGCAGTATGGCCACTTTATTCCCTGGCGCAATACCAAGAATCACAACGTTCACTTTATAGGGCATCGGTTCTTTGTTTAGAGGCTAGAAATCATCTAGAGCCTCGCTCATAAAATCCCAAGACAAATGAAAAAAAGTTAAGGGGATGAAAAAAGCTGGCTCGAGCAATGTAAAAAGTACTCCTTTTTGGGTGAGTCGTGCACAGCTTTCTAGAGACCTCAACCTTATGGTCAAAAAGCCGGTTCAAATCTCAAAACAATGGTCTACAGCGTGATGGATTGAGGCTCCTACTGCAATCAGAGAGTCAGAGTCATCAATGCAATGGCCCTACCACAAATTAAAGTTGCATTAAAATTGACTCCCTACTTCTTCTGTAGTTTCCATGTACAAAAAGGCCTTATTGTCCTGTATTTTGGACTGTTTACAAATGGGTATTTTGCTGTCTCTCTCTCTCTCTCTGTTTTTGAATTAAATGAATGCATACACACTCTTCACTGTGTAGTTTCAGGTGTATTCAAATCTTGGGTTAAAGGCCGTCAGGCCCAATAATTGGGGTGCCTTTATCAAAAGTTTGAAATAAAGTCCCACCCCTCATAGTGGATGGATTCGAAAGAGAAAAAGATGACAAATGAATGACACGACGAGTCAAGAGACATCATCATGCATCAAATGACAAAAAGAGAACGGTTCAGATTGGATCAAGAAAAGATGAAAAAGCAAAGCAAAGCATTTGACAGAGAATTCCCCCGCATCGAGACTTTAAAAATCATCACCGCGATTAAAGGCACGTGAAAGATAAAGAATGCAGCTGATGGCGAAAAATGTTTAAAATAAGCAGGCAATTTTTTTATATGGAAAAACCAAGATACCCTTTCCCACTCGAGCGAAGAATGATCTGGCAAAAAGAAATGCTTTTCATTCAAAACAAGACAAAAAATGTTGCAGCTCAAGGAGAGATCATAGCTGTTGCTTGGGACTTATTTCGAACAATGGAATCTAAGCTGACACCGAATTTTGCTGATCTACTTTACGAGGTACGACATTTTATTAAATGAAGGGTGCATTCTTCTTGAATGGGAACCCATGTTGCTGAGCCATCAAATAATAGAGAAAAGAGACGAATTGAATCTAGCCTGAAGCATGCTGGAATAGCTAACCCCAGCCAATGAATGCCTGATTCCAGTTCAAAAGTGGTTTCTGCTTCCACATCTAAAGATCAAATCGAAACAAGAAGGCATGTTTAGGTTGTTCTAGTCGAAAATCCATCAGGAAAAGATTTTGGAGAATCGAATCTAGCCTGAAGCATGCTGGAATAGCTAACCCCAGCCAATGAATGCCTGATTCCGGTTCAAAAGTGGCTTCTGCTTCAACATCTAAAGATCAAATTGGAACAAGAAGGCATGTTTAGGTTGTTCTAGTCGAAAACCCATCAGGAAAAGATCTGGCAAAAAATTTTAGGGTGGGATAGTTTGTTAGAAGGATAAAAAAGCTAAGATGTGGTTTCCCACTAAAAAGACATAAAAACACTAACGTTTAAAAGCACCCCAAGCGCACACATTTTCTTTTCCAATCTGCACAAGCAGTGGCCCTATACGTATAAACTGCAGAATGCAAACCCTGTTCTTACTCTGAAGAGAAGATAGTGAAGGTGATAAAGATGTCAGAGCTGACAACCCTATAGAAGCTCCACGAGTAAGGGTAGAAAGCTACCATAAAGATTGGCAGTACGCCAATCCTTCAACCCACAAATTAAAGAACAAAGGAAAAATTAACATGGCAACGCGAGTGAAGAGATGAAACACCTGGCACTGGAAGGGTAAACGCAACCACTGGCACCTGCACAAAAACAAAGGCGTAGTGAAGTGAATGTAGCTCGAGAGTGAGACCCTGCAAGAGGGTCGCAGTGAAGTGGGATGGTTATAAGTGAACTTGAGTGGTTGGCTTACTGGGGTCCGAGGTGGAGATAGCGGCGGTGCCGGCGAAGTCGCAGGTGCCCTGAGCCTGGCCCTTCTTCTGGAAGAAACTGTTGACGGCGTAGGAGCAGTGAGCCCTCACCGTGTTGGGCGCGTAACACGCCCCGTTCTGCTTTGTCGGCCCACAGTCAGCTCCTGCTCCACAGGCGTAGTCCAGCGTCTTCTGCAGCACCGCGTCGCTCAGCCCCCCCTTGCACACACACCAAGTCGCACCTAACACGCACACACAGGAAACACACAGAACCAGCCATTAAAAAATCACCTATATCATCAAAAACAATGCGGGCAACGCTCGTATCTTTCCTTTTCTAGATCCTTCTTGGTTCTGCTTCGTTATGCGCTGAAGATACGAAAATGGGGTGGCAGAGAGGGGAGGTTCAGGAATATCCAAGAAGCGGAAATTGTTACACAGGACCAACTTCCGGGTCCTCGTCAGTTCTGCTTGGCATAGACAGTGCTTCAAGGGCAAGAACGAGGGGAGGTTTGGAGGGTGACACGGGAGAGGAAAAAAAATCCACGAGGAACCAAGAAGAAACCGTTGGTTATGCACTAACTTCGACCCACGAGGAGCAAAATGCGAAAGCCCAGATCATTGAAGCGAGCGAAGCTTCTCTGTGGGTGCACAGAGAAGAAGGAACGAGAGAAAAACAGAACAAGAGTAAGGTGCTTACTGGAGTGGCCAGTGGAGGCAAGCAGGAGAACCGCGAACAAGAGGAGCGCCATGTGAGTTGCAGGGCAGCTTCAAGAATGCAGAGATGGGCAGCGAAGTCTCGCTCTTCCGCAACTTCAAACACAGAGCAAGAGAGAGAGATAACGCTGGAGGAGGAGGAGGGAGGAGGAGGGCGGTGGCGGTGGTGCTGCGATGCGAGCAAGTGGAGTGTTGTGCGGCTGCTTTCTGTCCCGTATTGTACTCTGTTTTCCGCTGCCTTTTTTGCCCTTTTCCTTTGTTACCGTTTTCCTTTTCCTTTTCCTCGCTTTTCTTTAATTTTAAATTCGAAATTCGAGCTCTTTTATCGAGGAGAGGAAATTCTGACCTTCATCGGGAGTCGCGATTATCGGGGCGAGGTGGCGGAAGCTCTTTGGTCCGGCCGAGGGAACTTGCCTTCTTGTACCGGTTAGGGCCCATGGGTCTTCTTCGATAGGCCTTGTTCATGTTCTTGTCCGATCGGCCGTCTTTGTTTTTCATAGGCCCATCTTGGTCGTTCGTAGCGAAAGAGGAAATGGTGCGAATGGTCCATAAGCTTTGGCTCAATTGTGTAATGTTATTTCCTGAAAATTACTCTAAATGTGGAATGTGATCCTTGCGTTTTTGATTGGTTTAACGTGATTTCTGAACATTTAGTACTTGTTTAATTTGATTCTTGGGCTATGTGAAGATATCCGATGTTAATGTTGTAGTTCCTAAACTTTTGATTTGTCTAATGTAGTCTTTGAATTTTCTATGTATGTTCAAAAGTTCAAGCCATTGTATTGAATAAATTAAAAGTTTAAGAACGATATTACACATTAGACGAAATCTCAAAAAACCATTTGTGTAATGTCCCTAATAAAAATGACAGCATTTTCGTCCGACCCAATTAGAGACTTGTCCAACCTCCTCCTTTCGTTTCTCTCTCTACTAGTTCAACAATGGCTGCCGCTGAGCTCCAATCCCCTCCACAGCCCTTGACATCTCCGCCATGGGGTCAGCCAAAGCGAGCAAATCGGCAACCGCCCTGACCAAAGCCCCAAGCTCCCCCTTGTCAGGGCCAAAACTTGACTTGCATGGCTCTTAATTGTTATTAGACTTGTTAAAATGATCGGTCATGTCAAAAATGATCTAATCTAAATTGACCCATTTAGCCTGTTTTGACATATTTTCATGTAATACAAAATTTTGTGATCCATGCTCATCCCAACTCATACTCAACCTCCATCCCATATTACTAAAACACTTCTATATTTAATTAAATTTAGAAAAACTCATACGCAAACTAAGGTAAAAGTACAAATTGAGTGAGCATGAGATTGAATGAGCATGAAAGAGAGTCATAGAGCTAAGTTGGGTTTAAGTAAGTAATGAACTCATTTAACCCCCATATTAAATCCATTTATGACCCATATAATTGCATCTAAACCCATTCATGACCATGTACAATTAGTAACTCATACTGTTTACCAAGCCCAATAAATATAGGCTAAGAAATTAATATATGACTTGTTGGATAGCAAGTTGAGATTATTATTGTATTTGTACTAGGCTTAGGGTTAAGCTTATAAGCATTTCTCTATCTCAAAAATACAAAAATTAACATGTTCTTTTGCCGTTGACATGATAACATAGCATAATTAACACCTAAACCATAAAAAATCAATGCTTCTCAGCAACGACCAGCTGCCAGCCACCGTAGGACTCGCCAACGACTTCCGTGCGTCGTTGCCCAGGCCTGGCGACCTCAGTATGGCATTGCCCACGGTCGACGACCCCAGATTCGACATGTTCCTGGCCCAGGTACCTTAGTTTGGTGTCGCGTGACTTCCGTGCGACGTCGCCTAGGTTCGTCGACCTCAATCCGACGTCACCCAGGTCCCGGCGACCTTATCCAGCATTGCCCAAGTCTTGGCGACATCGGCTCAGCATCACCTAGACCAAGCGATCTTGATTCGTGGTCGATTGATGGAGTGAGGGAGGGGTTTGTTTATCATTCCTTGTTGATTCGTGGTTTTGGTTTACTTTGTGTTTGTGGGGCTGAGTTGATGATTATTTGAAATTGGATAAGCAGCGGCTTCGTGGATTCTAGGCCGTTGAAACTCTTTAGGGCTACAAATTATAAATCTACAATTGCGGCGTGATCCTTTGCCAATGTTGATCTGTCATCCAGATACTCTAATTCATGGTTCTAGTGTATCTCTTTCTCATTTGCTCCACAAGGCTTGTTCGGAGTCATCTTCCTTCTAATTGGGGATGTTAAATGATAATCAGTTTCATTTGCTTTGGTATTTGCTTGAAGGAGTTAATTTTGAAGAATCCGACTAGGTTTATTTCCAAAACAAAGTTGGTGTGGCTACTGGGATTGTTGAATATGGTACTAAATTTGACTGAATTTGGACTTTTTGTGGAGTCAGAAGTGTGAATGTGAATATTGTGTTTGCATTTGAAGTAATATTTGTGAATATAGTAAGTGGTGTATTTTTTTTTCACTTGATTGCATACAAGTCAAGTTCCTAGTAACTAGTGATTAGAGGTTTGTGGAGATGTCTATTGATTCATCAAGTTTTCCATCTATTGTTTCAGGATTGGTTCACGCTAGTGCTTCTTTGAGTTTTGGATCCCTTGGTCCATATTATAGTATGATAGGTTTACACAATACCTTAGTCAAGTTGGACAGTACCAATTATCCTTCCTGGTCAATGGCTCTTTCAACCTTTATTTACTCCAACCGCTAATCTAGATGGCTTGAGAAAGAGCCACTTGAAGATCCGGCTCGTCTAGAAGAATGGAAATTCATTGATGCTACGTTATGTACTCTTTTGTGGGGAAGTATGGCTAAATCGGTTCGCTATCTTTTCATGGATTGTGCAACAGCTCGTCAGGTTTGGACGAAGTGTGCTTTATTATATTTTGGACAGAATAATATGAGTCGAGTTTGTGATATGTGGGAAGCTTTATTTGAAGCCAGAATTGGTGATGCTAGTTTGACAGATCATTATGCTCATTTTGCATTTTTGTATCAGCGCCTCAAGTCTTATTTTCCATTTGCTACCACAGTTACTCAAATGCAGCAACGAGAAGTTGACATGATAACCGTGCCCTTTCTTCGTAGCCTTGGTCCATATAATAGTGCTCTTCATCAATAGATCACCTCTCAGAGCACTCTTCCTTCCATTGAAGAAGTGTATTCTCGAGGTGCTCGACTTTAACAATTTCAGACAGTAGTGCTATGGTAGCTCGTGGAGGTCAGAGAACTCGTGGTCGTACTAGTGGTCGTGGACATTGGAATTCTAAGAGCTTGTATTGTGATCGTGGTCGTGGTTTTCAAGGCAGAGGTGTCACTTGTGGTGCTAGTAATAATATTTCTAGAGAAGGCTGTGAAAACCGTTTCTGTACTTATTGTTAGCTTTCCGGACATACTATCGATTATTGTTATGATCTTTATCCTGAGTGTTGAGGCCTACATGCCTCTATTGATACTGAACCTTGGACTTCACCTAGACCATCTTCTGGACAAGGTACGGTAAACTTGACTCGTGTTGTATATGATGAATTGACTAGAGCATGACAGAATGCAAGTGGTATTGTATTTGGTCCTACTGCTATTTTAGCGCAGCACAATGATCCTACTTGTCTACTATCCAGTACAGTTACTCTTCATCCTTAGGTTATTGATTCAGGTGACATTCATCATATGGCCGGTGATTCTCATCTTCTTACATCCACCTCGTCTGTCCCTTCTACCTCGGTCACTTTAGCAGATGGTTCTCAGTCCAAAGTCACTAGTACAGGTTGTGTATCATTGAATTCTTCTATCTCCTTATCTTCCGTTTATCATATTCCATGCTTTCCCTATAATTTATTATCTGTCAGTTCTCTTACTTGTGATCTTGATTGCGATATTATCTTTTCTCCATCTTCATGTGTTCTTCAGGATTGGAAGACTGGACGCCGAATAGGTGGTGGGCGTAAGGCTGGTGAACTATATATCCTGGACCTTGATATTATTGCTGCTACTACAACAGTTCAGAATAAAGCCGTGGATGATTTTTATCGATTACATTGTCGCCTTGGTCACCCATCAACAGACATACTCCGACATTTTCCTTTTGTGTCTAGTTCAGGTCTTCAATTTAATTGCGAAACTTGTCAGTTGGGTAAACACCATCGTGTGTCTTTTTCCCCTTGTTTTTCGAGTCGTGCTTCTTAACCGTTTGAGTTAGTTCACTCCGATGTGTGGGGTCCTAGTCGAGAGTTTTCATTTGGTCTTCGTTATTTTGTCACATTTATTGATGATTGTACTCGTACAACTTGGTTATATTTAATAAAAGATCGTACTGAAGTCTTTCATTCTTTTCGCCAGTTTTATAATGAGGTTCGTACTCAGTATAATTATTCTGTTAAGTGTTCGTGTACAGATAATGCTCATAAATACTTCTCTTTTTCTACCTTCATTCCATTTCTTGAATCTCATGGTATTTTATATTAGAGTTTTTGTGCTCACACTCCGTAATAAAATGGAGTTGCTGAATGTAAGAATCGTCATTTATTGGATGTTACACATTGTCTACTACTTCACACTCATTTGCCTAAGTCCTTTTGGAGCTATGCACTTATTACGGCCTGTTATCTTATTAATCGTCTTCCATCATCCGTGTTGAAAGGCACTATTCTTTATGCTCTTCTTCATCCTAATCGTCCTTTGTGGTCTGTTCGTCATCGTATTTTTGGATGTGTCTATTTTGTCCATTCTTTGTCTCCTAGGTTGGACAAATTATCACATTGTGCTGAAAAATGTATATTTGTGGGTTATTTTTGTACCCACAAAGGGTATGTTTGCTATAGTCCTACTTGTTGTCGGGAGTATATTTCTGTTGATGTGACTTTCTTCGAGGATCAAGCATATTTTGGGGATGTTCGTCCTCAAGCACCATTAACCATTGATCTTCTGCCGCTTTCAGCACCTATATCTCAACCGGAGCCATCGCCTATTCATTCTAATGATGTTCCACCAAATTCAGGGTCACTAGCATCGACTCATCTCTAGGTCTATACACGTGGTCCTCGCCTTGTTTGGGGCCATGAATCTCCACCAGTGAGTGTTTCACCACCACCACCTCTGGTCCAAGCTTCCGATTCTCTTCCATTGTCTCTTGAAAGTTCTCTTATTGCTCATCGTACTTGATCTTGGTGTTCTCTTTCTAATTTTGTGTCTTATCATAACTTGAGTCCTCAGATGTCTGTCTTTGTGTCATCCCTTGCATCTGTGTCTGTGTCGAGTAGTTTGTAGGATGCTTTGGCCCATCTAGGTTGGGCTCGCGCTATGGAGGAAGAGATGGCTGCATTGCATCATAATATGACTTGGGAGCCGATTCCATTGCCGGCTAATAAACAATTGGTAGGTTGTCGTTGTGTCTTAGTTGTTAAACGTCATTCAGATGGTTCAGTTGAGTGCTTAAAAGCGCGTCTTGTGGCAAAAGGCTGCACTCAAAGTTATGGTATTGACTATGATGAAACTTTTTCTTCGGTAGCCAAAATTCTTTCTGTTCGTATTGTTATTTCCTTGGCTGCTCGATCTCAATGGACTCTTCATCAGCTTGATGTAAAAAATGCATTCATTCATGGTGATCTTCATGAGGAAGTATATATAGAGTAACCACCTGGATTTGTTGCTCAGGGGGAAAAGGTGTGTCGATTGCGCAAAGCTCTTTATGGACTTAAGCAATTTCCTTGTGCTTGGTTTGGCTGCTTTAGCGATGCAATTGTCAATTTTGGCATGCATCAGTGCACTGTGGATCACTTGGTAATTAGTATGTCGTCTTCAAAAGGGTGTGTTATTCTTGTTGTATATGTTGATGATATCATTGTTATAGTAAGCGATGTTGAAGGCATAAAACAACTCAAGCAGTTTCTTCAAAAGGAGTTTAACACTAAGGACCTAAGTCGTTTTTGATATTTCTTGGCATCGAAGTTGCCTATGCTAATGGCAGCATTACTGTCACGCCCTGCGCCTTCCGCGACGCGTCACATCCCTCCATCAGATCGATATAAGTGCGACGTCCCAGGAATCGTCACCGACCCAACACCCAGCACAGAGATTCATACACAAGCGGAAGCAGAACGAATAATAATAATACCAAAACAGAAAACAATATGAGAACAAGGATAGTATCACAGAAATTACTGAATACGAAATATACATTTTATACATAGGCAAAACTTTTACAATATTCATTTACAGACCAGATACACAAACTCGAAATACATACAACAAAAGCGGACCACGGCCACTACGCTAGGCAAAAAGGGAGAGGTAGCTAAGGAGGACTAAATCCTAAAAAGTGTCAGTCCTCGATCTACTAGGAGAGGGTATCTATCCTAGGGCTCCCAGTCGGGATCTGAACTCAACGCTTCCGACGAACTTTTGGAAAACTCCTGGTCCTCGTCAGAACTGGCTGCCTCAGACTCGGTCTCCATCTCCGGGTCCTCATCAACCTCCATCGACTCCTCGACCTCTACATCCATCGGCTCCGGGGCCGGATCGACGATCTCAGGCTCAAAGTCCACTCCTCCCAGCTCTTCATCCTCTTCTCCTAACTCTGGTTCCTCGTCAATCTCCCAACTCACCTCCATATCTGAATCGGGATCGACTATGTCCCCGTTGGGGCATTGTGGGTCTAACTGACTCTCCGCGATAAACGGAATGTCCATGGAACGAAGGGGTCCGTACTCTTCCCCGAATCGATCTCGGAAGCACCAAGCGACATACTCGTGCATCTCATAGTGGGTGGTCCCTACATCTACCCAGACTAAGGTGTAATGTCTCAAAAACATCTCTCCATTCCCTATGGGGTGAACTGACATGGTATGTTCAAGATGCTGAGGATCCCATGTCGCACCGGCGCATCCAGCTCCTACGGCATCGTCAAGGTCGGGGGTCTGAAAGGTTGGGTTTTTCAACCGTAAGACGAATCTCAGCAAGTAAAAACCCACTAAACCTAAACTAGGCTAACATGCACCTCATGACAGGAATAAAACGCACCCAAATAAACAATCCTAGCCCTCGGCCCTCGGGCCCAGATCATACTTACCGTCGACCCTGCAAGTTAAGCAATTCAATATAATGATCAAACACATCCTCGGGCATACACAGTCACACTTGCGTCATACGCATGCTGGGGCTCATAAATGTTTAGTTCACACACTCATCACCGAGTCTCACAAGCGTTCACAACTGTCCATGCGCACTTATACATGCCAATGCATCAATGTGGTATAAGCGTGCGTATTTGGATTATAAAATGGAACCGCTTGGACACGTCCCATACCATGCCCAGTAATTCCACCACATAATCTAATACTTAACATATTTACTTGTTATCTTATCTTTCCACGACCCACTGGCCCAATAAACAACACTTCGTGGCCAGCGTAAAAGAGCCCCCGGCCCAGTGTCTCTAGCCCGCGTTAAACGCATCAGACGCAACACCGATCTCCTACAAACCAAGCCTGCTACAAAGTGCATGAGACTGGTCGTCTTCCGGACACACCGGGCATCGTCTTGCTACAAAGTGCATGAAGATGGAATCGCCCCGAAGGTCACGACCCGAAGGCCTTAAGTGATCACACGGCACACTTGCCCAATTTTTATCGAACCCGGCGACGAACGCAACGGGCAATTACACGTGATCACATGCTCATGGCAGACTCGCATTTTCGCACAAATTTCATCACATGCCTCACACTCGGCACACACGTAATATGCAGCCATGAATGCTCATACTCGGGCAATGTAGAATGCACATGAGCGCCAATCAATCCATGAACACATTTCAAATCAAACCAAATCAACGTGCTTGATAATTCATCATTCAACGTGCTCATTGCTCAAGTCACAATCCGCACACTTCGATTACATGATCAAGCGATGTGGCAAGGTCCAATTAAACACCATAGCATATAATTCACTTAATTTAAGCATTTCAACCAACTAATCAATTACCCGGGCTATCCTAACGTCTCGATCAAGTTAATCCAACAACGAATCAATACTAAATCCCTTGATTGGCCACAAGGACAACTACTACTAAACCTCTTTTCATCCTCCAATTCACTTCAATTACTCCTCAAATAACCAATAATATAATCCCGACACTTACCGATCAAGCCATGATTTATAATCAACCTCAAATACACTAATTAACTACTAACAACTCCTAATCCCGATCTAAAGGGCATTATCGTCCTAATTAGGGTTTAGAGGGTATTACTCACTTAAACTTGATTTGGGACGACGGGACGACGGGACAACGGCGGTCAATTACCGGTGGATGGTAAATCGGCGGCGGCGTTTCCGGTGGTGAACGGCGGCTCACGGATGGCGGCCTCCAAGCGGCGGCTGGCGGCTTGATTGGCCTCCAAACGGCCAAGGAGAGAGAGAGGAAAGGTCGGTGAGGTGGCGACTGAGGTGCGGACGGCGGTGCTCTCGGGCGGACGGCACAGCGGTGATAGCGACGGCATGACCGGTACGGGCGGACGACGGTGGTGGGTGGCTTGGTGATCCCACAGCCGAGAGGGGAGAGGACACAGCCAAGAGAGAGGGAAGGGACGGCGGGATGGTGAGGTGGCGGTGGCGGAACGGCGGGACGGTCGGCTCCGACGGAAACGGCCACGGCGGCGGCGGCGAAGTGGATGGCGTGAGGGACGGCAAGGAAGAAGGGGTGGCCAGCGAAATGGAGAGGGAGAGAGAGAAGAGAGAGAGGCTTGGCTTGCTCTAGAAGATAGAATGAAGAGAGAGAATAAATGATGGGTTATAGTGGGGTTAGTGGGAGTTGGTGACAAGTGTCAAAAATCTAAAGGCTTGAACTAAATACCTCTAGATCTAATGGTTGTCATTCTCTCAAGACCAATAATTGAAGGGGTAAAAATGACTTTACTAACTCCACTAACTCAAGTCCCATTATCCACTAAAAACTAATTAATAATCAACCACTAAAAACCCCAAATTCGGAACACTATTCTAGGCTTAGGGGCAAAGTTGTCTTTTGTCCGATTCCGGGCCGAAATTCCATTTTTCGACCAGACTAACCCACTATATAAATGGCCAACTCAAATTGACGTCGTCTTTATGAAACTAAACCAGTAAGCCTTCGAAAATCAGCCTTGAAGTCCGGATCAAATTCCACGATCAAACTAGTTAAATTTCAATTTCTAAATCTCATACTAACGGGCGGCTGTTTAGGGGTTACGCGTATCGACCTAAGATTATCTGAGTCGTGACGGCCTCGATTACCGGGAGAACGAAAGGAATTATCGCTAGTTCCGGAGATAACGATCATCCGGTTTAAATTCGGGATTGGTCGACCACGTGCACTTTCGATCATGCAGAATCACCTGCTATCCAAGCGTACATCGTTGGCCTCGGCCAAACCGAGTCCGTTACCTTCCGAAAATCGATCTACTTGGCCCAAATATTTCCTCGTCGTTTCTCGAAATTGATGTCCAGTTCACGATTGGGTCCTTGGTCCATGTACCGTTATCCTAGTTAGCCATTCCCATCTGGTTAGTATCCCAGGAGTGATCAGTTCCGGGCGAGACTTACGAAAATGAAATAACAAATAAGACTCGTTTTATTTATTTCCGGAAATTGAGTCGAAATTCGGGATGTTACAATTACTTTCTCCCAGTGAAAGTATGCTCTTGACATTCTTAAAGAGGTTGGCTTACATGATGCTAAGCTTGGTGACACACCTATGGATCCAGGAGTGAGGCTTGATAATAAAAATGGAGAACTTCTTCATGATCCAGAGAAGTATCGTCAGTTAGTAGGGAAGTTAAATTATATTACAATTACTTGTCTAGATATTTTATTTGCTGTTAGTGTGGTGAGTCAATTTATAAGCTCTCTTTGTACTACTCATTGACAAGCTGCACTATAAATTGTTCGATATTTGAAGGGAGCTCCAAGTCAAGGACTTGTGTTCCATAATTAGGGTCATCTTTGTATAACTGGTTATTCTAACCATAAATTTTTGGAGGCAACAGGATATTCTGATGCAGATTGGGCTGGTTATCATATGGATTGCCGTTCTACTTTGGGATATTGTGTATTTCTTGGTGGTAATCTTGTATCGTGGAAAAGTAAGAAGCAGTCTGTCATTTCCCGATCTAGTACTGAAGCCAAGTATCGTTCTATGGCTAATGTTACAAGTGAACTTCAATGAGTTCGTATGTTATTAGCTGAAATTAGACTGTCTATGACCGGATTGTTGACTCTTTATTGTGATAATTAGTCTTTTATTTATATTGTTAGCAATCCAATGTTTCACAAGTGAACGAAGCATATAGAGGTGGATTGTCACTTTGTTTGAGAAAAGGTGAACTATAGAGACATATGGTTGGTGCACACGCGTTCTTAAGAACAACTAGTAGACATTTTCATAAAGTCTCTTCGACGTGGACGAGTTACATATATTTGTCATAAGTTAGGACTTTTTGATATGTACACTCCAATTTGAGGGGGAGTGTTGAATAGCAAGTTGAGGTTATTATTGCAATTGTACTAGGCTTAAGGTTAAGCCTATAAGTACTTCTCTATCTCAAAAATAAAAAAAATTAATGTGTTCTTTTGCCATTAACATGACTTATTTTGACATGTCTAATCTCTATATATGATTGGCAACGAGGGATGATTGGGTTCTGATACCATGAAGGAGAGTTAAGATGCAAATAAGAGCCGAAGACAAGGCTTGTGGTAAGTATGCTATCCCACACATAAATGACTCTCTAAGCTTTTATAAAATGGATTGCCTTTTATCCACCAAGCCTCTTTTCGCATTTTGATTCGCACCTTAGAACTGCTTTATAATAGTAGAATTCTGATACATAGGTTTCATACTATAGCAAGTGCAGAGCATACTACCATGACTAATCAGCACACGTACGCTTGTTTAGAGAATCATACCAAGCAGAAAGAAAGAAGTGAGGGTTCAGAGACTCATAATGCACACAAGTTTTATTTCTTGAGGAGCAGATTATGTCTCTAAACCTTACAAGTATTACCTTGTATAGGCAAAAAGTAGACAAACAACTAATTATTGGTGAAGTTCTAGATATCATCAATAATTCGACTTTGGTTTTTCATTTCATGAATACGATTTCGAAGTGTAACAATATCACTTCATTCTTCTTTTGGTGCTTCTGCGATAATTGAGGCAATTGACGTGATTTTTGGAGGATAGATTTCCATCCTAGTTGGATACCAAGATTGAGAAAAAGGGTCTAGTGTATGAACAAATTTTCCTTCTTGAAGGAGTTTAATTTGCCTACGTAACTTTTCCATTTCAGTAGTATGATTTTCCAAATAATGATAAGAAATATATTTTCTCGATTCCATATGCAATTTTTTCTAGAACGTTTCAAACAAATTGTTTATGACCAAAGCCGTTTGATCAACCTTATGGTTGCCACGATCAATGTGGGCTTGGACAGTTGAGAGTTTTGTGTCAATTGTCTTGAGGACATTATTTTGTGCCAAAGCATTTTTTGATTGCCAATTCAGAATAGCTTCGGCAGCATTCATTTTCTTTTATATTCTAAGATCATCGATATCTGTAAGGTTTGGAATCTTTGGCATGTGTCGAAACCGATGATGTGAGTATGTGAATTCTTCTAATGATGGAAAAGGAGCACTAGAATTAGTCCTTTCCACGGGTGGAAAGTCCAAGGATTGGAACATACAGACAGTTGGGAGTACCGATAGTAGTTCAGGCTTTGAAACATATGAGAGCCGAGGTGCGTTGGCCAATTGCAAATGATAGGAATTTTTCTTAACCCATTTTGGGTAGGTTTATAAAAGGGTGAAATGACTAGCTTATATGGTGGAGTTTTTCTAGGTGGTGTTTGTGGGGGTGAAGGAGGTTTATAACGTTCAGAATCTGGAGAAGGAGTTTGTGATCGGGGTAGTCCGTACAAAACCATAAATTGGTATTTTCCTCCATCTTCACCAAAGGATTTCACAGGAGGATCCCATTAAGATATTTCTGGTAGAGAGTATCTTTGGAGTGTTTCTTTTTCCTTTTGGATGGTTTGTCATCTTCTTTATCATCATGAGGGCTTATACAAAGGGAACATTGACAATTAAGATCCCAGAATAAATGTCCTATTTGAGGATCCTTATAAAAATGAATAGGTCATCCCTCTTGGTCAAAAGACTCGATTATAGGCTTTGGATTTGAGTCGCCTTTCTCAATAGGAACATCAACATGATAAGGGTTGCATTATAAAAATAGTAGGAAAAATAGAAGAAGAGGCTTCCTTTTTTTCCTTATTAAATTTAATGACAGCCATACCATCTTTCTGTTTTGTGAACTGGGATTCCATGAACTGAATAAGCTTGGAATTCTGGTGGAGTTTTTCATAGTTAGTTATCTAAGTGTTAGGGAGTAACTTAACTAGTTGATCTCGAGGAATCTGTTTGGGTATATGGATGCAAGAAGTTTGATCATTAACTACTGAGATAAAAAGAGCATCCTTCGTGCTCGAAAAGTAAAGATCAGTAGCATGATTTTGGACTCGGTATATCATTTGGTAGTGTAAAGTTGTAACTATAGAATCAGGAGTCTTAGAAGCTCTACTGAGCTGTAGCTGAATTTTAAGAGCAAAAGGAGTCTTGGATCTAAAAGGGCTATGTTAAAATTTGGAAACAGTGTAACAAATATTGTTCTAGCATTTAGAGTGGTTTGGATTGTACCAAAGCAGACATGTTGGTAATCCAAGAAACGGGTGTCTAAAAGGGCCATGCGAGCAATAACAGGTAATCATTTTCGGTCATGAAAAGAGAGAGCAAGGCGAATAGCCCCAAAGTGGAGATGCGTATATTCTTATCGTACTCACTGACGTGGAAAGTCAGAAGGTATCTGGAGGGTAACGAAATGTTCTTGCTGAATAGCAGGAATAGGATACTGGTCAAACCAGGATGATTGAACATATTCTTTAACTAGGACAAAAAAAAAAATATTCTTTAACTTTTCGAGGTGTATATTTGATGAGTTGTTTAATGGAATTGAGGGTATGTTTCTGGTTCCACCAGAGAGTCGACCCATTTTTTGTTTTGGGTAAAAAAAACCAAATTTTTACTATTGAATATAAGAGTCGCACTATTTTATCACAAATACATTTGCTGACCAAGCATTCATGTTATTGTGTCTTCATGTTAAAAACCCAGGTGAGACAATATATTTTTTTCTCTCTAAAAGAGATAAAACCCGCTCAACCTTAAAACAAAACCAGCTGAATCAATTTCATCGAGAACTGGTTTCGACCTGGAAATTGGAGATTGAACCGATCCCGACCTGGAAATTGGATAATCGAACTGATCCTGAGCCAAGGTTCGAGGAATCAGGAAATCGAGCCTGCTCTCCGTACAACCGGCCTTAAAACCAAATGGTCCGTGCCAGTTCGCTCCGATTCCCGAATTAAACCGGACCCGAGAGTCGCCCCTGGCAATGGTGGAACCTAATCACACTTCCGAGACTACTTAGTTTTTGGGGGACTTCTTGTCTTTGTTATTACTTGGTACCCAAGATCGGCCTATTCAAGAGCAAGCAAACCTTATTTGCTGTGTCCACAGCTACATAAACTCTAAAGAAGACCACGCTGCCGTCCCTTCGTGTCGTCGTCAAAGGAGGAGGAGAAGAAGAAGCAGAAGAAGAAAGATGCTGGTTCAGCTCCCTCGCCTCACGAGCTCTCTCCGGGAGCCTTTCGACGCCGATCAGGCCTACCTCCGCCGCCGAATCCTCCTCCAGAACCGCCGCAAGCCTCCCAAGTAAAGCAAAAAACGAACGAACGAACGAACGAATGCAAAAAGGAGTTTTGCTTTGCTTTTTACCGTTGCTTTGCTTTCGCTCGAGCGATCGCCAAGTGGGTTTTGTTTCTTAGCGATTAAACAAATTTCTGTTGCCTCAGCTCTGCGGATTCGGTGGAGGAGTCGGAGCTCGCGCGCAAGATCGTTCATCGGTGGGAGGAAGGTGCGCCGCTTCAGCGGAATTTGACCTGAATTTGAATCGGACTTGCGGCATGCTGTTTTGGGTTTCTGTTTGATCCGTCTTCTTTGTGCCATTTGCGCTGCAGCTTCTGCAGAAGTGAGGCAGGCGTATAGGCAGTTCATCGGCGCTGTGGTGGAGCTGGTGGGTAGGGAGGTGACATCGGAAGAGTTCCGCGAGGCGGCCTTGGGAGTGTATAGTCTTTTCGGAGGGTCGTCGGGTGGTGGGTCTGTAGAGGATGATGGGGCGGCGAAGCAGAGAATTGCGGAGAAGAAGTAACCTTGTTCTTTACCCGCTTTTTTTTTTTTTCTTACCTGCTTTTCTGCGATCTGTGGTAATTTGAGAAATGCGGCGAGGGTTGTAAGCGGGGCTTGGCTATTTTATTGCGATGGCAATGCTGTAAGCTGTAGCACATTTTTTCTGGGCATCTTGAGATAGTGTAAGTCGAGAATTCTTTGTTTGGGGGGGGGGGGGGGGGGTACTGTAGAAGATGAATACAAAGTAAGAGTTCATTTCATAGTCTGTCATTCACTTGGACAGGAGCTTGACAATGATTGGATTTTCAATCCTGTTTTTGAGGGGAATATCTAAGTAGGTGTGGTTTTTTATATTAAATTTTGGATATTTTCTACAGGGGAGAAGTGCATAAACTTGTTGGCCAGGCGGTTTCGGAGATGTGCCTGCAGAAAGTTGCTTCTCAGGCTCAGAGGCTCTCAGGCTTACAGCCAAGAGACCATAGGGCTGTGGCAGAAACAAATGGGGATATCGATGACGTTGAATTTGGTGCTGACCTTGCATTTCATCCTCCATTGCGTTTTCTGGTTGACATGTCTGTGGAGAATGGTGAATTACTTGATGAGGAGACCTCTACATCTTTCTCATCTGTTCATGCTATATGGCAAGATGAGGTAGACTACAAACATAGTCACAAAGCCGGTGGTGGCAGAAACTACGATTTAAGTTGGTTGAGAGATGCATGTGATGGTATAGTGAAGGGCAATAGTTCATCACTTTCTCGGGATGAACTGGCAATGGCTATTTGTCGTGTGCTTGACTCAGATAAACCTGGTGAGGAGGTAAGTGTTTTAGTCAGTTTTCTGTCACATTTAGTTAATGAAACTTTGGAAGCGGTTGGCCCACGACAAATTAGATGGAATATCTCAATCTTTATTTTTATCTCTTTTCTTTCTTTTGGCTCGGTGAAGATTGCAGGTGATTTATTGGATCTTGTCGGGGATACTGCATTTGAAACTGTTCAAGATGTCATAATGGTCAGAAGTCGACTCTTTGTCAAGCTTTTTTAAAAATCGTGGTTTCTATTCTTTGTTTCTGTTCTAATAACAATGTAATTAA
Organism: Syzygium aromaticum; assembly: GCA_024500025.1. Lineage (NCBI taxonomy): Eukaryota > Viridiplantae > Streptophyta > Magnoliopsida > Myrtales > Myrtaceae > Syzygium > Syzygium aromaticum. The sequence goes on along the minus strand of CM044886.1, from coordinate 3,402,282 downwards.
TCTAGTCTCTTACCATCCTTTTGCAATGTCATATAGAATAGCTAATATGTCTCCTCTGCTTTTCATGTCTTAAAACTAATTTGTTGAGAGTGTGAACTTGCTTAGAAGCGCTCTGTATGGGTTGTTTATTCTTAGTAAATGTAGTTCATGTTTTTTTGAATGCCTCTTAGCCTATATGTATCCGAAGATGCATTTTTGGCTTAATGCATTCTGAACTATATCCTTTGATGTTACTTTTGTGACACGAGTCAAGAATGACAGGTATCATAATTTTTCTCGAGTATGTTCTGTCTTGAAATCTATGTTCTTGAGGTTGTCAATGCTATGCCATATTCACAGGTTCATTCTTTTAAACAAGTTTCTTGTTATATATTAACTTATGAGTCATTACTATTTGGTGTTCAAAGGTTTGGGGTGAGCTAATGTGTTTCACTGTTGTGTGAACTAAAAAACCATCATTAGTTACTGTCATAAAATAGTTTCAACATTAGGTCTTCGTGAGATTGATGGTTGTGTGATGAGGTATTTGGGATTATGTTAATAATTATTTAATTTGTCCACCCGAGCCTAAACTAGGATCCTCTGCAATTGGAAGGAGAAAAAAAAAGAGAGAACTGTTGCCAGCAAATTGTTTGCAAGTACTACTGCAATCTTTATTATAGCCTGGTAAACATAAAAGAAATAAAGTCACACGTGGCTTATCCTGAGTAGAACTGTGGGATGCAATCATTTCTTTATATACTTCCATATTGAAAACCCGGTGCATTGAAGGACTCATCTTTCAATTCAAGTCATGATTGAGTTGAACAAAATAGCCAAGTGATTGTTAAATACCACCATCTGGAGTTGTCAAACTGGAGTCACTTCCCTAAGATATTTTATGCTACCAAAATGGTAATTAGATTCCTCACATCTCATTAGTGGATTCGTTAGGGATAATCGTCAATGCGATTGATTTTCTTCATTCTGGCAGCACCAACTAAATCAGTCATCTTCATAATTTCTTGATTTATGGTATTCTGATGTACTCTTTTAATTTTGCTTTGAACTGTTTTCTTTGAAGAAATGAAATTTTATCCTCAACTGTTTATTTCTTCTTCTTTCTCTTGGAGAGTATAACCACTAAGAGTCTTTAATCCTGTCAGCATCGAGAGGAACTTGTTGATGCTATACGTCACGGCTTGTTGGTTTTGAAGTCTGATAAAACAGCTTCAAATGCACAAGCACGCGTGCCAACTTATGGTACTCAGGTACTCCCTGATACCTACTAGTTTGACATTATTATACTCATTAGATAATTGGCGACAAGCTTCATCACACGCTTGCTTTTTTTTTTTTTGTTTCCCCTTTCTCTAAGGTGACGGTGCAAACAGAATCTGAACGGCAAATTGACAAACTTCGGCGCAAGGAGGAAAAGCGACATAAGCGGGGACCAGATTATGTGGCTGAAACTGGCTTGTCTGCTGCAAGTTTTTCCTCTTTACTCCAAGCTAGTGAGAAGAAAAATCCTTTTGACGATCTTGTCGGAACTGGTGAACACTTGCTGCCTGTTCGTGAACTTCCTCAGGGAACTATTAGGAAACATCATAAGGGATATGAAGAAGTCATTATTCCACCGACGCCCACAGCAGAAATGAAATTGGGTGAAAAGCTGGTATCTCCTTCTCTGCCAAAGTACTTTTGCGCTTCTCATATGATAGGTTAACTGTTAATATTAAAAATTAATTTTCAGCCTCTTGGCGTCACTGGAACAGTCAACATGTCTGGAAATGTTTTCAAACTGTAGATCAAGCATATTTCTTACACTGCCTCTTGCATGTAAGCTGGATCTAACATGTGAAACAAGGGATCTAAATGTAACCATATTAGACAACAGCGGGAGGACGAATGTGAATAACATGCATAATGACCACAAGAGAGAGTGCTGAGATTCCAAGCCATCTTGGTCACTGTTCCTGACAGCTTAAGCTTTTGTGAAAAACAATGTTCTAACAAAACCAATGAAGAAAGAGTGAAAAAAAGTCTTTTTTGTATGGATACACATCTTTCCTCAGGTGAAATGCTGAGCTATTGTGAATGTACTTTGTGCATGGTTCTGATTGGGAAGTGAGGTTGCATTCTTTGCTTATCATGTTTGCTGTTTGCTTTTTTATTCTCTTACTGCACCTTTTCATTCTTATTCTCCATCAGATCGAAATAAAGGAGCTAGATGACTTAGCCCAAGCTGCTTTTCATGGCTATAAAAGCCTCAATCGTATTCAGAGCCGGATATTTGACACCGTTTATCATACAAACGAAAACATATTGGTGAGAATTTTATTCTAGTGGTTTTTTAACAATTGAAATTGTATTTCCAAACCATTCAACGAGTATTCTCTGATTTTAATTCTATATACTCGCAGGTTTGTGCTCCGACAGGGGCTGGTAAAACAAACATAGCTATGATTGCTATTTTGCATGAGGTATGCATCTTTCATAGCCCAAACTTTGGAGTGTGAGTGAAGTTGTTGATCGTATCATTGTAGTCCTAAATCATCGCTTATGGCCTTAGATCGAATTTTCTTCGCCAGTTGATCACTTGGTTGTCATATCATAATATGGCACTTGAAGGCAGACTCTGCTGGGGATCAATCATGACCTTATTATGAGTTTATTATGGCATGTGCATCCCTTGGTCTTATCTTTGTCTTTTTCTGTTTTTTTTTATTCTTAGAGTAATAACTTTAATTGGATTTGTTTAGTGGTTAGCGTAGATCTTATGCAGGACAAAAGTCTAATCTGAGATATTGAATTGGAAATGGACCTTAGTTTCTTGATGATCTTTGGCAGGTTGGTCAGCACTTCAAGGATGGTTACTTGCATAAGGACGAGTTCAAGATTGTTTATGTTGCTCCAATGAAGGTAAGAGCTGCCTTTGCTCCATTACTTTTTCACATGCATTCCCCCGAGACTCTTGCAATTGCAATGACTTCTGTTGCTTAGGCACAAATATTTTCACTTTTCGGTAACGAGTTGTCCTTGATTGACCTTGGCCCTCTAGTTGATGTGTTCTGCTCCCTTGTTAGGCATTGGCTGCTGAGGTCACATCAACATTTAGTCGTCGGTTGGCTCCACTTAATGTTACTGTGAGGGAACTTACTGGAGACATGCAACTTTCCAAATATGAACTTGATGAAACTCAGGTTGTGGGTTCTCTCTTGCGTCTCTCTGGTAGCATGTCTATGAACAACAGTGGCTTGACTGTTATGCTTATCATCAGATGATAGTAACTACACCAGAGAAATGGGATGTTATTACACGCAAGAGCAGTGACATGTCACTTTCTATGCTGGTGAAGCTCTTGATCATTGACGAAGTGCATCTGTTGAATGATGATAGAGGCCCTGTAATAGAAGCACTGGTTGCTAGGACTCTTCGCCAGGTACTTATCTAAAGCATTATTGTTTCTTTTTGGCTGACAATGGGAACTGAATTGGCAATGAAGAATTAGAATGTTGAATGAAGTTTTACTTTATGTGTTGTGGAAAAATTTGGTATTGGAACAAAGTAATTCAATGACTCTAAAGTGATCGAATTGGAGGAAATATGTAAATTAAAAAATGCAGGCTTATCTTTTTATTACAGTTTCTGTTTTCCTTAGTATGTTACCTTCATGAGGATATACAAATTATTCTGACTTGATTAGCTTTTTATTTTGTATGAAATGCGTATGTATCTTTCACTTTGAAGGCACATAATCATTATTAGTCTCACAGTGCAGAGTTTAGGTTAAAGGAACTTAAAACTGTATCCTTAGTTGTGCACGTCCTCTGAGTACATATGTGCTGAACCTTTTTGATAGCAAAGGATTTTTTGGGCGTCATAAATTGCAATTGAACATCAGACACTTTTTAATCGACTCTGATGGATTTTTAAGAGACCCAGTTTGCTTCTTCCAAATATGTAACTGGATATGAGTGAATCTGATTATGATGGCAGGTGGAATCAACACAGTCAATGATTCGCATTGTGGGCCTTTCAGCTACCCTACCTAATTATCTCGAGGTGTCATCCATGAATATTTTTTTTAGACTTTGCTTGTTGAGTTCTCTATCTCCAAGGCTTCTTAGCAGATATTTTCTCTTTCTTCATTGTCCAGGTTGCTGAATTTCTGAAAGTGAATGCACAGAAGGGGTTGTTTTTCTTTGATTCTAGCTACCGTCCTGTGCCTCTTGCTCAACAGTACATTGGGATTACTGAGCACAACTACTTAGCTCGCACCGAGTTGTTGAATGAGATATGCTACCAGAAGGTATTCTCTATTTACCCATCTAGATAATATATTTTCCTTATTAAATACTTATGCTCCTGAAATATGTGATTTAGTACAGATCCTTAAATGGTATTTTTCGTGGTTTCAGTTCAGTTGATGCTTTTAATGTCAGGTTGTTGATTCACTAAAGCAAGGTCATCAGGCTATGGTATTTGTGCATTCGCGGAAGGACACTGCAAAAACAGCAGAAAAGTTGGTAGGGCTATCGTAAGAATGAGATTTGTCCATTTCGTTATCTGAGTATAGATGGATTTGTTCTGGTAAATAGTACTTTTGGCTTACGTGTAAATGTTTGCTTCAGTTGAAAATTTGATTAACCACCAAGAGTCAAGTGTAACTTGGGATATTTCTGCCTTTAGGGCATAGCTATGTTCCTATCTCTGAAAGGGAAATGGATTTTCTTTCTGTTGTCTCTCATTTAATCCCAAATATTACAGCAATTAGAACATGTAGCTTGTGCATAAATCTAATTGCTGCAATAACCTCTTTGCATGCTTAGTCATCCTATGCATTTTTGAATGTTGAGTAGGTTGAACTTGCGCGAAAGAATGACGAGCTGGATCTCTTTAGGAATGATGATCATCCTCAATTTTCATTAGTCAAGGTAAGGTGCAAATTATCATAATTGATAAATACTCTAAGGTATTAGTCATGTTTTTTCGCAAATCACATTCTAGTACTTTATCCTTTTTAGAGGGAAGTCTACAAGTCCAGAAACAAAGATCTTGTTCAACTTTTTGAAGCTGGTGTTGGTGTCCATCATGCTGGAATGCTACGTGCTGACAGAGGGCTGACTGAACGCCTCTTCTCTGATGGATTATTGAAGGTCGAGTATCCAACTTGTATCGTGATATTCTCGATTTGCACAGTTATTGTAACTATCTTCTGAGATTCTGCCATGTGCTGTTTTAGGTGCTCGTTTGCACTGCCACTTTGGCGTGGGGAGTAAATCTTCCAGCCCATACAGTTGTCATAAAGGTTGACTTCCAATTCTTTAGTTCCTCTAGCTGTAATCCTAAGAATTTTGTTTGCTGTCTTTATAACAATGTTGTTTCATGTGGAGCGAATAATAATCTGTGCAAGTCAAGCACTTTGTTTCTTGTATGTTCTGAGCATTATGGGTCACAGAATAACTTTCTTCATTTTCTGCTATCTGAAACATTGCCCATAGAGTGAAATGTTCAAGAAATCTTTGTAGCTTTGTTAATAAGCAGAAGCGCTTTTGAGGCCTAAGATGATAGGTTTTCTTTCCTTGGGTTCACTGCTGGTGCAAACATTCCAAGTCCATGTTCGAAGATCGTCATACCAATGTACAGATACTCTGTGCTTTGCATCAAGATGGAAATGAAAAGAGATATCCAACTATTTCATTTAACAAAACAGAGGATGATTCTTCTTCAGTAATACATGTTAGAGCTTTTAATATAAAACGACGCTTTCTAAGCGCTTTTAACTTTTAGTGAGTCAGCAGTGGCATCACGATTCTAGATTATATCGGAGCTGGATGTCTGGAGTTCGATTTCTCAAGCTTCCCATGGGTCTCTTTTCTTTTTTCGACATAGATTTTCACATACATCTTACTCCACTTGTATCGACTTTGATGCTTCAAGCTTTGGTCGTGCTTTCATCATTTGTGTGAGGGAGAGTGTTAAGTGTGTATGTACGTGGGCGTGCGTGCATGCAGGCGTGCCGTTTTCTAACATTTTAATCTTTTAAGACATAAGGTCTCGGTTTCACACTCAACTTTAGAATGGTAAAAATGCTGGAAATCCTGTATTGGACTCTCTCCAATTTTCCGCTTTGCGTAAGTTATAGTAAATTTACATACTTTTGTCTTAGGCAAAACTACTAGCTTACACGCGAGAGCATTTTGATAGTAAAGCACCCTTTCATCTAATAGCTTCAAGCTTTTCCGAAGATGGCAATGGCTCACAATTCGACCACACGTCATTAGTCTTTCTGAAAGTTGCTAATTACTTTAGAATCGACCTGGAGGTTCATATTGGAATTTTCTTTCCTGGTTGATAGCTTCAAATGTCTGTTTTTGGTTTTTTAAATGTAACTATTTCTTTTTTTTTCCCTCTATTCAAAACATCAAGAAAAGTTTTTCAACTAATTAGTAAAACATAATAATGGCTGCATGCCATTGTAATGATTGTTGATTGCATAATTATTTTCGCATTGTATTATTCATGATTGGCTCCTAGTTTCACACTTGTATTACAGCTCCTCTTTGCAGGTCTCAAATTTCGTATTGACATTATTTTACTTTGTTTGAGCCGATATTTGGTGTTTATCCCAGGGAACCCAATTATATGACCCCAAAGCTGGTGGATGGAAAGACTTGGGTATGCTTGACGTGATGCAAGTAAGATCCAAATTGCCACATGTTAAGTATTGAATATACCTCGTTCTATAATTTGACTTTGCTCTATGAAATTATCACTTCAGATATTTGGACGTGCTGGGAGGCCTCAGTTTGATAAAAGTGGTGAAGGAATCATAATTACGTCTCATGACAAATTATCATACTATCTTCGGCTGCTGACAAGTCAGCTTCCCATAGAAAGTCAGGTACAGTGTACTAATGTTTGACTTGACTTCTTCAACAACTTATAGTTTTGTCCTTGTCAAGGTTGTCATTGTTTACTTTCTACTCACTGGATGCCGTCAATTAAAGTGCCTTCCTTGCTGTTCGTCTCTATGTCTCTCCCCCTTTGCAGAGATGGGGTGGGGTGATACCATGTAATGAATCAGATGGAAAAGAATGGCAAAGGAACATTTGTTAAAGTCTCCCATGCTAATATGTAGACTGGATTTTTGTTGAGTTTGTGGTCTTATCTAAGCATGCAGTTAAAGTAGGTTACTTCTAGTTGAGTTAGTTACTAAGTTACATCATGTTTCATGCTTGACGAGCAAACACTTCAATTCAAACTTGAAAGAAGCTAGATCACGTTAAGTGCCTGGGTTAACTTTGAAGTCTTTTCTTGAATATTTGGATTTAGTGCGGTAGATCTGACTGGTAAAGGCTATCTTTGTTTTGAGATAATGATGCTTTGAACTGTTTATGATTAATTGTTCTGCACAACCAATTGGTAGCTAAAACACCAAAGTGGGTTATAGTTTGCATAGCTTATGAAATAGTGATCACCATCTCCATGGCCTATTTGACAAGATTGATTGATAGAAATAGAATTTAGGCACATGCAAGCTAACAATTTTATGAGATACGCTTACTCATAATTACTTCAAAATGCTCCCTGTGTGAATACTTCTTAAGGAAAAAATATGCCAAAATAGATGGCTTTATTTCTTCTCTGTGTAAGCAATGTTTTGCGCATTGCTGGCTATACTGACTGTGTTGCCTTATAACATATTATATATGTTAAGTCTTGTCTTTCTCCTTTCCTTTTGGGCCTGAATTCTTGTTTGTGTTGGAAGTCTCCTAAAATGATATTCCAGATCTGCCACTGCCCTAGAGAGTTTGGAATGGACTATCATACTTTTGTTCGATTGGATTAGATGGTTCTCCTTCCTGTCATATATTGTTGAAATTACTCTCTTGGGTTTGTCTTATTCTATGTCATGGCTTTTTTTTATAATTTGCGTTGTACCCAATGATCGTTGGTGCTACAATTTATATTACAATCACTGTGGACCAAGAACTTTAGGTGTGGGAGAGAGAGGGGGGAAGGAGGTACAAAGTTTTGCTAGAAATTTCATGAATGTTGCCACCAGCCACCTGCTTTTGGCATTGGTTGACATGCCTTCTTTACTGATGCTTATGTCTTTTTTTGCAGTTTATTAGCTCTCTGAAGGATAACCTAAATGCAGAGGTGGCTCTTGGTACTGTGACTAATGTTAAGGAAGCATGTGCATGGCTTCGATATACCTATCTTGCAGTGAGAATGAGGTTGAACCCTCTGGCTTATGGGATTGGATGGGAGGAGGTACTTTTTAAAATTTTAGGAAATCTATTTGAATATTTCAGGCTCTTAAAGACAGTTCTGTGGTACTTTGTTTTTCCTTTAAAGAAAGTCAACTTTGTGATAAGAACTGTGAAAGATGTATGTTGCCTTTCAGTTGAGGTTAACATTTGCTTTATCTGCTACATGGTGGAGACAAATCCATAATTCTACTTCTTCCATCCCTTCTTTAGAGAAGTAAGAATCACAGTAGCATGCTGATTGGTTTGCTTGAGCAGCTGAGAATTTAGTTGAACTTTTATGTCGGAAGAATAATGATACACACAGGACTATATTATGCCAGCAATCAAATTTCTCAGTATTATAGTAAAACAAAAAAAAGTGTTAAGATTTTGTTGTAGTAACATCAAATTCCTGTATATAAAAGGTCATTCAGATGACTTGGATTATTAAAAAATGCTATTTTACTTGGCCACCAGGTTGTTGCAGATCCTTCTTTAATGTCAAAGCAAAGGGCTCTTGTGACAGATGCTGCTCGTGCACTTGATAAAGCAAAAATGATGCGGTTTGATGAGAAAAGTGGCAATTTTTACTGTACTGAGCTTGGCCGTATTGCAAGCCATTTTTACATCCAATATTCTAGTGTTGAAACGTACAACGAAATGATGCGACGCCATATGAATGAGAGTGAGGTTAGTGATAATGAATTGTTACTTTAGTTGATGTTCTTCAAGATTTGCACAAAAAGATAGGGAGCTATCGTGACCTTGCAATGGGATTTCAAATGATCGCTTGTCTAAAATGACTGGCAATCTGCTTATCAAGCTCGGGCTTTCATCTGATGTTGTACTTATGGTGTTTGTTGTCTTTTTGGATATTTTAAGTTTCTAACTGGCCATAAGTTGTAAGTCCCGAATGGTGGGGTTGCCTTTTTGTTGGCTTTGTAGGTCATTAACATGGTCGCCCATTCTTCTGAATTTGAGAACATTGTTGTACGAGAGGAAGAGCAGAATGAACTTGAAATGATGGCACGCACATTGTGCCCACTTGAAGTGAAAGGAGGTCCTTCAAACAAACATGGGAAGATATCCATTCTTATTCAGGTTCTCCCTTTTGTCTCTTCTGGCTTTTACTTTATTATGATCTTAGTGACCTGTTTTGATGACTATTTTTTGGATTGCAAAATTTGCAGTTGTACATATCTCGTGGCTGGATTGATACATTTTCATTAGTTTCTGATGCTGCATATATAAGTGCAAGTCTGGCCCGTATCATGCGAGCTTTGTTTGAGATTTGTTTGCGCAAAGGCTGGAGTGAGATGTCTCTTTTTATGTTGGAATATTGCAAGGCTGTGGATCGCCAAATTTGGCCCCATCAACATCCTCTCAGACAGTTTGACAAAGATCTTTCTCTAGAGGTCTGTACAACAGTGGCAAGACTACCACTGTAGTGGTTCTTCACACGGTCTGATAAAATATTCATTTTTGGTAGGTCTTGCGGAAGCTTGAAGAACGGGGTGCTGACTTAGATCACCTGCTGGAGATGGATGAAAAGGATATTGGAGCCCTGATTCGCTATGGGCCTGGAGGGAGAGTATGACTTTTGTGGACATAGTGTGTTAAGGATTGTTAATCCCCAACCTATCTACATTCTTTGGTCCTCATTGATGACTCGATTAAAGACTGAAACTAAAACATTGGCACGTGATAAGATTAAGCATGTTTAATAACACTAAATAGTTGTGACTGAATAGATAAATCAGTTGAAATACACTTAATGTGTCAATTAAAGAATGGGTTGCTTAATTGATTTAATGGAAAAAAATCAATGGAAATATAATCTCACCAATTATGTTGTTAAAACCTACTGATAATGGTCAATGTTTGGTAAGAAACTAGTAACATTCAGTGTCTATTTTTGACTTTCATCAAACAAAACTTTACTTCCTTTTTCAGCACTTTATGTTGTCGACACTTAAAATTTAGAGCTTAAACCTTTCAGTACTTATCATTGGGTTCATCATTCAATCCCTCACTGCAGCCTTTTCTCTTTCAATTGTGTTTTGGACAGTTAATCAAGCAATATCTGGGTTACTTTCCATCGATACAATTGTCGGCAACTGTCAGTCCAATAACCAGAACCGTTTTGAAGGTATTGCAGGACACCATTTGTGCATCATTTGATGGTTTTGGGAAAGCAATGCTGACCTAGTTGCATTTTATTACTCAGGTGGATTTGCTTATTACACCAGACTTCACATGGAAAGAACGATTTCATGGTCAAGCAGAACGTTGGTGGATCCTTGTTGAGGTTCTGGCTTAAAAGCATGCTATTTCTTCAGTATGTGTTTGATAACATTGTTTTGGGATTGTCCCTATGAGTGTTTGATTGGTGAAGTTTTGTTCGAGCAGTTGTTTTTGTGAAGTTCACCTCTGAATTTTTTATTCTAGCAGTCACTTTTTTTGGCTGGTTTTTGTGCAAACTGAAAATAAATCATTCTGTTGTTAGTGAATATATGAATTATGCAAGACTGGCTGGTAAAGATATGTCCTCTCCCAATTGTCAAAAGGGCTGTGTGCTTTCTCATTGTTTGTTCTTTGTTGGAAAAATGCTATTATTTATTGAGTATGGTGACAATCTGTAGGAATTGCATCCGTGTTGGGTATAATTTTGTAGGTTTGGTCTACTTTTCAGGTAAAAGAGTGTTTAACCTCTTTTGTGTGTTAGTTACAGGTATCAGCACATGCTGTTCAACTCCTTTTGGGAGGAAACGAAGAAAATAACTTTTTTTGTGTTACTTTTTTGCTTTTGCTGTGGTTTACTATCATTATATAGAAACAAAGAAGAGCAATCTATGTAATGTGTATGGTTAGTTTGGTTTGGGCCATACCGGTCAGAATGCAGTTAACTTGAGAGCTGATTCCCCAATTGATATTTTTTAGCAAATAGATTGAAAAAACAAACTGATTTAGGACAATGAAAGGAACTTTTGGCTTCAGGGCGGTAATTTTCTAAGCCCTTATCTGATGATAGTCTCAAGTATAAAATTCCAGTTCATATGTTCTTTTTTCAGTATGTCATAGCTGCTGGCTCCACATGTATGATACCGTAGTATTTTCTGTTGGCCATCACTCTCACCTGGAGCTTGGTGAATTATTGTCCACAGGATTCGGAGAATGATCACATTTATCATTCAGAGCTGTTCACTCTGACAAAGCGGATGCCTAGAGGTGAACCACAGAAGCTCTCATTTACTGTTCCAATCTTTGAACCTCACCCTCCGCAGTACTACGTCCGTGCTGTTTCGGATTCATGGTTGCACGCTGAGGCTTTCTACACTATAACGTTTCACAATCTGCCGCTGCCCGAGGTGTTTAATTTTGTGCTTATTATTCTGTGGATTGAAAAGTTAATGTCATCATGCTTTTTATCTTCCTTATGGAGTAGAATACCTTTTTTATTGACATTAAAGTGGACAATTATTGTTGAGTTTATATTGAAAGCTACTAATTTTTCCAGGCACGTACTACACATACTGAACTTTTAGATCTAAAGCCTCTACCAGTTACTTCACTTGGAAACCCTATCTATGAAGACTTGTATAAATTCTCGCATTTCAATCCCATTCAAACGCAGGTTTGAGTCATTTTTTATCTGCGGTTGACTTGGTTTCTGTCAATCACTTTTCTTACTATCATCTTTATAAAGTGGACTTTCTTCTTGAAAACTGTCAGAGCTTTCACATTCTCTATCACACGGACAACAATGTTCTCTTGGGAGCTCCGACTGGAAGTGGCAAGACGATATCAGCTGAACTTGCTATGCTTCACCTTTTCAATACTCAGCCTGATATGAAGGTGCGTGTCTAGACTAACTTATTGTGTATTGGCAAAGGAGGATGTAAAGAAAGGGCACGTTTGGCTCTCATGGAATATAAACCAGTGGGTCAGTTCTATCTAATCCATATGAGCATCACTCATTTGATATTGTGAAAAACAAAAATAATTGATTGCTAAGAGGAGAAAGCAAAATTTGTAAAACCTATCTTACCTAGAATACCCGGTGCGATGCTCAACTGTCATTGCAAGTCGAGTACATGTATCCCAGTTGACGACTTTTTAAACTGTTGTACAAGATAGTTTGCTTGACTAGAATGGTAAGTAGTATATGTTATATAAATGCAATGCCACCAGTTTTTTTTCTTGTGGGAGTTCAGCTGTTGTTTGATTTGTCTCTTGAGTCGATGCAACTGACATAAATATTGAAAAAGAAGTCACTGTAGAATTTGACCTACTTACTGAGCGCTGTGTAGTTTTTCTTAATGCAAATTGATGACTTATACTGAAATGTGAGAAGTGTTATGGGTGGAAAGAAATGTGACATCTGGGCCTAGTCTCACCGTAGGACCAGATCTCATCAGGATTTGTAGCTTCACGTCTCATATTGGTCTCAATATAAATAATCAGAGTTTAATGGGAAGAAACTAAAAAAATGACACAGTGTATCGGTGCTATGGTGTGGGCAAATATAATCACATGGACCTTACTATTTGTCAAGTTGTTCTCACTTTGCTAGTCCTATAGCAGTGTTCTATGGGCAAATATGAATCTGATGCAAAGATACTGGACTTAGGAAATAGTTTGATCTTTGACTCAAAGACAGGACATTTGTTGATTGCCACCAGTTATTTTTTTCAATTATCCAATTTCCTTTTCATGGCGTATGTGAAGCTTCATCATGGTCTAATGCGTTTTTTTATCTTCAGGTTATTTACATAGCACCTTTGAAGGCTATTGTTCGAGAGAGAATGAATGATTGGAAAAAGCGTCTTGTCTCTCAGCTTGGGAAACAGATGGTGATTATATGGTTATTGATTACGATATGATATGTTGATTGTGACTGCTTTTTAGGTATTTACAATATTTTGTATTAGGTGGAAATGACAGGAGATTATACTCCAGATCTTTTGGCCCTGTTGTCTGCAGACATCATTATATCTACTCCTGAGAAATGGGATGGTATTAGCCGTAATTGGCAGAGTAGAAGCTATGTCACCAAGGTGAATTTTGTTTAGTCTGTTAAATATATATTCCTTTTACGTTCAACACATAATTTGTGTGTAATTAATAGGTTGGACTTATGATTTTGGATGAGATCCACTTACTAGGAGCTGATCGTGGCCCAATTCTTGAGGTATGTGTTTTATCAAGTCTTATCTCATGTATGTACCTCTGCCTGATCATGCTTATGGAATTCATGACTGTGGTGACTTTTTTCTTTTTTCTATTTTTAAATGGCATGAAAGAAGTGCTGGTAATGTTAGGATGAATAGTGCTTGCACTGTTAGGATTCATTTCATCCAAACAATTGCTGAGTGTGACCTTGCCAGCAAGCATTGTTTCATTTGGTGCTTTATACGGTTTTGAAGTTATTGACCATGGCATTGCGAGCAAGAAGGCCTTAAATTTACCGATTATATACAAAACAGAGTGGACTCAAATTGAGGCGCTGCTTTTTAGTACTGATCTAAAACTGTTAAGTCTTTAAGAATTCATGTCTTGGAAATGAAGAAAAGCCCTTAGTTCGTAAAGCAGAAATTGCTACCTATCTCTGATCAGTCTTGTAGTGCAGCTCTTTCAGTAGTATCTTTCTGATAATTTTTGATCTTTTTCGTATATTTAGTTTTGAATACGTACCTTGTGCTCTTTTACTATATCTATCTTTATTTCTTCCAGAAAAAAAAAAGCTCAAATCATCAGGTGGAGAGATCAAAGTGAATTAGGACATGCTAAATGTAGTCCTTATCAAAGCATTTCTGACAAATAAAGCTTAAGATCGTGGTTGAGACGCGTAGTTCATAAACCAATATCTATGTCCATCAGTATAGATCTAGTATAAGCTTGTGGAAGTGTACTTGTTATTATAGGGATTTAGTTGGCAGATAGATATTTAATCAGGTAGTTAGGGTTCTCGTGATAGTCTCCATGCTCTAAATAGAGAGCTCTATTTAATTTTCTGTAAAGCTATTTGAGTAACAATGTAAGCCATTTGAGTAAGGATATAGTCCTTTGGATGTTTCACTCTGCCTTTTTCTTGCAATTCTAGATCTTCACAAGGCTGGCTATGGGCCTAGAAGTATACTGTGAATATGTGCTGTTGGCTTACGATGTGATTAAGGACCTTCTTAGATGAGGTGATTTGTCTTAGTGTATATATTAATTCTAGGCCTACTACTTTGTCTGGAGATTTTATGAAGAGTGTACAAGTGTGCGGTTGAACTTGAGAAGTCACGGGTGGCATCTTACGACGAAGGTGTAAATAGGACTGTTAACTAGTGCCATTAAGGACACCCGCTAGGAGAACTCTCTCTTGAATAGTTCTGATATGGATACAGACAGCAAGTTCATTATCATCTTATTTAAAAAGAAAACTAATCCATGATGATTTGACTGTGAATAATCGAGTCTCTGATGGTAATTATTTGACTCCAGGTAATTGTTTCAAGAATGAGATATATCTCATCTCAGACAGATCGAGCTGTGCGGTTTGTTGGCCTTTCTACTGCTCTAGCAAATGCAGGGTATGTGTAGCTCTTTAATATCTCTAGTTTTGTTTGATCTAACATGTAGTTGTTTCTTTCTCTGTAGCTCTTCAATGAGGCTTATCTACACAATTTTTTGTAGATTGGAGTCTATACTTGCTTTTTGGAGTATTGTTCATTGTAACATGAAGCTTTTCTTTAATTATATATTTTTGATTGCTGGGTAGAGTATACCTGCATTCTATTATTGAGTCTATCCAGACTGATAATTCGTGAATGACTTTATTCATTTTGCTTGGGAATCTTGAAAGATTAACAGCAGCAAATTTATATACCTAGCAATGGGCCCCACATATAGAGGTTCCCCACATATAGAGGTTCAAAATGTTATTTATGTTGATGAACTTGTGCAATAAAGCTGCTTCCTGCCACTGGTTTGGAAGGGAGAGGCGAGTAGTTTTCAATTCATTACAATAACTATTATATGCTACTGGGATGGATAAGTGGAATGATAATATGTTATCAATGAAACTGAATTACAGTATTTCTTGTTTGTGCAGGGTTACTATGTATATAGACCGCTTTTGTCTTCTTAATTTTTGAGTTCAGACAAATTTTTTTAACTTTTTGTCCTTTTTTTTTTTTGTCGGAACTTTTTGTCCTTTTACTTGGGCAGATATGTAATTGTAACCTGTTTAAATGTACTTCAGCTGTAAGTGATTTAATTAGATCAAAATTCGCTCACTTACTGGGAAAGGCTTTGACAATGGTCATTGTTGCTACATCAATCATATTTTGTTCGTTTTCAAATATATATTGTGTACTGTGTGCTAATTTAAACTTTGTTCTTGTGCTTTATCTGCTAAAATTGCTTTTCTTACTAGTGTAACCTTTGAACAGATAATATCACTTGTTTACTAAGTTCACCTTTTGTCTTTAAATTTCAAATATTATCCGTAGCTTTATATACTCCTTAATGTTTCAACATTTTATGATGGGGTTAAGTTGCATGGTGAGATACAAAATTCTTTGTTTCTTGATTTGAGATGATCGCTTCTATTAAGAAGATCGGTGAATACAACTGAAAAGTATGCTCTGATCTTTCTTATGATTTTCTTGCCATATTTAGTGATTTGGCTGACTGGCTGGGGGTTGGGGACACTGGTCTCTTCAATTTCAAGCCAAGCGTGAGGCCTGTACCTCTTGAAGTTCATATTCAGGCAAGTAGAAGCCATGTTTTGAACCTCTTTCCTTATATTCTTTTTTTTAAAATCTTTGTCATAATTTTTAATCTCTCACTACTTACATTATATATTAAATTTGTCTCTGTTGCTGATATATTGCTCTGTCCTATTTCTTTTAAATTCCAAATAGTGAGAGTAAACAGTCTCCATATAGGGTGACAATTCCTTCAAAAGTATCTTAAATAAATAAAAGAGAAGCAATCGAAGGGGAAGATAATTTCTTCAGTTCATACCAATATCTATTGTCAAGAAATGACTGAGTAGAGGGCTTTATGTTCGACAATAAGGAAGCGATTTCTCTTGTAATTTGTTATGCTAGCAGTTTTGCTCTGATAATCTTACTTTCCACTTTTTTCCTGAATCACATATTTGTGAAACATAAATTATATCAGACCACTTGAGCAAATCATAACTGTAAAAATAAACATCCTTCAATACATACTAGTTTGATTGTGACAGGATGGGGATGTGTACCCTTTCATGGTTGCAACAGGACAACGGTTTGACTGCTTTTACTTTGTTGAGCAGGGGTATCCAGGAAAATTTTATTGCCCCCGGATGAACAGCATGAATAAACCATCATATGCTGCAATCTGTACTCATTCACCCACAAAGCCAGTTCTTATATTTGTCTCATCACGGCGACAGACACGGCTGACCGCATTGGACCTTATTCAGGTAATAACTGAAATTAGTGGAGACATTACGTTACTGTGACACTTTACTTATACTCAGTTTTCATATGGACCAGTTTGCAGCTTCAGATGAACATCCTAGGCAATTTCTTAACCTGCCTGAAGAAGAGCTGCAGATGGTTCTCTCCCAAATTACTGATCAAAACCTGAGGCACACCTTGCAGTTTGGCATTGGGCTACATCATGCTGGACTCAATGACAGGGATAGATCCTTGGTTGAGGAACTTTTTGCTAACAACAAGATCCAGGCAACTTTCATTAACCTAGATGAATTCACCTCTCTCTCTCTCTCTCTCTCTCTCTCTCTCTCTCATATATATATATATATATGTTGGCTCATCAGACTTACAAGGTCCCCTTCATTCATCAATAGGTATTGATATGCACCAGTACGTTGGCATGGGGTGTGAATCTTCCGGCTCATCTTGTTATAATCAAGGTATGCTGAAATATCAGATGTATGGGAGTTCCATAATGTTTGATCTTAACAAGTATGATTAGACATGTGGCCGTTTTAATATGATTATTTACTAAAAGTATTTTTGTCTAAGAAAATATTATCATGAGCAGCATCTGGCTTACTTCATACATCTCGTGGAATAGGTTAATACAGCTTTCCTATTTTCAACTTCAAGCTGTTTATAGGCATGGAAGATTATCCTACCAGTTCGGTATCTGCTGGAAGGTCATCTGCATTTAATGAAAGGGTAAAAGGAAGAGAGGAGGAATTAACTTCCTGAAAATAATGAGTTGTTCCTTTTAATTTTCAAATTAACTAAGAAAGCTTATTAGGAAAGGCTAAGTGGATTATAAATTATAACTGTCTCCATTCAATTAATGAAGCCTGCCATGATTATTCACATGGGGCATCTCTCTGTGGGGTTAATCATGAAAATGTGAAAGGAGAAAAGAAATAAAAGGGAAATAATATACTCTTGGATAACCTTTCTGATGGTTCATTGCTTCCTTTACCCAAATATGGGAGTCCTCATGTTTTCTGTCGCCTCTGAAACAAGACATGTTAGATTCAACTATATCAGCTAGAAGAGTACCTGAACATGGTTCACTAAGGCATAACAATCTACAGAGAGCACGTTTCTTCCTTGTTCTGGAAATTTCAAAGTTGGTACTGTGGTTGCTGATACTATTGCTGATTCTAACCCTTGTGTTAAACTTATCCCTTTTCTAATAATTTTTTAAAGAAGCAACAGGCAGAGTGGCTATAGTAGATTTTCACACTTCAATCTTCATGATTATTCTTACTCATTCACCCATAGTCAGAAGTTTTGAAATTGCTTCAGTTGTTCTTTTATTCAGAAGTAAGGTTGCTGGTAAATCGTTCACTTTACCTTCACATTTCATATCATGCGCATTACTTTAGTTTGGTTGGGTAATGATTTCTTGGCTTCATTTGCAGGGAACAGAGTATTATGATGGAAAATCGAAGAGGTATGTTGATTTTCCAATCACCGATATCTTGCAAATGATGGGCCGTGCTGGGCGTCCACAATATGATCAACATGGAAAGGCAGTTATCCTCGTCCATGAGCCAAAGAAAAGCTTCTACAAAAAGGTGAAAAAAACTGATTTGCTATTGCTTGTCTGTTCTTTTTAGAGGTGAAATACCCTACCGTGTTTATCCTTTGCAGTTTTTGTACGAGCCATTCCCGGTTGAAAGCAGTCTACGAGAGCAATTGCATGATCATATCAATGCAGAGATTGTTTCCCGCACAATTTGCCATAAGGAGGATGCGATTCATTACCTTACTTGGACTTACTTGTTCCGAAGACTGGTAAATCCTTAGCCACCTCTAGAAGCTTGTTCTATAGTTGACTTGACTTTTGTGTCTCAATTGCTCAGCGACATTCGGGCAGTGGATATTTTCTTACATAAAGTAATGAATTTTGACATATGAGGAACTTCACATGTAAATTGTTGGAAAAAGGGAATTTGAAAAGTTCTCATATCCTGCATTTTAATGCTTTGATAGCTGGAGTTCTCTGAAAATACGAGATTTGTTTAAGTTTCTTTAAATGGAGAACTAAGATTCTTCTATTATGCTTGTATTGATTTGCTCATCCAATAAGACTACAAGTGATTCTTATTTGCAATAAGATACCATGGAATAATCCTCCAAATTGATAAAAGCAATACGTATTCTTTCTTTTTATCTTAGTTGTCGCTTGCGGAACTTCTTTTTGGCATCAATTGCATAATATAGAGCTTTTGCCTTTTGTCGTTTTAACAATGAAACAGGGTATCATAATCTTTTTCCTGGGCTAGTGATGGTATTATGAACTTTCTTTTTTCCTTGCAATGGTAAAACCCTAATGTGCTTATGTACTGGAAAATGGGACTTTTTCTTTTCTATAGCTTTAAGAAATTGACTGTTCATTTTGTTTCAATCAAGCCTTTGGTGTGCACTGCTGCTTAAAAAGTAGTTTCCATGGTGGTTTGATTCATCTGACCTCTGTATAGTCACAAGTTAATTCTCTCAAATCATGTAATTAAGATTATGGACCGTTTTCCACCCATCAAGTTAAGGTACTTCAAATCTTATATGATGGCTTTTCCTTTTCTGCCCTGATTATCGCAGTTTTTTCATGCTTTTTTTTGATGCTTTGTAGAATTAGGGATGGCAATTTCTTTCTTCCTATGCCTTATGGGGTTGAGTCTTGAATTTATCTGAGTAGCACATCCAAATGGCATCATCTCTTTCCTATTTCTCTTTCTGTTCACTTGCAAGTTCTGGAAACTAAGTTATTTCCTGATTTGCTCTAGTTCTAATGAGGCTGTCTTTCTCTCAGACAGTTAATCCTGCTTACTATGGGCTAGATGAGAAAGATCCCGAAACTCTCAGTTCTTACTTGTCCAGGTAATCTTGGGATTATGGAGTTCAATTAATATCCCAACACTTTTGAACCTCTTTCTCTAGTAAATTACCATTAGCAATCCTTTTACCCAGTTAGCTGGTGGTTGTTGTCTTCTAGGTTAGTACAAAATACTTTTGAAGATCTTGAGGATAGTGGATGCATCAAGACGAATGAAGACAGTGTTGAACCAATGATGTTGGGATCAATTGCATCTCAATATTATCTCAGCTACCTGACTGTATCAATGTTTGGATCCAATATAGGGCCGGATACGTCACTTGAAGTGAGGAGTTAGTTCCAATAGTGTAGACCGTGAGGTCTTAATTGGTCTACTTTTGTAGCCACTTACACTGTTCCTCCTTGCAGGTGTTTCTGCACATATTGTCGGGTGCGTCAGAATATAACGAGCTTCCTGTTCGGCATAATGAGGTAATTGCAAACATAGACTATTTGATGACACCCGTGATGATTTAACTCTCCCATGAGCTGTATTTCTGAGCCATGTTTTAGTTCTCCGCTTGTTACTTCTTCCAATGATTTCAGTAACAACTAAGATTCTGCATATGTGGAAATAACTTGTGGATTCCTTGGGACTTTAGTCACCCCCAAAATGTCACAGTAGCAAATTCCTATTCAGATTCTGACCTCTGTACACTTGTGCTATCTAGATGTTTGTCAGAATATTAACACTAATCTCACAAAAATAATCTTTAAGATGATACTGAATTTCCTATACCATGTCTGATCTATTATGCATGGTAGACATTACTCCGGCATGAACCCGCTGCTATGTTTTATGCTTTTTTCAAGAGTTTGGTAGTTGTGATTTACTTCTGTTTGCTGTCACTTAATCCAAGATGTGTTTAGGGCGCGCATGGAATCCATTCTGGAGTAGAAATCTTGCTCCAGAATGGATTTCGAAACAGAAATATATTTGTTAAAAAATTTCCGGAATGCATTTTGGAGCAATTTTTGTATTCTGGAATAAAAATGCGTTTGTTAAAAATACTTGATTTCAGAATGCAATTTTAATTCCAGAATGAGTTTTGGGTTAGAAAAAAGTAACTTCTCTCTTCCAATTCTCTCTTTTTCTCACTAATTTTTTTTTTAGAAAATGCGTAAAAATTGAAAAATTCCAGAAAAATTCATAAAAATTTCCAGAAAATAAAAAAAGTTAGATTTCGGGAAAATAGGAAATTTGGTGAATTTTTTTCAAAAAATATAAAAAAAATTAAAATTTTCAAAACTTTACAAAATGTCTTAGAATACCTTTGGGCACTCACTTCGAGTGAAATTTAATTTTTTTGAGGTGCCCAAAAAAATCAAAAAATAAAAAATTTCAAAATTTCACAAAATGACTTAGAATACCTTTGGGTTCCCACTTTCAATGAAATTTAATTTTTTTGAGGTGCCAAAAAAAAAATAAAAAAATAAAAAATTTCAAAACTTCACAAAATGTCTTAGAATACCTTTGGGCACCAACTTTGAGTGAAATTTAATTTTTTTGGAGGTGTCAAAAAAAATCAAAAAATCAAAAATTTCAGAACTTCACAAAATGACTTAGAGTACCTTTAGGCACTCACTATGAGTGAAATTTAATTTTTTTGAGGTGCCCAAAAAAATAAAAATATAACAAAAATTCAAAACTTCAGAAAATGGCTTAGAATACCTTTAGGCACCCACTTTGAGTGAAATTTAATTTTTTTTGAGGTTCCCAAAAAAATCAAAAAATCAAAAATTTTAAAACTTCACAAAATAGCTTAGAATACCTTTAGGCACCTACTTTGAATGAAATTTATTATTTTTGAGGTGCTCAAAAAAATAAAAAAATAAAAATAGATTTCTGTTCTAGAAATCAATTTCTGGAGCAGAATTAGTCATATTTTACTAAACAGATTTCTCCTCTAGAAATCAATTTCTGACAAGAATTTCAGAAATCAATTTCTGGCGAGAATTTGATTTCTGGAGCAGAATGGTTACCATTCGCACCCACCTTAGAGTCAGATAGCTACCACCGGGTTATGATACCTTCCTACAACTTCTATTGAAACCAAATTGACGAGCATATACTGGGACTTTGTGTTTGCAGCTTTAAAAGAAATAGAGTAGTCATGTATCAAAACATAGCTAGTGAATGGCATTATTTTATTTGTTGATAGAGGTATTCCAACTTTCTTTTCTTAGCTTTCCTGCTTTTTTATTTCATATATTCTTGACCAGTCAAGGGATGTTTTCGTCTAGGTTACTCATGGTATACTTTGAATATTAGTTAGCATTACTATTGAATAAGCTTCTTTAAAGGGAACATCCCTTCTTGTTGAATTCATGAGAGACCTTTGAAGACATAAATTCACAATTAAGGGAATGGCAGGGTCTATTGATACCGTACTTATGGTTCATGAAGATAATAATGCACTTTCATTCTTTCTACACTAGATTCATATAGAGGTCTACCTCACGGCATGACCGCTTGTCTTCTCTTTCCTTTTGCAGAGTAACATGTCGTCGTTTTATTCTATTTCAAGTTTTATGAACTTATTAAATCATTTGAAACTTGTAAATTATAGTATGTTCCTAATACTTGGTGTTTGATGCAAAGGCTTTGCATTGCATTTATTCCCTTAAATTGTTATATTGAGATTATTTGTGGAGCTTCTCGGCTTTATATTGTTTTGTCCTTTTCTTCCAGGAGCTTCACAATGCTCAGTTGTCCGAGAAAGTCAGGTATAAGGTTGATAAGAATCGCCTAGATGATCCCCATGTTAAAGCCAACTTGCTGTTCCAGGTTCTTTCGTGTTGCTTCTCCCGGCTTGACCAATTCTTTTCTGTTGTTGTTTGTTCCACTATTTATATACCATAAACTTCTTGGGATTCAGGCACATTTTTCACAGTTAGAGTTACCAGTTAGTGACTATGTGACCGACTTGAAGTCGGTGCTGGATCAGAGTATTCGGATCATCCAGGCCATGATAGATATATGTGCAAACAGTGGATGGCTGTCAAGCTCAATTTCTTGCATGCATCTTCTCCAAATGGTTATGCAGGTATGGATGTTTGTGCGATAGATCAAATTCAACTATTCATGATACAATGTGAAGTGTTTATTTGTTTCAAAATTTGATCTCTTTATGCAGTTGATTTATCATTGAAGCAATTGCCTTTGCCCCTCCATTTCTCTCACCAAAATTCTTAAAACTCGTTCAGGGCTTGTGGTTTGATGAAGACTCTTCCTTGAGGATGTTGCCCAGTATGAATGAAAATCTCTTCGATACCCTTAGAAGAAGAGGAATTGCAACTCTTCAGCAACTACCGGACATTCCAAAGTCATCCCTGCAGAGTATAATTGGAGATTCTTGGAATCTAAGATTGTTGCAGGTATAGAATATTCTGGACATTGTTCGCATGGTTGGATGCATTTCTTGTGCGAGTGCATCTTCTTCTGTCACCACTTCTTAGGGCAATGAACGTAAATGTTGTTTTGTGTCTGATTACAATATTATGGAGTTTGCCATATTAGCATTATTAAAACACAATAAATCTGTGCTTCTGCTAGAAGAGATCTACATTAATTAACTTTTTATATGCCCAACATTTTACTGTTTAAGTAACTTAGCCTTCACCTTTAAGCTGTTCAGACATTTAACCATAACGTAAGTGGCTGTGGTAGGTTTTAAAATCACGTAGAAGATTAGACAATTTGGCAAACTGTAATACCAACATGGATTGCAAAACATGAGGTCCATCATGTAAACAATCTGAAATTTAGAAAGAGGGTTCTATCTATCTAGTGCTTGTCCCCCTATGCTTAATTCATGAGGTGATATAAAGATATCGATTCATTTCAATTCCTATGTTTTAAGATTGGACTATACATAAGTTTACTCCCTCAGTTTCCTTTTCTATCATGTGTGTTCAGGAACTCGAGTATTTTCCACAAGTCCGGATGAAATTAAGAATTCAGAGCAAGGGCAGCACTGGAGAAAAATCTCCAACTCTGGATATTAGATTGGAGAAGACCAACAGGAGGAGAAGCACATCAAGAGCTTTTGCTCCTCGATTTCCCAAAGTATTATCTCACATCCAGTGCTCTAGTGAAGAACTTTAGGTGAAACAATCTTAATTTGGTTTCTTACATGATTGTTTTGGCAGGTGAAAGATGAAGCATGGTGGTTGGTACTTGGGAATACCTCCTCTTCTGAGTTATATGCAGTGAAGAGAGTTTCTTTCACAGATAACTTAGTCACCCACATGAAGTTGCCCTCGGCACCGACTGATATGCAGGTCCAAATGAATATCCTCCCATCCTAGCCGAACAATTTATTTGCATTTCTTGTGCTGAAAATTTCTTTCTTTCCAAGTTGATGTTCTGCAGTGTCAATAGTCTTTATGTATGGTTCCGAAAGTATAGTATTTTGATCAAACGAAAGGATTACCTGAATATTTGGAAGATAAGTGTTGCGTGAGACTGGGAATGATGGCACATTTTGAATGATTAATTGTGTTATAAGGGTGATATATTCTTATCTGAAACTCTGGATATACTGCAAAAAAGTTGTTTAGTTGTTGGGTAGACATACGAGTCAACTTTGACCTGTTGGTAATTGCCATCGGCCTTTCTTTTTGTCATAATTAACATTGCGAACTCACCTCGTGTATATTCTGAAGCTTTTGTTTGATATTATTCTGGGTAGGATAAATTGGTAAATACTATGCCCTGAGGACCTAGGAGAGAATTTGCTCTGCTATTGAATGATACGTTTTTCTGATACTAAGCTATCTTTCGGCTTTATCCCTTATTATCATGGGCAACCAACAATATTCTTCTTGTCTTCCTTGGTTACACTATAGAGTTTGTGTTTTATGTTCTGTAAATGTATTGACTTACACAGTTTATTGTTCTTCTGATAGGGGGTCAAATTAATACTCATTTCGGACTGTTATCTTGGGTTTGAACAAGAGTACCCCATTGAAGATCTTCCTTTCAGCACATAAAAATGGACAGCAGCTAGACTCAGCATGCTAAGCATCTACGAGTGCATCTAGATTTTCTATGGAAAGGACAGCATTTCTTCTTCTCTGAGAACACAACAGAAGATGAAAAGAGGTGAGTGTTGGGTGCTGTTGCTGATCGAATGTCTTTTCTCATCACGAGTTGTTTATAACGTATAGCTTGTAATGATTCATACAATACAATCAGCTATTTAAGGGAACCATTGCTATTGAATAACTTTCCTTCAAATCATGTAGATTTATCAATATGTGAAAAAGCGTCATTTTCGGTGATATTCTGAGTCCCTCTGATGTGAAATTTGGATGAAGTTCCTTTGTAAGAGAGATGTTAGGTGCCTTTTCTGAATAATGAATTACTATTCTGCAGGGAGATGAAGGTGATTTTTCACCATTATAAATTGTCCTCTGAAGCTCTTATAGTACAAAGTTCTTCTGTGCTTCATTGGCGAAGACGAACACCGAAGCTTGTTGGTGCGAGATAACCAGGCCCGCACCGTGCTTTTTTCTTTTTTTTTTTTCTGTTCATTCATGATATTACATGAAATACGAGATATCTTATACAACCAGCAGTTTATTGTACGGAAAACTTACGTGGAACGCTCTAGAGGCTGAACTTCAATTGGCCTAAAATCAAAGCTGAAAATGCTGTCTTTTGTAGATAACAATCGATGAAGTCTGAAACTTGGTGGGATCTAATTAATTTCACAAAAATCAAATGAAGCTTTCTTTCTGCATTTCAGACTTCTTGAAATTTTGATGCAGTTTGGTGCTTTTTGAAGATATTTCTGCGTGAAAGGCGAGTACTGATTAATGGATTAATGGCTGCTTAAGACAGGTGCCTCTTTGCTCTTCAAATTGAGATTCTCTCGTCTTTGCGATGTCAATTTTGGAGATCCAACGTATGAAATTGGCTGGCCAATGCCAGCTTTGAGTCTGGAGAGCATCCGTTGTTGTTCTCAATGAACTCTTTCCATTCAGTTATTGATGAGTTTTATTTGGTTTTTTTACATGACTTTGTGGACCATCTTTTGCCAATACTCTGAATCTTTTTCTCATAGAATCACCAGCACACAGATACAACTTGCCACCGAGATGCAAATTGCTTATGAAGAATGTGACCTGAATCTGCATCCACGCATGTTGCCCTCTCTATTCTATCAGCCAAATGTGTGAAACTGCCAGAAAGGATGTACGCGAACGCTTCAACTCGAGGCCTTGTAGGCATGTGAGGCGAGTCTCGGTTTTGGGTGGACCAACAAAGGCTCGGCTCGCTGTAAGGTGAGCCCATAAGCTTCATCCATGTTAAGCTTCTCCGGCAAAACTCCATTGGCCAACTCCCAGTCGAAAGCGTGGGCTAGCGTCGCGGTCATGAATTGGACCATCCTCAAGCCCAAGCTTATTCCTGCACAAATCCTGCGTCCGGCCCCGAATGGAATGACCTCAAAATCGTTACCCCTGACGTCGACATTGGGCTTCTCGCCGCCTGGCAAGAACCTCTCTGGCCGGAACACCAAGGGCGCGGCCCAAGTGTCGGGGTCGCGGGCTATGGCCCACACGTTGACTAGTAGCGTGGCACCTTTGGGGATGTGGTAGCCGTTGATCTCGCAGCTCTCGGCCGCGATCCTCGGGAGGGATAGAGGGGTGGACGGGTGGAGCCGGAAGGTTTCCTTGATCACTGCTTGGAGGTATGTCAGGTGAGGCAGGTCGAGCTCGGTTACGAGGCGGTCTCGCCCGACCACGGAGTCGATCTCTTCCTGGACTCGGGCCAGGATTTTGGGGTGTCGGATGAGCTCCGCGATGGCCCATTCCGTGGTGCTGGAGGAAGTATCGGTGCCAGCCGTGAACATGTTCTGCAACGCAACGACACACGATGAGACAACTTCACTACTTGGAGTTCCCAACTTCATAACAAAACATGAGTGACACCACTTGGTTGCACCACACCGCCACGTGATGTCCTTTCTTACCCACTTTAGTTAAAGCAATCTACCATGTTAAAGAAATCAAAATTAATGTTTTACCCCTTCAATGTTCATAACAATTTGCCTACGTCCATACTTGTGCACGAGCAAAAGTTATCGGATCCGATTCGTATCAAACCGACGTGTACATAAATCTCGTTTAAACCGATACGTGTTGAATGGGATACGCCTAATCTAACGATGTAGATATTTTATATGAGTACTATTTGAGAGTGAGAGAGAGTGAGATTTTACTAGAAGCAATGCTTTGATTTCGGTATCCGTGAGCTTCCCTCCTTCCTCATCGGCAACATCCTGCAGAGAGATCAAAGTACTCAACAAGTCATTGTGCTTGTTCCCGGGTTTGCCCATGTTGGCCTTGTGCTCCTCCAAGATGGCCATCAAGAAGGCATCGAAGCGCTTGTGCAGCTTCTTCATCTTGGCCGCGACCCCTTGGAGGTCGAGCCACTCGAGGGCCGGCACGAAGTCGCCGATGTTGAACACGCCTGCCAGCACCATCACCTCCACCACCATCGACTTGAACTCGTCCGCCTTTGGGTCGCCCCTGCCGCTCCCGTCCCCGAACACCCTCTTCCCCATCATCACCCGCCCCAGGGCATTCACCGTGCACACGTTGAGCAGTTGGGCCAGGTTCGCCGGGGCCGAACCCACACGTGCCAGCGCACTCGTGAGTATCGCGACCTCTTCCTATTACATTGAAATAAATAAGTATATAAATTGTAAGGTTGTGTGATGTTCATGCCAAAGAGAACTTGACATGGTCCAATTTTAAAGAGATGCCGTGGACAAGTTCAAAGTGCAACACATAAATTGCGTTAAATCCGCTAAATTCGTGCCCTACGTGACGTGAAAAGAGTAATGATAGATGTAGACGCTGGTAACCAAATTCGTCCCCCATTTATTGCTTGAAAATGGTCCATTCATTGAACAAAACCCTCAAAGTCAATAACTTAATTTTTGGCTAAATCACAAAATAAACAACTTTCTTTATAGTTCTCGGTTTTAGTATATAATATTTTTTTGAGTTCTTCTGTAAATAAAAAACTACAAATAGGTTCTTTTTTAAAGAAAATTCGACCGTAACGGGAATCTTCTAAATACATAATGCGACAAGGGCAGAACGATAATTAAACTATAGTTTTAGGAGGAATCTAATCTTGGGATAGGTTTGATACGAGTTCAAAAGGTGGGGATCTATTTGGATAACCTAAAAGAGTTGGGGACAAAGTTGAAAAATGGACAAAAGCTGAGGACTTCTGTTGCAATTTGGGCTTTATTTTGACATAAAGTTCTCTTGTGTGATTTGGACCCTAGCTTACTCAGATGAGAGCGGGCATTTGTTTCAGTACTCACATCTATATTTAGGCATATAACTTCTCACCTGGCGAACATGTCTATAGTCCTCAAGAGCCTTGCCGGAGAAGAGGTGGACGGAGCTAATCTTCCTCAGCATCCGCCATCTCGAGCCGTAGGGCGCGAACACCAGGTCCTGGTAGTTGTACGCGATGTGCTTCGCCCCGGAGTTGGGCGGCCGGCTCGAGAAGTTGGCGTCGTGGGTCTTCAGGAACTGGGCGGCCACGGAGGCCGACGCGGCCACCACCACGTCGACGAGGCCGAGCCGCAGGTGCATGAGCGGCCCGTAGGTCCGGGCCAGGGCCGCGATGGAGTGGTGGGGCACGGCGCCGAGGTGGGGCAGGTTCCCAACGAGGGGCCACGGCCTCGGGCCGGGGGGGAGCGGGCGGGCGGGCCGGCGGAGGTAGCCGAGGAGGGAGTAGAGGAAGATGGCTATGGCTATGGTGGCCGGGATGAGAGAGAGGGGTGCCATGGCCTTAGAGAGGGAGAGAGAACGCGCGTGTGTGTTATGATTTAGGATGGGCGTGTCAAGAAGGGTTGGCGATTTTATAGCGGGGCATGCGTGGGTGAGAGTAGATTAGAGGAAGTAGATTTGAGTCCTGTCCATGGTTTAGCGCGTGGCAGGTAGGTTAGTATTGGGCATTGGAATGTTAGGGAGCACATGCCTTGAATGGTCGCTGCGTCCCTCTCCCCACTCTTATTCATCGGCCGTGTGACGAACCACATGAAATTTGAGGCTCTCTTGGACTTTACTCAATCCATTTTGATTATGACCCATGAGCAGCAAGCGAGTGATTAGATTACAAAAGGGATAACTGCACTTCTGCAATTGAGTTTCGAAACTTGTCACGAAGGTGCGACTAAGTCTTGAAATTTTCAAAATATGAAATCAAGTCCTAAAATTGATTAAGTTGATGCAATTGAATCTTAAGACTTGTCAGCATTTTTCGTACGATTGAGCTGTAAAACTTTCGAAAAGTGCAATCGAATCCTAAAACTTGTCACAAAAGTCCTCAAAATATATCAAGTTGGTGCAGTTAAGTCTTAAAACTTGTTGGTATTTTCCGTTGGTCAAGTTGAACGAAGCCAATGAAAGGACTCGATTGCACCAATTTAACATGTTTTGAGACTCGATCGTATTTTATGAAAGTTTTAGGGCTCAGTTATATTTCCGTAACAAGTTTTACGACTTGTTTTTGAAAGTTTAAGGATTCGATCGTAATTTTTTTTTACAAGTTTTACGGCTTCCAGTACGCTTATCCCATAAAAAAACTTAACCTTTCCTAACAATAGAAATCTTTCTGCCACGTGGAATCTCTAATGCCATGTTGTGCGGAGTGGCATCACATGACGTTGCAATCTCGGAGGAGGGGCGCTGGTTTTGCAGATTCTATGGTCCCTAGCGTAGACACGAAATGCATACAACATTCAATTCTAGTTTGGTAGGGCACGCGCAAGTGCTGTGTTGCTCTAACCCCATTTCCACCTGATCTTCTTGACAGTGACATTTCACAACCCCCTGTTGACCTATCATCCTTCTTAAGGTTTCTCACGTGTGATGTTGGGAGAGTAGCATCAGGGTAGGAAGTGGTTTAACTTGTAACCCTTGTATGATCATGTGGGGGGAAAGTGTGGGAAGTGAAATGGAAGAGCATCTCAACCTTGTCGTTACTCAAATGGTTAATATTACAAAAAAACCTAAAATTAATACATCTGTGACTAACTTACCCTCCATTAGTTCCCGTTAAATTTTACCGTCGAATTACAAAGTTGGATGACACGTGATAGTTGACGAGTGTATTGGTTTAGGGTTTTACATCTCAATTTTACATGTTTATTGATTTGTGATTTTTCGTGGTATTAATCCAATTTAACGGAGGGTAAATTCATTACAAGTATACGGGTTTGAGATTTCTGGTAGTAAAAAAATTAGTTTGAGGCAAATTTATCACGTGTCCCAATTTGGAGGTTTTTTTTGTGGTATTAACCATTGCTCAAATGAAGGTGAATTCGACTATAGAAAACATATAGTACGTATTTGCAGCGAAACTTAAAGAACATTCTTTTAGGAAAAGATGCAAAATCATTCCTTGCAATCGACAACAGGAACGGTCACACACACACCCACACAATTGGCATAAGCAACGAAGCAGGCAAACAGATAGACGAGAAGAGCACAAGATGAAGCTTTCATCGGTCCGCATGCATTACCTCACGAAACCTATGTCGAGAAGGCTCAAATTTGATCTGGGGTTCGCCTGAATTCCGCTTCTTCATGCTTGACTTCCTCGAGCGTGATGGAAGAGACGACTAATTAAGCGTAGAAACTTTTTGAAACACGTTGCCCTTTGCCGACGCGTGTCACTGCCACGTAGGACTGCTCACGGGGACTTGACGGCGGAGTGGGCCCGCCCTTGTTAGTGGGCTTGGACAAGCTAAGTGGGCCGTGGGGCCCGACCCGTTCACAAAATTCCTAATCCTAACCATAAGACCAAGGAAACGAGAAGGAAAACAGAAGGTGAGAGGATCCACGTCGACAAGAAAGGCCAGTGTGTCTATCTTAGTGATAATGACGCAAATAGTTCATGAACTTTGGCTCAATATGTAATGTAGTCATTGGACTTTTAATTTGTTTTACGCAATCCCCGAACTTTAGCCTAATATTCAAATGTGGCCCACAAACTTTTAATTTGTTCAATATGATCGTTGAATTTTTGGTATATGTTCAATTTCGTTCACGAATTATATGAAAATGTTGAATGCAATCCATGCTCTTAAATTAATGGAAGAACTATGTTGAACATTTTCGTATAGTTCAAGACTAAATTGAACATATACTAAAAGTTTAAGAATGATATTTAACAAATTAAAAGTTCAAGGACTACATTGCACATTTAATTAAAGTTCATGGATAACATTGAAACAAATTAAAAGTTTCAGGGACTGTTGTACACATTAGATAAAAGTTTAAGGACTGTTTGCGTTATTTTCCCTTTATCTTATCACCTAGATCAATTCTTGAAGCTCAGAGAATGATGGATTGCATTGCGTTGTCGCTTGGCGGACCTCGTGGGCTGGCAAGCGGCAACGTTGCCGCTGACTTGTAAATGCGCGGAATGCGTGTCGAGCCCGGCCTGCTAAGGTCTCAAGCTCGAATGAACCGATCGGATCGAGCAGAGCTCCTATGTTCTCACGGTAAAATAGTTTAGCTTCCCAAAGTGAGACATGCCTCGATCGTTCAGACTCGTAAAGAAAGCCATCTGCTTGAATTCGACCTGCCTAATGCATAGTCTGTTTGGACTTGTCACTTGGATCGCTTGGCTCAGGATCGGATATATTTTGACCAAAGGGGTTTGGCGTTTGAAAAGAGAGAATTGTCTGTTGGTACTAGCGGCATATATACACCTTAGGTAAGATAAAAGATTGGGACCAACTTTGCTGATTCTTTGTTAAGATTGGGACAAGTGCATTCAAAGTCTTAAAACTTATTACGAAAGTGTAGTTAAGTCCTAAAACTTTCATAATGTGCAATTAAGTCCTAAAACTTGTTAGGAAAGTGCAATTAAGCGTTAAAACTTTCAAAAAGAGAAAACAAATCCTAAAACTTGTTACGAGAGTGCAAACAATTCCCAAAACTTGTCAAATTGGTTCAATCACGTCCTTCCATTGATTGTACTTTTTAAAAGTTTTAAGACTTGATTGTACTTTTGCGATAAGTTTTAGGACTTGATTGCACATTCGTGATAAGTTTTGGGACTTAATTACACTTTTTGAAAGTTTTAGGACTTGATTACACTTTCGTGACAAGTTTTAGGACTTGATAGCATTTTTGAAAGTTTTAGGATTCAATTGCACTTTTCTGACAAGTTTTAGGACTTATAGTGCACTTATCTTTAAAAAGAATTTCGCGAACGAAAAATATTTTGGTCGTTCACGAAAATGTTTAGACATAAATCGTTATTGATAATGAAAACATTTTCCGCAGATCAATTATTTTGATGGATACAAATGATTTTTTTTAGAAGGAAATATATTTTACAAATCATTCATTTTTTCGGAAACAAAAAGAACCCGATTACACCGATTTGTGTTTTTTTTTTTTTGAGAAAAAGAAAACCAATAGAAGAAAAAAGAAACTTCCCATCCTAAAAGAACATGAAAATCGTGAACCCACACGTTCAAACGAAAATTTTCCAGCGCTTCACGATTTTCCGGTTCTCTCTTTGCTATTAAATGACAATTCGGATTTCCCGCATGCAAAGAGTGAAGGAAAAAAGAGAGAAAGAAAACGCCAAAAAAACCGAAAAATTCACCAAAAAGCAAGAGTCCCCGCACGAAGTGCACAGGGGCTTGGACGGGACACGTGCACGAACGGCCGTTACCGGTTTCGATTCCCCCCTTCGCGGCTCCCTTGTCCCGCCATAATCTGGTTTATTTTGGAACACCCGTGACACATAAATTTCAAATTTGTAATCGTGCCATATCAAGATAAATTAATTTTGTACCACAAAAAATCTTAAATTAGTATATTCGTGACACATTTACCGCCGAATTAATTTTCGCACCACAAAAAGTTCTCGAATTTGTACACCCTTGACATTCATCTTCAGTTAATTTTCGTGTCGTAAGAAATTCCAAATTAATTCACCCCGTGACAGATCTTTCACAGTCTTAAGGTAAGGTCACGGCAAAATTAGGGACTTTAGCAAATTTTCGAAACAT
Source organism: Syzygium aromaticum (assembly GCA_024500025.1). NCBI lineage: Eukaryota > Viridiplantae > Streptophyta > Magnoliopsida > Myrtales > Myrtaceae > Syzygium > Syzygium aromaticum. The sequence goes on along the minus strand of CM044886.1, from coordinate 3,369,623 downwards.
GAAGAAGCTATTAGGGCAAAAGTAGTTTTTTTCAATCTCGGTTCATTTTCTTCTTATTTGGCCCACATATGCCGAATTTCGACATTCCGATCTATGCTCCACGCTGATCAAACAAGTTGTTAACCACGGGTTTTCTCACGTCTGCAATTTAAAAGCTAATGGAGGATGGATTTATTAAGAGTGTAATAATTTTAGGATTTTTGGGGCACACATGATAACCATTTTGTTCTTTATTTTTCTGTTCTTGAGAATATGTTTGGAATAGAAATTTATTTGATAACACAATTTCATTTTTCTATTTCTGGAACAAACTTTGATTTCAGAAATAGATTTGAAACAAAAATGAAAAGTAAAAATTTTTTACTTTTCTATTTCTGGAACAAAATCGAGAAATAAAAACTCTTCTCATCGTTTGTCCTTGCTACTTACCGATTGCCTCCTGCCGCCATCTTCGCTCGACGCTCGCCACCTACTGTCCTCCGCTACCGCTCGATGTAGGGGTGTGCAAAGGAACCGGAAACCGCCTGGATCGTTAGGAATCAACGGTTCTCATGGAGACCGATCCGGTTCCCAGTTTTAGGCGTGGAACCACTACTCACCCACTGTTTACCCGGACCGAACCGATAATATATATAATTTTTAAGAAGAATTTCCAATAAAAAAAGAAAAAAACATTTTCAGAAAAATGAAAACCCTAAAATCCATAATTTAAAGCTCAACACCCATTAACTAATTGCTCGTCTCATCTCACTATTTCTTATCATGGTCTTGACTCTTAAGCTTATTGTCTATTGACTCACGGTCTCGACTCTCAACTTCCATCAATTCATGGTTGTGTCTTCGACCATTTAGTGCCTCCCTCTCTCGCTCTCAATCACCTCCATTTGAGTGAACCTTGGTAGGACCGGTTCCATAGACCCACTCTGAAACTGGATTGGATCGCCGGTCCGATTCTCAGGTGGATTCATGGAATCAATGGGCGGTTTCCAGTTTCAATTTTTCGAAATCGGTTTTCAGTACATGGTTCCCGATTCTACGGTGGGAATCCCCTATCCGGATTATGCTTACCCCTAGCTCGATGTCCAAGACAATACCCTTTTTTAAAATCTGTTGTCACCAATGTGGAAATACCAACTGCTAATTTTCAATAGATATTGAGAATTAAGTCTCAGACCTAGTAGATTGTATCCGGATTGGAGCCAATTGTCCAAGAGGGAGAAATTTTATATCGTTATCGAACGCGTATTTTGGCTTAGAAATTCGTCTAGGAAATAAAAATATAAAAATCTATTTCTATGTAGAAATTGATTTTTGAAAGAGAATAATTATCGTTCGTGCCCCTGATGACATGAAAATTAGCTATGGGTAAACACAATCTTGATGTATCAATCTGGAATTTTTTTAGTAACACGAATACGAGTTCAAAGGGTAAATACGAGTAAACTATTTTCCGTCATATTCGCCCGTAGGAAAATTTACGCAGCTAGTGCCCCACGGCGAGCTCGGCGGGTGGGGGAAAAGGAGGGGGGCCACGTGGCGCGTGGGCCCCGTCACGTCGCTCGCTTTCTGCTAAGGAACGGGACGGGGGCTGTCGAGACCCACGCGCGGCTCCGGGCGCACGCGACGCCACGCCCACGCGCGGGCCGCGAGTATAAAATGGGCATCGCTGCATGTGGGGTTGGGGGGGGCGGGGGTGGGGGGCCAAAGAAAAAAAATGTTATTACGCGAGATAGCGAGGAGAGAGAGAATCTACAGAGATAGAGATAGAGAGAGAAAGCGCGCTTTCTAGAGAGAGAAGAAGCGACTGTGGGCTTTCTTGCTGCTGGCTGCTGTGGCTCCGTCCGTGATTCTTCGCACAGAAAGCTAGAGAGAGAGAGAGAGAGAGAGAGAGAGAGAGGAAGGATTTTGACGGCGCCATCGACGACCCAAATTCTGGGACACGACCAAAAAGACAAAACAAACGGAGCAGGGAAAAGTTTAAGGAAAAAACCCAAAAGGGAAAAATTTAAGGAAAAAAATGACACAAGCAGTCCATGAATTTTGATTAAATATGTAATTTGATTCTCAAATTTTTTAATTTATTCAACTTAATCCCCGAACTTTAGCCTAATATTTAATGCGGTCCTTAGACTGTCTACATTAAATATTTTTATATAGTTCAGGGATTAAATTGAACATATACAAAAAATTCAATGATTACATTAAATATTGGGTTAAAGTTTAAGGGTTATATTGAATAAAATTAAAAGTTCAGGAATCAAATTATATATTGAGTTAAAATTTAGAAATTATTTATATCGTTTTCTCTTTAAAATATTATTCGAGGCTTGTACACTGGGGACGGGGCATTAAATTTTCGACCCCGCTAATTTAGTGGTCATTCAATTTTACGACCCCACTCAATTGCAATCGTGCCCTTTTTGCTCGTTCACTTTTTCAATATCTTAAAAATATTTTGGGCCCGTGAGCTGAATCGGAATCTTCTGCTGAGGTAATCTTAATCTCCCATATGTACGACTGTGCTTTTCCCTCTGACAGAGTTTGATATTTCTTCGCAACAACAAAGAACAAACGGAAGGACAACGATAAATATGAAAGAGAAAAAAACATAGGATTGGAGAGGCCAATTTAAAGCCCAAGAGAGTGCCACGTAACATTAATGCATGACACATCTTATATGATGTGACAACGTGGGTAGCATTATACACATAAATATATATGTATGGTTGTGATATTATATTGAGATAATAATATAAATAGTTCATAGCCTTTTAGCTCAATATGTAATTTGATTCTTGAATTTTAGCTTTATATTTAGTGTGGTCCTTGAACTTTAACTTAATGTCCAATGTAATCCATGAACTTTTGATACATATTTAATTTAGTCCTAAACTATATGAAAATATCTAATGTGGTCCCTGAACATGAATTGATTGAAGGACTACATTAAATGTTTTAGTTCAGGGACTAAATTGAACATGTACAAAAAATCTAGGGACCACATTGAACATCAAGTTAAAGTTCGGGGACTAAATTGAACAAATTTAAAAGTTCAGGAATCAAATTGCACATTGGACCAAAGTTTATGGATTGTTTGTTTCATTTTCCCTATTATATTCTGGCTTTAACATCCTGTTTATTTTGAAAAAAAAAATAATTAGAAAAATATTTCCTTGAAAATAATTATTTGAAATAATTAGTCAATGAAAAATTATTTCATCATTCACTAAAATACTTAGACATAAATTACCGATGATAATGAAAATATTTTCTGATGACTAATTATTTCGAGCGAAAGAAACAATTATTTAAATAAAAAATATTTTTTAAATCATTTATTTTTTGTGAAATACATAGAACCTAAAACCTAAAACCAAAATAGACTTCCGAGACATTGAAAGATTGACAGACCCACCATCCACCCAATAAAAAGAAATTTTAGGCAAATTTAAGACTATTTAAATTTTCAATATTACACTAAACAAAATTTTAGGCAAATTTAAACGCTATTTAAATTTTCAAAAATTACACTAAACATAATTTTCGGCTGCTCTAAGATATATAATGATAATATTATAAAGACTACCCAACTTATAAAATAATTTACCAATGGTACCACACATAGGAAGATAAAACAGTACCAAAAGCATACGTTGATATTGACAACATCAAAAGGGCATAAAAATTGTGCGGAGTGGCATCACATGACGTTGCAATCTCGGAGGAGGGGCGCTGGTTTTGCAGATTCTATGGTCCCTTGCGAAGACACGAAATGCATCCAAAATTCAATTCTAGTTTGGTAGGGCACGCGACAGCGCTGTGTTGCTCTAACCCCATTTCCACCTGATCTTCTTGACAGTGACATTTCACAACCCCCTGTTGACCTATCATCGTTCTTAAGGTTTCTCATGTGTGATGTTGGGAGAGTAGCATCAGGGTTGGAAGTGGTTTAACTTGTAACCCTTGTATGATCATGTGGGGGGAAAGTGTGGGAAGTGAAATGGAAGAGCATCTCAACCTTGTCGTTACTCAAAGGGTTAATATTACAAAAAAACCTAAAATTAATATATTTGTGACTAACTTACCCTCTATTAGTTTTCGTTAAATTTTACCGTCGAATTGCAGAGTTGTGTGACTAACTTACCCTCCATTAGTTCCCGTTAAATTTTACCGTCGAATTACAAAGTTGGATGACACGTGATAGTTGACGAGTGTATTGGTTTAGGGTTTTACATCTCAATTTTACATGTTTATTGATTTGTGATTTTTCGTGGTATTAATCCCATTTAACGGAGGGTAAATTCATTACAAGTGTACGGATTTGAGATTTTTGATGGTAAAAAAATTAGTTTGAGGCAAATTTATCACGTGTCCCAATTTGGAGGTTTTTTTTGTGGTATTAACCATTGCTCAAATGAAGGTGAATTCGACTATAGAAAACATATAGTACGTATTTTGAAGTGCTATCTGAGTATAGCATATCCGATTTATTTCCTTGGTTGAGAGGATCTTGATCCACTTAGGTGAACATTGGGAATCGAGAGATACGGGCGGACTTCCACGGGGAGGCGATGGCAGAGAATTTTTCCAAAACGGGTGAAAAGCGTGGCGAAGCAACGCCACGGGAAAGTATAAGGTCCACGAATTCAAGCCTCTTTTCATCTAAAGCGATCGGAGCGATCTATCATCCGACAAAAGATCTTCTTTCTAAATACGTTCGAGCTAGACATGAAGACAAAGCACAAAAATAGAAAAACGTTAAAAAAGAATAAACTCCGCGTGGGGGTTCCCTGGGTTATCAAAAAAAAAAAGAAAAAAGAATAAACTCCGCGTGCATTCGTCTATGTGGGTCAAACTCCCAACCCGTTTAAGCAAATTTAGACAAAACATTTCTCTTAATATGGCACAAGATCATGCACTTTTAGGCACATATTCTCTATGTCCTAACATACTTCTGTAGCTTTTACACACGAAAAATGAAGCTCTTAAATGTGCTGGTGGATAACACAGACTTGCTGATATGTGGGGTGCACATATCGAAAAAATACTAATTTATATATACACCTTTGCAAGTGAAAGTCGATGTAATATTATCCATAAAAATAGCATATATTTCCGAATTAACTAAAAGTGCAAGGACCAAAATTTCAAATAGAAAAAATGACAAAAACAGTCCTTGAATTTTGGTCAAATATGCAGTTTGATTCCCAAATTTTTTAATTTGTTCAATTTAGTCCCCGAACTTTAGCTTAATATTTAATGTGATCCATAGAATGACTACATTGAACATTTTCATATAGTTCAGGGACTAAATTCAACATATACCAAAAATCTAATGATCACGTTGAACATTGGTTTAAAATTTAAGGACTATATTGAACAAAATTAAAAGTTCAGGAATCAAATTGTATATTGAGTTAAAGTTTAGAAATTACTTGTATCATTTTCTCTTTAAAATATTATTCGAGGCTTGTACATTGGGGACGGGACATTGTCTCTCAAGTCATCGTGCTCCTTATGAACCTAGCATCAGATTAATGCCGAACAGTACAAGGAATTGTCGAGACAAATTTTAGCCAGATATTTTCGCACATCATATCATATTTCTTACCTCCACTAATCGAGCTTTGCTTGCCTTATCCTTTTCTTTCTCGAGAGCATGTATCTCGATTTCCAACTGCACTCTCTTCCTTTCAAGGTTGTCGATTTCCTCCGGCTAGCTATCCAGCAGGACTCGCACATTCGCACAGGCCTCGTCGACCAGATCTTTGGCCTTGTCTGGCAGACGACGACCTAACACGAATAAAAAAGGTAAAGTCACAGCCACATAATCACCTTAAATTAAGCAACAAGAGCACGAGAATTTTGTCGCGTTGCAGAAAAAGTGGGAAAACAGTGATATTGCCACCATACCAGTTATGTTTCTGCTCGACAATTGTGCAGCGACCACGAGTGCTCGGTCTTGAATCCGAACACCGTGATGCCCTTCATACTTCTCTTTCAGCCCTCGCAGAATGCTAGTTGTGTCAGCAACGCTTGGCTCCGCCACACAAACCTGTTGGAACCTCCTCTCAAAGACCGCGTCTTTCTCGACATACTTCCTGTACTCTTCGAGGGTCGTGGCGCCGATGCACCTGAGCTGACCCCTAGCGAGCATGGGCTTAAACAGATTTGCAGCATCCGTGGACGACCCTTTGATTTGCCCGGCACCGAGAACAAGGTGAATTTCATCAATGAACCAAGTCACTTTCCCTTGGTTCTCTTCCACTTCCTTCAAAACTGCCTTGACACGCTCCTCGAAGTCGCCTCTATACTTCGTGTCCGCGACCAGAGCGCCCATGTTCAATGCCACGACTCTCACGTCAGCTAAGTTGCTCGGCACATCGCCTTTCACTATCCTCTGAGCCAAGCCTTCTACCACGGCAGTTTTACCCACTCCGGCTTCTCCAACAAGAACTGGGTTGTTTTTAGTCCTCCTTGAGAGGATTCTCACAACCCTCCCAATCTCTTCGTCGCGACCGATGACAGGGTCCAACTTACCAGCCTCCTCGACCAGGTCTCTTCCGTAAGTCTTCAATGCCTGGAAATTGGTGTCTCCCGAGGCACTTTCCACTCTCCTCCCTTCTTTACCGTGCAGCTTCTCGACCTCGGACTTCACTCTTGCCGGATCAACCCCGGCTTCTTTAAGCAGGTCCCTGACTTGGGAGTCCTTGAGGAGGCCTAAGACGAGCTGATTGATGGCCAGATGGGAGTCCCCTTGCGCCTTCTGAGTGGCCTGAGCCTGCCTTATCGTCTTAATCATACTTAAACTCGCGGCAACTTTGTCTGGCGGTGGGCTCCGTGAGGGAATCGTCCTTAGGACTCGCTTCAGGACCCTCTCTGCCGCTTTCGCGGCATTTTCGCAGCTGACGCTGGTGATCGCCTGATTGAAGATCCCGGTTGAGTCTGACATCAAAGCGACGGCGAGATGGAGAGGAGTGAACTGCGGATGGCTCGTGCTTGCCACTAGGCTGCAAGCACTGACTAGCGCCTCGTTTGTGTTGTGGGCGAACTTCTCAGGAGTCATTATGATGCCTCCCAGAGACTTCAAAACAACAATGCCAATGTCAGATGGCCAGAGAAAAACATATAATCATCCACTGACTGACTGAAGATCAAAGACTAGTGAATCGTGAACCAAACCCACCCCACCCCCACCACCACCCCCCCCCCCCCCCCCCCCCCCCAAAACGAGTAACAACAGTAAACAGTGATCACAACAAGTGACAACCCAGTATTACTCTAACCCTCAAACCACTGGATTTGCAGCGAAACTTAAAGAACATTCTTTCAGGAAAAGATGGCAAAATCATTCCTTGCAATCGACAACAGGCGCAGTCACACACACACACACACACACAATTGGCATAAGCAACGGAGTAGGCAGACAGACAGACGTGAAGAGCACAAGATGAAGCTTTCATCAGTCCGCATGCATTACCTCACGCAACCTGTGTCGAGAAGGCTCAAATTTGATATGGGGTTCGCCTGAATTCCGCTTCTTCATGCTTGACTCCCTCGAGCGTGATGGAAGCGCGAAAAGGTGGCGGTGCTTCGGTGAAGGGAAGAGCGAGAGGCGATTAAGCGTAGAAACTTTTAGAAACACGTTGCCCTTTGCCGACGCGTGTCACTGCCACGTAGGAATGCTCACGGGGACTCGATGGCGGAGTGGGCCCGCCCATGTTAGTGGGCCTGGACAAGCTAAGTGGGCCGTGGGGCCCGACACGTTGACAAAATTCCTAATCGTAACCATATGACCAAGGAAGCGAGGAGGAAAACAGCAGGCGAGAGGATCCACATCGACAAGAAAGGGTAGTGTGTCTATCTTGGGGATAATGATGCGTACAGTCCCTGAACTTTGGCTCAATATATAATATAGTCTTTGAACTTTTAATTTGTTCTACGTAGCCCCCGAACTTTAATCTAATATTCAATGTGGTCCCTAAACTTTTAATTTGTTCAATATGATCGCTGAACTTTTGGTACATGTTCAATTTTGTCCACGAATTATATGAAAATATTGTATGCAGTCCATGCTCTTAAATTAATAGATGAGCTACGTCGAACATTTTCGTATAGTTCAAGACTAAATTGAACATATACCAAAAGTTTAAGAATGATATTGAACAAATTAAAAGTTCAAGGACTACATTGCACATTTAATTAAAGTTCATGGATAACATTGAAACAAATTAAAAGTTTCAGGGATCATTGTGCACATTAGATGAAAGTTTAAGGACTGTTTGCGTTATTTTCCCTTTATCTTATCACCTAGATCAATTCTTGAAGCTCAGAGAATGATGGATTGCATTGCGTTGTCGCCTGGCGGACCTTGTGGGCTGGCAAGCGGCAACGTTGCCGCCAACTTGTAAATGCGCGGAATGCATGTCGAGCCCGACCTGCTAAGGTCTCAAGCTCGAATGAACCAACCGGATCGAGCTGAGCTCCTATGTTCTCACGGTAAAATAGTTTAGCTTCCCAAAGTGAGACATGCTTCGATCGTTCAAACTCGTAAAGAAAGCCATCTGCTCGAATTTGACCTGCCTAAAGCATAGTCTATTTGGACTTGTCGCTCGGATCGCTCGGCTCGGGATCGGATATATTTTGACCAAAGGGTTTTTGGCGCTTGAAAAGAGAGAATAGTCTGTTGGGACCGGCGGCATATATACACCTTAGGTAAGATAAAAGATTGGGACCAACTTTGCTGATTCTTTGTTGAGATGAATCACGAGACGAAAATTATAAGACTTTATTTGATATTGTCACATCTCCAATATTGAATAATTAAAATCCCAAACCGATACACGTGTCATATTTACCTCATGAGAGATGCAACGAGCTCTAAAAATGTGTCAGTCTCTCATCTATCAATTAATCATTGACCCATTAAGCATGTGCAATGTTATGTACGAAATCGAGAGACACCCTTTATAATGAACTGGAAAAAGCATATTTAAAAAGATGATGATATGAATTTCATATCTTCAAAGATTAAGAAAACAATAATTTGATGTATTCTCTAAGTATATCACTACTATTCCATCTTTTCTTAATCTTCGTTTTTCCTTCTTTTCCCTTGACAAAAGCTTCTCACCATTTTCGTCACAAAGAAAGGACGGTGAAGAAACTTCTCAATGGTGCCTAACTTGGGCTGTTAGCCTTGCACAGAACTTCATCTTCCTTCGCCTCAGCCATTCGAGCATGTATTCATGTCGCTGTAGCTTGACACGACGGAGAATTGAATCAAACTTCCTTCATGTCGACTCATCAGGCTCACGGGTCGTTCCTTAACAGGAATTGATAGCACGTTGGCATGGGGTGTGGATCTTCCAGCAATCCAGCTCGTCTTGTCATAATCAAGGTATGCAGAGGTATCAAGTGTATGAAATCGGCACGCCGGTGCAACTTGAGCCTGGAAAGCCTCCATTCCTGTTCTCAGTTACTCTTTCCTTTTAGTTACAGATGAGTTTTGATGTTAGATATGCAGCCCGCAACTCGGACGGAAAAAATGTAACCTGAATCTGCACACGTATTCACCTCCATAGCTTCCACTCTTTTGACTGTCAAATTACAAGTAGATATGGTTGATGTTCGTGCGGATTGCCCTCACTATCCGTCGACCAAATGTGAAAAAACTGCAGAAAATGATATTCACTAGCTCTTCAACTCAATGCCTCGTAGACATGTGAGGCGAGTCTCGGTTTCGGGTGGACTAACAAAGGCTCGGCTCGTTGTATGGTGCCCGTAAGCTTCATCCATGTTAAGATTCTCCGGCGAAACACCGTCGGCCAACTCCCAGTCGAAAGCGTGGGCCAACGTCGCGGTCATGAACTGGACCATCCTCAAGCCCAAGCTCATTCCCACGCATATCCTGCACCCGGCCCCGAATGGAACTGCATCGAAATGGTTACCCTTGACATCAGCATCGGGCTTCTCGCTGCCTTGCAAGAACTTCTCCAGCCGGAACACTAAGGGCTCGGCCCAAGCGTCGGGATGGCCCACACGTTGACTAGCAGCGTGCCTCCTTGGGGGATGAGGTTGCCGTTGATCTCGCAGCTCTTGGCCGCGATTCGTGCGAGGGATAGAGGGGTGGAAGGGTGGAGCTGGAAGGCTTCCTTGACCATGGCTTGGAGGTACGTCAGGCGGGGCAGGTCGAGCTCGGTCACGAGGCGGTCTCGTCCCACCACGGAGTCGATTTCTTCCTAGACTCAGGCCAGGATTCTGGGTTGCCTGATGAGCTCGGCGATGGCCCGTTCCGTAGTGCTAGAGGAAGTGTCGGTGCCCGCCGCGAACATGTTCTGCAAAACAACACACGATGAAACAAATTCAAAATTGGTTTGAGCTTGCCCCTTAGGTTTTAATACCAATTTGCCTATGCCCATACTTGTGCGTGAGCAAAATCATCGAATCTGATTCGTCCAATCGGACGCATATTAAGTGAGATACATCTAATCTAACGATTTAGTTATGTTATATAAGTACTATTTTAGCGAGAGAGAGAGAGATTGTACTTGAAGCAATGCTTTGATTTCGGTATCTGTGAGATTCCGTCCTTCCTCATCGGCAATATCCTGCAAAGAGATCAAAGTACTCAAGAAGTCACTGTGCTTATTCCCACTATTGCCCATGTTGGCCTTGTGCTCCTCCACGATGGCCGTCAACAAGGCATCGAAGCGCCGGTGCAGCGCATCTTCATCTTGGCCGCAACCCCTTGGAGGTCGAGCCACTCGAGGGCCGGCACGGAGTCGCTGATGTTGAACACGCCCGCCAGCACCATCGCCTCCACCGCCATCGACTTGAACTCGTCCGCCTTTGGGTCGGCCCCGCCCTTTTCTGTCCCTGAATACCCTCTTCCCCAGCATCACCCGCCCCAGCGCGTTCGCCGTGCACACATTGAGCAGTCGGGATAGGTTCGCCGAGGCCAAGCCCACATGTGCCAGCGCATGCGTGAGTATCCCAACCTCTTCCTGTTACATTGAAATAAATAAGTAAATAAACAGCAAGTCCTTCCCACACGGGATGAAATTGCAACGCAGAATCTGTACAACGTCCATCGAATAAGACCCTACCTGACGTGGAAAGAACAATCATAGAGATGTAGAGGTTGATTACAGAATTGGTGTATGACGATCCTTATCAATTGCTTGAGGATGATCCATTCATTGAACAAACACGGACAGTTATTCATTTTATTTTTGGCCAAATTACAAAATAAATCCCAAACTTTTCAGTAGTTTTTAATTTTATCCCGACCTTTCAGATCTGTTTTAACTCTATCTAAAACCCTTTAGCATCTATTCCTGGGAGGGAATAATTCATTGAACAACCACTTAAAATACCATGTATGGTAAATTCTCTATGCATACATTTGTATAAATTTGAATTCATATCGGAATTCAAGCACAATTACCCGTGTGTGTGCGCATGTCCATGTATATTTACATACGTACCCGCGTCTATATGTATGCATTTACGTAGATGAAACTGGAGCTCACTAAACGGCTCACCTGGCGTACATGTCTATGATCGTCAAGAGCCTTGCTGGAGAAGAGGTGGACGGAGCTCATCTTCCTTAGCATCCGCCACCTCGGGCCGTATGGCGCGGACAACATGTCCTGGTAGTTGCACCCAAGGTGCTTCAATGCAGAGTGGGGCGGCCGGCTCAAGAAGTTGGCATCATGGGTCTTCAGGAACTAGGCTGCCACGGAGCCTGACGCGGCCACTACCATGTCAACAAGCCCGAGCCGCGGGTGCAGGAGTGGCTCGTAGGCCTGGGCTAGGGCCGCCATGGAATGGTGGGGGCATGGGGCCGAGATGGGGTAGGTTCCCGATGAGGGGCCATGGCTTTGGGCCGGGCGGGAGTGCGCGGGCAGGCCGGGCAAGGTAGCCGAGGAGGGAGTGGAGGAAGATGGACATGGCTATTGTGGCTAGAATGAGAGAGAGAGGCGTCATGGCCTTAGAAGAGAGAGTGTTATTATTTGGATTAGTGTTGCTAATTAGATGTGTGTCCAAATGATTGGAGAATTATTGGGGTGGGTTAGCTACAATAGAAATGAGGAGAGAGTAGGTTTGAGGCTTGTGTATGTGCGTCATAAGTGAAGTGGTTGTGTGAACAAAGTGTTTAGGTAATGTTACTATCGGATAGAGAGCATACGCTTTGAATGGTTGTTGCATCTCTCTCGCTCTAGATATCACCATTTGGCAAAGCCCACAACTTGCCTTTCAGCCATTTTTGTCTTTGTTGTTTTCTATGCAAACAAAGGTCTTGACCATTCAAAAAAGCCACCCGTTGTAATTTCCCAAGATTAAAATTTTTTTTGAAGTTTTCATTTGGACAAGAAGGTACTTCGCAGAGAATTTGCTCTGATACAGGGAAAGTCATAGTCATTGTGTAGTTCTCGTGAGAACGTCTAACTTGAAAGTTTAAATCAGTGAAGCGAGATCATATGCATTAACGTGAATAACACACGAAATTTGAGAAATGGAGGGCCGCACGTGACAAAAAAAACTAAGACATAACTCGACTCTAGCACCGTATTAAAATGTCCAACCCAAAAATTTAAGCTGATAGATAGTGAGAGATCACATGCATACAAATAACTTATAAACTTCGTAGACAGATGGTTTCCCAATGTTGCCGTTTATCTCGAGCTTTCTTTCTTTATCACAAGTTGAACACCCCTTTGTCTCTTCCATATACATATAATCGCTTAAGTGACCCACGTTGAATTGGTCAAAGTAAAGTTTCCTCTGCTAATGCGTTACCCATGAAATCCGGTTTCAAATGAATCCGGTTTCCCTCACTCGTCAATATGCAGCACATTCTAAGTCCTTTGCAAAACAAAATGCAACACTAACTCTCCAGATTCGGCTAATCTATATTGTATAAAGTGAAGAGGACCTCCTGCTTTTAAGGGATCACAATCCTTTTCTTTCTTCTCCAAAAAATCTATCTATTCAGATGGTAACTGTATAAAAAAAGTCCTAAACTTATTGCATGACCATCACTTCAATCCTAAACCTTTAAAAGATTTAACAATTAAGTCTTAAACCTTTCAATTGTGGCAATTTCATTCTAAATCTTTTGAAAACTTGCCAATTTAGTCCTAAATTAATTATTTGGATAATTGGCAAAAAGCACTACATTGGCAAATCGTCAAAAGATTTAGGACTAAATTGGTACAATTGAAAAATTTTTCTCTAAATTGGCAAATCGTCAAGAAGTTTAGGACTAAATTGACACATTTGAAAGGTTTAAAACTAAATTAGTCACTGTACGAAAGGTTTAGGAATTTTTAGATAATTTTCTCGTTTGTTCATTATTTTATAAATATTCTATCAATAGACAGACTCGTACATTAATAATTTTCTTTCATTTCTCGTGGATTTCAATCTTCAAATGGCGAACAATTTCTTTCATTTCTCGTTGACCTTGAACCCGAGCCACCGCCATTGTTAACCGCGGCGAAGAGTATGCTCGGAGTCTTCGTAGATGGATCCCTATCCCTTGGTGCACGCCCGCCCGATGGTTTTTTGGACTGAAATCCATTACAATCCACAACGTTCACCTTGGTATCGTATAATCCAGAATGATCACGTAAACGTGATGCTTGCTCGATTCAAAATTGTTTCTGAATTTGATCCAAAGTGATGTCCTCTTAACTTTTGCATCAGCCTTTTCCCATGATGTTTCCAACTTTGGAGGCAATTTTGCAATGAGCTCCGATTTGAAAGGGTTCTAGAATGTCAATTTTGAGGGCGCGGATTTTGTTGAGAAGCGCTTGCAATTCGTAGACTTGCTCCAACTAGGGTTTAGTACCGATAAACTCAAAATGAAAATACTTTGCGATCAAATATTTATTTGTCCTTTGCTTCTCTACCTTGTACTTGAATTCGAGTGCATTCTATATGTCTCTAGCAGATTTCATCTCAGTGAATAAATCATATAATCGATGGGATGGTGTGTTCAAGATATGCCCCCGACAGAGCTATTCGTCCCCTTCACGTTTCTTCCTCTCCTTGTTGACCCCTTCAACAGCTTTTGCACTTGCCTATCCTCCTTCAGTGGTAGCTTTGGAGAGACATCAAATCGGGATCCAGAACGTAGAAAATCTTCAAGGCAGTGAGAAGAAAGAAAGAAAGCAGAATTTAGACAATCTTGCCTCGCATTTGATTTGCTTCTCGTCTCGTGAGCAATTGAGCTTTTTTCAAGTGTCGAGCAAGGGTCAATGGTGGTCTGTTGAAAAGCCTTTTTGACATCATCTAATGACATAGACGATTAATGAATACCTTTTAGTTTTTCTAATCCAAGTTGAGGGGAACCTTTCATTATTCATATGCTGACAGACAGAAAGACCAAGTCAGATGATGCACGAACTGGTCCATTCCCATCACAGCTTTGGTCCAGTGATAGCTCATATATAGTTTTCTGTTGGACCAATATAGAACAACATTACTGTCTCTCACACCCGCCCACACTCACCCACACACACACACACACAGGGCAGTCATCTATCGGCGGTGCCGGAAAGTATGGAGAGGCGGCCGCACGTTCTAGCGATAGCCTTCCCGGCACAAGGCCACGTGGGGCCTCTCATGAAGCTGTCGAGCCAAGTCGCTCGTTGCGGGATCAGGGTGACATTCGTAAACACGAAGTCTGTTCATACTCGAATGCTGGAAGCATCGGGGGACAATGATCATCGTCAGGATGGGATTGAGATAGCAACCATTCCGGACGGGATGGAAGAGATTAAGGACATGAGGGGCATAGAGAAAGTTGCTGAGATGAGGGCGAAGGTCATGTCCCGTCATTTCGAGGAGCTGTTGAGGAAGATGAATTCGTCTCCGGATGACAAGGTTACCTGTGTCATAGCCGATGGGACCATCGGATGGGCTTTCGAGGTTGCCGAGAAAATGGGGATCAAAAGGGCCATGTTTTGGCCTACTGTTGTACCAGGCCTGGTCTTATCGCTCTCCGTCCCACGTCTCGTTGAGGCCGGCGTAATCGACGACAGTGGTGTGTATCTTTCGACTTGTTTTAGCTTTGAAAAGGATAGCACAAGGAGTCTCTTTGAGCATGTGATTTTCCAATGTTGTGCTTTCACCACCTGTTTTGAGTATATATAAGCACACATTCGGAACAATCAAAATCGAAAACAACCTTAGAAAAGGCGAACTATCACAACCTGTCACAAAGGCAAAGTTGAAAGCATAATTAGAGGAAGATAAAGTGAAAATGAAAACCTCACCAGATTTCTCTGTAGGATCTGCTTCTTTGGACACTGCGATCCAGTTCTCGCCGAAACTTCCTGCCGTGAAGACCATGGATTTCCTGTGGCGCTGTCCAGGTGACCAAAGAAGGCAGGAGATCATGTTCAGACATGCCATGACCGTGAACAAGACTGTCGGAATCTCGAACTGGCTCCTCTGCAACTCTTTCTATGAGCTCGATCACGCCGCTTGCGGATTGATCCCCGAACTACTGCCTGTTGGCCCATTAAGTTCTACGGATTGCCTCGGAAACTTTTGGGCTGAGGACCTCACTTGCCTGAACTGGCTCGACCTGCAACCTCGCAAGTCAGTCATATATGCAGCCTTTGGAAGTCTAGCGGCTTTCAGCCAAAACCAATTTGAAGAACTAGCCCTGGGACTGGAGCTCTCAGGGCATCCATTCTTGTGGGTAGTGAGGTCAGGCTTGACTAACGTGGAAGAGATCAAGTACCCAGATGGGTTCTTGGAGAGGGTATCGGATAGAGGAAAAATAGTGTCATGGGTACCGCAAGAAAAGGTCCTAGCTCATCCCTCGGTTTCTTGTTTCGTGACACACTGTGGTTGGAACTCGACCATAGAGGGCATAAGTAACGGCGTGCCCTTCCTTTGTTGGCCCTGCTTTGCAGATCAGTTCTATAACAGGAGTTACATATGCGACACTTTGAAGGTGGGTTTAGACCTGAAGGCAGAGGAGGCAGAGATCTTCTCCAGGCACAAAATACAAGCACAACTAGAACAGCTACTCTCTGATGTGCAGATAAAAGAAAACGCAGAGAGGCTCAGAGGAATGGCCAAAAGGAGTGTTTCTGAAGGGGGATCGTCCTCTACAAACATCCAGCATTTTGTTGAACAGCTGAAATGTTGTTCAGAAGCTGTCTATCACTGTGACTAAATAGCGCAAGTGTCAGAGTGATCAATTTCATGGGATTAGTAATATGAAATGGGCCTCACGCCAGTACTCTCTCGTGATGGTAAATGACAGACAGCTTTGAAAAAATGAGGGCACTAACATGCATTTTCTGAACCAATTTGGTCCAAAGAGCGAAGGAAAATGAGTCCCGTTCGGATGCCTAAGCCGCAATATAGCAGACATAGTATGCATACACTTTTGAAATCATTCGGTTAGTCAGCAAAAGTCGTACTTAAACTCTGAAAATTACTCGGTCCCCCATTGCACAAGTTCAATAAAAAAATCTGTCGTTCGTGATAACAACTAGGAGCAGATGTATTCTCTTTAAATCGCTAAAGGGAAGAGGCAAACCACAGTTAGATAGACTCCATCATCTGCCAAGATTTTCCAAGCAGTCGATACTTTAGATTTTCTTTCAAAGAACAAACCAGAACAAACCAAACAATGCTATGGCTGAATCAAATTCCCAGGTACTCCATCTCAAATTCAAATTAGGACCCAAACACTCTTGAGACAGTCAATATCTAACAAGAATAGAGGGAAGACGCAGAGTATAGGGTGGTCTGGTGCTGAGTCTTCTGGACTACTACTGCCTCTAGAATATCCATTAAGGCGACTTTTTTGCACTGTTACCAAGAAAATTTCTTCACTATTTCCTAAGCCATCTGTTGAGAGGCAACTTGCAAGAAAATCCTTTTATTTTACAGCGTAATCTAATTCCAAAAATGATATGAAAAAGCATCTCAAGTCTCAAGTGGCTAATATAGACACTGGCAGTGTCTTTTGCAAAGTCACTTGAATAAAAAGCGAGCTGCTACTTCAACATGCTTATAGAAGTTATTCTTTTTGTCTTTTCAGATGCTCTATGACAAAGTGTTGCATGGATTGGTTCATCTGTTGGGAAACTATCAGCGAAACATCTAAGTGACTAGTCTGCTGCATTCTTCTGCTTGACAGTTCAGTTGCTTCAAGAGATTCCACCGGAGAACAACAGGCTTAGATTTTAGGATAGGGTACTTTAAGGTGCAATGATAAACAAAGGCTGCAAGAAAGATAAAAATCAGCAGGACATTACATATATCAGATACCAGGATGACAAAGCAGAGAGAGAGAGAGAGAGAGAGAGAGAGAGAGAGAGAGAAGTTTACTGTGTCCAAGCTAACTGGTTTTGCATCCTCTACAAGTATCTCAACCACAGTTCCACTTCGATCAGCCTGACATAAAAGAAGGAGCTATGTTGGTGTTGAAGAATTTAGCCATCATGTATTATACGATCTCTATTTATTATTGAAGGTAATAAATAATGTTCATGTCTTTGCTTCAAAACCTTCAGATGAAATATGCTGGATAGGCAAATAAGTTACCAAAAGAAGCCACGTTCCAGTTAGGAATGCTCAACTGAACAAATGAATTTTCATAGGATTAGCCATGGAACAACTGAAATCAATTAAGGCACTGAGAAACACCTTAAAAGAAGAACCTAATTAACATTCCAACTCATTGTTTTTTTTCCATCTTCTGTATTATGAAGATTCGCATTTTGGCTTTCTAGAAAGAAAAAGGTTGGCCCGACTGAAATCTCTACTTCTAACAGACAATTCCTGTAGGTGCTCAGTATAATCTCTTCACAACAGACGTCAAATGACCTGGATAACAGGAAGAAAGAAGTACATGCAAACAAAACAGGTTAACCAAATCCTAGATATAGACACTTACTTCAATCTCATTCATCAACTTCATGGCCTCAATGATGCATACAACCTGACCCTTTTGAACCTTGTCTCCAACCTGAGGAACAAGAAGAAAACATGATATTGGAAAAGCCAGTTAAGGAACACTCCAATTGGAGAATGATAGAGTAGGATGACCTTGGGTAAACCCCGAGGTCCTAGAAGGTCGATTCTTAATCTGTGGTCCTTGGAGAAGTTTATCACATCACGATAATTGGCCCGCAACATATGTTGACTTCAGGGTATTGTATAGTCAAACTTTTGACACCAAGTACTCAAAAGCACTACACTTAAAGATCGAGCATTGAACTAAACTAGAGGAATTGTCGGCATAAACATACAAGAACATTGAACGAAGTTCATCATTGGCTTGCAAGAAAGAAACTGGATCGAATTTGCATAGCACCACTCAAAAGCCAAAACTGTATGCAAATGGGAAAATAACACAAACAGTCACTGAACTTTGGTATAATGTTTAGACTATCTGTTTTCTGAGGAAAGCCCCGAAAACCTAAACAGAATTCTCAATTCTGTTCTCGGGAGACTATCTGTCGTTGCCACTTCCTGCGCCTTTCACCGTATGCAATTGGCTGAACGCCGCAAGTCCTTGACGCGCTGGAAGACTAGGCGCGTTGCCGTCTCCGCCTTGGCCAACAGACCCAGACGCGCCGCCGTCTCCGCCCGCCGTCTCAGCCTTGTGCAACAGCCCAGATGCACCGCCATCTCCGCTCGTCGTCTCCGCCCGCCGTCTCCGCCTCGGACAACAGCCCAGGCGCGACGGCGTCTCTGCCTCAACGCGAGCGGAACAAGATTGACCCATCCCTATTCATTCATTCTTAATTGATCATATCAATTCGTATTTTTAAATTCATCTAACCCTAATTTAGACTCACTTCAGGCATACATCATATGTATCAACAATTAGGGTTTCCTATTCAATTTCAATATATCACAAGTAGCTCTGATATCACTGTAGGGTTCATCAACGAAAAACAACGCAGCGGAATATAGAACCCTAGACAGGATCCATGTGTATATTAAAATCGAGATAAAAGTTCGGTATGTACCTTTTGCAAATCGAACGAAAATTAGCAGTTAATTGTGTCTGGATTAGCGCCCCAAGTGTTGCGCCTCTACCGGTATCCACACACGCGAATAGAAGTCTCCGACGATTCAAGTGCTAGCTAAAGATCGTGAAGTTCTTTTTCTTTAACGCCTTTTGATTTTCGATACTATGTCGAAAAAACCCTAGACAGAGAACGATTCTCTATCTATTTATACAACCTCATTATCCAGCGGAATTAAAAGAAGTGGGCCAGGCGATTTGGGCCCGCCAAATCGTCCACCTTTAATCGTTATCTCATAACGTGCACGACCGCATAGATAAGTTGAATAGAAGAACAAATTAAAATCTACTTCTTATTTTAAGTAGATTCCGGCGTATAGAAAATATTAATTCAGTTCGCTTTTTGTGTGCGACCCTGTAAGTTCACTAAACATTAGCAATGTACTCAAAACCCTTTTTGGCCCACAAGTCATAAGCGGTCTCTAGCAAGACATTATTACTACCTAAGTATTGTGAAGGTCGATATTCCGACACAACCTAATCCACAACTAATATTAGAGTATCAACCTTGATTGATTCCTAGAGCAGACCACTAACACTTTTGTCAAGGTAAACTCCCATGTCGTTTAATCTTTGTGGCCATAGGTTTATGCCCCTGTATATTCTGGTGCAAGCATACAACTTGCCCCAATTCATGCATTGTGGGAGAGGAGAGGGATGAGTCACAACAGATTTTAGATGTTCGTTGTGCTTGCTTATGCATTTGAAAGATTAAGAAGAGTTCTAATATATGGGTATGGGTATGCATCCACAGTTTCTTTTACAAGACTTTCCTGACAACAAATGTCAAGTTAGATGGTAGCCTCCTTGACTACGTCCGCTCAGATTTGGTGTAGGTGGGACCCCAAATCTTCTTTTGCATGATGTGATAATATATGATCACGAAGATTTTGCAGTAGTGTCAACTGTTTTTAGACAGTAGAAAACAATAAGAGTCACTTTAAACAGACTAAAACCCAAATTATGTATTTGCATACGGGATAATGACACAAAAAGTTCTTGAACTTTGGCCAAATGTGCAATTTGATCCCTAAATTTTTAATTTATTCAATGTAATTTCTAAACTTTAGCCAAATGTTCAATTTGGTCCTTGAACTTTTAATTCATTCGATGTGGTCCCTGGACTTTTGATCCATGTTCAATTTAGCCCCTCGACCCCGCAAAGGGGCGCAGCCCCCTTGGCCTCTGCATGGAATTGGTCGTTCCCGTATAATTGATGTACCTTTATTGTTATGAGTGATTTTTCGTTTATGTTCATGACATGCATACATTCATCGCTGAATAAACATTGAGAGTCCCTAATAAAATTAAGTAATAATATGATGCCTTTCCAATCATACACCTATTAAGACTTAAATCGTTTATAGATAAGCCTGCCAAAGCAGGGTGTCTTTAACTATTTGAGTAAAATAGGATGGATAATGGTTATCCATAAGTCAAGGTTGGTTTACTTAACGAGGCTATCAAAACAGTTTGGGGCCTTGAGGCATAGTGTTTGTGGATAAGATATGAGATGTCAACCCCAACAACCAAGAGTTGTATTCGATACAATTGACAAAAGGTTGTCTACCTAAATAACTTAGTCTTGAGCGGTAAGCCAAAGTTTACTCGAGTCTTGGTAAAATATGGATCTTTGTTCACTATACTTATTGGGACACATGCTATAAAAATATAGTGGGAGTTTATTATAAATAATATTAATGAACAATTCACTTTGCATATTTGTTGTAGATAATGGCAAATAGCTCTGCATCACATTTTTCACTGCGATCTATCCTTGAGAAGGACAAATTGAATGGTTCAAACTTTTTGGACTGGTATAGAAGCTTGAGAATTGTTCTCAAGCAAGAGAAAAAGGATTATGTCCTGGAGAAACCACTCCCTCAGAAGGCACCTCCTTCCAACGCTCCCCATGCTGAAAGGAATGCTTATCAGAAGCATAAAAATGATGCATTGGATGCATCATGTCTAATGTTAGCTACCATGAACTCAGACCTTCAGAAACAGTTTGAGAAAGTGGATGCCTATGATATGATCATGAACCTGAAAAATTTGTTTCAGGAGCAGGCACGCACTGAAAGGTACCAAACGGTAAAGACCTTAATTGAGTGCAAGCTAGCAAGTGGGAGCTTAGTTAGCCCACATGTCATAAAGATGATAGGTTATATTGAAAACCCGGAGCGACTGGGCTCTCCTATTAGCCAAGAGTTAGCTATTAACATTATTCTTCAGTCATTGCTTCAAGATTATGACACGTTTGTTATGAACTATAACATGCATAATCTAAACAAGTCTTTGACTGAATTGCATGGGATGCTCAAAACTGCTGAGCAGAATATTAAGAAGGACCCTACCCCTAATGTTCTCATGGTTCAAAAGGGGAAAGGCTTTAAGAAGCCAGGTAAGGTCAAGGGTAAAGGTAAGGGCACTAAACCCAAACCTAAACCCAAGACCAAACTAGGTCCGACTGCTGATGCTGTATGTTTCCATTGTGGGGAGAATGGACATTGGAAGAGGAACTACAAGAAATATTTGGAAGATCTGAAGAAAAAGGGAAGTGAGACTTCCGATTCAGGTATTTATGTTATAGAAGTAAATGTTACTACTAGTTCTACTTCATGGGTATTGGATACCGGTTGTGGTACTCACATTTGTATGGATGTGCAGGGACTAAAACGAAGTAGAACACTTGCAAAAGGTGAAGTGGAACTACGAGTTGGAAATGGAGCAAGAGTTGCTGCATTAGCCGTAGGAACATATGATGTAGCTTTACCTTTCGGCATGATTTTAGAACTGAATAATTGCTACTATGTACCTGCTATACGCAAGAATATTATTTCTATTTCTTATTTGGACAAGGAAGGTTTCTATTTTGATATAAAGAACAATAGTTGTTCGTTTTATCTTAATGGATTGATTTATGGTAGCGCCCATATTGTGGATGGGATATATGTTCTAAATCTTAATGTGCCAATCTATAATATAAATACAAAAAGGTTCAAATCTAATGATTTGAATCCAACCTACGTATGGCATTGTCAATTAAGCCACATAAACGAGAAACGAATTCACAAGCTTCATAGCGATGGACTATTAAATTCATTTGATTTTGAATCATTTGATACGTGTGAATCTTGTTTAGTTGGAAAAATGACAAAAGCTCCTTTTACTAATCAAAGTGAGAGGACAAACGAATTACTGGCCCTTATACATACTGATGTGTGTGGACCACTAAGTTCTACAGCCAGAGGAGGTTATCAATACTTCATTACATTTACTGATGATTTTAGTAGATATGGATATGTTTACTTGATGAAATATAAATCCGACTCCTTTGAAAAGTTCAAGGAATTTCAGAATGAAGTACAGAATCAACTTGGCAAGAGTATTAAGGCTCTTCGATCTGATCGAGGAGGAGAATATTTAAGCCAAGAGTTTAATGACCATCTCAAAGAGTGTGGAATTGTTTCACAGCTCACTCCCCCTGGAACACCACAGTGGAATGGTGTCTCTGAGAGGAGAAATCGAACTTTATTAGACATGGTTCGATTAATGATGAGTCATTCAGATCTTTCATTATCTTTTTGGGGATATGCACTCGAGACAGCTGCGTTTACACTAAATAGAAGTCCATCAAAAGCTGTAGAGAAGACACCATATGAGATGTGGACAGGAAAAGTTCCTAGTATGTCTTTTCTAAAGATATGGGGTTGTGAAGCTTATGTAAAACGTTTACTTTCTGATAAGCTTGGACCCAAATCTGATAAATGCTTCTTTGTGGGATATCATAAGGAAACGAAAGGATATTATTTTTACAATCCATTAGAGAACAAAGTGTTTGTTACTCGAAATTGTGTCTTTTTAGAGAAAGAGTTTCTTACTAAAGGAACCAGTGGGAGTAAGGTAAACCTCGAAGAAGTAATTGTGCCACAAGAGTATGTTCCAGTTCATGAGGAACCTCAATTAGATCTACAAAGAGTTGTAGAGTCTACTGCAGTGGCACCTATAGTTCGTAGGTTTGAAAGAATACACTGTGAACCTATGAGATATGGTTTTCACGTGACAGAACATCGTCATCTATTATTAATAGAAAATGACGAACCTATGACCTATACAGAAGCTATGATGGGCCCAGACTCCGATAAATGGCTTTAGGCCATGAAATCCGAAATGGACTCGATGTATCAAAACAAAGTTTGGACTTTGATAGATCCACTCGAAGGTGTCAAACCTATAGGGTGCAAGTGGGTTTTCAAGAAGAAAATCGATATGGATGGAAATGTTCACATCTATAAAGCACGGCTAGTAGCTAAAGGTTTCAAACAAACTCATGGTATTGACTATGACGAGACCTTTTCGCCAGAGGCCATGCTTAAGTCCATTCGGATTATCCTAGCGTTTGCTGCATATTATGACTATGAGATATGGCAAATGGATGTAAAGACAGCTTTCCTTAATGGAAATCTAGAGGAGGATGTGTATATGACACAACCTGAAGGCTTTACATCACCAAATAATAGTGGGAAGATATGCAAGCTTCAACGTTCTATTTCGGATTGAAGCAAGCATCACGGAGCTGGAATATTCGTTTTGATGAAACTGTCAAAGAGTTTGGCTCCATCAGAAACAAAGAAGAAGCTTGTGTATACAAGAAGTCTAGTGGGAGTGCAATTGTGTTTTTAGTGTTGTATGTGGATGGCATACTACTCATTGGAAACGACATTCCTATGCTTCAGTCAGTTAAGACATCGCTTGGAAAATTTTTCTCCATGAAGGACATGGGAGAAGCAAACTATATCTTGGGGATCAGGATCTATAGAGATAGATCTAAGAGACTTATTGGACTGAGTCAAAGTACATATGTTGACAAAGTCATCAATAGGTTTAATATGCAAGACTCCAAGAAAGGCTTTCTCCCGATAACACATGGCATAAGTCTTAGCAAGACTCAGTGTCCTTCAACACAAGATGAGCGAGACCGCATGAGTAGGATTCCTTATGCATTGGCTGTGGGATCCATCATGTATGCTATGTTATGCACTCGTCCTGATGTTGCTTATGCATTGAGCATGACAAGTAGATACCAGTCAGATCCAGGGGAACCTCATTGGATTGCTGTAAAAAATATCCTTAAGTACTTGAGAAGAACTAAGGATTTATTCTTAGTCTATGGAGGTGAGGAACAGATCACTGTAAGTGGTTACACTGATGCTAGTTTCCAAACCGACAAAGACGATCTTCGATCGCAGTCAGGTTTTGTTTTTTGCGTGAATGGTGGAGCGGTGTGCTGGAAGAGTTCCAAGCAGGACACTATTGCAGATTCTACGACAGAAGCTGAGTATATTGCTGCTTCAGAAGCATCAAAGGAAGCTGTTTGGATTCGAAAGTTCATAGAAGAACTGGGAATCAATTCCACAAGTTCAAATCCAACGGACCTCTATTGTGATAGCAATGGGGCCATAGCTTTGGCTAAAGAGCCTAGGTCTCACCAGAAGACCAAACACATACTTAGGAAGTATCATCTCATTCGAGAATTTATTGAAAGAGGTGATGTCAAGATGTGCAAAGTTACAACGGACTTGAATACAGCTGATCCGTTAACGAAAGCTCTTCCACAATCTAAGCATGAGCATCATTGTAACGCTTTAGGCCTTAGACACATTAGTGATTGGTCTTGATGTGAGTGAGAGTATATGTGATATACATTTTCATTGTTCATTGATAAAATATATATTATATTTGATTTCGATTTAATTTTAGTCTATAATTGAATGTGAAATCTTTATCCCCTGAATATTGAATTTCCTTAATAGATAATCAAATATGTGATTTGATCGTGAAACTCTATTAATAGAGTGGATATTAATATTCTAAATGTCCCTAGTCAATTGCTATTGTGCATTGGGAAGCAAATGGTGTTTGAGACTAGTATGTAAGTTAACTGATGACCAAGTTTCACGGGTCATGACTATAGAGATATAAAGTTGATCACATGGAATACATGTTGGAGAACATTGTATTGGACGGACCCACTATGAGAATACTGTAGGATTGTTATATAATGTCATTAGTATTTCTCATCACAACTATAGAGTATAGTCCTTTGACCTGAGTCTGCCATGGTTTCCTAGACATGGATTGGCATGCTTTAACATTGTCAAACCTCAGCCGTAAAAGGTGATTATAAAGGTAATGGTTGGGCATGCCATGAATTGTGCTGAGTGATGTGAGTAGACAAGATGGGATTTGTCCCTCTCATATAACGAGAGTATGATTTCCTGGCCTCCCTTAGAGTTGAGACTGTGAAATGCATGGCCATGCTCAAGTGAGTTGAAGAGTCAACTACTTGCTTTGACAGTCTAGTTGCGGTATTGGGAAATTGAGTTTGAGCTATATAAGTATGATACTTGTCCTGCCTTATGCTTAACTCAGAAATCAAGTGACAAAGGGACTTAGTTTATATGATTGGTTCTAGTGCAAGTGGGAGATTGTTAGTGGTCTGCCCTAGGAATCAATCAAGGTTGATACTCTAATATTAGTTGTGGATTAGGTTGTGTCGGAATATCGACCTTCACTATACTTAGGTAGTTATAATGTCTTGTTAGAGATCGCTTATGACTTGTGGGCTAAAAAGGGTTTTGAGCACACTGCTAATGTTTAGTGAACCTACAGGGTTGCACACAAAAAGCGAACTGAATTAATATTTTCTGTGCGCCGGAATCTACTTAAAATAAGAAGTAGATTTTAATTTATTCTTCTATTCAACTTATCTATGCGGTCGTGCACGTTATGAGATAACGATTAAAGGTGGACGATTTGGCGGGCCCAAATCGCCTGGCCCACTTCTTTTAATTCCGTTGGATAATGAGGTTGTATAAATAGATAGAGAATCGTTCTCTGTCTAGGGTTTTTTCGACAGAGTATCGAAAATCAAAAGGCGTTAAAGAAAAAGAACTTCATGATCTTTAGCTAGCACTTGGATCGTCGGAGACTTCTGTTCGCGTGTGTAGATATCGGTAGAGGCGCAACACTTGGGGTGCTAATCCATACACAATTAACTGCTAATTTTCGTTCGATTTGCAAAAGGTACGTATCGAACTTTTATCTCGATTTTAATATACACATGGATCATGTCTAGGGTTTTATATTCCGCTGCGTTGTCTTTCGTTGATGAACCCTACAAAAAGGTGGTGCGCCTGGAGCAGGAGATCGATAAAATGTTCCAGCCATGGGGCATTTGAGTGGCGGATGTGATGGTGTGCTTGGCTTAGCAGCAGGAGCTGCCGGAGTGGAACTAAGGGTCGAAGGAACTGAATTAGAAGCAGCAGGAGCGAGAACTGGTGTCGCGGGAGGTTGTGGAGGAAGCATGGCTTGCGGAGAAGGGGGTGGCCCCGCATAAACGGGAGCCGCAACAGGCAACTGTTGGAGAGAATCCTTTTTCCTGATGGTGACCTCACAGTCTGTCAGCTTTAGTTGCAGCTCAACAACATCTCGTGAATCAACTAACCTGTCGACCAATGTGATGGATGAACTCGGAAAGAGCACAAACAAATGAAATTTACTTCTTCTTTTCTTGATTAGGCCAGATGGGTGAAGTGGTTAATGAGACTCGATACGGGGCTACCGCTAGGGGAGGCATGGCTTTTGTTAACAGCACAAACCCTTCGTCTTGAAAACTATCTTCGTCACATAAACGGCCATGTGACAAAAAAAGAGAATACACACATAGCTACGAATGTGGTTTCGAGAGTACGGTAGAACGAGTTTAAGCATACTCAACGAGGTTTGCCACTTGATTCATGAAAGCCGAAATGGACGGCACATCAGGCAGGCGAATTTCCTTCTTCGCCGCATCTGCATCTGTTTCACTGCCTGCTACAGAAACCTGCGATCGTACAAGGTTGTCAAGAAGCGAAGAGCTGATTGAGATATATACCTGGACATGTACAGAGGATGACTGGATGGGAAACCAGGCCATCAGTTGTGATTTACTACGCAGTGCTTACCTCATCGAAAAGAGCATTCGCTCTCAAAACCCGAGATCAGCATCGACTGGAGCCGCTAGACTGCTGCGCGAACTTCACGAGCACAAACAGCATCGGCACAAAGAAAATGGGGAATTCAAATTATTTCCTTTCCATGCTTCCATCTCCAAATTATGCCTATCTACGATTTCAAAGTAGACGATCAAATTAGCTCTATAAATGCACATCGTTAATCATGAATGTGCGCACATTGGCTTACCTAGAGATTCGACTGACCTTGCGGCGATGCACCGAAGAATGCGCTCCCTAGCTTCGAGGCCGATCGGAGCCGGTCGGGGCGGCGGGTCCGGATCAAAGGCAGAGAGGAACGGAGAGAGGCGGAGGAACTGGGGCAGTGGATCGACACGGACGCCATGGATCAGAGCTCGAAGGGAACGTTGCTTCTCGGTAGGAGGAGGTGGCGAGCAGATGGGAAAAGATGCAGAAGGACTTTTGGACTGAGAAATCGAGGAGAGTGAGAGAGAGAGAGAGAGAGCGCGGGCGGCCATAGCTGGCGAGCGATGCCCGCGAGGCCTCTCTCTCGGTTCGCGCCAACGGTTTCCAACTACCCTGGACGATTCCGCACCCATAGCCGTTGAGGGGATTTCTTTTAATTCGGGATAATAATACAAATAGTTCTTGAATTTTAATTCAATTTATAACGTGGTCCTTAAATTGTAGCTCAATATGTAATATAGTCCATGAACTTTTAGTTTATTCAGCATGGTCCCTCGACTTTTGGTAACATATTCAACTTAGTCCCCAACCTATGTTAAAATGTTCAATATTATTCTTCAATTAATTCAAGTTTAGGGAAAACAATGAACATTTTCATATAGTTCGGGAACTAAATTATACAAGAACCACATTGAACAAATTAAAAGTGTTGAGGAAAACTCCTATTGATTTTGAAGTTGACAAAACTGTCCATGAAGTTTTTATTGTGAAAGAACTTCAGACTCAAAGTTCAGACTCAAAGTTCAGACACAAAGTTCAGACTCAAAGTGCAGACGCTGAAATTTTGTAGACGCTGAAATTTTGCAGATGCAAAAATTCTTTAGACGCAGAAGTCTCTCAGATGTAGATGCAGACGCAAAACTTTTTCAGCCACAGAATACAGTACCTAACATAACAGCTAGTAATCTGGTATGGATTTCACAAAAGGAAAGCTTTGATATCAATCTAATTCAAATTGATTGACAATCAAAGATTACGACAAGCATGCATTTACAACGGACAAAGCTCTACTTATGGAAACCAAGATTCTGATTGTATGGGCGACCAGAATCAGCGGGATTCAGATTTTATCAACCAACGGCTACTCAATCCATTTTATACAAATCTGTCCAAAGGTGAATATTGGAAGATGATCCTCTGAAAACTGTCCAACGGCTAGTTTAGAAGTAGAGGAGTATAAAAGTAGATCAACGAGGAGCAGAAGAAAAGAATGAAATCAAGAATCAACAAGTCAAAAGTCTGAGCATACTCCGATTCAATCTCTTGTCTTTTGTGAGCCTAAAAGTGTAATCTTTTGAGAGGTGTAGACAGTGTATGCTTAGGTGTGAGATAGTGTGATCTATTAGTTTGGTATAAGCAGCACCAGCTTCGGGAAGAAATGCTCGAGTCTTAGCGACACAACTTGTTGTAACTTCTCATTGATTTGATTAGTGAAATCCAGCCAGTAGGCTGTAGTGTGGGAGAGTGGACGTAGGCTTGCTATAAGCCGAACCACTATAAACTTGTGTGCAGTTTTTCTATCCCTATTCTATTACTTTGAACACTGCATATCAGGAGCACTGTCTTTATAAACTGCTTTGAATTTGAACAATATTCAGACTCAACTGTTTTCTTTCATTTCCGCATAATCTGGTTTAAATCACCTATTCACCCCCCCTCTAGGTGATCTGTGCTAGCTACTTCAATTGGTATCAGAGCAGGTTGCTCGTTTATAGAAGTATTTTACTTCTGAGTTAACGATCTATATGGCTAGCTATGGTGCTCCAGGTCTCATTGAAGGTCAAAGCAACAACAGACCACCATACTTCGATAGCAAGGAATACAGCATCTAGAAGAATAAGATGAAGGCATTCATTAAGTCAATTGATCACATGCAATGGGATGTCATCATCAGAGGAGTCAAGCCAAAATCTTCTGAAAATGCAAATGCAGAAAATCCTCCTTTATCTCAAACTGAGATATCCAAAAGAGAGACTTTAGATTCCAAAGCAATTTATTCTTTATATTGTGCTTTATCTCCTATTGAATATAAAAAAATTGCTGCTTGTGAATCAGCTAAGGAAATCTGGGATACGCTTCACATCACTTATGAAGGAACAGATTGAGCCAAGGAAACTCAGATCAATCTACTGCTTGGTCAATATGAATCCTTCAAGATGAAGCCTGAAGAATCAATTGCTGACATGTATGACAGGTTTACTGACATAATAAACGGTCTTGCATACCAAGGACAACCAGTTCCAGATGCAATGAAGGTCAACAAATTACTGAGAGGACTCACAATGAAGTGGGATAATATCAAAGCATCTCTTTGTGAGACACAAAGAATCAAGCCTCTATCAGTAAATGAGTTGATTGGAACTTTGCAATCATATGAGATTGAACATCGAAATGAGGAGAATCAATCCAGAGGTAATAAGTCAATTGCATTAAAGACTAACATTGATTCTGATGCAGATTCTGAAAATGAAGACGTTGACGATGAAGAACTAGCTCTCTTCATAAAGAAGTATAAGAAGATGAAGATCAGAGGAAGAAACCTCAAAGGAAAGAAGCTGTTTGAGAAAAAGAAGTCTACCGATGATACAGAAAAATCAAACGATGTTATATGTTTTCACTGTAGGAAACGAGGACATATCAAGCCTAATTGTCCTCTTCTGAAAAAGAAGACCAAATTTGAGAAAGCAAAGAAGGCCTTAAATGCAGAAACTTGGAGTGACACAGAATGTGAAGACAGTGACGATGATATCTGTCTTATGGAAAAATCAGATTCAGACTCAGATTCAGATTCTAATCCCAAAGTAGAAATCGAGGTAAAGCTTTCTGAAATGCCTATTGAAGTATCGAATTACATTGACGATTTATGTCTTGAATTTAAAGTTGCTCTTAAAAGAATCTCTTCTCTGAAAAAGGAAAATTCATCACTGAGGCAACAGGATGTTTCTCAAAAAGAAAAAATTGATTTCCTTCAAAAGGAATTTCAACAAATCAAGGAAAGTCGAGATTTTCTTTCTAAAGAGAATGCTATTTTAAAAAAGGAAATTTTAGAAATTACTTCCAAGTTTTCAAAAGGGTCAGAAACTTTGAAACATATCCTTTCCATCCAAATTCCTTATTACAACAAATCTTGACTCGGATTTGTGAAGGAAAGTGATAGCTTGATTGATTTTCCAAAGGTCAAGGAGAGATTAAGATAAAGACCTCATCGATAAGTTTACAAAAATCATTTCAAAAGAAACTTTGTAAAACCTGTTGGCCGAAGTGTTCTCAAATGCTCAAAATGTGGAGATCCACAACATTTTGAGAATGAATATCCTAAGGTCTGGAGACCTGTTCGAAGAGAATTTGTTAAGACAGCCTATACTAATCCTCAAGGACCCAAACAAATTTGGGTACCAAAGAAAACTTGAGATGCTATAATTCTTGCAAGTTACCACGAAGAGAAAAAGGAAGTGGTACCTAGATAGTGGATGCTTAAGACACATGACAGGAGATCCAAACATATTCATTGATCTACAAAGTCTGAATGGTGGAAAAGTTTCCTTTGGGGGAAATACCAAAGGAAAAATCATTGGCAAAGGAACGGTTGAAATAGGAGGATTGACAATCAACGATGTCTTTTTGGTAAAAGGACTCAATTATAACCTGTTAAGCATAAGCCAACTATGTGATACGGGTTTCAGAATCAACTTTCAAGAAGATACATGCTCATGAACAAGCAAAGATTCTTCTCAAACATTTACAGGAAGAAGGCATGGCAACATTTATCTTCTAGATGTCAATCCAAGTTCCACTCACTGCTTAATCTCAATCAAAGAAGATGAAGATCTATGGCACAGGAGATTGGGACACATCAGTATGAAACAAATCTCAAAGATCTTAAACAAGAAACTGGTGCGAGGTTTGCCGGTTTTAAAATACAAGAAAACAAAGTTATGCAATGCTTGCACTCTAGGAAAGCAAGTCAGAAGCTCTTTTAAATCTATACACCATGTTTCTACTAATCGTGCCTTGCAGCTTCTTCATATGGATCTGTTTGGACCTACAAGAACACAAAGTTTCGGTGGTAAGAAGTATTGTCTAGTCATTGTTGATGACTTTACAAGATTTACTTGGGTGTTCTTTCTTGCTTATAAAAATTAAGCATTTTCATATTTCTCAAAATTTGCAAAAAAAAGAGTTCAAAATGAAAAAAGGGCTATACCATTTCCTGCATTAAAACTGATCATGGGGGAGAATTTGAAAATCAAAATTTTTCAGATTTTTGTGAGGAGAATGGTTTTCAACACAACTTTTCTACTCCATACACACCAGAACAAAATGGTGTTGTGGAAAGGAAAAATCGTTCCTTGCAAGAAATGGCAAGAACTATGTTGATTGAGAACAAGATTCCTTCATATTTCTGGGCAGATGCAGTTTTTACAGCATGTTATATCATGAACAGAATTTTTCTCAGACCTATTCTTGAGAAAACCCCCTATGAACTCTACAAAGGTAGAAAGCCCAGCATTTCATATTTTCGAGTGTTTGGTTGTAAATGCTTTATTCTTAAGAAACCAAATGACCACACTGGCAAGTTTGATGAGAAAGCAGATGAAGGATTCTTACTTGGATATTCCACTACAAGTAAAGCATACATAGTCTTCAACAAAAAGTCTCAGACTGTGGAAGAAATAATGAATGTCAAGTTTGAAGAAAATATTCAGACTCATAAAGATGAATCTGAATCATCTTCCTACAATCAAGAATTATCAGAAGCTCAATTTTCAGACACTGTCAAATATATAGAAGGAGTAAAAGAAGATGCAATCCAGACGTATCCAAAACCTTCAGAGTCTGATATTATTCAGAAGGAAAAACATGACAGAAACTGGAAATACAAATCCAGTCATTCGAAGAACCTTATAATTGGAGAAATAGAAGACGGCATCAAGACTCGATCTAAGTATAAGGAAAACATCAGCAACTTGGCCTTGATATCAGAAATAGAACCAAAAGAAGTTGATGAAGCATTATCAGATGAAAGCTGGATTGAAGCTATGCAGGAAGAACTTTAGCAGTTCAGAATCAATCAAGTATGGGAGCTTGTGCCAAGACCTAAAGACCATCCAGTCATTGGAACAAAATGGGTATTCAGAAACAAGCTGAATGACAAAGGGAAAGTTACAAGAAATAAAGCTAGAGTAGTAGCAAAAGGCTATTCTCAAGAAGAAGGCATAGATTATGATGAAACATATACACCAGTTGCTAGGTTAGAAGCCATTCGGCTACTATTAGCTTATGCTTGTTTTCATAACTTTAAATTGTTTAAGATGGATGTGAAAAGTGCCTTCCTGAATGGATATATCAAAGAAGAAGTATATGTTGAATAACCACCTGGTTTCGAAGAACTAAAGAAGACTAACTATGTCTACAAACTCAAGAAGGCTCTTTATGGTTTGAAGCAAGCACCACGTGCTTGGTATGAACGATTAAGTAACTTCCTTCTCTAAAATGGTTTCACCAAAGGTAAGGTTGATACGACCCTATTCATCAAGAAAAAAGGTAAAGATTTTCTGTTTGTTCAAATTTATGTTGATGATATAATCTTTGGATCCTCTAACGAATTGCATTGCAAGGAATTCTCTAAAGATATGCAGAACGAGTTTGAGATGAGTATGATGGGAGAATTAACATTTTTTCTTGGCCTACAAGTGAAACAGACCAAAAATGGTACATTCATTTGCCAGGAGAAGTATGCCAAGGATACTATCAAGAAATTTGGATTGCAAAATTGCAAGAAAACAGACATTCCCATGTCTCATTCATCCAAATTGGACAAAGATGAAAATGATAAGAAGGTTGATCAGAAGGTATACAGAAGCATGATAGGTTCATTATTGTATCTTACTGCATCAAGACCTGACATACTTTTCAGTGTTTGCATGTGTGTAAGATTTCAATCAGATCCAAAGGAATCACATTTATCTGCTGTTAAGAGAATAATCAAGTATATTGGAACTTATCCAATATTAGGTCTTTGGTATTCCAAAGATTTAGACTTTACTCTTACTGGATATTCTGATGCTGACTTAGCTGTATGTAAAGTGGACAAAAAAAGTACAACAGGTACATGTCAACTGTTTGGGAATATGCTAGTATCATGGTACTCCAAGAAACAAAATACAGTTGCACTTTCCACAGCAGAAGCAGAATATGTAGCCTTGGGAAGTTGTTGCGCACAAATTCTGTGGATGAAGCAACAATTACAAGACTTTGGCATTGAATAATTAAATGTTGCAATCAAGTGTGACAACACAAGTGCAATCAATCAATCTGACAAAGAACCCCATTCTCCATTCTCGAGCTAAGCACATTGAAATCAAGCATCATTTTATTCGAGATCATGTTCAAAATGGTGATGTGAATATTCAATTCATTGATTCTAAGAATTAATTGGCTGATATATTCACAAAACCTCTTGACAAATCTTCGTTTGAGTTCATTAGACATAAACTGTGCATTGTTTATCCCCTTTAGTGTATCATCTGTTAAACAGGAATTTTTCAGACTCAACTCTAGTCTGAATGTCCTCTTCAGACTCTAAAGAAAGGTACGTCCATACTTCAAACTTTGGCGGGAATATTTTTGGTAAGATATTATTATTTTGGAAACAAATCAGGTACGTATTCTAATTTATTTGTGCCTAGTATATTTTCCTGATTATATCATGTCTCTTTATGCTTATAAAGTATATTCTTGGGATTACTTTTTATTCTTTCTAAAATTTTCTTTCTCTTCAAAACCCTTGCGATACTCTAAAACCTTTTCCTCTTTATAAACCTATTCGTCTTTTATCAAACCCTATCAGTTCATATTTCACTCTCCAAACCCTTCCGATACTCAGAGCCGCTCCTCCTCTCTCTCTTTTCTAAAGATCAAATCTTTCGGCAAAAAAGGTGCTCAAAATGCCTTTCAAGAGAAGATCTTCACGTATTCTCAACCAAGAATCAAAATCTACTGCACCAGCGGAGCATCTGGATATTTCCGATACAGATTCAGATCATCCCGAAGTTCCCTCCCAAGCGACACCACCGAGGCATTCATCTTCTCATAAATCTACCGGTAAAACTAACTTTCGTTTCCGGAGTATTAAGTTTGTATGGGAAACATATTAGAAGTTGAAACGGTGTAATGCTTCTGCAACGGTTCTCTGTGCGTATTTGCGAGATAATAATCTCTTTTCAGAAGAACATCTTGTCCAGACTTATACTCTGTTTTGTTCTAAAAATGAAACTGATCCCACAAGCTCTGCTCCAAAAACATCATCTTCCAAAAAGGGCAAAGAGAAAGTTGGAGAAACTTCCACTTCTTCTGAAAAAGAATCTACTCCCACAAGCCCTAAACCAATCAGTATCTCAAAATATGTGGTTCCTAATGATGATGCACGACTTTTTGATACCTTTGAGATGAAGGTAGGAATCGCATTTGGCTTACCTGGCACAGGTGGATTATTCAGAAGTAATGAGCACGACATGTTCTATAAATTGTTGTTTGCTCGGGGAGTCATTAACCACATGATAGTGGATTTTGGATATCTAGAGAAGGCATGAATCTCAGTAGAACATTTGTTTCAAGAATTAGGAATTTATGAATTCTGTCTTCAGTCTGGTACTGTTTTTGCCGAATTAACCGCATACTTCTATTCCAATCTCTCCATTCTGTCACCAAATTGGATTCAGTTTACTGTTGGTGATCAGAAGTTTGACTTACAAGCGATTGATTTGGCAAAAATAATTGGAGCAAAACATTCCAAGTTCATTCCTTTGGCAGTGGATGTTGAAGAGGCTTCGAGGGTTGCTTCCGAAAATCCTAACTTTGCTCATAAGGGACATATTTCCTATTCTGACTTATCAAAACGATCTGTGATCTTGCATAAGATCATTATCAACTGTTTAAAGCCGAAGGCAGTCTCTAAAACTGACCTTTCCAGATCCGAAATCAAGCTCATTTGGGCTATCTTGAAAGGTCAATCCTTTTCTCTCCCTCATGTCATCATTTTTCATATGTACCGAACATTGCAGAAGGACAAGGGACAATTACCCTATGGGGCTTTAATCTTTCGCATATTCATGTTCCTTAAAATATCTATTCCTGTTGATTTGCAAAAAAACCCTATCCCCTGCATGTATGTTGGAGAAAAAATGGTCTCTAAAATGAAAAATTTTGAAGATATCAAGGGAAGAGTACAAGGACAAGAGACTCAACAATCAGAGGGAAAATCTACTAGAAAGACAAAAACAAAGGAGCCAAAGAAAAAGTCTAGTACAGCCAGCAAGATGCCTGTCTCTCCTCCTCCAATCAAAGTGTATAGCAAAAAGAGAAAGTTTCTTCTGCATGATAAAAGCGATGATGCAGAAACAGAACACTTTGAAACATGACGCACTGCAGACACAGTTCATGAAGATCCTATACCTTCTATAGATCAGGCACCTGTTCAGGGGGAGCATCCACCAGCATCAGCCTCAGGAGATGATCAATCAATACCAGAAAATATCCAGGAACAGCATTCAGATACTGTAACTATTCTCTCCCTACTGCTAGAGATCAAGGCCAAACAAACTACTCTTGAAGAAGATCTGAAAAATTTCCATCACATTATTGAGGAAAATCATCAAACTCAGAATCTTCAGGCAGCTCTGAATAAAGTAGAACTTTCAAAGGCTATTGATTTGTGCTCCACCAACTTGGACAAAGTAATGGGAAAATGCAATTCCAAGATTGATGAAGCTGTTTCGATTTTGGAAAATTTTCAACTCGTTCGTACTCCTAAAAAATAGCCTGTTCTTCTTTCCAAAACTATCTCTTTTTTTTGGTCTATAATTCCAATTACATTTTAAACTGCTTGATTGCTTAATATCATTGATCTATTTTTTTTGTTGATGACAAAAATGGGGAGATATTATATGCAGATACATTTTATGCAGATTCGATATATTAATATGTCGGATCATATGCAGGTTACATACAAAGGAAGAGATAGACACAGATATCAAAGGAGTTTGCTCTTTTCAATTTCAATCTGTGACTCAATGCGTTTAATATGCCTTCAAATTAATTTCAAACTAATTCAATCTGCAGGAAAGTTTTGTCACCATCAAAAAGGGGGAGATTGTTGAGGAAAACTCCTATTGATTTTGAAGTTGACAAAACTATCCATGAGGTTTTTATTGTGAAAGAACTTCAGACTTAAAGTTTAGATTCAAAGTGCAGACGCTGAAATTTTTCAGATGCTGAAATTTTGCAGACGCAGAAATTTTTTAGACGCAGAAGTCTCTCAGATGCAGATGCAGACTCAAAACTTCTTCAGCCACAGAATACAGAACCTAACATAACAGCTAGTGATCTGGTATGGATTTCACAAAAGGAAAGCTTTGATATCAATCTAATTCAAATTGATTGACAATCAAAGATTATGACAAGCATGCATTTACAACGGACAAAGCTCTACTTATGGAAACCAAGATTCTAATTATATGGGTGACCAGAATCAGCGGGATTCAGATTTTATCAACCAACGGCTACTCAATCCATTTTATACAAATCTGTCCAAAGGTGAATATTGGAAGATGATCCTCTGAAGACTGTCCAATGGCTAGTTTGGAAGTGGAGGAGTATAAAAGGAGATCAATGAGGAGCAGAAGAAAAGAATGAAATCAAGAATCAACAAGTCCAAAGTCTGAACATACTCCGATTTAATCTCTTGTCTTTTGTGAGCCTAAAAGTGTAATCTTTTGAGAGGTGTAGATAGTGTTATAAGTGTGTGCTTAGGTGTGAGATAGTGTGATCTATCAGCTTGGTATAAGCAGCACCAGCTTCGGGAAATGTGATCTATCAGCTTGGTATAAGTAGCATCAGCTTCGGGAAGAAATGCTCGAGTCTTAGCGGCACAACTTGCTGTAACTTCTCATTGATTTGATTAGTAAAATCCAGCCAGTAGGCTGTAGTGTGGGAGAGTGGACATAGGCTTGTTATAAGCCGAACCACTATAAACTTGTGTGCAGTTTTTCTATCCCTATTCTATTACTTTAAACACTGCACATCAAGAGCACTGTCTTTATAAACTGCTTTGAATCTGAACAATATTCAAACTCAACTGTTTTCTTTCATTTCCGCATAATCTGGTTAAAATCACCTATTCACCCCCCCTCTAGGTGATCCGTGCTAGCTACTTCAAAAAGTTCGGGAACCATATCGATCAAATTGAAAGTTGCGAGGCCATATTACACATTGAATTAAAGTTTAGAGATCATTTGTATCATTTTCCATTCTAATTTTTTTTCCCTATGAACGACTATGCTTTTTCACGAGACAATAAAGGTTTCGGCTAGAATTGAAAGCTAACATAAAATTGGAATTTTTTCAAGAATTACGACTTAGACCTAAAGATCAATTTCAAGAAACTTTTGAAAAGAGTTGCCGAGAAAAAAGAGAAGAAAAACAAAACTGCACGAAGCCATTTACGCTTACGACGTTGGGAACGGAAAATATCAGGCCTTCGTGGCGTGGAGCTATGCAAGTTACGGCAAAACTAGTGCCTCCTAGGAACGACTAATTTCCTCTATTTTTTTTTATGTTCCTGGGAATAGATTTATAGTAGAAATCCGTTTGGTAACGTAATTTTATTTTTCTATTTCAAGAATAATTTTTTTTTTCAAAAATAGGTTTGAAATAGAAATGAAAAGTAAAAGTTTTCTACTTTTTTATTCTTGAAACAAAAAGATAAATAAAATCTCCTCGTCGCTTGCCTTTGCCTTCCACCCACCACAGGCCACCACCACCCCTCTTTGGTTGCCACCTCCCACCATTGCCCGTTGATGAATGGAAAAGAGTGTGAGAGAGAGAAATTTTGTGTCGTTGTCAAATAAATTTTTGTTCTGGGAAGAGAAATTTTGTATCGTTGTCAAATGCGTATCTTTTTTGAGAAACTCGTACAAAGAATAGAAATATATTTTTCTATTTCTAGCAAAAAATCTAATTTTGGAATGGAATGATTATCATTCGCGTCTTAAGGTTCTGTAATCCTCATTTTCTGGGGTTTGGTTCACTTAGAAAAATGAGTCAACGTAAAATGATTTTCTTAGACAACGAAACCTAATATTAAATTAGGGAAATTATTTACTCTTTAAAAAATCAGAAAACATTTTCTAAAACATGACAAGGTGTAAGCACTTCAACTGAAACTCAATGCTTGAGCACGAAAACCATGGTTCCCGGCATCTAGGAACAAATCTCTGGGGCTCGGGACTGAGTCCAATGACGCCGGGCTCGTGAACTTGGTGCCACTGCCCGAATCCCCAATGCTCGTGCCGCAGCGTTGATCAAGGTTGAGCTTAGGACCCCATCCCATATCGTGGCCACTAGGTACATCGAGATAGGGCCCAAAGCCCCAATGCTCGTGCTTGATACCCTGGCGCCCTTGCCTGGGTCCATCGAGGCTGAGCTCGGGACTCGGGTACATCGAGGTCGGGCCCAAAGCTACAATGCCCATTCTCGATGCATTGGCACCTGGGCCCGAGTCCATAAAGGCCAAGCATGGGATCTTGGTACCCAAGCTCGGATCCCTAACACTTGGGCTCGTGTCCACAAAAGGTCGTGCTCAAGTCCATTGAAGCCGAACTC
The DNA here is from genome assembly GCA_024500025.1 of Syzygium aromaticum. Taxonomy (NCBI): domain Eukaryota; kingdom Viridiplantae; phylum Streptophyta; class Magnoliopsida; order Myrtales; family Myrtaceae; genus Syzygium; species Syzygium aromaticum. Next base: position 3,330,626 of record CM044886.1, on the reverse strand, counting down.
GGGACCCCGTTATCCGTGCTCGGGTCAATCAAGGCTGGGCCAGGACCCAGATGCCCATGCCTTGATCCCTAACACCTTGGTGGAGGTCCATCAAGGTTGAACCCGAGACTCTAGTGCCTATACCCAGTTCCTCAGCTGCCCATGGGAGCATCGAATAATATACGACTACCTAGAAAACATTTTCCAAAAATGTCATATTTTTTGTGAAACAAACGGAGCCTTAGACGGGGATTTCGGTTTGAGATTTTGCGATGGGGATTACTATGAATTGCAACTTCGACGTGAAAATTACAGCAAAGTGAGCTTTTTGATTATGGAAGGCTCCTTAATGACAGATGCAGAACTGCTGGAGAAATAGAGTGAGTTGGGAAAAGGGCCATGGATGGCTATTGACGTCGCCTCAAGCAGTGACAAAGAGGGTGACCTCAAGCAATGCAAATAATCCGAAACACTAGGCTCTTTAATGAGCAAGATCCTGTGTTTTGGCTAGGGAAAATGTACTTGAAGTGTGTGGTAGATATGCATGTCTGCATGTCATCTTTAAGGCATCTCTTTGGTGGAATTAGATATTCTGTCTTTTTACGTATGCCTGTAATTGTAGGGTATGTCTTATTTTATCTTTCTTGCAGCCTTTGTTTATGATCGTGCCTGAAAGTAACGTGGCCTAAAATCTAAGCACGTTGTTCTCCAGCGGGACCTCTCGAAGCAAATGAATTGCCGAGAAGAAGAATGCAGCAGATTAGTCGCGTAGATGTTACAGTCAATAGTTTCCAGGCGAAGGAACCAATGCGCGCAACACAACGTCTTTGAAAATCCGAAAGGACCAAAAGAAATTACTTTTAATAAGCATGCTGCAAGTAGCAGCTTGCTTCTGATTTAAGTAACTGTTTGCAAGACACTGCCGGTGGTAGTTTTATCAACTTTGTCATTCACCACTATGAGAGTTCACTGATGTAAGTTTCCCTTTTTTTTATTAATCCCAGGAGATTGATTACTCGACACTTGTACCATTTAGTCACTGTAATGGACAGCTTCTGAGCAACGCTCCAGCTGGTAAACAAAATGCTGGATGTTTATAGAAGACGATCCCCCTTCAGAAACACTCCTTTTGGCGATTCCTCGGAGCATCTCTGCATTTTCCTTTATTTGCACATTGGAGAGGAGCTGTTCTAGTCGTGCTTGTATTTTGTGCCTGGAGACGATCTCTGCCTCCTCTGCCTTCAAGTCTAATCCCACCTTCAGCGTGTCGCATATGTAGCTCTTGTTATAGAACTGATCTGCAAAGTAGGGCCAGCAAAGGAAGGGCACCCGTTGCTTATGCCCTCCATGGTCAAGTTCCGGCCACAGTGCATCACGAAGCAAGAAACCGAAGGATGAGCGAGGACCTTTTCTTGTGGCGCCCACGAAACAATTTTGCCTCTATCCGATACCCTCTCCGAGAACCCAACTGGGTATTTGATCTCGTCCTTGTTTGTGAAGCCTGACCTCACTACCCACAAGAATGGATGCCCTGAAGCTCGAGTCCCAGGGCTAGTTCTTTGAATTTGTTTTGGCTGAAGGCAACTATGCTTCCAAAGGCTACATATGTGACTAACTTGGGAGGTCGCCGATTGAGCTAGTTCAGGCGAGGTCCTTGGCCCAAAAGTTCCCGAAGCGATCAGCAGAAGTTAATGGTCCAATAGGTAGTAGTTCAAGGATCAAGCCGCAAGTGGCGTGATCGAGCTCATAGAAAGAGTTGCAGAGGAGCCAGTTCAAAATTCGGACATTTTTGTACACGCTCATGTAATATCTGAATATGATAGCCTGCCTTCTTAGGTCACCGGGACAGCGCCATAACAAATTCACAATTTTCAAGGGGGAAGTTTCGGAGAGAGCCGGATGGCCATGTCCTTCGAAGCAGAACCTACAGAGAAATCTGGTGGGGATTTCATTTTCACTTATTCTTCCTCGAAATTTGCTTTCAACCTTGCCTTTGCGACAGGTCGTGATATTTGCATTTTTCTTAGGTTGTTTTGATTTCATACTGTTCCAAACGTGTCTTATATAGACTTAAAACAGGTGGTGAAAGTAGAACACTGTAGAATCACATGCTCGAAGAAATTCGTTGTGCTATCCTCATCAAGCTAAAGCAAGTTGAAAGATATGTACCGCAGTCATCGATTACGCCGGTCTCGACGAGACAGGGGATGGAGAGTGATAAGATTAAGCTTGGCACAACAGTAGGCCAAAACATTGCCCAAGTTCTCGGCAACCTCGAAAGCTCGTCCAATAGTTGCATCGGCTGCGACACAAGTGACCCTTCTGTCCTGAGATGAGTTCATCTTCCTGAACAGCTCATCGAAATGACGGGACATGACCTTCGCCCTCGTCTCAGCAACTTCCTCTTTGTCCCCCATGTCCTTAACCTCTTCCATTCCTTCCGGAACAGCTGCTATCTCAATCCCAGCCCAATGATGATCCTTGTCCCCCGATGCTTCGAGCATCCGAGCATAAACCCACTCCATGCTCACGAACGTCACCTTGATCCCATGACAAGCAATTTGGCGCGACAGCTTCATGAGAGGCCCTTGTGCTGGGAAGGCTATTGCTACAACGTGCGGCCACCTCTCCATACTTTCCGACATCACTGATGAATGGACCGCCCTGAGTGTCTGCATGCGCCAGGTGTGAGAATTAATAGTATTATTCTCCATGGATTCGACGGATATCCATGTGAGCTGTCATCTGACCAAAGTTGTGCTGGGAATCAACCGGTTTATGCAACATATGGTTTAGTTTTTCATTGGTTTTTCTGTCTGTCTGCATATGAACATGAAAGGTTCCTCTCGACATCAGAATTAGAGTGACATAAATGTCGGCAGTGAAGGATGAAAGGGGGCCATAAGTGAAGGGATGTATCGAGAACCGAAACAGAATGATCACGCAGAAGACAGAGAAAAACTAGATGATGCACGAATTTTACTCAGGTTCACCCTCGATTTAGGGCTGCGTCCTGTAAAGAGATTTCACTATATTTTTCGATTTACAGCCATTCAACTCGTTACAATGATAAGAAAAACGAGCAAAATATATATGTGCCCCAAACGGGCCCAAAACCTAAATTTATATGAAATCTCTTAATCTCGCACCGTATGGGCCAGCTTAAATAAAAACCCAAACCCGTTGAGGTTTCGGGGGTCACCGGCGAGCGGGGCAGCCGTCCGCTGAACGGGTAGCGAAACCCCCGTCGGGGGGCTCTGTCCCCGCACCTTCGCCCACTAACCGGGCAACGGGGCACCCGTGTCGAGAGCGCTGCCCCCAAACCCCCGCATTCTGCATGCATGGATTATATGTCATTGAATAACACTCCGGTTTCTTTAAACTCACGTGGACGTACCCGGTATGAGAAATAAGGGTTTCTGAAGTATTCGCCAACTCCAACAATAAGAACTAGAGTGACGAGAATAATCGAGAAATCCAAGACCAAATGATCAGCTTTTGAACGTGGACCGCATATTTCTTGATGAATCTGTGAAATCTTCCTTCTTTTCATATCAAAGCAATGGAGAATTTTCCAATCACTCTCCCGGGAAAGCAAAGCGAAGATGTTGACTTCAACGAGGTTCAAAAAATGCCACTACTAAGCCAAGTCATCATCATTGTCACATCGACAACCTTGAAAGAGGTCAATGGTAAGATTAATCAAATTTTGATGCACAACATTCATATGTATTATAAAAATATAAATGTACATATCTGTCTATTTCAGATCAAATTTACCTTTCATCTACAAGAACAACAAAAGTATGGAAAAGTGTGAGAAAAGCCCTACACTTATTGTATTGGTATTAATTTAGTCTTTCTAACTTTTGGCCGTATATTGTTGACGTGGACATCGACCGGCCTGCGTGGCACCACCAGTACTGATAGTGGACAAATTTTTAATAATATTTTAATATTTTTTATTTTCCCGATTCTTTTTCTTTCTTTCTTCTTTTGTTGGTGATCGGCCAATGGCTATAAGTGATGGCCAGCCATTGGCCAGGCGAGGCCCAACTACAATTGGCCTCACCCAGGCCAGATCTGGTGAGGCCAACCCTCACCTAGGCCAGGCCAAGCCTTGCCTAGTTCAGTCCGGCAAGGCCCTATGTTTTGGGCAAGGGTTAGCTTTGCCTGAACTGGCCTAGGAGGGCCTTGCCTGGCCGGTCGATGGCAAACCTAACCCAGGAGAGACCAGCCCCCCGGCCATCGTTTGTAGCTAGTGGCCAGTCACTAGTAAAAGGAGTAAAAAAGAAAGAAAAGAAAAATAAATAAATTAGAAAATAATAAAAAATCGAAAAAATATTAAAATATTATTAGAAATTGTTAACGTCAACACCGACAGTACCACATAGGCTGGCCAATGTCCACGTTAGCAATATTCGGTTAAAATTAGTCGGAAAGACTGAATTGGTATTATGTCAAAAGGTTTATGATTAAATTGTCAAAAAAAAGGTTTATGACTAAATTGACACAAATATAATAGATTTAGGACTTTTTTGATATTTTTGCCAACAAAAGTATATATAAATCAAAAGTTACCATAGGTAGATCACTAATTTTATGCTAGGGTTTTGTTTCTATCAATATGTCATTGCAATACTTTCTTACTGATCCTATTGTACTAATGTTGTCTCATAAATATAACTCTAGTTTGTAGGGAAAGTGGTGATCGCGGGAAGGACTCGGATCAGATCCTTAGTCCATGCTTGACTTGTCACCCTTTTCTGTCCTGGCTTGAGTTCAAATAGGCCGAGGCACGCCTCATAACTAGTCATCTTCTCCCGATTACTCTACTTTTCTATATGTAAATTTACTACTAATGACATGAGATCGTAAAAGCGTTGTTAGGTCAAAACTCAAAACTTGCTTGCTGCTAACCACCTAAAGAAAATGTATTTATCTTTTCAGCTCCATTAATTTCGCGAAAAATCAACAATTTAAAAAATATTTTGCTAATTTTGGTGGCCCATATTGTACAGAAAGAAGAGCCAATAGAAAATGCATTTGTTGTTCAAAAAAGGGTCCAAACCCGTACTATTGTTGATAGTTCAACCAAAAAAAATTATGGTTGATAGTGAAAATATATTCCGTAAACTCATTTTTACAAGCGAGACAAATGATCGAATTAGAAAATTATTTTCTAAATCGCTAATTTTTCCGCGGACAAAGAAGAGGCTCCGAAAGGCCCAACCAGGCCCAATTAGTTCCGGGCCGGGCCAGAAATATCGGGCCTCCTTGAACAGCCCGACCCGCTAAAATCGGCCCGCGAGCCCGAGCTTTCCGGACTCGGAGCGTCGAATCAGAACCCTAAAACCCTAATTCCCTTGTCTCTCTCTCGCGCGCGCACCCACAGAAGCACATCCACTCTCTCTCTCTCTCTCTCTCTCTCTCCGCCGATCTCCGCCGCCCCAGCGAAGCAGCGAGAAGAGGTCGAGCGATCGGAAGCGGCGATGGCGACGGCGGCGAGGACGGTGAAGGACGTCTCGCCTCACGAGTTCGTCAAGGCGTACGCCGCTCATCTCAAGCGGTCCGGCAAGGTCTCTTTCGATTTCGCGCATTTTTGTCGGTAGTCGTCTTTGGCTTGATCGAAATTCCAGTGCGTGTCGGATCGATAACGTTTCGCGGATTGTCGGGTCGAAGTTAGCATTTTGTGTCCCGAGAGATGGTTTCAATCTGTTTTGCGAGCTCCGGTTTTGCCCCGTGAATTACGCGGCAAACCCAGTGTGGTGATTTGCTTTGGAACTTATGAGTTTAAGGTTTTTGGTTGGTTGGTCTGTTCGGACACGGGATTGTGCTGTCTAGGTTCTTGTTGTGCTCACGGTTGTTTCCCCTTTTGGCTATGGTTAGATCGAACTTCCTCACTGGACTGATATAGTGAAGACCGCTACGTTCAAGGAGCTCGCTCCATATGACCCTGATTGGTACTTTATCAGAGCCGGTACGTGTGCTTCGGAACGCAGTCAGTGACTAAGGTCGTTTGTTTAGGGGAAATTGGTTGATTTGGAAAATATTTTCCTAAGAAGGATCGTTTTTATCGCTCGAAATAATTAATCAATGAAAAAAGGTTTTCATTGTCTAAACATTTTCGCAAAAGGATGAAAATATTTTTTCATCCGTTCCTTTTTGTCAGCGATATAAGCATTTGTTTTTTGGAAAATGTTTCCCAAATCATTCATTTTTTGCGAAACAAACGGAGCCTAAGTAATATGGCGAACTTGTAAATTAATCATGGATGTAATTGATATATCTTCTCTGGATTACAGCTTCCATGGCCAGGAAGATTTATTTGAGGGGAGGTCTCGGTGTCGGTGCGTTCCGTAGAATCTATGGTGGAAGCAAGAGGAATGGCAGTCGTCCACCGCATTTTTGCAAGAGCAGCGGCTCTGTAGCTCGCCACATTCTTCAGCAATTGGAGAGTATGAACATCATCGACGTCGACCCTAGGGGGTAAGCTTTCTTGGCCAATTCACATTTCATTATTGGATTGGAGAATTATATCTCTTGTTTTGGTTTGTGATGATAAATGGCATTTATACTGGTCCTCTTGCGTTTGTTGGGCAAAGTTGTTTCTTTTGCTCATGGGAGAGAAAGATTCTATTTGAAAGTATGCCGTGGAAGTGCATCGCACTGGTTACTAACTTTGAAGTTTAAAGCATTCGCAGCTTTTTGCAAGAAGCGCCTTTGTTGATTAACTAGTGAATTTCTTTCATTCTTCATGTATTGGATGTTATGGCTCGTGAAGCTATCGGCTTGATTCTCAGGCAGTGATATTTTTTATTAAATGATGTAATGAGATGGCGCTTGTGACTTGGAATGGATAAACCGCCCCTTGCTGTATGAACCAAGATATCTCCGTATGCCTATGCCAATGCCCTCCGAAAATGTTCAATTGGAACATGAAAAACATAACTGAAATGGTCCCAGTCGCTCGTCGGGACAGATGTCTGTTTAACTTTCGTGATCGATTGCTCAACGTTGTAATTTTTTTGTTGCCAGCGGAAGGAGAATCACATCCAGCGGCCAGCGGGATTTGGATCAAGTTGCCGGAAGGATCGTCGTAGCCCAATGACGGATTCAAGGCCAAGCATGCCTGCGGCAATGATGCTGATATTTGTTTATTCCCTTTTGGTTTCTCTTTGTTCTTTCAAAAGAACTGCTGTTTTTGTCTGAACAGAGGGGTTCTGTATGCTGTATGGACCTCTTGTTCTTCTTGTTCCATCATTCATTTCTCTTTGAACGCTACCCAAATTTTTGTTGCTGTCGAGTATGATTGTTTCTCAAGCTCTTGGATCTGGAACATCAGCAACTTGATTTGGTAGGGCAGATCTGTTATGTTTGCTATTTAAAATTATTTTATAATTTTTAAAAATGTGCTTAAATCGATTAGAAAAGAGTTTAATAACCAATGAAAATAACACCAATTTGCATTTGATGTCAGTGGTTTTATAAAAAAAATGGAAATCTATCTCTTTGATGTATTAAATTGCAGTCGATATTTATATTTTTACATGATTTCGAGGGGAAATTAACGGTAATTTCTACTATGGATTATTCAGATTTCAGGGGGCGATCGCCCTTATTATATATCATATCTTGGAAATTTGTAATATGTGTATCTTTAGTAATTTTACTTCATTTACTAACCTAAATACGGCTAATTTAGATTATTTGGTTATATTTAGATTTTTTCATCAAATTTATGAGGGGAAAATTGGCCTAATCTCCTAATGAACACCAAATTTAAGGTCCAATCCAAAATTCTACTCTGAACTTGAGGTCCGACAAACTTTTCCTTGTCCAAAAAAAGCCCAATTACGAGTCCAGTCCAAAATCCGTTCCGGGCTTATTTTTGTTTGAAAAAATCACTAACTTTAATTTTAGTCCTAAATTTGCCTTGAATATTTTTTGTTTTAAAAAAATCATCAACTTTTAATCCAGTCTCAAATTTGCCTCCATGAATCCTCCGTGAAAAAATCGCTATTAGTTATTTGATATTATATTTTCCCGTCAGTAACAAATTCACATCAACCAAAACAAAAACCACACGTGGAAATTATTTCCAAAGCGGAACTATTTTTTTTATAAGAAAATAGGGAAATTAGGGATGACAAAGCTACAATTTTTTGACAAAGGGTCAGCGTGGGTACATTTAGACCTAAAGTTAAAGTTCATGATAGATTTGAAACTGAACTTAAATTGAAAGTTTTTTTTTTTAAAGAAGAAACTATTTGTGGCATATTTGGTTTGGACTTAAAGTTATGGGTTTTTTTTTTAGACAAAAAACAAAATTCATGACAAAATAGTGCTAGACCTAAAATCGGTTAAGAAATTAGGCTGTGGAAAATATCCTTTTTTTCTTTACTACAACTTGCATCTATACAATTAAATCGTCAATTACTTCGCGTACCGGCTTAAATTTCTGATGGAAACAATTATGGCGTGTTTAAAACTTTTTTTTCCCGTCGATCATATGTTTGTAATACATTGTCTGTCCCATAATAGGTCCCATTCTTTCTCTTAAAAAAGTCAAGCAAAACAATATACTAATTTACAATTATTTATCTATGTGAAATCGAAAAATTGGCAACCGGATTTAGTTATAAATAAAAAAAAAAAAATTGTTTCCGCGGGAAGCTCGTGTGCTCCGCAACTCAACCTGATTAGAAAGTGATGAGCGATAAATGGGTGGGAAAATTATTAGTTGGGCCAATCTTTGCCAAGTCAGCAATCAGACATTCCATTCGTTGCACGACACGTGTTCATCGGGTCTCCCCTATCAAATTGAAGGGTGGACGCGAAGGTTGGCGCTCAGATCTATGGATGAGAGGCCGTCCATGGCTGACTACTACTCCGCTTCTCCGCATTATCTCTCTCTACTTTCGAGAAAATATTCAGTGCTTTGGAAGCGCCACGTAACAGCTGACGTGGCGTGCGTTATTTTACTCATAACCAATTACAAATTGACATGCATATACGCTGACATGGATATAGAGAAATACGGTACAACAAATTCCCAATCCAACTGGATTTCTCACATTCTCCTCTTCCATCTCCAGCCACGACTCCGAACTCCCCGCCCGCTACTGCCATGGCCACCGGCGGAGTCACCGGCGCAACATCTGTTCAGCTTGGTCATCTCCTCCGCTCAGTGCCTCACTTCCAGATCTGGCGGCAAGGGATTGAATTTGGTCGGAAGAGAATCCGTGATTAAAAAACTTGCACCTTTTTTCGGTCGCGCCATGCGACCAAAACAGAAGACGATTGCTCACGAGCGACACCGTCCACACACGACAAGTCGGCACTCAACAAAACCAACCAGTTTCGTTTGTGCCAGATTGAGCCTTGGCCTCGAGGGACGACGGCTCTTTCACACATGACGACGGAGGGGAGACGCGGAAGTTGGTGAACTTCCAGATTCGGAACCATCGTCGCTCCCGGCCATGGCTCCAGACGAGGAATCCTGGCCGCGAGCGATGACGGGACGTTCACGACGATGGTTGGGGTCGACGTGGAGGACGGCACTCAGATTTGTGGACGAGAGGCCGTACATGGCCGATCATTGCTTCGCTTCTCCGTATCTGTGGACTAACCCTTGCGGCCAACGGTCGGCCTTGGGGACAACCGAGACGGTGGACACGGAGGTCGGCCTGGACGCAACGATCAACCGTCGCTCTACAGCCAGATCTGGTTTGTTGCTCAATAGCTTTGAGCTCGAGCCTTGGCTCGTTCATGGTTGCCAGCGACGAGCTCAACAACTTTGCCGCTGACCAAGGTGGGCACGGTGGGACGGCTGCTCAAGAAAGGTGGTAAGCGGTGGAGATCAACCAAGTCCAGGCGAAGAGGTGGGTGTAGATGGAGGAGGAAGAGAGAAAAAAAAATTTCGTAAAATTTTCAAGTCAATATCCACGTGTCGAGATGTATTTAGATATCAGTAAATAAGAGCGTGCCACTAGGCATGACACTCGCAAACCACTGAATATTTTCTCCTATCTCGCTCCCTCTTCGCTTCACAACCTTTGCTCTCTCTCTTTCTCCCTCCCCTCTTCGCGATCAAAATCTCCCTCTTTTCATTTTCAATCAAGAATTTTGTCACTCCCATAATCGCAATAACTTCTCTTCCGGTTCTCATTTTCTCAAGAATTTCAAGGAAGGAAGACATCTCTCTTTGAATCCGTCTCTCTTCACGACCAAACAAGCAGCCGCCTCCGCCGTCGCCCCCAAAAGCCCAGTCGGCGGCTCTGGTTCGTTGTCTCTGTCTGACGAGTGAAGATCTATTGGAGGTTAGGGTTTTCCTCCACCTTCACGCTTATATCCACATGTGTCTATTGTAGAGACCAATGTTTATCCCTATTTGCAAAATCGAAACGAGGTGAAATGGTCTCTATCTGCTCGAAATCGAAAACTCAATCGGGAGATCAAGTTCTTATAGAATCAGTAGATGTACGCTAAAATGATCTCGCAGAGTGTCAAACGTCAGATTCATGTGCTACTGCATCCATTGAGTGTAAATGGGCTGAAATTATGTCTAACTACTGTTGGCATGACAACATCCTTAAATGCTGCACCCTGATGCATTTTTAAATGGCTTTTTCCCAAGCTTCTTGTTTACTTTTTTAAGCATATTTTCCGGAAATTCTTTATCTCAATACATCAACAATTGTTCGGAGCAGCCTGTCCACGTTGATTATAGCTTCAGCTGCAATTATGTGAATGCACCTTTTTGTGCAAATTAGCTATTGTTTGTTTGAAAACCGTTTGCGGCAATAAATTCTGTCCGTCTTTTCAACTCCCTTTTTCATAGTTGTTTTTACTGAACTTCATTATGATTGAATGCTTTGATAATAAAGGTTTTCCCCAAGTCCGTCGTTTGTTTTAGGTTCCAGTTGCCGTGCACTCCGTAGGTATGGCCTTCCCGCTTCCTAAAATCCCCAATCGCAAATTAGTTGCCCCACTTCTCACGTTGACAGTTTATAGGAATCAGATACTTTGCAAAGTGATGATTTATTTTAAGAATTTCTTTCTTATAACTTTTAAGTAAGCTGATTTGTCCATTCTGAAATGTCATCGTTTCGTTTCCTTTGCCTCTTCGCGCAAAATGAGTTTTATTGCGATGAATTGGGAGTAATGAGCGAATGTAGTGCCGATAAATACGTGGTTAGCCCAGATGGATAGAGTTGTGTTATTCGATGGTTAGCTAGGGAAAATCTATTATGCTAATATGATACGCAATAAAGTACAATATTCACTTTTTTCACTGCTCAAGTTGCTAGTTAAAGTGAGTCCTCTTTATCATGTTGTTGATAGATTGCTTTCTTGAACTCATTTCTACTTGTAACTTGCGTTGTGTACTTATGTCTCTAGCGAGCAACAAATAGGAGTAAAGGTCGTGAGATTGAGAGAGTCCCTCAATAGCCTATTCCAAAGAAAGCTTATTTTGAAATGAATATCTATTCCAAAGTGCATTAACATGATTGTAGGTGTGACATTCCGAAATTTGCCCAATTGAGATTTATAAAATGAATGGTTTTATGAACATACATGTAATGAGTTATCGCCTGGAATTGATCATTCATGGGATACTAGCCATTAGAGAAAGATTAATTAAGGATTTAAATTCGTGCGACTAAAGAAAATTCGATCATGAACCGACTTTCGACCATAGAATTGTCTAGATGATATTTTGAGTCAATGTAGACTGATTTTAAGATAATTATGGACCGATTCGTCACTGTCATACGAGTGGATCACGGGTGATTCTGTTTGGCCACGAAATGAATTGACAAACAATCCAAAACTTATACCGAATGATTGTACCCGTCGGAACTAGCAATCAATTCTCGCGATTACATGACAACCGAGATCGTCACGATTTGAATGAACTTGCACGTGACTTGATTTAATATCAGTCATGGGTCGAATATGCGAATTCCCCAAAAGCCGCCCGTTAGTCTAAGACATGCTCAAGTTACATTATATAAAATTCAATTATTAATTAGAAACCAAATTGGGCATAAAAAATTTAGGAAGCCACTACAGGACATTTGGGCGACGTTGTTATGGGCTTAGTCAGCTTCGAAATTGTCTGAATCTTTTAAAAAAACTGAAATTCGGCAAAGGATGGAAAATGACCGTTTTACCCCTGGGAGTTTGTTGAGACCAATGCAATTGGGGAAGAGCATTTTGGTCATTTCACCCTAAGTTTAGAAATGACAATTTTTGGACAATTTTACCCTTGAAATTTTATGAAGTTCCCAAATTGCTCTTAGATATTTTTAGAAAAGATTAGATCGTGACCGTCGATCTCAGGATAAGAACGAATATCGGCCGTTGATTGGAAATGTGAGAGAAGGGCAAGATGGTCATTTTACCATCAAGGGCACCAATTATTGATTTTTAAGCCAATTCTCTCTCTCTCTCTCTCTCTCTCTCTCTCCCCCACCGAACCCTCCCCCTTACCACGCCACCCTCTTGTCGCCGTCGCCCCGGCCGCCGTCCGTCGTGCCACGCCGTCCCACATCCAAATTGAGCCCTCACCGCCGTCCCCCTCTCCCTCTCAGCTCACCTTTCTCTCTCTCTTGGCCGTGGACAAGCCGGCCCAAGCCGAGCCACCACCGCCGTTACCGATCGTCGCCATCTCGTCGATCACCGCCATGCCCACCGCCTAATCAACCTTGGATAGGTTGATCTTGCTTGGAAATTCCAAGTAAGTTACAATCTAACTCTCGCCTAGTATATCGGGTATTATCGGACCCATTTAGACACGGCTTGATGTAGTTTAGGGGCTGATTTTGATTAGCGAGCCTTAGAGGTGAAATTAGGATGTTTTTGTGGAAATTTAGAGGCCGATTGAGGGCTGGATTTGGCTGATTTAGATGCTGGAATGTGCTATTTGGTGTGTAGATTGGGCTATTTGATCCAGCTCGTAATTACGTGAAAGTGTCGTGAAGTGCCGGGATTTATGTACTATAGTTTTCAATGTGAAAAATGACAAATTGTGTGTTGGTTGTATATTTGTGATGTGGCTGAATTGAAGTAGTTGAATTGGGTGCGATTATGTGCATTTTATTAATACCCGAGAATGTGCATGTGTGAGATTTGTGGCGTGCGATATGCGTGTAATCACTAAAAGGCCATGAGGCGTGTTTATGTGGGGTACAAATAAAATACGGTGTATTGGTATGTTCGTATGATCACTAAATCCCTGAAACGTATTTACGCGGGGAATTGAACCGGCCTGATGCGTGTTTACACGGGTCGTGATACGACTATGGGATCGGACCGAGGCATTTTAAGCTCGGGTCGCGATCATGTAGGCTTGTCGCATTTGGCGCGGGCTAAGGGAAAGAAAGTGAGAATGTGATCGGGCCAAGGCATTTTAAGCTTGGGTCGCGATCATGTAGGCTTGTCGCATTTGGCGCGAGCTGAGGAAAGAAAGTGGGAATGAGATTGGACTTGAGGCGTGTTTAAGCGGGTCGCGATCATGTAGGCATGATGCGTGTTTACATGGGCTAAGGAAAGTGATTGAGCATGAGTTGGTACAATGTGACAAGTGAAAGTGAGGTCGGACATAAGGCGTGTTTACACGGATCGCGATGACAAGTTTAATGAAAATGATGTGGTGATGCGTGAACGAGTGTGATATGTGAAGTTCGGAAATGTGGTGTGATCGATATATGTTTTTGAGCGTGAGAATGGATTGGAATGTGTGTGGAATTTAAATGTTGCGATTGTGAGTTAATGTGCAGGCTGGGTATGCCAAGAGTCCAGGTAAGTGTGATTGTGTGGATAATGTTTGTGTGTATTCTTGTTGCGTGTTTGAATTTGTTTGGAATATGTGGTAGCCTAGGTGGATTTTAGGTTGTAAGCTTATTGAAAAGTGTCTCATGGTTGTTTCAACCAAACAATTTCAGAGTACCTGCATGAGCCATGAACTTGTTGCCGCCGCCACCGCAGCATTTTGGGATTGTTATGCACACTAATCATAATGTCGTAGAATATCCTATAGATGAGAATTATACCTGGGTTAAGTACATTTCAGTAGTATAGGTAGATATAGGGCTATCCCTTTGGCAGGCTCATGCGTATACGACTTGGATGTTTCGGAACGGGGCAGACGAGTTCGGACCGGTCCGAGGATTTGACGTGCCGTTTGACAGAGTAAGGGACTGGGATCTGTCGGCCATACCTCCTCCAGATGGGGAGAAGACTAGTTTAGAGACTAGTCTAGCTCAGTCAAGGCACTAGCAGGTCCCTGTAGCACCGGAACCGACAGTAGCAGAACCCAAGCCCGAGTCAGAAGAATCCCAAGTAGGGTATGATCCGATGGATGTGGATCTAGACATGATACCCGAGGTAAAACCGAAGGAGGAGGATGAGTATGAGGAAGTCCCTGAGGAGGAATCAGAGGATGAGGAGGAGGACGAACCAGTAGACGAGCAAGGAGAGGGTAGGGATGAGTCAGATGAGGAGGAGCGGATCGAGGTCCCTATAGAGTCGGGGGGATGAGAATAACCCCATAGAGATTGAGGCCAACTCGGGGTCTTCAGATGAGGATTATGAGGAGAGCGAGTCAAAGTGGACGCTATCCAGAGAGCGTAGGGGTTAGTTCTTGGGGTTAGTTGTGTCCCATTTTTGGTGTAGTACTGACCCAGTAGGCTGTTGATCCTTTTGATATTGGTGGCGTATAGTTTAGAAATGCAGTGTGCGTGTAAATTATATTTTGTGATTTTAATGGTGGATATTATAAATATTTTGGAAGTGTAGAATTATGATGTTTGGTGGTTTGGTAATTTCTTTCTTCCTAGTTCTCCAAAATTTTATTGTCCGGGATTATAATTTTGCTTCCATCGTGATTAAACTCTAATGGGTTCGTTTGGGTCGATGACGTTTCCTGGGATGTCACACTAATCCGACCGAAGAGAGGGATGTTGCGAGCTCGATGGGGTTCGAGGCATGACAGTAGGTGAAGCTATAATTAATGCGGCAACACTAATTGATATGCCGAGGTAAAGAATTCCAAAAAAAAATATGCTTAAAATTGTAAAAAGAAGCATAATGTACATACTGTAGTTTGGAAAGACCATTTAGAAATGCGTAGTAGCCAAGGATGTTGTCATGCCAATCAAGTAAATGCGTTAGTCATATAATTGTGGAATTTTAGATGGAGAGAAATCATTTTTCTCATTCATATTTACTACATCTTTACATTGTCATATTTATAGACTAATACACAAAGGAATCCTAATAAACAAAATAGGAAACAAAGTCTAAATAGGAGAACAGCTACAATCCCACGATTTGTGGGATTTAACCAGAATAAAAAACTCCTAAATAGGAAAAATCTACTCCTATCAATCAGTTAATTATCCTACATATTTACAACCATATAATCTGGATATTTACAGCTCAACACTCCCCCTCAAGCTGATGAATAGATATCTTTCATTCCCAGCTTGGTAACTAGCTCGTGAAAACTTCTACCATTAAGCCCTTTGGTCAAGACATCTGCCACTTGCTATCCTGAAGGAACATAAGAGAAACAAATTAGTCATTCTTCAAGTTTCTCCTTGATGAAGTGCCTATTGATCTCAATGTGCTTTGTCCTGTTATGCTGTATAGGATTATGAGCAATATTAATTGCAGATTTATTTTCACAATAAAGCTTCATAGGACTTTGCCACTCGACCTTCAAGTCATCAAGAATGATCTTGAGCCACAATAACTCACATATTCCATGAGCTGCTGCCCTAAACTCAGATTCTGCACTTGATCTTGTCACCACATTCTGTTTTTTACTTCTCCAAGTTACCAAGTTACCAAGTTACCTCTAAGGAAAGTATAATAATCAGTTGTAGACCTCCTGTCAACCATGGATCCAGCATAATCCGCATCTATATAAACCTCAAGCTTAAGATCAGGACTCTTCTTGAATAGCACTCCCTTCCCTGGGCTCCCTTTCAAGTAGTGTAGGACTCTATAAGTAGCCTGTAGATGTGTCTACTTTGGATTATGCATGAATTGACTAATCAAGCTTACTGCATAGGAGATATCTGGTCGAGTTTGAGCAAGGCAGATCAACTTTCTGACCAATCTCTGATACATTTCTCAATCCACTGCTGCTTCCTCTTGTGCTTCTGCTAGTCTCTGGTTTGGCTTAATCGGAGTAGTTACTGGTTTGCAACCAAGTTTCCCGGTTTCTTCTAAAAATACTTTCATTGTGAAATAAAGATCCCTTGCCTTGAGTACGAAACCTCAATTCCCAGAAAATATCGTAACTTTCCTAGCTCCTTTATTTTAAACTTCTGAATCAAGTATTGTTTCAGCCGCTGTTTCTCCCTTTCATCATTGCCCGTGACTATTATGTTATCAACATACACCAATAATGTTGTAACTCTCATTGCGTTTGAATGTTTTATAAAAAGTATATGATCCCCCTGGCTTTGTTTATACCCAGATGCCTTCATGACTCTAGCAAACTATCCAAACCAAGCTCTAGGTGACTGCTTGAGCTCGTATAATGCCTTTTTAAGTCTACAAACTTTTTCTGTTGTTTCCTATCCTTCAAAACCAGGTGGACTGCTCATGTAGATTTCTTCTTCCAAATCTCCTTGTAAAAATGCATTCTTTACATCATACTGTTGAAATTCCCAATCAAAATGGGCAGCTAAGGACAGTAAAATTCTTATGGTATTCATTTTAACCACTGGTGCGAATGTCTCTTGGTAATCCACTTCATATGTTTGAGTGTAACCTTTTGTAACCAATCTTGCTTTGTACCTATCTAGAGAGCCATTTGCGTTGTACTTTACAGTGAATATCCACTTGCACCCAACTAGATTTTTCCCTTTTGGCCTATCAACATTTTCCCACGTTTTATTTTTTTTTTTAGTGCCTTCATCTCTTCTACCATGGCATTCCTCCATTCCTCTTTTGACAATGCTTGAGACAAAGTGTTAGGGACAGCAATAGAGTTTAAACTCACAATAAAGTTTTGGTATGGTGATGATAATCTATTAAGGGACACATAATTTGATAGAAGATAAACTGGTTTCTTGGTGTACTCTCTAATCCCTTTTCTAACAGCAATAGGTAAATCAAGATCAGCCTCAGGTGTATCATTAAGCTATTTATTCAAAGGAGGTTCAAGACATACTGTGTTCTCATTGGCAGCACATGGAGTGGCATTTTGGACCTGCTCTTGTGTTGGAACGGATGTTCTCCTTGAACACACCTGAGAAAATCTCACAGAATCATGGATACGAGTTGAACTAGTGGAAATAGGAACAGAACCAGGTTAGTGTGTGGGAGATTGTGGTGGGCAAGAGATAGGATTCAAGGTAGGTTCATGAGCTACAGTAAACGAGTTTGGGTTGACAGGGACATTAGACATTAAATCCAGATTATCAATAACACCATGGCCCTTATCTTCCATGATTGAAATCTCCCCCAGAAGATAAGGTTGTGAAAAATATAGTTTATTTTCAACGAAAGTGACATCTGTAGAGAGATGGAATTTTTTGGAAGGGGGATGGTAACATTTGTAGCCCTTTTGTGTTTGTGAGTAACCAAGAAACACACATTTGATTACGCGAGGATCTAACTTTCCTCGTTGATGATGATGAATGTGGACAAAGGAAGTACAATAAAAAAACTCGAGGTGTAAAACCATTAGATGTACGAAAGTGAGGATAGAACTAAGAAAGAACTTTCATAGGAGTCTTGTGATCTAATGTACGAGAAGGTAGTCTATTGGTCATGTATGCGACTATAAGAATAGCTTCCCCCAATATGTTTTAGGAACTTGCTTGTGAAACAATAGGGCACGAGTTGTGTTAAGGATAAGACCATTTTTTCTTTCAACAACCCCATTTTGTTGGGGTGTATTCACACAAGATGATTCATGGATAATACCTTCCTTTTGAAAATACGAGAATAATACTTGATTGAAGTAATCTTTAGCATTATCAGATTGAAAGACTTTGATCTTAACCCCAAACTGAGTTTGAATCAAGGAATGAAAGGAAGGAATAATGCTACTCACATCGGATTTATGTTTGAGTAAGAAAGTCCACGTGATTCTAGAACAATCATCAATTAAAGTGACAAACCAACGAGCTTCAGAGGCGTTTGGAATCGTGAAAGGTCCCCAAATGTCACTTTGGATCAAGTCAAAAGGATTAGAACTACGACGATTGCTAATAGGAAATGGTACACGATTATGCTTGGTTAACTCACAAACATCACAATGGAAATCTTTAATATTCAAACTTTTAAACATGGATGGAAACATAATACTCAAGACTTGAAAGGACGGATGACCAAAACAAAAATGATGAAGCCAAACAGCTTCTTTATTTGAAGTACTATGAAACGATAAAGATAGAATATTCATGATTCTTCTTGCAGTGAGAGGTGTCTCAAGGTAGTATAGCCCATTTTGTTCCTTAGCAAGTCCAATCCTTCTCTCTGAGTCCTAATCCTGAAAAACACAGTAGAATGGGTAAAAAATGACTTGACAATGAAGATCTTTTGTGAGTTTTTGTATGGATATAAGATTAGCAGACAGTTTAGGGACATGAAAAACATCTTTTAGGACAAGATTAGGTGTGATAGAAATATCTCCAACCCCTGCAATAGTCGCAAGAAAACCATTTGCCACAATAATCTTTCTATTGCTAGGACAAGGTGTGTAGGTGTTGAAATGGGATAGGGTGTGAGTCATATGATCGGTAGTCCTCGAATCAACAATCTAAGAATTACCTGAGAGTTCTAGAGAACATGCACCGGATGGTTTATTAAGAGACCCTAACAAACCTCTTATTTTCTCAATTTCTTCACTATTGAAGGTTGTTTTCTCCTGAACTTCTTCGTGATTAACTTGCTCAGTTAGGTGGACCCAGGGCCTTGACTATGTTACCCGATTCACCCATTCTCACCCTGAAGTAGTTGGTTTGCCATTCAGTTTCCAGCATTGCTCCTTTGTATGTCTCGATTTCTTGCAATAGGCATACCACAAGTTGTTCCGGTTGTCTTTCCTTGGCAAGTCACCCCTTTCATCAACCTTTTTGATTGTTAAGGTCGACCCTTCTACTGTTTGTGGTTCGAGTATGACGGATCGACAACTTTTTTCTGCCCGAATCAAGGAAATTGTTTCCTCCAAAGATGGCACTTCCTCCTTGCCAAGTATTTGAAATTTGACTTGGTCAAATTCAGAATTAAGCCCGGCTAAGAAATCATAGACTCGATCCTTTTCAATAAGATTCTTCAGAATGGCAACATCTTCTGGACATCGCATTTGGAGTACTCGATAATGATCGAGTTTTTGCCATAAGTTTTGCAGAGAATTAGCATATTCAGTAATAGTCTTACCTCCTTGCTTTGTCCCACTGGTTTTCCCCTTAATTTCATACACCTTGGCTGCATCACGAGCCTTTGAGTACGTCCGTTGGATAAAATCCCAGATCTCTTTTGCTGTGGATAGAAATATACACGTATCGCTTATGGCTAGTTCCATGGAATTCCATAGCCATGTCATGATCATGGAATCAGCTTCATCCCACGCATCAAAATTAGGATCTCCTAGTTTGGGTCTTGTCCCAAGCAGATGGCTGAGTTTTCCTTTGCCCTTCACATACGTCTTGACAAATTGTGACCACTTGAGATAGTTCTTCTCATTCAAAATGAGGGTTGGTCTGATATTCTAAAGATCACTTGTCATGTGTGTTGAGGCGACCTCCTCCGGTGGTTTTGTGGTAAAGGGGTTAGATTTGTGGTTTTTGGTGTGATTTCGGAATTGGACATTTTTGGAGAGTAAAGGTTAGGAAGAAAACAAAAGTAGTAGAGCAGCTATGAAGGCTGCATTTGAAGGAAAAATTTCCTGGAGAATAAAAGACAGCAATGAAGGCTGTAATTTGGAATTCAGAAATCTAGCCTAGAGTTCTGATATCATGTGGAATTTTAGATGGAGAGAAATCATTTTTCTCATTCATATTTACTACCTTTTTACATTGTCATATTTATAGACTAATACACAAAGGAGTCCTAGCAAACAAAATAGGAAATAAAGCCCAAATAGGAGAACCACTATAATCCCACGATTTGTGAGATTTAACCAAAATAAAAAACTCCTAAATAGGAAAAATCTACTCCTATCAATCAGTCAATAATCCTACATATTTACAGCCATATAATCTAGATATTTACAGCTCAACAATAATTTCAGACGATATCAACCCATTTACACTCGATAGATGCAATAATACCCATGAATGATGCTTAACACTTTGCAAGATCCGTCGAGCATACATCTAATGACTCAATAAGAACTTGATTCAATAAGAACTTTTATCTCCCAACTGAGTTTCCATTTTTGACTCATTTTTTATGACTGTCTATCCAACTTGCCATTGAACAAAAACGCTACAACAAAGTAAAACTGATGCAGCAACTCGAGAACTCCTAGTAATCAAAATGCATATCGTGCAAACAACTTCATGCCATAGGTGTCTAGTTAGTAAATACAAACTCAGCTACAAGCAAGGTGAGGAAGAAGTGACTATATACGTGTCAAGTTCGTTCTTTTGAGTAGGCCAACAGAATAAATGTAAAAAGCCCTGGCTAGGAGAAACCACTACTTCTATTTCTTAGACCCAAATTAAATCCAAGAGGGTTAAGAAGTTGCTAAGCTTAAATCGAGCAATAATGTCTATTTCCCAGATCCAATTTCAATGTAGAGAGTAAATAAAAATTGGCATAAAAATTGGCCTCAAAGCTCATTAAGCAAAAGCGTGAGCTGAGCTTTTTGTCAAAACATTGTATGACAAGTAAAGAAACCCAAATTAAGAAACCCTCAAAAACCATAACTTGACCTTTTGATCCAACAAAGTATCAAACTTTGAAGATTAGTCTTTACAAGTAGACTCCCACGAACATAAGTACGAAAGAAGAGGAAAACCCCAACGTAGATTTTGCTCGTCGGACAGAGACAACGAACCGGATCCGCCGATGGGGCTCCTAGAGGCGACGGCGGATGCTTGTTTGGTCGCGAAGAGAGACACTTTCATTTGTTGAAATTCCTAAGGAAATGAGAAGAGAAAGTGAAATTGTTGCTATTATGAAAAAGACAAATTCTCAATTGAAAATGAAAGGAGTTTTGGTTATCAAGAGTAGGGGCGAGCGATTTTAGGTTCATTATAAATTTCACATGAAACCTAGAATCTACCCTCAATTACAGGTTTCTTATTTTTTAAAACCTGAAACCTGCCCGTTAAAACCTAGATCTTAAAACCTATCTTATCACAAGTTCCAGGGTCTAATGGGTTCTTTTTTTATTCATTTCATTAACACAATAATACTGAACAAGCTTGTCATTCACTAAAGAGAATACAAAAGATTAATTTTTTTGTCATTGTGATTCAAATAAATATAATTAAAATGAGAAGTCATTGCATGAATAAATACTAGAAGTGAGTGGTTCCATGTTCTGTATAGGTTTTACCCATGATAATAAGTTCCTCATTTTTTGGAACTTGGAACCTACTCTATCACAGGTTTGAGACTCGATTTCATGGTCTACCCAGGTTTCACCTGTATTACTAATTAAACAATTACAGTGAATTATCATCTTTAACAACCACCACCTTCTGAGATGATCTACTAACCATAACTTATATGTAGACACATGAAAAATATGAAACATTAACAAGTCATAAGATGAAAAGCTCATACTAGTGATTCCAAATTATACACTCATTATCTAACGTCATAAAACACTGCATGATCATGCAAAAACATAGACTAAGAAAAAAATATAAAAAACTTGTTTAGGTTTCAGGTTCCATCTACCTAGAACTTGGAATATACCCGTCGAAACAGATTTCCAAATTTTTGGAATCTGAAACCTACCCTGCATACTTTGAAATCTGAAACTTACAAGTTCTCACTGGTCAGGTTATCAAGTTTTAAGTTCTAATCTGGAACCATGCTCACCCCTAATCAAGAGAATAGGCAGAGAAGTAATGGATATAGAAAAAAGGGAGCTTAAAAAAAATTTGGCAAGTGAGACTCGATGGACACATGTCATACACTAAATGGAAGGTCTTATTATTGACTTGGCAAGATTGTCCAACTTAATATTTTCACGAGACGGATCAGTCCATGTGGATGGATTAAGTTCCACGTCATCGCCGACGTGGGTCCGATTGTTGTCATCAGAGCCCTCCCGCAGCGCCACCTGGGAAAGCTGGGGACAAGATTCCGTGTCCGCGTCCCCGTCCCCGAACCATCCAGAACCGCCACGTCATCAGCGGCAACGGCGGAGATGAGAGCGCGAGGAATCTCTCGGACGCAAAATTAAAGGCAAAGGCACAACCAAAAAAAAAAGAAAAAGAAAAAGAAAAAGAAAAAGAGAGAATAATTTAATTTAAAAGCGAAGAGCAAAGGCGAAGCGAAAGAGCTAATTCCAAGCGCCAGCAGGACTGATGTTCTCGCTGTAACTGTCGAAAGCACAAGCTTCTGTCGCCGGAGAATAATCGGAGCTGCGAGAAGCTCCTCCCCCCGCCGTCGCCGGAATCGGAGCCTCTCTCGCTCGCCGCCGCCCGCCTGCATCGGTAAGTCGGTCATTGCCGCGGCGCTTGCCGTGCGGTTGCGTTCGTCGTTTTCGCCCGCCGTCTCTCGCGCGGTGCGCGCGCGCCTCGAGCAAATCAGTGGCGTTCTGGCCGGAAAAATGCTCGATCGTTTTGCCTGCGTGATCCCGCAGAAGGATTCTGTGTTTTTTTCTAAGTGCGTTAACGTTGTCCTCGAGAGCTCGCAGCGGAATCTAGTTGGTTTTAGTCTGTTTTTAGGGGGCCCGGGGGGTGGTTTTGTCGCCTGGAAAGTTCCGCCGGAACCGAGGAACTTTGAAGTCGAGGTGACGATGTCTTTCTTGCGTGTTTCTTTTTCAGGTCTGTTTACTGTAATGGCGCGATCAAGGCTTCGGAGTTCATCTGTGGCTTATAAGGGCTGTCGCTAGTTGTTGCGGCTCGTGATGAGGGTTGAATTTTGGGGTTTCGGTGGTGATTTTCTATTAAGGATAGGGGAGAGTGGGTTTTGAGCTGCAGTGATCGTGTTTATTGCTTCATAGAGTTGGGTATTGTTGTCAATGGTAGAGGAATTAAGTGTGTAGTTGGAGTGATGGATGATGATAGAGAAATTGATGCATGGTTTTCCGTCCAAAACAGTAAGAACCCCTCAGAATTGGCCGAGTCTCGTCTCTTTGTTATCTCTTGTTTCGCGGCTGCCTTTGTGGGAATAGTCACTATATTCTACACGGCCTTCCAATGGAGACGAAATATCAACTTAAGTTGGATGAAAGCCATAGCCCGGTCAAAGAAAAATCCCAAGGCGAGGCACAAGGTTCCTGTGGCGCCTCATTCTTGGGAGCTGGAGTTTGGGTCGCGTGGCAAGAACCTAAATTGCTGTGTGTGCTTGAAGTCTGCATCGCCTTCCCAAACCCTTGGTTCTGCGGTCACTTCAGATATCTATCGATGCAGCATTTGCGGTGCAGTAGCTCACATTAAGTGTTCCTCAAGTGCTCAGAAGGATTGCAAGTGTGTATATATGTTTGGAAACGATAAGGTCGTGCATCAGTGGACTGTTCGTTGGACAGAGATCACTGATCTGCCTGATGAAACTTCTTTCTGTAGCTCCTGTGAAGAGCCGTGTAGTGGATCATTTCTTTGTGGTTCCCCTATATGGTGTTGCTTGTGGTGTCAACGAATGGTTCATGTAGATTGCCATACTAATATGTCTAATGAAACAGGCAATATTTGTGATTTAGGCCCCCTCAGAAGGTTGATCCTATCACCACTTTTTGTCAAGGAGTTGAACCGTAGTCCTGCAGGTGCATTTTTGAGCTCTATCACACAGGGAGCTAATGAAATTGCTTCATCAGTGCGTGCTACTATCCGGAGTCAAAGCAAGAAATACAAACAGGGATCTGAAACTTCTGCTGACAGTAGGAACAGCGGAAACGCTGATACATCCACAGAGAACACTGCAGAGTCAAATCCAGCAGTGAATGGTTCTTGCCAATTGGATGAGAATTGCAATGGAGAGTTCAGTATGGGGGTTTCCCATAATGATGCAGCTGGGGATAACAAGACTGAATCGAACGCTGGATTGAAAAGAAGTGGATCAATCAATCAGAAGGATGATTCTTTACGGATGAAACAAAGATATGAATTGGTTGATTTGCCTCCAGATGCAAGGCCATTGTTGGTTTTTATTAATAAGAAAAGTGGAGCTCGTCGAGGGGACTCTCTCAAGCAACAGATGAATATCCTTCTAAATCCTGTTCAGGTGATTTCACATTAGCAAGACATTCATCTCAGGATGCATCTCACACATGCCTCTTTTATTGTTTACATCTCTTGTTGGGCATTGTCATCGACCAAAGCATCCTTTCAATTAAGGATAGAGAATTTTGTTGATTAACGATGTTTCAAGAAATACATACCTGATAAGTTTTGGTTAACTAACTCAAGAATTTTGTAGAGATTCAGTTCAGGATGATGTGTCTTTCTTTGTTTGCTCTTTAACTCCTGCTGGGTATTGTTAATGACCAAAGCATAATTTTAATAAAATTAGAGAAGTTAATTGACTGCCATTGCTTCAAGACCTGCACAACTGACGTTCTTGGCAAAACTCTGGAGAAAGCTGTGGGATGTTTGACACTCTGCTACCGCATTAATTTGGGCTTCACTCATGTAGGTTTACTTGAATGTGATGTTAGAAGTGGTTACAATCTGTTAATCAGACTATTGTTGCGATTTACTTTTCGGTTCAGATCATAAGCCGGAGTGTATCTGGGCACCTTGTGGCGTTAGTTGTCTGTATCTGAGATTTAGTGGGCTGTATTCTAGATTGAAATGGGATGGACAGAAATGAAGAGAAGGTGTACATGAATGGATCCATAAGTCGGATTTGTGATTGATACACTATTATCAACTGCATCTAATAAAACACAGAACCTTGTAATAAGAAATGATTAGTTGGGTTTGTGAATTTATGTGGAAACTATCCATATGATGCATGGCATCTCGTATTTAGCTTTTGTTCTTGTAGATTTTATAATGAATAGAATTCCATCATATATGAAGATTTAGTTCACCCTTGCTCACATTAGGTGTTGTTGCAGCATCCATTGGTTCTTTTCCTAATGAGGATAGCATCCGTTTCTCCTTGCAGGTATTTGAGTTGAGTTCAGCACAAGGCCCAGAGGTGGGTCTTTATTTATTTAGAAAGGTGCCTCACTTTAGAGTTCTCGTATGTGGAGGAGATGGTACTGTGGGGTGGGTTCTGAATGCCATAGACAAGCAAAATTTTGTTTCTCCTCCCCCTGTCGCTATTCTTCCTGCTGGAACTGGAAATGATCTTGCCAGAGTTTTGTCCTGGGGTGGTGGGATGGGTGCAGTGGAGAAACAGGGAGGCCTATTTGCTTATTTACACCAGATAGAGCATGCTGCTGTGACCATTCTTGACCGGTGGAAGGTTACAATTGCGAACAATCAGGGCAAATCGCTCCTGCGGCCAAAGTATATGAACAATTATCTTGGTACAAACAAGAGCATCTCTCATAACTTTGCAAGATTTCTTTAGATTGATGCATGTAAAAGCTTGTTATATGGTGCATTCCATCGCTTATTTTTTCTCCCTATTTAGTTTTATCCCAATCGCCCCAGTGTTAATCTAGGCTGACTTTATTCTAGGACTTAGGTCATGCATTTATTATCTCTTTTGCTCTTGTTACATGAAGTTAACAAAAACAGAAAGTTCCTCAAGCCAAACAAGAGGAAAGCCAATCAGGAGAGGCTTCTTGGTCTTGACCTCTTTCAGCTGAGTTCTGATAATATTGTTCACACCTCAATTTACTTGCAGAAGTCTTAATCATGTGCAAATAAATATGACTATATAAAGCGTCTTACAGTGACTGCTTCTACATATTTCACAGTAAAAAAAGATAGTTTCCTATCCTTTAAAGCTTCAAACTTGAAATAGCTGCAGGAGTCATCCCTAATGGCAGAAGCTCACCAATACTTTCAACCTTCTAGTTAGAAGAATTTATGTCTTTCGAGCATACACTCGGCTGTCTTTCTGCACTTTTATGAAAGATCTCGCCAGTTATCATTTGTTATTAATTTATGCATGTGTAGCTTGATATCAGTTGCATGCCAATTTTGTGCATTTGATCAGTCTGTTCAAGGCTATACTTATTATTAGAGCAGTATTGCTTCGTATTAGTTGCATACCAATTTTGTGCATTTGCTCGGTCTGTTTGAGACTATACTTATTTCTAGAGCAGTATATTGGAGTTACCAGACTTACATATGTTATTTCAGGAATTGGGTGTGATGCGAAGGTTGCTCTGGACATTCATAATCTACGAGAGGAGAATCCAGAGTTGTTCTACAGTCAGGTGATTTTGTTGAGTTTTTATTTGCAATTACCATATCCTAGTTTTTTTAGGGCATTTGGAGAAGTTTTGGTCAGATACTGTCCTGACATTAATGAAACGGTTTGTAGAATTAGATGTCTGGGAGTAAACTAGTGCGGCTTAAGTTTGTAAAACTTTTCATCAGAATACATATTATGCAGAAGTATGGAGATTAACAAGTTGGGGAATATCATAACAAAATTGTACCCAGTGGCCATTAATTTTAGTGATGGTGGCACTAAAGCAGTTGCCTCCTAAAACAATACACCTGATAGGCTTTTGATCCTCCATCATTTGCAGTTCATGAATAAAGTGCTTTACGCTCGAGAAGGTGCAAAAAGTATAATGGATAGAACTTTTGATGATTTTCCTTGGCAAGTTCGTGTGGTAGTAGATGGTCTGGAGATAGAGGTCCCGGAGGTGAGTATGCTGATTACTTTGTGTATGTTTTATCATGGAGCTGCAGCATCTAATTTTTAGATCGAAAGTCGTGACCCTGGCACTTCTTTCGTCTCTTGCCAATTTGCTTGCTTCTTTCATTGTTGTCGGAAACTTGATACAGAATGATGTGCCATATTAGCTGACCCGCTTATCCATGCTAATGCTACTGTTTTCATTGTTGTGGTCGTCATCTTTGTTGTTCTATTATTTCTTTGATGGCTCCCTATTCTTTGAAAGATTTTAAGCTTTTGCTCTATGATATTGGTTTTCTTTATGCCTTTTTATCTGTGCCTAATAGATTAGATAGGAGAAAAGAAGGAAACTTATGTACTACTTTTTGTCTCATTATTGGCTTTCATGAATGGATTAATGTTTTAATACCTGTCTAATTGTAATAGATTTAGAAAAGAGAAAAAATGTTATACCTTTTGTTTGTTATCCTTTCGCTGTCATAATTTTTAGCCATCATGATGTATCTTCTTCTTGACAGAAATTGCTTTTGACATTTTTTCTTGTACAAATTATAGTCTTACTGTTTCTTAGCCTATTTAATGACCATAGGATGCTGAAGGTGTCCTTGTTGCAAACATTGGTAGCTACATGGGTGGTGTAGATCTATGGCAAAATGAGGACGAGACCTACGATAATTTCGATCCGCAATTAATGCATGACAAGATACTTGAAGTCGTAAGCATATCTGGGACATGGCATCTTGGGAAGCTTCAGGTAATGTGGAATTTATGGTACTACTGTTACTGAGGTTGTGTGATGTGGCATTAATCTAGATCAGTGAAATTTTCTCAAAATGTGTGACCGTGTGAAACCCTTGTGACGTGACTATTCTCCATCCGACTTACGCTTGATCTTTGTGTAGAATCTTATTAAGTAAGTTGAGATAGTGGTTTAAATTCTGTGGTGTGATTATTCTCCATTTCTAATCATGCTTGCTCTTTGCATAGCATTCTCATTAAGTTATTCGAGAATGGGTCAAATTATGTGAACCTGTGTCGCATTATCTCACATGATTGCCAAATGCGCACACTTATCTTGCATTCTGCCCATGAACCTTTAGTGTCGGAAAACCAATAATAGATTCTCTCCTTAAGGAAAAAGAGCAGAACTCGTGGTTTTAGCTGTTAACTAGAAATTCATCAAAAAGATTGTTATCAATCCATGTTTAATATATAATTTGGTTCTATAGGTGGGGCTTTCTCGTGCTCGAAGGCTTGCTCAAGGGCAGTCTATTAAAATACAGCTCTTTGCTGCGCTGCCTGTTCACATCGATGGGGAGCCCTGGTATCAGCAACCGTGTACATTTTCGATAACGCACCATGGCCAGGTTCTCTCTCTGTCTCTCTCTGTCTCTCTCTCTCATAGAAGAATGCCTATGCATGGTCCCCACATGCTTTGGAATGTTCAGTGACAATGCATACAAATGTATAAAGATGCAAAAGCCTTATGAGAGCAGTGTGCATGTGGTGATCTAAAAACTCTTTTGTCTGTGTAAAAGCAGTTCTATTGTAGGTTCTTTAATCTTGTGTATTCTATAACTTTATCATGTTTGGTGGTGGTGTAATAGGAAACTATTGATCATTCATTTCCTACTACCAGTGCAAGGAGATCCATGATTGATCACTAGCTGTCAAGTTTGTGGAACATACTGATTTTTTTCTGCTGGATATGTGTATTGATATACAAATTCGTCTCCTTGAAAAAGTTTATTTTTTATTTGGGCATCCTGAAATTTAGTGAAAGAAAGATATGCCGAGTTTCTTCAGTTGGATATTTACCATTCATGGACAAAGGTCTTTCCTTGTTTTAGTGTAATCTTTCATTGCACTCGAGCTCGGTTGCCAATAGAGCATGCCAAGACAAACCTACAAGTTTGTAAAGTTCAGGATTGTTCAAGATGACATGGCATCCTTATTGATGCCACTACGCCTGTTTTTGAATGCTTACTGTCAGTTCCAGGCACTTAGAGGTCTGGTTGTGATGTGTGTGTGTGTGTGTGTGGTGGGGGGGGGGAGGCGGGATGTAGAACCTATAAAATGTTGATTGGAGTGTGATTTTCATCTTATGTATTTGTTTCCCGGTAGTTCTGCTAATTTATCTTGCTTGCTTAGGCATTCATGTTGAAGAAAGCAGTCGAGGAATCTCTGGGTCATGCTGCCGCGATTATAACCGATGTGCTTGAGAATGCTGAAACAAACCATGTAATCAATGCATCGCAAAAACGTGCTCTTCTCCAAGAAATGGCACTCCGGCTATCCTAAGAGACCTGCATTTGACAGCAATAAAAGATGTTTATGCATTGCAAGTTCGTGTGGCTGCCTTGAAGAATATTTTCTCAGTCTGAGCCCAGTGCCTTCTGCAAAGAAAACTTGTATAGAATTGCATATAATTACTAGGAAATTTTGCTTTTGATGAGAAATGAGAGGTGCTACATATTTTGGTTCAGTTACCTGTCTCTCTCCCTCTCTTCCCCCTCCCCCAAACCCCCCCCCCCCCCCCCCCCCCTCTCTCTCTCTCTCTCTCTCTCTCTCTCTCTCTCTCCAGGATTGAAAGTTTTGGCATGGCATGGCATGGCTAAAGAAAGCGTTCCATTACAGAAGGATGGAGAAAGTTAAAACTTTTACATTCCTGGACCGCTGTTGCTCACGGTAAGGTGCTGTTGTGTCTATCTCGGAGGATATCAGAGTTGGAGGTAAGACGGCGCTGATTACCATTAACCTTTCATTATTCTGTACAGATACAGTTTTGCGCTCTTCAATTGGGAAGATCAGGAGCAGTTTTGGTACTCCCAGTTCCATGCCAGTTGTTCAACCACCCTTGTCTTATCTTCTTCCACAGCCTTGTCATAAGCCCTCTGCCACCATCTGCTCTCGGCTTCTGCTCAAGTTTGGAGGGATGGCCGCCGAACTGCAAAGGTGTGATCCTTCTGGGAGATTTCGTGCTCTCTTTATGCATGCTTTTCAAGTGTCGGCGGTAGACCGGGGATGATTTCAGGCGATGCACATAGGGCGGGGAGGACGCGTGTGGACCTTGGATTGCCTTGTTGAGCTGGCGCGTCACAGCACGGAGCTCGTACGAATCGTAGAGGGTGCTCCCGTTGCCGCCATTTGTGGGGCTCATCCTCCAGATTGGATTCATTTTCTGGAAGTGCGTGTAGCGGACTGGCGAAGTTGCCGGTTGACGTTCTTGTTCTGCCCTGGCCTCCACGAGCGAGGGGGAGGCGTTTTGCTTGGCATTATATGCCAATGGGATGCGGTCTTGGGAAGTGTCGTATTTGCTTATGCGCTCGATGTTACACTGCATTGTTTCCTTCGTTGAACATGATCTCCTCTCGTCTCTTCTTGTAGTGACATGGACGATATGGTCATCTTTTTGCCCACGCTATTAGAATTTGTGGAGGTAAGTTCTTCGATAACTCTTCTATATGGACTTCTATTATATTCACGATTAGATCTAAGATACTTGTCGATAATTCAAATCGAAATGTCGAGTTACCATACGTGTTCGCTCACTTTGCTACGTACATGTTATTATCTATGTCAATGTACCCAAATTTTTTTTTTGAGTGTCTCTCATATTCTTGTATGTCGCCGAATAATAACCATTTTGCGATTACGCCGCAAATTCTCTCCCGCTTTTGAGCATATGGACATATACTCAATTTCTAAATACCGCGTACTGAACAATAATGGTTTAATAACAGTGAGAGGAAGTACTTTCAGGGATGATTTCATAAAAAATTCTAAACTATATTCACTGCGAAACTAATATTTCAATTTTTTTTTATTTTGTCTCAAAAAATCTTAAATTATGTTCATTGCTACACTAATACATCAAATTATGTTTTTTGTTGTAAATATAACTATACCCACTGTAATACTAATAATTTGGATTTTTTTTATTTCATTTGTACAAATTCGGGATTTTAGTGACAAAAAACAATTTGGGGTATTAGTGCATATATATATAAGCGTAATTTCGGGTTTTTTGATGAAATTTTCCCCGCTTGCTAAGCCTTTCATTGCTACATAAATGTGCATTTTTTTTTCTAGTTTCTTTCATAACTAAAAGATGCCGGAGCCAAAATAGTCTTCCAACAAAAACGGGCGGATACTTTCCGTCCATATTTTTTTCCCCATTTTTCTACAGAGAAATTCGAAAAATAAAGAAAAAGAAAGTAAATTAAAAACATTTGCAACTGGCCCCCCCCCAAAAGATTCACGTCGAGCTCTCCCCCGCCTCCGGAAAATTAGAAAAGTCAAAACCTCCCACCGCCCAACCGGATCGCGCCAGGTGTCCCGGCGGCTCCGCCCCCCCCCAGGGTCCCCACACTTCGTCCTATTTGCACAATGGCCCCTCCCCCCCGCCCCCCTCCTCTTTTTCCTCCGCCTCGCCTTCGCTATTCCCGGCCCATTTTATCTACAAAACAGGCGAACCCTAGCCTTTCGCTTTTCCGTCGGTAAATTAAAAAAATAAAAATAAAAAAATAAAAATTATCCCTTCCCCCCCTCGTGCTTCGATCCCCGATCATTTCTTTCTCGATTCGTCGTCGAAATCCTCCATGAGCTCTTAATCGATCCCCCCCTTCGATCTATCCTCGATCTCCTCTATCGATTCATACCCTTTTCGGTCCGATCCGTGCCCGGATCTCGATTCTAGGGTTTCGCTCTTTCGATCCGTCGCCGGAAGCGTCGCGGATCTGGGAATTCCCCCCCCTTTTACGATAATCTTCTTCGATTCTTTGGATTTGGCTTCTGTGACTCTGTAGGTTTTCCGGTTCGGGGGTACTTTTTGGTCCGATCGCTAGATCGGCCGAGTTTTTGGGGTGCGATTGTCGGACGGCTGTGTCGATCCCTCGTTCAGGCGGTGTGAATTCGGCGGTTTGGTGGGGGAATTTGAAGATCTAGGGTTAGGTCTCGGTGGAGATTGGGGGATTTTCCGGCTTCCGGGCCCAATCGGGTTTGGGGGGGAAATCTTCGGTGCCCCGTCGAATTTTTGGTGGGTTCGGTTCGCCGTTTCGCGATCTGCTTTCGTGCCTGAAGAGGACGTATTTTTCGAGGTAAAAGGAGGCTGCTTTTTTTTAAGTATGAAAAGCGTATCTCGTAGGTAATTCGGTTAATTCTGTCCGCGTATAATTTGCGCCTTTTTTTTTTTTGTATGCTCTGTTATGTTTTTTTAATGGGCGGACAAATTGTTGTGCTCCCTTATGTGTAAGATTAATTTAAAAGTATCTTTATTTGATTTGAAGCATTATCATTTTCTGTTGCCCTGAATTTTACCGAGTTGCCGTGCATGGATTCTGTTTTAAGCTGATGTTAATAAATCATGAAGTTCAGCTACGGGCTAGGAAGCTAAATGCGACTAGAATTCGGAGAAAAATGTATGTTTCTTGGATTAGCGCTTGTATTCCATGTGCGTTGCGTATATGGCAGTTAACATCCTTATACGGGGTGCTGCATATTGGACAATATCAGTGATGTGGGGGATTAATTGTTGGAGTAGATGAGAATATGCTGATTTTTTGAAAAGTTAGTAAATTGGTTTTTTCTTGGCCATGATGCATAATGCCTTTTCTGTTGTTTTATATGTTTCGCATACTTGCTTTGTCCTCTGATTTAGAATTTGTCGGCTCTGAACACACATTGGTTGCCTCCAATGCGATCTTTGCCTTGACTAAAAGCCAATAAGAACACTTTGCATGTGTGGGTTTAGACATATGGTGTGTTGTATATAGTACGAGGTTATAATCTTCGCTAGGATGAGGCCTTTTATGATAATGGTTTCTGAAAATTTTTAAAATGTTTACTGCAGTTAAAACATGGTACATAAACGGCCTTTTGATGGTGAGGGACAGCATGAAGTAACTTCGAAGCTTCCAAGACAAGAACACTGTGATCGGCCAGCTTTGTTTTCTGAGTTTGGTTCCCTTGGAGACACTCCTAAAGTACCTGATGGATCAGGTTAGAGAGGATACTCTCTTTTACCACATTCATGCATGAGCTGCAACATGGAGTCAATGCTTCCCCCTTTATGTTGGCATTTTGTGAAGTATATGTAGATATAGGTAGTCTGAGAGAAGTCAATCACAAATGAGCAGGCAACTTATGGTGCATTTCTATCATGTCTTAGAGGCAAAGTTATGACGTACTTCAATGTGAATGAATCATTTGGAACTACAAAAGTAGTACATGTTGAGCCTTTGAAGCCCCATGCAGCCTTGTCACTCATTTTCCTCGAATCACATTTGTTGTGGAATGACAGAAACCAATTAGAAAGTGAATTAACAATTTCCATTTCCTTTATCCTCACCCTGTTTTCGATCTATGATTGGTGAAGGTGAGGCAGGCTTCGCAGTAAACAAAGTTGAACAGGAGCTTGGTGGGGAGAAAGAGACAAAACCTCCTATAAGCAATGAGGAGGAAGCAGATTGCACTCTTCCTGGATGCTATTCTGTCTCTTCGTGGGGCACCAGTAGTACCAGTGAAGAAGATATCTGGTCAGAGGCACCCTTCCATGGATCTTTTTTTCCAGATTATTTTTATCCTCAGCGTCCAGTGAGGACTTTGCCGCGACATGAGGACATCTATTCTTTACTTTTAGAAAACCCCCCACAAAAACCAATTCCCATTGGACCAGATCATCAAGCTGACATTCCAGCATTGAGAGAGCAGGCTTTTGAAAATGTCTCAAGTTATTCAGCATCAATTGAAGCAAATCCTAATTCTGACGGACAACAGCTTAAGCAAGTGACCGGAGACGAAGATGAAGGACATCCAGGTGGGATCTGTGTCATTCCAATGCCCAATTGTGAACAATTTGGTAACAGTGATGACAAAATTGGGAATGGTAGAACAAACTGTTGTTGTGGGGATAGGGGTTCCTTTGGATGTGTCCGAAAGCATGTTGTGGAAGCAAGAGATAAACTTAAAAGAGTCCTTGGGCCTGAGACTTTTGCAGAGTTGGGTTTCTTTGACATGGGAGAGCATGTTGCTGAGAAATGGACTGATGAAGAAGAGAAGATATTTCATGAGATCGTTTTTTCTAATCCAGCTTCAATTGCCAAGATTTTCTGGAATAATCTTTCTGCTGCCTTCCCTTCACGTATGAAAGGGGAAATAGTGAGTTATTACTTTAATGTATTTATGCTGCGGAAGAGGGCTGAGCAAAACAGGTGTGATCCAATGAACATAGACAGTGATAATGATGAATGGCAGGCGAATGAAGAGGAGGATGATTCTGTTGTTGAATCCCCTGTACATGGGGTTGATCCTGCTGACACAGATCATGCCAGTGAATATGATGAGGATGATGATGATGATGATGTTGCAGATGAACCTTGTTACGATGACAGAAATGTGAGTTTCAAAAGTCACAAGGCGATGGCTGATGTACCAGAAGGATGGCCTGGAAAGATTAATTACCAGGAAAATCCTACATTTCAGTTGGAGGAGAAAACTTGGGATGACAGGGTAGATCAAGGTGCACAGGATGATTCGTGTACATCTTCTGACACAGTAGCTGTTTCGCAGGGGACCCATGGGAAGGACTACGACGGTTGCCGGAATGTTTTCTTTGACAGGTTGAATGGCGACAGAAGCCATGATAATGAGACAGAGCTTTGTAATGGGAAAGTGTGGAGTGCTGGGTATATGGCTTGTCCAAAAAGGGAAGTTGACTTTTTGCCCACATTCAGTATGATTGAAGAGGTTTTTGGACACGATTCTTCAAACTGCAAGCCGGATAGGAAGGATCTTGGCTAGTGGCATTAGTCATTCTACCAAAGATGCAGTTGTGTGAAGATAGAGACCAGTCAAGTTGGGCAAAATTTGCCTGAAAGACTTTAAAATGGAAAGTGAGATGCTCTATTTAGAAAAGAGTATGAACAAAGAGATGCTTCCGGTTTTCCTTTGTAAATGTGGTTGGAGTGGAAGATGGAAGTCTTGTCTTTTTCCTGTAAAACTTCATTATCGTTTTAGAAGGTTATTATTTTTTCAGTGTTGAGGCAGCCTCAACAGTTGGTACTCTTTTTAGTTTTAAGATCCCCCTTGTACACCTTTTCGAGGGAATAAGATTGTTTGTTCTGAGTTCTCGTTGGGGAGGAAATGGTTAAGGGAAGATTGTAGGGTGAAGGCACGAGTGTACCAATATATTGGACAGTGTAACTTTCTGTTGCTTCTCGGTAGAAAAATTCTGTAGAAGTCTCTTTTTTCCTCATAAATTATGATAGTCATGCGAAGTACGAAAGATATTGCATCTACTCGGGCTGCTTTTCGGACACAATCCCCTGTTTGTATTGTTGGAGTATATTTTTTGTAATTGGATGCCCTGATCTTTGGGGGCTCGTTAATTTTTGCCTTTCGGGATAGTTTCCTATGCATCTTAGCTAATGATATTTATAGAAGAGGCAAGGAAAAGAAGCGACAGCCACTTGCCCAAGTACTGTCTTGAAGGAAGTCATTATTGAATATTCTTCCGCTTGATCAAGTGATCCTATATCAAGAAATAATTATGCATTGTGAAATGTATAAACTATCTCCACTTATGGGGAATCCGAGTTGGTTTTGGTGGCAGTTGTGCCTTGTCGTTAGATGTCAACATCCTGACCTCGAAATGACCAAGAAGCTGAGACCTTTCAGAGATGAGAACAGGTAATCGATTGTGATGTCCTTTGTCCAGTAGTCACCTTGATTAGTTCACTTGTCTCGTGGGCTAGCGTCTTGCTAATGCTCACTGCACCTGTGATTAGAATATGTTTTTTTGTCTCAACTTAGTTTAGCCTTACTCTTCAGTTTGAAAGGAGCAAGAAACAGCTTCTGCTTGGGAACTTCAGCCAAATTCTACCAAATCCATAAAGCAGGGAAGTTAGCAATACTTCGGTTTATATATCTACATTGTTAGATTTTTATGGTGCTGAAAGTGTTTGTCAGTCATCGGATC
Source organism: Syzygium aromaticum (assembly GCA_024500025.1). Taxonomy (NCBI): domain Eukaryota; kingdom Viridiplantae; phylum Streptophyta; class Magnoliopsida; order Myrtales; family Myrtaceae; genus Syzygium; species Syzygium aromaticum. Next base: position 3,294,745 of record CM044886.1, on the reverse strand, counting down.
CGGAGGATCACATGCTCGATCAACTTAATTCCAAGGTCTTGCATTTTCTGTCCCATCCCGTGCCTTGTGGTCGTAGCCAGGTAGGAGTTTGGCCACTAGCTGTACGGGTTTCAATTTCGATCCACAGCAATGGGAAAAAAAATACAGAAGGAACACAACACTGCCAAAGTAGAAATGGCAAAAATGGATATTTATGCCGTTGTGCCTCTTGCCTCGGCTAACTAATGAGATGCGATATGGAATTCCTTTGTGTGGCTTTATGTGTTTATGGTCGGGTGGGTTGGAAACCTATCATGTCTTTTATGTGAATTGGTCGTCGAAGTTTACATCAGTCATTGCACTTTGGTTTTAGGAGGTGTTGCCATGCAAAATATCTATTGCTTAGAGAACCAAAAGGAAAGAATAAAGAAAAGATTGACACTCGGAGCAAGTATTTCTCTCTCTCTCTCTCTCTCTCTCTCTCTCTCTCTATCACACACACACACACAGTATATTATAGTCCTCCTTTTCCGAATCCAATTGACTCTCTTTCGAGTATAGTCCAAGAGTTGCTAGTAAGAACTACTGCTGACACATGCAGCATCATTATTATCCACATGATGGGGACACATGCTCACCTCTACTTCACTTCTCTGTTCCTCCCAAGCTCATAAAAAGCAAGTTGGACATGTATGTGAGTTATAGCACTTAATGTGTTGAGATTGATGTCTTGTATTCTGTTATCCAAGAGATTATGAGGCAGTTCCGAAATGCCCTCTAATGACTAGACAGCATGGGGGCCGCCTCGGTGGAGGTTGCGGGGGCAACGCCCTTGAGCCGTTAGAGGTATTTTATGTTCAGTTATAAAAGGATTTATATGGGAAAGTTAAATATTTTATGCTATATGGGTAACTTTGTAATTTATGCCATGTAGGGTTTCGCTATATATATTCAAGGCGAAACAAGTCTCTAAATATAGAGAGCAGGGTATGAGAAAGAGTGGTTGTACACTTTTCTACGTTATTAGTGAAACGGATCTCTTCTCTTCATGAACGTAGGTAGGCAGAACATTTCTCCTGCTGAACCACGTAAATTCTTGTGTTGTGCGAATTTCCATTACTTTCTTGCATCGTTGATAGGATTGAATTTAGATATTCAACACAATACCTATCTGTTGTTTTTGTTTTTTTGCACGCGAACTGACAAGTGAAACAATCAAAATCTCAGGCAAATTGTAACTTCAAAATTCTTATCGAGACATTGTATATGTTCTAGATGCATTAATATGGAGTATACAGCGCACTTTTAGCATGGGAGATGCTTGAGAGAAAAAATTAGAAGTTGACAGAGCATCTGTGTTGCATAATTAAAGTGAAGACATATTGCAGTTAGCTTAGCTCATTTTTAATGATGATCTAGCTGAGGGGTCTGCTGCGATATCCTCTCATTATGATAAAGTTAAACTGGTCATTGACCCTTTAACTTGCTGCTGAAAGAAGTTGAGTAAGAATATCCCAATTGTCAAAAACTGTAGGCTGTAATTGTGATCACACCTTTAACATGCTTATTGTTCATGCAAATGCCCATCATTCTGCATTTATTCTTTAATCACTCGCAGCCTGTCGGCTTTATTGTCACTGAGAAATTAAGAACGAATGAATTCTCGGCAAGCAATATGAAACTTAACATGACAACGAGGCTTGCTAAGTGATGCAGTGAAGCAACCCACATGGCCATATTAATTATCTTAAATAAATAGTTACGTAGGAGGAAGAGCCTGACCCAAAATAAAGTCAAAAGTCAGGCATCTTGTATCTCAGCCTCTCAATTTCACTTTGCAAGTTATGGCTGAACACAAGGGTGTGGTCCAAGGATTTCTGGGAAATGTCTGGTACTCGTCTTGAATAACTTTTTTGGAGTACCAACTCTTAAACCTCGAGTGAAGTTTCTTCAAGCAATGAATAAGTGGTACATGTCAGTATACCACACCAATGCGTAGTTGTATATATATGCAACAATCTGTTTCTTCCATAGTGAATAGAAAATCTGATTATCTATTTTCCCAATTTAGTAATTTAGTATAGCAAGTACGTACTACATTAAACTAAAGAAAGAGAAAATGGCCAATGCTGGTATCTATGACAACATGACAGGATCCAGCTCATATTACAAGGCAAGGAACTTTGGGGAACATTCATGGGGTTGACTCTCCAAAATTTCCTCTTTTGATGAGATTTTCGTGTCAAAAAGTGAAATTCATAGCACATTGTAATCGTTACCTTCTTCGCTAGTATAGGTGATGGTATCAAGAATGATGAGCTTAGATCTCCAATTGATTTATGATATAAAGTGGCAAAAGGGGGAATAGTTGGGCAACTCTTCTGAACCTCACGCGCCAGTTCCTTTGCAAATTTCTTGAGGATTGCCATCGCTTCAAAGCAATTTCCACTGAACCCACACATGATATTTAGTTCATTGGAATAGAAGTCGGATCACCATTCTCTGCAGCCACTTTGCAGTGAATTTGGATCGGGAAAGATAATCGCGCAAATGGTATTTACCTTTTTAAATTGTAATATATAAGGGTTGACCCTTGAGTTTTGGTTCTTGTACCCCATGATTCTTTTCCAAATCTTCACTGTCCAAACCACAACCTGTACAATGCACCAACTCCTTGTCAAGTTATTCCTTTTTAAACTATCAGAAAAGTATATGAGAGCTAACGAGATGTAACCAATGTCTGTTTACATGGAGTTACTTTGTGCATCACAAACTAAATTTGGAAACAAGAATCTTTTTTAGCACAATATTATTGAAAGCCAAAACAAGAAGCAAGATGAATTGACTATTTTTCTTAGCCGTCACATAAACAAACAAATGGATTAAATTAAGGGTATGCGATCCGATGACAGCCAAACAGTGTACTAAGCGCCGGCCAAAAAGGGGGCACAAGAAAGCTGGATCCATTTCGCCGGAAGTATGTGATTATCATCTTCTAACGAGACAATCGTGCCGAGGTTTATCCAACAAAAGCCGGCTCAACCTGACCTGCACGGTCGTCGATTGTGAGCTCTCTAGATAGCCTTGTTGATTAAAAGAAAGCGACATTGCAGTACTCCACTACGGCATCCGAAAAGCTTGGCTTCTCAGTGCTTTGATCTTTACTATACATGGTGCAGCATAAGATTTGGTGAAGAAGATGCTTAATAAATAAATATTTTGTTTATCACTTATTCAAACTCTCTTCAACAATGCTTTTGTTTGTATAAGCTTGTACTGTACCCATTGTTGGGTCTCCTAGTCTTTTCCTGTGCTAAAAAAAATCAAATTCCACCCACAAGTTGCATCTGAAGTAAAGCACACAACCTTCCCAATCAACAATTCAGTGGCCAATCCCAAATAGAAGTATAATTCCTTCCAAATATTCCCCTTTCGAAAAATTTGCTTCTGTTCACGCTAAAGCACCCATAATGCACTTTAAGATTTTTTATAATATCATTACTGGATATAGGGATAATGACACAAATTGTTACTGAACTTTGACCCAACGTATAATGCGACTCCTAAACTTTAAATTTGTTCAATGTTGTGCCTGAACTTTAGCCCAATATCCAATATTGTCTCTTGACTTTTAATTTATTCAATATGATCCATGGACTTTTTGCGTATATTTAATTTAGTCTCCAAACTATATGAAATTTTTCAATGTTGTCCCTAAAGTTGAATTAATAAGAGGACAATATTGAACATTTTCATATAGTCCAGAGATTATATTGAATATGACCAACAGTTCAAAGACCATATTAAACGAATTAAAAATTCATGGACGAAAATTCACATTAAGTTAAAGTTTATGAATCACTTTGAACAAATTTAAAATTCAAGGACCAGATTGCACATTAAGCCGAAGTTCTAGGACAATTTGTGTCATTAACCCCTGAATATAATTAGAGTCACTCGAATCACATCCGATCATTCCTTAAACACATTGGACCAACAAGCTCTTGGGAGAATTTATCAAACATCCTATTTCCTTGGCCAAGTTGAGCAAATGGTCTAAAGGACTATCCTAACAAGAATAACGGCCGGAGAGAGAGAGAGTGGAAGCTTTTTTGCTAGTGTTGAGTGTTGTGTGTTGCAAGACAAAGGAAAGAATAGTTGGGGACAGTCATAGCTTTTGCAGCAAATTGGGATGTACCGTGGACCAATCGCGGCCGTCGGATCCAAGCTGGCGCGTGAGCCTCAGTTGGGTACACGTGTCCCCAACCTCCCTTTTCCTCGGCTTTATCTTTGCTTCCTTGCATGGATTTCTGCTCCCCGATCTTAAAATAGTCAGTGCTCTTACTTTAGTAGGGAAGAGAGCGAGAGAGAGAGAGGGAGCACTCTCACACTAAGCCAACACTCTTCGCTTCCAAATTTCTTCATTGGCTTGTTCGCCATCATTAGCAAGCAAAGTGCCCAAAAGATTCATTCGTTTGCTCAATGCTTCGCTTTTCTTGATATTTCAACTAACCCAAGAAGCAGCTATTTGGCAGAAAAGCAGAGTTCTTCACATTGATAACTGGGTCCTACATAGTTTGGTGATCAGATCTTCTTCTTACTGAGGTGGGTGCTGCTTTTGCAGCTCAAGGGACAAAATCTTGATCGGATTTTGTCTCCTTTCTTAAATTCTTCGTCTGGGTTTTCTGCTTTGCTCGGTGGGTTGCTCTGTTTCTTCATTCTTGCTCTCGAGCAATTGCATCAGCATTGAGCATCGTCAGAATAAATCCTGTGTTCAGGTTTGAGCTTGGTTTGGTTCTTGCTGTGCTTTATTTCATTTGGGCTTGTGAGAGAAAAAAAATGGAAGAAGATCAAGAATTACAGCATGTGTGCAAGATATGCAGCAAGAGCTTCCTCTGTGGCAGATCCTTAGGGGGCCACATGAGGTCTCATCTGATCGACAATGAACTAGTTGAGACTGATGAGAATCTCAATCTCAACACAAGCAAGCTCTTGTCAATGAATACCGGTTATGGGCTCAGGGAAAATCCAAAGAAGACATGGAAAGGAGCAGACTTTTGTGAGGTGACTTCTGTTTCAGTTTCGGTCCAAGAGAGGTTTTGCAGAGAATGTGGCAAAGGGTTCCAGTCGTGGAAGGCTTTGTTCGGCCACATGAAACGCCACTCAGAGAAAGAAAAAGTTTCTGGTAGCTTGGGAGGCCAAGACAGTTATGACCAGAAGCAGCTTTCGAGAGATGGCCAATCCAAAGGCAAAGAAGCGACGATTCTCAATAGGAGAAGGAGATCAGAAAGAAGAAAAAGACTCGTGGCAAGTGCAGCTGCAACTAATTCTTCTTCTTTGTCGTTTGCAACTGCTTCCTCTTCTGCTTCTGAGATTGATCAGCAAGAGCAAGAGGAAGTGGCCATGTGCTTGATTATGCTCTCTAGGGATGTGAAAATCAGTAGTTCTCTGTGGGGATGCAAAAAGGAAGCGAAGATGAAAATGAAGGATCTCGAGGAAAAGAATAATTTAGCGACACAAACTTCAGAATTTGATGATTCCCAAGTTGATAATAGAATTGCCGATTTTTTTTGTGATCTGGCAAATTCAAAGCATTGGGACAAGATGAATCTGTTGGCTGACAGCAAGCAGCTCAAGAAAGAAGTCCCATCCCAGTCGGAGTTTTCAAAGGTTGTTTCAGGGGAGAATCGGATTGAGGAAGCTGTGGCCGATCATGCCGGTCATCAGTTAGGCAAGACTGATTCAAGCAAGAGGAAGTTGATCAGTTCATATGATCCAGAATTGAAAGTAAATCTCCTGAAAAAATGGGATGCCGATATTTCAAACTCCGAAATTTTGCATAGTCCTGTCAAGAGAAGCAGATTCCAGTGTACTAGTTGCAACAAGACATTTCACTCTTACCAAGCTCTAGGTGGTCATAGAGCTAGTCACAAGAAAGCAATGCCTTCCCTCGCGTCAGAAATCGAGAGCAACGACAATAGCATCGAAACCACGATCTCTCCTGATCCAACAGTGGATACGAAGCCCTTGAAATTGCGCAAACCCGAGAGCACTTCCAATCTCGACAAGGTAGTTGTGTTCAGAAATGACTTGAAGATCAAGAGTAAGGAGCATGAGTGCCCAATTTGCTTTAAGGTCTTTCTATCAGGGCAAGCTTTGGGTGGTCACAAAAGATCTCACTTACTACGCGAACCCAGGACAAGAAAGGAAGAACCCATCTCCAGCATTCAGAATCCAATCCCAAAGATTCAGGAATTCTTGGATCTCAATCTTCCTGCTCCTCTTGATGAAGAAGAGAGAGGACATGTTGACTTCACTCCATGGTGGTTGGAGAGAAACTGCAACCCTGAGGCCCTGATTGGTCTTGTCTCTAACTGAGCTTACTCACACTGGTCTGGTATGGTTTTGAACATCCAAGACTTCTTTGTTTCTGTTTTCTTTTCTTTTCATTTTTTTCGGAGCTGAAGATCCAAGAAATCGCAGATTCTCTGGACATCATTTCATTGATTTTTTCTTTTCCTCCTTACAGATTCAAGTTTTCCCTTCAGATATTGATACTAATTCACTGGCCCTCAAACTAGGCCACCCTCAAGGTTGATAATATTTTTAAGTTTCTGTCAACTTCTAAGAAGTTTGTGTCAACTCTCTTCCACTAACGTTTCAGAGCTTGTGAAGCGAGTAAGGTAAAGCAGTGACGCTACTGAAATGTATGAGTGAATTCTTTAGTTGTTTTAGTGCAGATGGACTAAGATTAATTGACTATTTATTAACAGCAGAGCATATCATCGATTGCTTGAAGCGATTATTCTTTCTTGGCATCAAAGAGACATGAATGAGGTGCTGAAATTGTCGAGGTTGAGTCATGAGATGCAAAAAGCCAATATTGTAACTGGGGGAAAAAGGACCAAGAACCATGTCAGGTGAGCTCGAGGTGGTTGCTCTGTCACCTACCATCAAAACATGACAGCCCATCTCACTTCCTATTCATTTTATTATAGAGTTTAGAATATATATACTAAGCCATGTCAACACATGCTTTATCTCAGAGAGGGTGTGCACTTGGACTTGGTCTATAAAGTGTGCACGCGTGCGCACCCGTGAATGTATACGAAGTATATGGTATGCTTTACGGTGCGGTTTGCCTTCACCTACAGAGGAAAAACGGACTCAACTGATCATGACCTGATGAGCAGGAGCCATGTTTGCTCGTCTTTTATTGATTACGAGAGTCGTGCTAATTAATTCGTCGGCAATCTTTTGAATGATCAAAAGTTACAAAAGCGGGCAACGATTTTGCTTTTGCTCCAATTCGATCATGCCAGGCGTCAATAAAAACGTGATTTTATGAGGTGCGAGGTTGATCATCATCATGTGATGATAATTGATGTCGATGAAACGCGATACCAAACCCAAAAAAAAAAATCAAAATTAAAACAACGAACCAATTCTTTCAAATATCCGCATGTTTCATTTCAAGTAACATGTGATTAATCTTTGAAGGTAAAGAATACATTACTCTATAAGTCAAGATTATAATGGCTTAAGAAAGTGATATAATGACATAAATGATTCGTGAACTTTAGTTCAATGTGCAATATGATCCCTGAACTTTTCATATGTTTAATGTGGTCCATAAACTTTAGCCTAATGTGCAATGTCGTTCTTGAATATTTAAATTGTTCATTGTGATTCTTGGACTTCTAATACATATTCAATTTAGTCCCCAAATTATATGGAACTGTTCAGTGTTGTCCTTCCATTAATTCAAATTTGAGGACAATATTGAACATTTTTCATATAATCTAGGGATTAAATTGAACTTGTATTAGAAGTCTAAGAACCACAGTGAACAATTTGAAAGTTTGGGGACGATATTGCATATTGGGTTAAAGTTTAGGGATTGTATTGAACAGATTAAAAGTTTAGGGATCATATTGTACATTGGGCCAAAGTTCGGAGATCATTTATGTCATTTTCCCTAATAAAATTGGGCCGAGCATGGGCCCGGGTGGCCGAACTATGGGCCCGTTAATCAGCGGCCCGGCCCAAATGCACGCGCGGGTGGCTGTTACTTCGGCCCGTCCCGAGCCCAAGTTTTCCGCCAGCTTGAAAACGCAGCGGAGGCTGAGCTGGCGACCAAAACATAGAAAAAAAGGCGAAAGCTGTCGCATCGTCAGGTGAGACAGTCTGAAATCGCAAGTAGTCTTCTTCGTCGGTTCGGAGCGATTTCCCTTTCGATTTCAAAGCAAGCACGCGCGCTCTCTCTCTCGCTCTCTCTCCTGTCGCATCCCCTCCTTGATCATCAAGCCTTCGATTGACAGGGTCCGGACGACGTTTCCATCCTGAAGAAACCCTTTCCAGGTCTCTTCTTCTCTCTGTCTCTCTCTCTCTCTCTGTTGGAATTCGTGGGGAAAATGAATAAGGCGTTGTTGCTACGGGCGTCAAGAACTATTTGGGTGCGGGTTTTCTTTGCGGGATTCGGGCGACTTCGTTTGGGAAAGGGCTTAGCGGTTTCTGGGTATTTGTCTGTTCTTGCAATGGGGGTGTGTGTTTCCTGACGAGGGTATCGTCTTTTCGTTAGTATTAGTGCAAAAGGTCCCTCCCTTCAGTTTCTCTGAACGCGAAACGCGAGAAATGCATTCGGTTCCGCACAGGTGGTCATGCTGCATAGGAAGTATTTTTTTTTTTTACCTCATTCTGTGAAAGTTGGAGATTAATCGAAATGCTTTCTGGGGACTGCTTATGAATGATGCTATATGTTCCTTAAATCTATCTTCTGATTGGCGAGTTATGAGTTGTGGACGTCACCCACTTGCAGAATTAATTAAATATTAATGTGTGTGATGTCCATGGTTGTAACCCATGCGTCAAAAGGGTGGTTGGAGGGAAACATGGCCCTTTTTTTTTTAAATTTACCAGAGTCGATATGGAGATATGGAGAGGTAAATTCTCTTTCGATGGATATAGGATTTCTTCGCATGAAGTTATATGTCTGGGGGCGCTGTCAAATTTTCTGTGAAATAAGGAAGTACATCAAAATGCAGATTGGAAATATTGTGGTGAATTTAGAATCTGTGCCCCACGGATACTTGCTTCCATGAGTTCATGCTGTATCATAGTTTACTTAAGAGAAAACCGATTATTATTAGGGGCAGAAGTTTGAGAAGTTTGGATGAAGCAAGTGCAGGTTCAAGGTACCTGGGTGAAGCAAAAGTATATTGGTAACTTTAAGTGCCATGGTAGCAGCGGCACACCCGTGTAACTTTTTGTGCGAGGTTTTTAGGGGAAAGAAACTTCCGTATTGGTTGTATCAATGTGAAGCTCGAAACTGGAAAGCATCACATAGAACATCATCAATTCTCAGCATTCAGCATTTTCTTTCTGCTCTGCAACATTTTATAGAATTCTTTGAACATCAGAGCACACGCCACTTATGTTTTATGCCAAGGCCCTTATTTTTGTCAAACTGTTCTTTCACGAGATCAAAGTTTTAAAATGACTTGAATCAATTCACCAAATTTTCCTTGCAGGTCCTTATTGGCATTTCAGACATAAATGTCAGGTGGAACCATGAGCGAGAGTGATAATTCTTTTGATGATGGGGAACTCCTAGAAATCGGCACAAGATGTAGAGAGGTTATTGCCGTCCCTTTGGACTTTCAAATACTCTTTTTTAGCTTATATGAAAACATGCTTTTATTTCGGAAAATTTTAAGTAGAGATTAATCTTATGCATTTGTAGGGTGTGTGTGGTTATTCACTGAGGTGCTTTGTATGCATAAGCAACATAATTATTTCTTAAGAACTGCTATTTGGCTGAATGCTCTGGAGAGTTGAACTGTCCTTGAAATGATAGTTTTCTAGTAATCAGATAATCGATGGAGTTGATTATTTTGTTGTTGACTACTGAAGTCATTGTCAATCTCCATGCAGCTTGGAAAAGATAGGGATATGTTAAGAGAATCACAATCTCAAAGCTTTGAACTAATCAAGGTAGCATATGGCACCGATTTTACCAGTTAAAAGATATGATTCTTCTTGGTTAAGTCAAATGTTAAGATCGTTATACAATCTAAGGTGGTTGTTCTTGCAGAAACTAGAACATCACGTAAATTCCTTGTCTGATGCTCGTGCAAAAGATGAGAAGTACATCCGACAGTTGGAAAAAGAGTTGATGAACTGCTCTCAAGAGATTGGTAATGTTTCTTATCAAATTTCTTTTTCGACATCCCATTGTCATTGTCCTCGCTTATCGTTGTTTGTGAGGCTTGTCCTTTGTTTGTGTCCAGTCAAATATGACGCCTTTTATGCATGTGCTGTCTATAATTGGGTACAAGCTAACATCTCCACATACCTTGAGCTATAAAAATTATCAGCCCGTTGAGGTTTGCTGTTCTGTTAATGCATGTGATATGTCGGTCGTTTCGTAAACTCGTCACAATAAGGTATTTTGCATGCTGAAGTTGATTTTGCAGTTTTTGGAAGAATAGGTCTGGTTCCATTGCTTGCAAGTTCTTTGTCCAGGGGTCCATCCAAGTTGCAGTTGGATTATATACATACAGTGAAAGTTCATTTATTATTTGATCCCCTTGGTATCACGCAACTTGACTGCTTTATGTGACCAGTTAACTGTGATCATGATGTGATAATTTTTGTCTCACTCTTAGATATTGTTTAATTTATCTATTTCCTTGAGGTTTGATGAATGAATTATATGATTTGACATAATCACCACAGACTATCTGCAGGATCAGATAGGTATGAGGACTGCTGAGGTAAAATCTCTCGAAGAGCAGGTGCTCATGCTAGAATTGAAATTAGAGGACATGGAAACCTTAGAACAGAAGGTTGGCATATTGAGTGAAGAACTGAGGAGGTCTGATTCAGTGAGGGAGTTCTTGATACAGGAACTTGAGACAAAAGAAGTGGAACTTATTAGATCTACTTTATGCATTGAGAAACTAGAGGAGTCTATTTCTTCTGCAGGATTAGAGTCACAATGTGAAATAGAGAGTATGAAGCTTGATTTAATGGCCTTGGAGGAGAACTATTTTGAAGCTAAGAAAGGTCAGGATGAAGTGACACAAGAAAAGGAAAGGATAAGCAGGTTGATGGACGAGGTTGAGGTTCAGTTCAAGGACGCAAAGGGAGTTGTGGATTATTTAGAAAAGGAAAATAAAGAATTGAGGGAGAAGCTTGATTTATCTGAAACAATTGTGCGAGAGTTCTGTCAAAAGATCGAAGAATATTTTGAAGAACTGCTGGATGACAACAAAAGGTCAAAACTTCATTTCTTCAAGGGAGAAAATGGGTGTGACCTCACTTTTCAGAGGGACATGGGGTATGTGGCGGATAACAACTTCTACATTCTAATATCTGCTTTTGCTCTATTCTCTGTTTAAAACCTTTGTTTCATCGTTCTGGAAGTCACTTTGATCTGCATTTTGACATATGTAAGCAATAACAAGTCATTTTGTATGGAAGTAGGGTATTCCAAAGGTGGTCTTCATTGTATGTCAATTTTTACTTATCTGCGCTAGCCCCCCCGAGGACTAGTCGGGCTTCACCGTTGGTTTGAGCGCAAGCTTGCCGGCTGCGCAAACACCTTGGTCATAAAAAAAAAAAAAAAAACATTTTAAACATCATACTTTCATTGTATCGATATATTAATTTATATGATGTGATGTTGACATACCGCCACATTTAATCATAATTTTGTGTGGTTAAGATGGTCACCAGTTCGACCAAAAAAAAAGAAGATGGTCACCAGAGTTTGCAGAACCTCGTCATCATCTTACTGAGATGGTTCGGTAAACTTATTGCATTGTCATATTGTTACGTGTTCTCTCTTGCTTCATGCTTTCATTTGTTGAAGTTGGTGGCACTCAATGTCGCCAACTTGTTTTTGGTGCAACTCCTCGATACTTCCACATTTATGTATGATTTTTCCTGCAACATATGAAAATTGGGAAAATAATTTAAGTTCGCGAAAATTATGAAAAAATTATACAATCAGGAAAAAGGTAAGTATTTCGTGTGTAATAAATGTCAAAGCGTCAACACCGCGATATTTACAAAAAGTCAAAAGTCAAAAGTAGATTACTCAAATAGGGTTAATTCTGAAACTTATTGCAGGGAAACCTTTGTTCAACTGCTCTCCGAAATAAATGCTCCAGATGCAGTAACAAAAGAAAAGATGAAGAAGATGTCCCTCCAGATACATGAATATGAACTTCTCGTGAAGCGGCTTAAGGTATGAGCATCAACACAGACATAAGTTTTACGTTGTTCCTGAATTCCTCTCACATAAAATTTGTGTGTCGAGAACATTGAGGCCACAACTTAAGATGCACGAGAAAACATTCAGAGGCAATTGTAGCATTGTGTCATCAGTCATCATATCCTTGTCAAAACATTTTTCACTCTAAAAGACGATTGACCTAATTGTCAATATTGTTTTAGAGAAATTCTCTTCATTAATTGTTTAGTTTTCAGGTAGAAACTTGATGTGCCATTTGTTGATAGGAAGAATTGAGGGAGGAAAAGTTGAAGGCAAAGGATGAGGCAGAGGACATGGCTCAAGAGATGGCCGAACTAAGGTACCAAATTACTGGTTTACTTGAAGAAGAACGCAAGCGCCGTGCTAGTATCGAACAAGCGTCACTTCAAAGGATAGCTGAGTTAGAAGCACAGGTACCGATGCTGGTTTTTATTAATATTTAGTTTCTCCGGCAACTTACATGGAATGAAGAGTTTAATTTCAAATTTTCTAGGTTCAAAAAGAACAGGGAAGATCATCTACTACCTTGAGCATCTCCAACATCCAGTGAGCAGTAAATAGAAGACTCTTTTCAGGAATATGGAAGCTAGTTGCTTGACGATAATAGTTGAAAGAAAGGTTTGTCCTCTGAAAGACCCTAAATGATTCTCTACAATGATTTTAGTTCGTGACTTTTTGTATAAGGTGCATGCCCCCTCTTTTCTCCATACCGACTCAACCGTCAAGAATATGCACATGCTTGTCTTTGGCTTAGCTAACTAACTTGCTCAGACCTTGTTTCTAGTCTTGTGGAAGTACTGCATTTGTGTGTAGTGCAACCAATCTATTGTACTATAGCTATTGCTTTGTGTTGTATTACTGTTAGAGAACCAGTATCTCCAAGAGACGCGGTTTAGATTATTCGAGCTTAATGCGTATGTTTTATGCTTTTCCTAAGTTTTGGGGGTCACAATGGGTGCATTTAATCAATTAAAACTGAAACAATGAAATCGTGGACTTGTGGAAACTGAAACACCACAAAGGAAGGCTATTATCACTACATTGAAGTTCCCAAGCCTGCCTGAGGAATAGCTTGTGTCCTCAAACCAAGGTCGTTTTTCTAGCTCTTAAAATTCGTTGAGGGACGTAAGAGGGACAAATCTAGAAGAACACGGACAATCAAGAGAACAAGATCAGACCCAGCCTCTAATTTCTTTGATCAATTGAAACCGGATATTCCCATCATTTTTGGTTCATCTGTGGATGCTTGTTGACAAAAATCAATCATTAAATTGTTACTCGTGATTGTGTAGTGCATAATCTGATACACATTTTTCTTAGGTGTTATATAACGTGGCCTGTCCAGATCATGAGTTTTCTCTGTGGAGATGAAGAAGAAAGCTACAACCAGGAGGAACTTGCTTGTAATCTTTGGAGGATTGGTTTTCTCATGGTCAGCTGTGACCTCCCAATGTGCATCATTGCCTGGTGAGTAGGACCGTCATGATTCAAGCAAATTCTCAGAGGTCAGGTTTACATGCTACGGCGTCGAAGAGTTTGTTTGAATCCAGATGGTCTTAATTACTGGGTGAATGGTGTGCATGAGAAGTTGGGGTTTACCATAAGGGAACCATCAGGTTCAGCTGTTGCATTTCATTTTGCGCGCTTCTACAAAGCGCCATGTTTTCTCCACTTGTGCAAAATGTGTGTAAGCCTTTGAGATTGCAATGAGTGGGACAATGCTTTGACTGGTCTTCAATTGCATGGTATTCTTATAGAAGATTTCTTTGTGCCTGAGATAGAAATCAAAAGCTGTTTAGCCTGCAGGTTGCTTAAAATGGACATTGTGACAACTACTCCAATTGATGGTAACCTAACTCAGACAAACTAAACCTTAACTAGGATGCAGGGTCATCATTAAATTGTTCTTGGCAAAGTAGGTGGCGTTCTTTTGGAGCAAGTTCATCCGAAAAACTGCTTGAGGACCAGATGGAGATGTCTATAGAGACGCAAGCACAGGTTTGATCTTACGGAAATTTGGACGTTTAGTTGTGGCTGCTACAGGTTAAAGATCTAAGTAATTTAGATCAAGAAATAGGGTGAACGCATGAGAATCAAGCGTAATTTAGTATTCTAGACGCTGTGGGAATCCTTCCACAATGAGCACAGAGATAGGACTGGGCGTTCTCTCCTCTCTTACTTCACTCTTGATAGACAATGACTGGTTTAGTAAGTTAGAGATGTTCTTACCCTACTTGGACCATTTCATTCGAGATGTCCTAAGAGTAGGAGGTCTCATCCGTATTGACACTTTCAAACTTGAATGTTGGGTTGCCCTTTCTTTATCATGGCTTAGTAGGAGGGTTCATGGTTGGATTGACTTGTAACTAAACAAATGGTCCCTTCGACATCATGAAACGCGTCAGCCCTTATTCTAGCCTTCCTGGAAACAGATATCTGACATGTTTTCTACTTATTTTACTCGGTCCGTACCTGCCCGGCACAACATAAAATTCTCCCGTGGATGCGGGTCCTTGCGAACTTGGTTCCACAAGTCATTAGATGAAGTGAGTCCTACATAAAACCCATGATTCACGGTGAATCGATCAATCAAAGAGCGCTAGAGTCCATGAAGGAGCTTACGACGCATCAGTCCGAGTTTTTTAAGTTGATATGAAGCGAAATTTTTCTCACCCTCCCCCATGAGATTTTTGCTTTTTTTTTTTGGGTTTTCAACTTCGAATCCACATAAAGAGACATGATATTTATCGAAATGTGAGCTTATAGAGCTCAAATTTTTTTTAGTTCCAAAGGACTAAAAAATTGATTAAGTCGTGAATAGCCACCAAACTTGGAATGCACTTTGGACATGAATTTGGATGGCGCCGAAGCGTTATCATTTGAAGAAGTATTAATACTATATAAAACACTTGACATGCGGATTGATTATGCATAATCCTTGTGAACTTTGGGGATGGTATAAGCTTGTCCCCGAGCTTTTCAATGGCTCCGTAATAACTTTCTGAACATTCATTTTGTTACAACTTTTGACACTCTACTATTTTTTTCAGGTTAGCATGTGCAAATGCCGTGATTTTTAAAGGATAAAAGTATATTTTCACCTCATTTCTAAGGAAAACTATTTTTGCCCTTAATAGCCGAAAAAAAAAATGAAAAAACAACCTCCGCCAGCCGTGGCGGTGGCCACCGGCAAGGGTGAGGGCTTGTTTCCTTTTTTTTTTACTTGGTTTTTAGGAAAAAAAAACTATTCATTTTTTAAAATTATTTAATCTAATTTAAGTAAAATTTGAAAAAGAAAATAATGAAAAATATGATGTATGAGAGAGGAAGTAATAAAAAATACCACATCAACATTTTCCGTTTGTTAAGTTTGACGAAATTAACAGAATGACTTTATTGCACAAACCTGATAAAATTTAGGATTTGATTGCACTTTTTGAGAGCTTTTAAGATTTAATTGCGCTTTTGTAATAAATTTTGGGACTTCTAATGTACTTATTCCTTAAGGTTGTGTTTGATAGTTTGGATTTAAGTCCAAATATGATAATTTGTTATCCCATCCGATATTTGATGACATTCTCTGGACCGAATGAACTCGGATAGAGTGGAATGAGTGCATGCACAAAAATTTTTAAAATGCCAGATTTCTTATTCGGCATAGGAATGGTATAAACTCGGATTGAATATAAAATTTTAAAAATTAAATTAATAATTCTTGTTGTCTTGTAACGATGGAGTGATGGAGTGCACGTTTGGATATTACTTCGCTAGCCAAAGCATGAGGATGACCACCCAAATTGCCGAATATGGTCACTTTTAGTCACTAGAAGATTGCCGTCGCCTCCGACCATGCCGATCGCCATCGCCGGCCGGCAAATCATTCCGACGAGTGATGGTGAAATGGAGTCTAGAGACTACGGTCGTGCGAGGTTTCAATCCTATCTTTACACAAAGATTGAAAATCCCATCATAATGGTATAGTTTGACAATTTGAAGAATATCGAGAGAATTTTAAATCTCATTTATTCTATCATATCTCAATCTGAATCCGAACGATCAAATGGGAGCTTATAGATGTGAACTTGTACGAGAGATCGGGGAAGTTTTGTTGAGAGGGAGAGAGAGAGAGAGAGAGAGAAGAGAAGAGAAGAGGTCCAAAGTCAGAGCCGTCAAAGAAGGGGGAATAGGCTCAAAGTCTCCCCATTTGACCCGTTCAGGGGAACGCCAAGGAGAAAACCACGTGAGACGAATTTCTCCTTTAAATTTTCGTATCAAGCGGGTGTTCGACGACAAATGACAGTGAAAACCACCCACCCCCGGAGCCAAGAATTTCTTTCCTCCTCTAACGCCATTTGTTGAAGCCTGCCACTTTCGTGCGCGCTTTTGAACTTTCAACGCCTTCTCGAACGCCACTCACGCGCGTGCCCCGGCCCCAGCGTTCCCACTGGCCCTGCCATAAGTACCCATCTCTCTCTTTAACGTCAAGTGCGTCGTTTGTAGAAAGAATCTTGGAGAAGATTGTAGCTCCTGGCGTGTCTCTCTGGGTTCTGGCAAAGATTTTCCCGGCATTCGCAGGTATACCCAGCTTGTATTTCTCTCGTGAATGTTCATTTTTCTGCGAATGCCATCCATCTGGGTGAACTTTGACTGGGTCATTTGCCGCAAGTTCGCTTGTTTACTTTTTCTTTTTGTTGAGGTATAGTGGAATCTGAGTTGGGTTTGTTTAAATTTGTTGCTGGGTCGTCGGTTTTGTCATCTTGAATTCGTTTCTTTGTTGGTGGGTCGTTGGCTTGGTCGAATTTGATGGTTTGTAGAAGACACTGCAATCCAATCCCAGTTTGCGTAATCAGTAGCGTTGCTTTTATGATCTGAAAACTTCAGCCAACCAAGTCATTTGGCCTCTTTCTTGGGCAGATATATGAACTTTTCTGCTCCGCTTCAGTTTCTGGTGATTAGCGGATTCGAAACTGGACTTAATTTCTTCATCTACTAATATGGGAAAGCTAACTAAGTACATATTATCTTTAAAAGTTTTGTGTGCAAATAGTGTTCATATAGATTTATTTACGTGTTTCTTTTCAAGTATCTTGAAACTTCCCTTCCCACACAACTGTGCCTTTTGTCAAAGGGAACTGTATAAACCTTCAGATGATCTTCATGATCATGTTGAATTAGGTTCACGGTGATTGCAAAATCTTCTCGAGGTGGTCTACGGGGGTTTCATCGTGTTCAATTTTGCAATTTAGGTCGTCTTATTGTCTTTCGGAGCCATGTTTTTATCTGTGTCCTTCGGTTATGTGTTATGTCTTTTGTTTCCGTCAGGCTGACTGTTTTTTTTTTCCCCGTCACAGGTTCACTGCAAGCTTCTCTTTAGTTTCTTTTTCCGTAGTTGATTACTGCGTGAAAGTCGTCCACTTTTATAATAGAAGAAAATGTTTGGTTCAAAGAAGTCTCCATTGAAACTGGCCAAGCATAACTCTGTTGATAATGGACATCCCGTTGCTTCAGGCTCCAATCCTTTTGGTTCTGATGATGAGGTAGATAATAAACAAAATCTTAACAACACAAGAAGGACGTCATCCGAGCCTACATTAGGTTTACCAAAATCGAGCATTGACTCCTACAATGATCACACTCGAAAAGGAACGTCTGCTTCCTCATATTCGAGTTCACTAACCTATGCCACGAGAAATAGGTATAAGAATAATTTCCAGGACTCCGGGGGCTTGGAGAACCAATCTGTGCAAGAACTTGAAGGCTATGCAGTGTACAAGGCTGAGGAGACTACAAAGAGTGTTAATGGCTGCCTGAAGATCGCAGAGGACATGAGGGAAGATGCATCGAAGACACTAGTCATGTTGCATGAGCAGGGTGAGCAGATCACAAGGAGCCATGCGGTTGCTGTTGATATAGATCACAATCTTAGCCGGGTAAGGCTCATTTCATAAGATAAATAGATCATACACCAGTTGATCTTAGAAATGCTCCTGTGAACTAAAACAAGTTGGGCTCTTGATATTTTATACGCCAAGTCCAACATAGGAACCATTTATTCAACGCCTGTAAATACTCTGTAGTTTACCGCATTCTCCATTTGATTATTAAGATGGCGGGGCCCCATAACGATAAATGCCTGTTATGCTCATTCTAGGGCGAGAAGCTTCTGGGAAGCCTTGGAAGCATGTGGAAAAAGAACTGGAAACCGAAGAAAAACTGTCAAATTACTGGCCCTCTAATTACAAGAGGTTTCTCTCTCATGCCCTGTTTAAGTTTAGTTTTCAGAGCACGTGGTTTCTGGCTGCGAATGTCATTGTGCTGCTTATCTATCCTTACTGGCTCAAGACTGAAAGACCATGTGTCTGGTATGCGTACTTGCTTTGATTTGGCAGATGCTGTCCAGACAAAGGGTAATCACTCGGAACAGAGGGAGAAGTTGGGTTTGACTTCAGCGACAAAGCAACAATCTAACACGCGAAAGCCACTGCATGAGCCAACAGATGCATACCAAAAAGTTGAGGTTAGTATTTGGCTTCTTGTTTCTTGTGATTAGGCAAATATCAAGTTGGTTATTTCAAACAAGAGGAAGTGAGGTCCCTTGGGTATTTTGGAGAATATATGACTCGTCGATCTTGTTTGTGACTGCACTGATGCATCAAGTCCTGGTGGGAGAATATCTGAACCAAAGAAAACAGTGAATCCAGTCCTTGACAAGAACATTTTCCCATTTCTCTTGTGCAACTGATTTTCACGAATGCACTGATGCATCAAGTCCTGGTGGGAGAATATCTGAACCAAAGAAAACAGTGAATTCAGTCCTTGACAAGAACATTTTCCCATTTCTCTTGTGCAACTGATTTTCACGAATGCTCAAAATCTCATGTCTATCCGGCCTTCACAATAACTAGTTTGCAACTGCAATGATTGTGGAACAGGTCGAAAAGTCAAAGCAAGATGATGCTCTCTCAGAAATTAGCAATATTTTGGGGGATCTGAAGGACATGGCTATTGACATGGGAACAGAAATTGAGAGGTCAGTGTTGTCGATCTTTTGGATGGAATTTATTATATACTCCCTCTCTCAATGCATTACCGGTTCTCGTCATACATTATGTGTTATTAATGAGTACTCTAAAGTTATATTGTGTTAAATATGTCGGAAATGAGATTGAGCTTTTCATGCGCAGAGTTTCAGTGTTTCCGAATGAGCGTATTCACTAATTTTTATCAACCTTAAGCAATGTGCTGAGAGTACTTTTTAATAAGACCCTCGTGCATATATTTTTGCAGCTTTATTTCTCATATGATCACATCAATAGTTAGCTACGAGTCATCCTCGCTAATGAGCTATTAGAAAAGCTCTACATTTGATCTAATTCAAAATATAGGACAGTGCTGTTTTCCCTTTTTTCACCTGATAAAAACTACACGGTACTGCAGCAATCTGTTCTTGTATCGCTATTTGGCCACTCTGCTAATTCATTTCATAATGATATACATGTGACAGGCAAAACAAAGCTCTGGATCATTTCGATAAGGATGCGGAGGAGCTTGTTTTTCGGGTTGAAGGAGCAAATCGGCGTGGACGCCATTTGCTCAGGAAGTAGAATTCAGACCGCTCATTTGTTTTCCAAGTGGCCTAGCCTAGCACATTCTTCCGTCATTTTCTACCTGGAGTCTGAGTATCACATCTCATATGCGATTTTTCACGAATTCTCTCTTGTACCGCTTTTGCAACCTGTACACTGTAAAGAACATGTCATGAAAGTGCTTATGAATGCTCTTCAAATGAGATATTCAAAGCTATGCTGCAACTGCGTATTCTGCTCTAGCTAATCGTTGTTTTTCTGGGCCCATCTTTGAGTATTCAACGAAAAATTAGCGACTGACAAAGTGGCAACCGGCATGGCTGGAGTTTTCGTATGGGCCATCTCATGGCACCATCCTAAAAGCATGACTGTGTTTTGGGGTAAATAGAGCAAGCTTTCATTGGCAGAAGGTGAATTCTTATGATGCATTCTGAATAAATCTGACCAAAGAAACTCAAGAACTGAACCTGAATATAAAACTTGGTTCCACTCCAGCATCAACCAATTTAAGCGCCAACTGGAGAGATTATGATATACTTTGCTCGTATATCTACATAAACTTTTGAAACTGAAAGTTTCAAAGAGCCAGCTTATTGGTGTATACTCTTTGAGGTACAAATTGGTTCATTAACTTCATTCTTCTAAATAAAACTGAAAGGTAATGGGTAGCATTCACTCATTCTTAACCCCAAAGAGAGCTCATAGAAGCACACCTTGAGCAACAAATTTGCTCAAACTTTTCCATAACCATGTGAAACTAAAGTTAAAATCCTAGCCCAGTTTCTACCTGCTATGACCAGATGTAGGAACAAATGCACTCCATGTTTTAAGAAACGACCAATGATGAGACAAACATCCAAAACTCAGGAAATTCAGACTCACAATCACTTTGTCCAAAAAAAAAATCACGATCACTCGAAGTACGAAGCACAATAACAAGGAAAGATGTAATTTCACCGGAAGTTATGGTCTTCCAGCTGCATGCTAACATTTTTTCATACCGGTTCATTTATGTAGCCAAAAAACAGAGAATGAGGCCTCCTGTGGTACACATGCTCACCTGACTAAAATGAATGAATAAACGATACCGAAAGCTAAAAAGTACATGTGCAAGCTCACTAGTCCTTTGAAAGTCATGATCTCCTAAACGAACTCAAGCTCACCCAGCACTTCAAGCTACAAAAACTATGTATCTCATGATTGCATTTATCTGCAGGTTATTGGTAAAAGGTAAAATTATTTTCACACCTTAGACATAGCAAAATCTGTGCTCAGAAGACATTGATTAGACACCAGCTCGCACAACAAAAACTTTGGGCCGTGGAGCGAATTGAACTTTGATCAGCCCGTGTATTCAAATAAACAACTGTAGCAGCATAATGATCACGACACTTTCAGAACGAAACAAGGACCTTCCACCTTCTATATATACTTCGGAAAAGTATCTACTTGAAGCAAAACCTCGTGCGAGAATTATCATTCTGTGGCACAAAAGAAGCACATAATAGATTGACATGAACAGTATGAGCCATTCCTCAGGGCCACAACCAAATTGAAAGTTCCAAACTAATGATACAGAAGCATTCCCTTGTTCGATGAGATTTGAGAGAACTAGGTCACCCTTACCAGCCATGAATAGATCCTCGCACGATCATCTGTTGAGTCTATGTAACCAAATGACCATAAGTGAGAATAAAAAAAAACCAGACATCCTTCTAATGCAGCATGGTCTGCACCATAGCTCCATCTCCTAGCCATGTATCTACTATCAAATTGCAACCCACTTTTCCAAACTATATCTCTCGCATTTCAAACCAAGAAACGACACAGAAGCAATCATAACTCCACTCACTCTCTGGGGCACTCATGATTTATAAGAGGGGAAACAATGTCATAGAATTCCCATCATGCAAATCCACTCGGTCATCAATCACTGTTGCATATCCGGCAGAGCAGTGATCACATCAAGAAGCCGAACATATTAACCTCAAAGTCCTAAAACCCAGAGAGTCAAACAGCCAATTCCTCAAGCATGGCAGCACAAGAAACACAAGAAAGGAATCGCAAAAAACTATAATTTCACCATTTATTAAGCTGAAACTGCGTATCCCAATACACTATTCAATCCTCAATACCGCAATATAATACAAAAAAGAGAGCTCCTTTCTCATACCAGCCATTAACCCTCAGCAAAAAAAGACTAGCCCAGATGACGACCCAACGGGAGAAAGCGCACGGAAGACCCCCTTCCCGATTTTCAGCGGGGGAGCTCCATGACGCTCTTGACCTCGGGAGCGTAGAGGGAGTAGACGACGGCCTGCCGCCTCGCGACCTCCAGCTGGCCCTTGCCGTCGGAGAAGGCGGCGGAGATCGCCGACGGATCGGCGAGGCCCCTGTTGCGGCGGAACCCGTCGGCGGCCCGCCGCTTCGCGTATTCCCGCACGTTGTAGTCGCAGAACGCGCGCGCCGTGCGCAGCAGGGACCGGAACAGGGCCAGCACCTCCGGCTTCGACGGAGCTGCGGCGGCGGCGGACGCCATGGGAGCGCGGGCTAAGCGAGCCTAGAGACACAGAGACGGAGACAGAGATAGACAGACAGAGACAGTTTTCCGAGGCTGATCGTGCTCAAGATTACACCCTTGAAGTCGGGCCGGGCCGATTCGGGTCGGGCTTTTTTCTTTTCTCGGGTCACTGCCCCTTTTTCCAGGCCCGCCCATTTGATTTTCGGGCTTTTGGCATCTTGTGAGATTTAGCTTGTTCAATAAGCTTTTAGGAAAATATCACCAAAAACTCCAAATTATATCATTTGGGACAAATTTACCATGAACTTTTTTTCGTGATACGAAAAACCCAAAACTATGTGATTTATAATATATTTACCCCACAATACTTTGGCCAAAAGGCATTTTCATCTTTTTCATTTTTATGTTTCATTTTTTTTTCTTCTCTCTTCCCTCCTCCGGCCATGGCGGAGAAAAGCCAGCGAGGGCAATCCTCGCTGGCATCGGGCGAGAGTCGCCCTCGTCCAATGCCAATGAGGGACTCAGGCGAGGGCTGCCCTCGTCAACTACTCTCGCTCGACACTGGTAAAGGTTGTCCTCGCCAGATCTGATGAGGCCAGCCCTCGCCCGTTCAGGTGAGGGTGACTCTCGCCCGCCGCCAGCTAGGGTCACCTAAGTCGGGCAAGGGCAGCCCTTGCCTGACCCCAACGCAGGTAAGGGCTGCCCTCGCCGACATCCATCCACCGTGGCTGGCGGAGTGAAGAGAGAAGAAAGGAAAAAAAAATTAGAAAAAGGAAAAGATGAAAACGCCCTTTGGCCAAAGTATTATGAGGTAAATGTACCACAAATAGTATAATTTGAAATTTTTCTTGTTATAAAAAAAGTTCATGATAAATTTATCATAAGTGACATAATTTAGGATTTTTGATGATATTATCCCTTGAGCTTCCTGGCCAAAAAGAGAGACATGATTTTTTCAAGCTTTTACTTATCACACATTTGATCAAGCATAGCTATTAAGTATTAGAAATCGACAAGTAGATTGTTCAATTCGCGCCAGTCGGTCGGCCAGTCTTCATTCTAAGTTATCGGACCGAGGGTACAAATTGCCGCCTCTAGTTACAATGAAGCGGTAGATCTTGTGTTCAGATCACCGTGGACACGACGTTGTTTCTTCCGGAGCTTAATTCCTTAATACGAAAAAGGGTTTTCAGCGTATAAGCTGTTTCTTCCGGGACTTGATTCTTTAATCCGAAAAGGCGTTTTCAGTGTAGAAGCAAACGGAGCTTGACAACTTCTTCAGCAGTTCATTCCTTCAAGAACCAAAACATTTGCAGCTTTTGCAAGATGCCATTGGCAAATATCAGTGACCTGAACACATTGAGGAGAACCCAACTGCTCTAATGCTGCATTAGTCACATTTTTTGCCATGAGAGCTTCAAAACCAATCTCACAAACAGATGAATACAATAGGGGTCACACGACAATAAGTTGATTTTTTCCTCTCACACTTGATATGGCTACATTGACTTGCTTGCGCCACTTAATTATGCGAGTATGATACACGGGTGCTCGACTAGAGAGCGCAGATTGCGCGCAGAGGAATCAAGCACAAGCTCGAGCATCAAAATTCGGGTAGGCTATGAAAGCAATGGACAGAGGAGAAACCGATATGAGGGAATCAGCATGGACAAGGTTAGGCTTTAAAGGCGGGATCCCCCCGTCCCGCGTGAGCTCCAATGGGCTTCCATTCAGGAGCATGGTTTGACTCTGAAGGTAACCACCTCGTGGAGTTAAATGGTACTCCTCTCTGAAAAGTGGAGCATCTGATGAACCTTTGCCAACGAACGAGACAGTTTTCTTCAATCCGTGAATGAGAATGCTCCCTCCATCGACGGATTGTTCCTCCACATGCAAATTCTGCGCACTACTCTGGGTCCCCACTATGAATTTAGTCTCGTTCCTTAAATTGATCAGGAGTAAAGTCATGCCTGCCTGTGACACGACCAAGAATAACTTAACTTCTACTGCGCACAGTGGGTAAAGAATGTGCTTTTGATGAGAAATGCAGATTAACGTCAATGTTTTGCCCTCAAAATATCAATCTCAAACCAACTATATGCTTGAACTTTGGGGGCAAAAGGTAGAGTGTTGATTGTTTCAAGAGTCAACAATTGAGTTCATGCGTACTATGCTCGCCTTCCAAATAACCTCAAGAATGCAAATTAAAGAACACACATAAATATATACACATCATAGGCCAGAGTCTCCTATACCTCACTTTTAACATCAAATGCAAAAACACACACACACACATAAATACATGTATGTATAGATCACAGGCCAGAGTCTCCGAGACCTCACTTTTAACATCAAATGAAAGAACACACACACAAACACAAATAGATATACACGTATGTATAGATCATAGGCTAGAGTCTCCGAGACCTCATTTTTAACATCAAATGAAAGAACACACACACACACAAACATGTATACATGTATGTATAGATCATAGGCCACGGTCTCCGAGACCTCACTTTTAACATTAAATGAAAGAACACATGCACACATAAATATATATACATGTATGTATATTTCATAGGCCAGAGTCTCCGAGACCTCACTTTTAACATATGCACTGAAAATTTCTAACTGCAGTTAAACACTAACAAAATTTACGCACAGCAAGGTAGCAAGTTTGCAACTCAAAAACAGTCTGATTTGGCCATCTAGTTGTTAAGGTACCCTAGTTAGCAGAGTTCATTGGGGCGAATTTCCTACTCAAATTGAGGTAAGATGAAACCTTACCCTTCCTTTTGAACAATGTGCATAACAGCGTAAAGATGGTGGAGCGTCACCACTGACGGCAAGAGCGCGTTTTCCCATGAGTCGATGCCACAGAAGGGCACTGCCAAGAAATGGTCCACAAGTTAGCCTTTCAAAGTATGGAGGAAAGATGCCATCCTGATTAAAAAGGGACTAACCAGGGATGGAGAAAACTATAAATGAACTTTAGTTTTATACCTGTAGTAATCTGGATTAGGTACTAATGTTGTGGTGTTTAAGAGGCCATAATTCCCACCAACTAAGGATTGACGGCAATAAACCTTTGTGTCATACTTAGAAGCCATTCCGAGCTGATCTAGATACCTATTCCGAATAGTATCAAATGAGTCATGTCAAAGAAATCATGCAACACACCTTATGAGCCAAGGCAAGTAAGGTTTACACAAAAGTTTCCATTCAAAGTATCAAAATTACCAGAAGCTGTTAACAAACGTGTTAGATACGTGATGACCGCCACTATTGTATGCCCCACCAGATTCTCCAACCCATGCAGATGCCCAAGGTCCATGCTTCTTGATTGTTTCCTCGAGGTTGATGAACGTGTCCGATATCTGACTCAAGTAACTTGGATCCAATATCTTACTGACAAGATGAGGATCAACACCTGGATGTGCCACAATGGTCAAACAACGAGATACCTGCAGAAACGGAACTTAACATTTTGGCCAGTTGGTTAATTAAGGACTTAAAGGTTCTATTTTGGTCAATTGAGGACACGAGGTTCGAAAAAAGTCCTAATCAGGTCTCGAGCTCACTATCAGTAAAATTCAAGTGTTGGAAACCGACATGGCTCCCACATGGAATATTTGATCATTTGCCACGTGTCATTCCCGACACCTGGATTCCACCGACAGCGAGCTCAAGAACTAATTGGGGCTTTTTAAAACCTTAAGTCTACAGGTGACCAAAATAAAACCTTAAATTTTCAATTGTTTTAAGTCTTGTTTATGCACTTATCCCATCAAACAACTACATAGCAGTAGATGAAGACTTGAGTTGATGTAGAATTACATGATAACAAGCATAATATATCATACTAAGTTGAAAAGCAGAAGCTTGTGCAATCTGACATTAAGAAACTTCATAGATCAGTAACCAGTAAGCATGAATTTGGCTTACCCGCACCCAGATTGTATATATGATGGGACATTGCATTGATCACACCTGAACCTGAAACCTGCAGGAGTTTCGCATACCACTCCCGATCATAGAATCCCCCTGGTGCTATGAGTGAAGGTTTTGAATAAGAACTTTTGTACAACTCATTGATTATCTTCTTAAGGACAGTTAGATCCTTCCCATACTGTTCAGCAGAGATGCTAGCACCAATTCCACTTCCACTGAGCTCATTACCTTCAAGGAGAGATGGAAAAACAAGTTGAGGACATCAATCAAATAGATATATAGCATAAATGTTAACGGTACCAGTCTATACCAAATTCCCATGAATCAATGGAGTATCTCCTTGCAACTGTATATTCGATAAAATCATAAGCATTACTGAAGTTCCAATCCCCTCCCCAGACGTTGTTCTTGATCCATTGCCTTCCATTGAGTGCATTGAGTCCAAAAGTTATGACAGCCCTGCATTTGAGACATATCATCTGTTTACCAGTTTCTTTTTCCTGAAACTGTTTTGGTAAGTCATGAACATCATATTCAACTACAAGACTTGTATATTGCAAAATAAATTGAATTTTCTCATAAAAGACTTATATGGTGACATGGACAGTTTTTGGGCGAAGAAAAGAACTAGCTAGCTACATGGCTGGAACATATTTATGAGGCATTATTACTAGGCAGTAAAGTATCTAGTACCTATATCTTCGTATGTCATGCACTGCAAGTGCTAATTTGGAAAGAGGCTGGACAGAAATCAAGTTCGGATCAATGACTCAATGAGATCTTGCATGAGAATCTTACCCTGTCTTACTGAATAAATTGTTCAGCTCATCCCACCTCTTCATGTGTAAACATCCCTTGGAAAAGCCAAACAAGCTACCTTCAATCCTTCTAAATGGGTGGCAAGGAAGTCTCAAGTTCCCAACATCATACAATACTCGGTCTTGCAAGGAACCTCCAATTCTTATCCTCAAACTCTTGAAAGCTTTTAAGGCACCATAGAGAAAGTGCATTATCATTGTATCAGATCCCACTTGTGAAATTGTGCACGTAAATTCATAGGTAAGGATTACTTACCCATTTATTATATTGCACTTAAATATTGCCCAAACAAAAAAATACGGCAGTTTAGGCATAATTTGCAAAAACTTAATTTAAGAAAGCTCGTTGTTTAGAGCACGAACCTTGGATTGCCTTTCCAAGTATAGGATGGGACAAGTTCTGGAAATATACCAAAAAGAAAAATGCAAAAGATCAGATTACTGGAGTATTAAATTCAATCTAAAGAAATCCTTAGGAAGAGCATTCAAGCCATGAATTTTGCAAGATCTTTACCAGATTTATAACAGATGAATATCCCCACGGACACTGGTCATAATTGCACTTATCATGAGGCCACCAATCAAGAGTTGCACAAATGAAATTATCATCAGTCTCTGCAATCGCCTCGGAGCCATGAACGATGAGAGTAGAATGTGCAACATCTTGAGCTAATCCCCGCAGGAAAGAAACAATAATAATGAACAAGGCTAGGGAGGATAATCCCATTGCTTAAAGTATACCGACAATGGCAGCTACACCAATTTCTCAGGTCATCAAGATAAACTGCAGGAGAAAGGAATGTACCCATGAAACCCACCACGTCTCCATGCTGTTACTCTGAAATTCATAAATCGGAAGTCGTAGAAAAACAACACTGATGCTTATATCTGCTTCAAACAGCCCAAAACTTAAAAGGGTGCTCAAATCAAGTTCAGAAGTTCCAGCATTTCTATAACATGAAAAAGTAGTGCCTCAAGAACAGGGCGTTTAAAGCATTAAAGTATAAGACGATAACACATTCGATGGAACTTCAGAGGAATTACACAAGCAAGAAGAATCAGAAGCTCAGCAGAACAGACCACAGTGAGCAGCTAGATATGAGAGGTTGTTTACACTACTGCGTGCACTGTACGGAGAGAAGATGCCTCCACGAACATTCTTTGAACCAGACCTCAAGAAAAGCACATCAATCCAAGAAAAGCAAGGAAACCCTGATAAATGCCAACCTCGAATGGACTGAATTCCCAGTAACAGTGTGAAGCTCGGTGTATGGAAAAAAGGAGAGAAACGCAGGCGAAAGTCCGCAACTTTATCCAAAAAGCCGAGATCTTTCACTTGCTATATCGGTGCAGATGAGCTCGTGATTCTCCTGTAGCTATCGAGAAGGCAAAGGAAACCCGTCTCGTGGGCAATTTGTCACTCACTGGCTCACTGAGTGGGGGTCAGCATAGTGGGGTCAGCATCGAAATTTGTTGGGTTTGGAACGCCGTTGAACGCCGTCGGTGGAGGTTTTAGTTAAGAACGCACAGTGTGCAAGAGAGACTTTTGTTGGGTGGAACAGTTCGAACATGTTCAAAAAGCAAGAATGGAGGCGACAGCCATGTGGTCCTGATTAGTTCATTTGAAGGCGAGTCCTCCCCCAAGATCACATATACCCGGCCGACATGCATCCCAAGACATAAAGAATTTCACCTTTTTGCCACCACAGAAATTCTTCCATTCTTCTAATGGGGAGTCGGGCATTAGCTGGAGAAGTTGACATGCTTTTGTATATAAAATTCTTTAACCGTACCCACACACACAACGGTACAGATCTGGTGCAGAGGATAGTAGTGTAGTTTAGAAAAGGCGATGGGGTATTTTGTCTAATTTGTTCTACGGGTGTATAAAATAGTATGTGGTCTACGCTTCGCTATAGATTTGTTCCTGATTGGATTTGTTTGAGTGTCTGTGTTGCTCTCGTTCCATGGAGTGACATGTTGCTGCAGATCTAATCTCGTAGGCAGGTAATGCACAAGGACGACATGAAATCTTCATATAAATATAGACAATCGGATTCTGTCCGCATTAGTATTGCGAGGGAATCTATGACCAAACGAGCTTATGTTGTCTTAGTTTTAAGATTTAAAAAAATCAAAGCATCTCAAAGATTGGTCGTGAAAGCAAACTCGAGGATGGACTTTTCTAAACTTCTCCTTCTGAAATTGAAACGAAAAAACAAGTCCTAGGAGAGAGTCGGATAAGTGAGTTTGGTTAAAGCGTGTAAGAAAATTGAAAGAAAGTTGGATGAGTGGGTTTTTGGCGGGCCATTTCCATTTTGCAAGTGTTCATCCAAGTTGATGCGTCGGAAGCCTTTGGACTTCTGCATCTTGCCTTAAAGGAAAAGGCCAGACAAATGGACACGTGTCACTTTTAAAACGGATTCGACGAGACCGGTACTTATCACATCAATTAATGATGCAGTACTAAAATACCACCAAATATCTTTTCCTTAATATGTTGGCCTTTTCAAGCAAGATAAGGTCTTGACATCTAATATGTTATTTAGTCATTTAAATCCACATGTACTAACTCTTTTCATATACAAACTGTTTTACCCCATAAGTTTTGATTCGGCATCGGGTCTTTATGCAAACTTTAGATGCATCATATCCTCTGGGATTCATTCATAAACCGGGCGTGAAAAGTGAAAATCATTCCACCAACTAAAGGACAGATCGACAACTAGACTTCTACATAGGACACTTTATAATTGTGTCTTTCAAGCTTGTAAGTAGCCCTGCCAGTCAACAACGAAAGCTAGACCGACCTTTAGAACAGCGAAACATCACACACAGAGTACCAGATTCCTACATCCATCTTTTTATCGGGCCGACATCATTGGCTCCTCGGTTCTAAAGATCATACCTTTTAAAAATCATCATTCTTGACTCGTAAGACCACGATTGGACACTCGCATGTCTTCGTATTTATGTTCCAGGTGTACCAGCAACGCTTGAACGGTCGCATGTTCGACGGGCACGATTAAGATTAAGAGAGCTCACATGTGTGCGCTCGGGGTAAGAAACTTTTCACTCGGGACATCGTTGGATACTATTGAAAAGCAAGCTGGGCCGAACTTAGTGGAGTCGCGAAGCCCAAGAAAGTGAGACATACATCTCTCTCTCTTCTGTCTTCTCCCTTCTCTCTCTCCATGACCTTCGTTTCCTCTGCAGGAGCGGGGGGTTTTTCCGCTTCGCCTCGCCACGACACGCCATCATTCCCTTCGTCGGACCAAGGTCGGATCGCGACAGGTTCCTAACTTCCGAACCCGAAATGCGGTTTGCTTGTGGTCATTCGTCAACGTGAATGAACTTTTCGGAAATGATCAACGATCCGCTGCGATTTTTGCTTTGTACCCTTGAAAAACGAGGATTGAGCGTCGCTACGTGTTGTGCAAGTCATGGGATGATTCTGTTCTCGCGTTTGGCGACGATGGTTTTGATCTCTTTCCAACTTTTTTCGTGTTGTGATGTGTTCTTGATTCTGCTTTCTTGGCGATACGGGCTTAGCTATGTTGAATTCTCTTGGAAAGTTTCGTTCTTTTTTCCTTTTTCCACGCGTGTAGTCGTGATTCTCTGATGGGTTTCTCTTCTTCTCTGGGAAGAGGCAGCTCTTTTGAAGGGTTGATCATGACGGAAAATGGGCTTCTTTTTGCTTGCCTTTTCTTTGCAGGATCAAATAGAATAGAAGTTGCTGAATTTTGGTATTTTTATTGCTAACAGGGTTGTTGGGAAAGTGCTCCTTAACGCCAGCGTGAAAAATTCTGTTTCCCGAAGGATGTCATTTTGCATTGCGGCTGCTCTTGAAGATACCTGGAAATTGAACTATTTTTTTGCGATAGTTCCCATGCGAACTTGAAAATGAGCCTATGTTGATGAATTCACCAGGCGGGGTGGTTCTACAGGAAAATACTTTGATTCCGCGTCATGAAAGAAATATTGGAATGGAAATTATGTTTGATGATTTTGGCACTGGCAAGTTCTGGTTACAGGGATCAATAAGCTCTTGGACATTTAGATTTAAATCGGGCTTAATATGACAGGATAATGAGGACATGAAACATGGCAAGTACTCCTGTAGATCCCCGTGTTTCCAGTCAGGTGCTTCCGCTAGCACCTAAGAGTGAAGAGGATTGTAATGATATGATTGGTGCAACTTCGGAAACTAGCAAACTGCCGATCGTCCAAGAGAAAATCATCTGTCCTTATGACGATGCTCTCAGTTGCAGGGAAGAGTGCAGTGAGAATCTGAAACCTGTAAATAACGAGTACCCAGTTGGTGTTCGTCCTTCTAGTGATGAGGATGGATTGCCTGTCAAAGTCATTCCAGATTCTCAGGTGAGTGATCTGGAGACTCCAGGAATTGCTGATTCAGCGGCATCCTTGAACACAGGGTTGACATCTCAAGATGCTCCATCCGAAGACACCAAGTATGAAGTTCCTGGGCAGTCTACTCCAGCAGCTTCTGTTGGAGACTCTGGGGCCCAACCACTTAACGACGCACCAAAAGGTCAGATCATTGGTGTTCCTGCAGAAGATGATTCCACTGAAAGCAAGGAAAGGTTCAGGCAGCGCCTTTGGTGCTTTCTATTTGAGAATCTTAATAGGGCTGTTGATGAACTTTATCTTCTGTGTGAGCTAGAATGTGACTTGGAGCAGATGAAAGAGGCCATTCTTGTATTGGAGGAAGCTGCATCCGATTTTAAGGAGCTGGCCTCTAGAGTAGAGAAATTTGAAAATGTGAAGAAATCCGCTTTATCATCACCTGATTTACTACCAATTAATTTGAAGACTGATCATCGCCGGCCACATGCTCTCTCATGGGAGGTAAGCCTGGTTCCAGATTTGCTCATGTTAAATGATAAAATTGCTGAAATATGCAGTTCAATTGTGGAGATCATCAATTGGGCATTTAATTGCGTTTACGGGATATACAGGCACCATGGTCCATTATTATGTGAATGAAAGTGAATAAGTGGAGTAATTCATGATTTTTCCTTGCGTCCATCATTTGGGCAAAACAGTCTGCTGACAGCCTTAATAAGATTTCCCTAAAGCATAGTCACAATGAAATTTATCAACAATCTTGTAGTAAATTCTTTCCTGATAATATATTGGACCCCTTGCAAATTTTTGGGAGCTAAACCTCTTATACTTACGTCTCTGATAAATATGGTCAGCCACTCTACACTGCTTGCAGGTACGGAGAATGACAACTTCACCCCACAGAGCAGAGATACTATCTTCATCTGTTGAGGCTTTCAGGAAAATACAACATGAAAGGGCGAGTCTTCATCTTGCTGACAGTGCAAATTCTCTGGCATCTGAGTGTTTAAAATGCCAATATATGTTGGACCGTCTAAGTAAATCTGACGGGAAAAGTGATATGACTGTCGGTATCAAAGATATGGCCCCAAAATCTAGAAAGCATAAGGGAAGATCTGATCTTGTCTGTGGGAGCTCGACTGCAGAGATGCAAAAGGTCCAATCAGGGAGGCCCGGCAAAGTAAATTTTGGGCAAAGTGGCCATGTCCCTTCCCAAAACTTACGCTCTCCAGGAGACTTTGACATATCAAAGCCACATTTGAAGAATGGAAGTGCATCTTTCTCTGCAAGAAAGAGCTCCAGAGAACAAGGATCTGAACCAGAGAAGCTGGTTGCTCGGAAGGACAAAGTTCCATCAGAGGGTATGGTTCAGAGACAGCCCAAATATGTGGATCATTTAAAAAGGCATGGTCCACTTTGTGGAAATGATAAGGAAAAAAGAAACGTAAATTCATGGAAGACCTTAGATGCTTGGAAGGAGAAGAGGAACTGGGAGGAGATACTTTCATCTCCAATTCGTGTCTCTTCACGTATTTCACATTCCCCAGGACTGAACAGGAAAAGTGCTGAACGTGCTCGAACTCTGCATGATAAACTGATGTCTCCTGAGAAGAAGAAGAAAACTGCTCTGGATTTGAAAAGGGAAGCAGAGGAAAAACATGCACGAGCTATGAGGATCAGAATTGAGTTAGAGAATGAGAGAATGCAAAAGTTGCAGCGCACATCAGAAAAGTTGAACCGTGTGAATGAATGGCAAGCCGTGCGCAGCTTGAAGTTGAGGGAAGGAATGTCTGCTCGTCATCAACGCAGTGAATCTCGACATGAAGCTTTTCTAGCTCAAGTTGTGAGGAGAGCTGGTGATGAAAGCACCAAAGTTAATGAGGTTCGTTTCATCACTTCCTTAAATGAAGAGAATAAGAAGCTCATGTTGCGTCAGAAGCTCCATGATTCTGAGCTGAGGAGAGCTGAGAAACTTCAGGTGATGAAAATTAAGCAGAGAGAAGATTTGGCAAGAGAGGAAGCGGTAATAGAACGTAGAAAACTCATTGAAGCTGAGAAACTACAACGTCTTGCTGAGACACAGAGAAAAAAGGAAGAGGCACAAGTTAGGAGAGACGAGGAACGTAAAGCATCAAGTGCTGCACGAGAGGCCAGGGCAATGGAGCAACTTCGGAGGAAGGAGGTTAGAGCAAAGGCCCAGCAAGAGGAAGCTGAACTTCTTGCACAGAAATTAGCTGAGAGACTTCGTGAGAGTGAACAACGTCGCAAGTTTTATCTGGAACAAATTAGGGAGAGGGCTTCAATGGACTTCAGAGATCAATCCTCACCTTTACTACGGCGGTACATAAACAAGGAGTCTCAGGGAAGGGATGGTACTGAAGATTATCAAGCAAATGTAAGTCCAGGCACAGCTACCCTTGCTACAAGCAACACTGTAGCTCAGCATTCAATGAAACGAAGAATTAAAAGGATTCGCCAAAGGCTTATGGCTCTGAAATATGAATATCCTGAACCTTTGCTTGGTTCTGAAAATACTAGTATTGGATATAGGACAGCAGTAGGGACAGGCAGGGCCAAAATTGGTAGGTGGCTACAAGAACTTCAAAGACTTCGGCAAGCTAGAAAAGAAGGGGCTCTAAGTATAGGATTGATAATTGCCGAGATGATCAAGGTACTTGGTTTTGTACTTTTGTATCCACCCTTCCATCGCCTGTTTGTAATTCAAACCGTTAACTTCTGTAACATGCTTCGATACCTAGTATGTCATGTTTTTCAATTACAAGATAGTATCAATTAACGTCATTTGGTCGCAGAGGTTGAAGGTTGCAAAACTTTCAAAAACTTTCAGACATCTTTTTGTATGCTGGTTAGTGTGTGCAAGATGGTGGTGGTGCTTATGGGCACTCCAGATGATTCTTGATTTTAATTTATAAGTTAATTTTCAGTTTATACTCATTGTGTGGTTGCGCCACACCCCCCCCCCCCCGCCTGTATTTCTGGAGTTAACTGCTGGTTCTGGTGACATTATGGAAAATATTGATTTATACTAGTTGGTGGAATGGGGCAGGCCAAATTTTGGTTCTCCTGCTCTCTTTATAGGTGAAACAAAATCTCTATAGGACCCCAAGGGGAAGCAAACCCAATATGGGCAAGATCAATCTTTCTATCTATGTTTAAACTTGAACCTTATATGCCATTTGGACTTCTCTGTGCCAGTAGATATCAAGATGCGTCATTCTTAGAAGGTTGCTCTTTTGTTTTGTGACTTGAGGTGATAGCGCTTTCTGATTATTCTACATTCTATTGTTTGTTAGTTTCTAGATGGAAAGGACCCTGAACTGCAGGCTTCACGCCAAGCTGGTTTGATTGACTTCATAGCTTCTACCCTCCCTGCCTCTCATACATCAAAGCCTGAAGCCTGCCAGGTGACAGTGCATCTTTTGAAACTTTTGAAGGTGGTGCTCTCAGTGCCTGCAAACCGGAGTTATTTTCTTGCACAGAATCTGTTGCCTCCTATTGTACCCATGCTGTCAGCAGCACTCGAAAACTATGTACAGATTGCGGCATCTTTAAACATTAGTGGTAGCACTGGAAACAATGTAATTTCAAGTAAAACATCTGTTGAAAACTTTGAAATAACATCTGAAGTTTTAGATGGTTTCCTTTGGACCGTGACAGCAATAATTGGTCACATCAATCCAGATGAGCGACAGCTCCAAATGAGGGAAGGCTTGCTGGAATTGTTGATCGCCTATCAGGTGATTCATCATCTGCGAGATCTGTTTGCACTCTATGATCGGCCCCAGGTTGAAGGGTCCCCTTTTCCTTCCTCCATTGTTTTGAGCATTCATCTATTGGTAGTTTTGACTGCCAGGCCTGGGGCAAAAAATAGTATTGACAGGGAATTTTTCCCAGCAGAAACTGAATGGGGATTTGAAAGTACTGGAGCTAAACCTGTGGATTCTGCTGGTTTGGGAAATTTCTCTGTGGATAACTCCTTTCACAATCAGAGACAATGCGAAGAGG
Organism: Syzygium aromaticum; assembly: GCA_024500025.1. Taxonomy (NCBI): domain Eukaryota; kingdom Viridiplantae; phylum Streptophyta; class Magnoliopsida; order Myrtales; family Myrtaceae; genus Syzygium; species Syzygium aromaticum. The sequence goes on along the minus strand of CM044886.1, from coordinate 3,259,213 downwards.
GCGGTAGCAGAGTTATCCCCTCACTTGGGGTACCAGAGATTTTCCCTTCGAACAAAGGCAGCGAGATAATGAAGAGTAAAGAGGCACAATCTGCTGTTTGGGACAGTGAAATGGCTCTAATGGGAGGGGATAGTGCGGTTCAGCAGGATAGTGGTCCGGTCATGATTGATGTTGCAGTTGAAACAGAGCAAAACCTGACAGAGTATATTGCTGAATCTTCCATACCTCTGGAAGACTGTAAATTGTCGGTGAACAATTGTGATCGGCGAAAAGATGAAACCACATCGAGCTCAAAGCAACCGGTGGCATTGCTTCTTTCCGCTATATCAGAAACCGGATTAGTCAGTCTTCCTTCTCTGTTGACCTCTGTGCTTTTGCAAGCAAACAATAGGTTGTCGTCCGAGCAGGTAACATCTGCTAGAGATAATCTACTTCCTTGCACTAATGCCTGAATGTTTTTTTTCTAACTGCCCGTATTTTCTTACTATATGAGTCATCTAAACTTTGTCACAAGAAGGTGGGAATAGGCTTTTTTTTTTTATTGCATCTCACAGTGACAGTTTCTGTTTCATACATCTAAATCCTTCAGTTCTGCTGTTTTAAATAGATAAAATGCCTAAAAATGAGGCTTGATTATCTCATACATGAAATGTTATTGCTGTTTTTTTGTTGTTTGTCTTCGTGTACAATGATATAGTTGTTACATTGATTATCTGGATTTGGACGGACATTCGCAGAAGTTCATTCATCTATCCATCATTTCATATTAAATTGTCATGTCCTGAAATAAGGTCTAGGCTGAGTCATTTTTTGGACTAGGCATTTCCAAGTTAATTGTCCCTTCAGTCTGTGGCTGATATGACATTGTGGTATTTTGCTGAAGTCCAAATATTGAAGATTAAGTGGTTTTGTCACTTCCATTTCAGGCTCCCTATGTCCTTCCATCTAATTTTGAAGAAGTAGCTACTGGAGTGTTAAAGTTCCTTAACAATTTGGCATATCTTGATATTGCAAGTATGCAGAAAATGCTGGTCAGTGTGCCATGTCCTCTGTGATTTTGTGGTCATTTTGTGAGAATGCCCATTTAGTATGCTTGTCTGCTAATGTGTTTTTTGACCTCTCAGGCTAGGCTGGACCTCAAGATGGAATTTTTCCATTTGATGAGTTTTTTCCTCTCTCATTGTAACAGCAAGTGGAAATCACCAAAAGACCAGGTATGGTCCCTATTGCACAATCATGACTGGAACATCTTATTACAAACTCACAAGAGTTGGATATTGGATCAGTTATGTGTCTAGCTACACGAATTTCAGCAGAGATTAGAGACTGAAAGTCCTGCGTATGTTGTAAGCTGGGGATCATCAATAGATTGGCTGAATAGGTTATACATGTCATTACGTCCTTGAATTTGGTGTCTGTTGGTTGGCTAGGTGGGCTAAATGCTTGAGGTTTCTTTTACACTCCCATCATCATTTGAAAGCCTAAATGATTAGTGGCAGCATTTTCAGCTGGTCTCCTCGTATGCTCAATGCTTTACTGTATATTCAGGTGGGTCTTCTTCTAATTGAATCCCTCTTGCTTCTTGGTCACTTTGCTCTCTTCCACACTGAGAATCAAGCAGTCCTGCGGTGGGGAAATAGTCCTACCATTCTTCACAAGGTCAGTGAAGGAAGACCTCTCATAGCATCTATTTCTTTTTTCTTCTGTCATGTGTACAGAACCTGACTACTTAGTGAACAAAAGCAGGTATGCGATCTTCCTTTTGTCTTCTTCAGTGACCCAGACCTGATGCCAGTATTAGCTGGTACACTGGTTGCCGCTTGTTATGGGTGTGAGCAGAATAGGGGTGTTATTCAACAAGAGCTCAGCATTGACATGCTGCGTTCGTTACTGAAATCATGCAAAAATGCTTTACCATCAAGTCGATCCCGTCCAGTTTTAGACAATTCCCCTTATGGTTCCTGCGAGAATATTCAGCTGGGTCATGAAAATAAAAAGCCTCAAGCAGAGAAACTAAGGTCCAGCCGTGGCAGTGGCAGAAACTCTAGAAACTCTTTAATGAAGGGTATCTCTACCGGAAATAATGCCAAGCTAGGGAAGAAGAGAGAAAAGGCAGTAAAAGTTTGTGAAGAAACTGCTGTTAAATATGACTTACCAATAACTGGGACTACGTCCATGTTGCATAGTAGATTCCCCGACAGCTTCATTGATAGAGCTGACAAATTCTTTGCGGCAGGTTTTAATGAACTGGGCGAGGCATGATAAGGTTCTTTTGAAACATGAAGGTCTAGCCAGGAATTCAAATCTGAAGCAGCAGCTAACCAATTGTCCGTCTTGTTCATCTGTTATGCATTATATTTGTCTGGTTATCTTAACCACGAAAATGAAGCTTCGGAAAAGGGCGGTGTTTGGCAAAAACATCTGTGTTTGGTTATGGGCAGTTGGTGGTGGAAGGAAATGTTGGGGGAGAAATGTTGAGCAGGATGATAAGGTGCTTACTTTCGGCAGCTCAGCTGTTTTTGTAACTATACATGGTCATCTGTGTAAGCTCGTGCTATCAACCAGATGGCAATTTTTCTGCGGCATCGTGCTTTTCCAATGCGGCTAATTATATAGAAGTGGGTAAATCTTTCGTTGCTTTTACCTGTAAGAAATAGGAAGTGGGCGAACCACAGCATAATTTATCGAATATGACAATGAATCTGTTGTCGTAGTGTCTTTTGGCTAAGCGAGAACTATTATTATTCGCACTTTTGGTACAAGTCGAGCAGCTTGGAAATCAATTTACGGTTGAAGTTCCAGCTTTAGCTGTTTCTTACACTAGATGTTTTCTAGAAAGATGATAATACAAATAATTTATGAACTTTAGCTTAACATATAATATTGTTTTTAAATTTTTAATTTGGTCAATATAATCTCTTAACCTTGAATTTGCTCGATGTAATACTTGAATTTTTTGTACATATTTAATGTATTCACTGAACTATATAAAAATGCGCAATGTTATCATTTTATTAATTCAACAAGTTCGAACATTTTCATATGGTCCATGAAATATGCCCAAAAAAAAATATAAACATGAATTAAATTAATCATATACTAAAAGTTCAGGAAACATGACAATATTTCACATTGAGTTAAAACTCAATAATATATTAAACAAATTAAAAATTCAATAACAACATTATATATTAACTCAAAGTTCAAAAGTCATTTATGTCATTTTTCCTTTTCTCAATGAACCACCTTTGACTTTGTGTTTTTGGTTTTAGCCTCGCTCCTCCGTACTTGGTAGGACGATTGGGAACTTGAGGATTGTCACCATGGTCACTGATGGGGTTTGGAAGGAACGAAAATGAGAAGATACAAGGGTTCTGTCGATGGCTCGCACTCGTCCGTTCTTGTCACCGGTAAATTCGAAATTTCGATTAAATCTAATCTACATAACTGATAGATTGGAACTCCTTGGGCAAAAGAGAGAACAAACATGGTAACTGGGAGTGGCAAATGGGGAGGCGCAGTACCGCCATGCTCAGCACTCTAGTATGCTTCCCCCTGGCCCTTAATTTCAAATTACATTTTAACCTTCGATGTGATCATGTTGTTCACTGAAGAATGTAATGTACTTTCTGCCATGGCACTTTACAGAAGAAAAGATGCCTTAAATTCACAAAACTACCACGAGAGATCCCTAATGTTTTCGTGGCGATGTACGAAAGAATGTAAGACGTGAAACTTAGCAAAAGCTCCTAAAATAAAGAAAGTACTGATATGCAAGACCCATCATTCGCATCGTCCTTGCCAATAGTATTGTCATGTTTTAGCGACTCTTATGTGCTACTCTTCATCAAATCTCGTTGCAAGGCGAAGATTGTCCACAAACTGCAGTTTTGCTGCTGGATCAACTAACAGAACAAGGGAGGGAAATCAAGAGTTATCAAAAGAATCACCCCGATTACACCAATGGCGCTGCAAATCTGCCAGAGATATTGCCCATTCATTTCACGGGAACAAAAAAAGGCATTGTAGAGTATGGAGTAAAACTTCCAATCAAGACGCTGTATATCCTGCGGTATGTTGGTTAAACTCACCTCTTGTATGGGAGAGATGTTTCATTGAAGGCCATGACCCCTCAACACGAGACACAATATTTCACTGTCTTTCAGAGTAGGCACTTCCAGGAACCTCGACTAAAAGTTCATCTTCCGATGTAGTTTCTCGGATCTCCTCGTGCATCTGATTCTGAAAAGAACTCCATTAGCTCTGGTCATTATAAAGAAGCACAGTAGCATGCTCTACAGCAACTCGCAGCTAAAACTACTTGAAAAGATGGCGCAGTTTTAGTCCATTACATAAAGGAATATATTTTCTTAGGGAAATTGTCAATAATATAAATCCTAAACTTTTTTCCCAATACGCAATATCATCCTTGGACTTTTTAATTGTTCAATGTGATCCTTGAATTGTTCTTAGATGTTCAATGTAGTCCCTAAACTTTTAACTTTTTAATCTAGTCCTCAACTTTCCAATAAAGTTAAATTGTCCTTCAATACTATTAGCAAGTTTTTATAATTACACTATTGCCTATATTTGAAAATATCTTCTCATTTCAGTCATTTACCTAAATCAACAAAAAAATACGATATCCTTTTATTATCTTTTCAGTCTTTATAAAAATGATGATAGTTCCATTTAAGCAAAGTTTACCTTATGATCTATAATGATACAAGTAGAAACTGATTTAGAGTTGCATTTGGTTGATATTCTTGTTTTTCAAGCATAAGTGTTTTCACAAGGATGTCTAGAAACGAATTTATTTATCTATAAATTCTCGTATCTATATTAATCTAAATCTTGTTTCCTATATTTTAGATTGATATAACATTCAACAATGTAAATCATGTTCCTAATATTTTAAAATGATAAAATTTTCAATCTTTTGTGTTTCGTGTTTTCTAAAAAATAGGGAACAAGATTTAGATTAATACACGTATGAAATTATATATCTGACCAAAAAAAAAAAAAGTACGAAACTATATCTATAGATAAATCAATATCATTTCTAAATATCTTTATGCAAACACTTGGACATAAAATAGCAGAAATATCAACCCGATACAACTCTAAATGAGGTTCTACTTTCACTATTACAAAGATCATAATCTAAGATTTACTTAAATGGAACTATCATAATATTTGTAAAGACCAAAAAGATAAAAGGTAATAAAAAGATGGTATATTTTTTCCTTGATTTAGGAAAAGGATTGAAATGAATAGATATTCACAAGTCCAAGCAATAGTGTAATTATGAAAACTTGTGAATAGTATTGAAGGACTAATTTGACTTTGTTGGAAAGTTGAAGGACTATATTCAAAAACTGAAAATTTAGGGATTACATTGAACATTTAAAAAAAGCTCAAGGAGACTAAATTAAAAGTCTAAAGATATATTGCAGATTGGGCTAAAGTTTATGAACTATTAGTTTCATTTCCCCACTTTCTTACGATGCAAGATAATATGATATGTCTACTTGACAAAGACCATTGCATAGTCAACAGAATGAATATAATCTATCGAACTTGTTAATGAATGACCTGCTGACTGATAAACTAGCTATAAATCATTAGTTTACTTATTCTAGATATCGAAAATGACTGTGTAATGGTTCAATAATTGAAACATGCAAAACTTACACGTTAACATTTTTAAAGCATGTTAAACGCAACTTAAAAATTGGACCAAGGACAATCAATTTCAAAATAAAAAAAAATGACTTTATCCAGATATATTATTGAGCAAACTATCTCTTGGATGCTAACACAGCTTTGCTATGTTTCAGTAGCCAACAACTGTCTTAACCTCATTATCAACTAAAAGATTTTATAGGACAATTGTCAACTGTTCTAAAAGCTTAAGCGGTTAGATGAATGCATGATTGAATATTTAATTATTTTAACACTTCCCCTCACACTTAATCTCGTCTTTTTGTCTAGTACTAAGTGTGGACATATTAAATTGGGGAGGCAAATGGGGCCTGGAAAAATTTAAACTCGAGACCTCCTGTTCTAATACCATATTAGATTTTGTAGAACCATAGCCAACTGCCATATGAGATTTGGTGGGACCACTGCCAACTGTTCTAAAAACTTAAACTATTAGATGAATGCGTGATTTATTATTTAAATATTCCAACACTTCCCCTCACGCTTAATCTAGTCTTTTTACCAATACTAAATGTGGAACTATTTAATTGGAGAGGCAAATAGGGGCTTAAAAGATTTGAACTCAGGATCTCCTGCTCTGATACCATGAAAGATTTTATGAGACCACTGCCAATTGTTCTAAAAGCTTAAGCTATTAGATGAAGGTATGGGTTAATATTTAATATTCTACCATCAACCAAGCAAATGAATAATTTTAAATAAAATAAGGTCAAGTTTTCTAAATTGAAAATCATGTTCTCAAAACATGAAAAATGTAACAAACAAGCAAACGGTATACATACTCCAACTAGCACTTCATAATGTAACCTAGACGCAAATAAAAGTGGAGTACTTCTAGGAACTTACTTAAATTCTCCACTTCATTTGGTTAAAATAACAAGATTTTCGTGCGTGTCGTTATTTTCTCCATCACTGAAGTCGAATAGAGTTTCGAGTCAGTTCATTGATCAGAAAGGAAAAGTCTGACTTGACATAAACAACTATTCAATCGGTGACTAGGAAAAGCCTCATCACATACCAACATAGAGAAATCAAGACAAAATTTGCAGCTAACTTGATGGTAAAGAAAATATTAGTGAAACTAGAATAGTTTTACCTTTGACTTAGCCTCAGTCTGTCCCATGTTGCAGTCATTCTTTAGGCCACTCAAGATTTCTTTGAGTCGCTTTTTACCTTCAACTCTTGAAGCACGTCGTTCAGCTCGTTGGGCCGCAGTAACATCAAAATGGCAGGCTACACAAAGTGTCCTCATATTCTCTAGCTTGCATTCACCTGCACATATAATTGTACTTGTAAATTACATAAAATTATTCTGCTCCCCAATTTTATTTCCTAGTATAAAAGCCATGTTTCATTTTGAGTATCAAACCAAAAAAAAACTCAAAGGAACACACTCTTGAATTATTACGGATGTGAGTGCAGTGGACTCCTATTGTCATCAGTCAAAGTCATTGACCAGTGATGGACATTAGCTGGTCAACATTGGCCTGCAACATCGCCAATCCAACTCGGACACAAGATTGACATTGCTGGTCAATCTCCATCTTGCGTCCCTTTAGTGCATTTCTTTGTTCCTTATTAGTTAACCTTTTTGATCATTTATTTTAATGTAAAACAAATACTTATCCTTTAAATCTAGCTTACTAATCACTAATCATAGTTATAATACCAATCTTGCATATAGATTAGAGAACTATTAACTAATTTGATAAAGGAAATGATCAAAGAGCTCTTCAACCATGGCCACGCCAGCGATACTGAGCTCTAGAAAAGCTATGCCGTGTTACAAGAATTGATATCTTGACAAAGAAGTGCAAAATCGAAATACAAAATTTGGTCCTATCAATCACGTGACAAATTAAATCAACAGCCAGTTCATATATGAAGTACTTAATCAGATAATTCTTTTACCTCCGCCACGAAAGACCGGAACAATGTGATCTGCATGCCACGCATTACCTTCAGTGGGATCATTGACCAATTTGTCAACCCTGCCAAACATATGGAAATATATATTCAATCCCCCATGAAAGCTTTTGCTCTAGAACAACAAAATAAACAACTTCAAGCATGCAAAACAAAAGGGAAAATGTCTGTGCATGACCTTAAGCACTTCAATTGCATCAACTAGAGACATTATTCCTTAAAGGTACTCACAATTTTTTCCTTGTAGCTAAATTTGGTGCTTTTCTCTTTACATAGTCCCGCCGGCCTTCCATTGATAATGGTTTCAAGCATTTCACAAGCTGATGGCAATCTAATTGGCAGTTTGTGCATACACCATGTTCTATTTGAAAAAGTTCCTGAAAATCATATTTTGTCAACTGAGAAGGTGGAAAAATGGAGGCTAAGAAAAGGCAATGTAGTTAAAAGTACAGGGTTTTCCAAGCAGAGCTAATAGTCCAGATGCAGGTGAATAAATAAAACAAGAATGTTTCTCAAGTATATACAAGCTTATAGGTTTAGACCTGACGAAGAAAACGAGCACTGGTTCGTATGCGATATTCTTCATAACAGCCAGAATTGCAGAAGAGATCCTCAAAATACTCAGGTCTCTTTGCATTTTCTCCCCTGAAAGAAGATTCCACAATTAGCTAGTCGTAGATTTAGCGAAAAGGAAAACACATTAGGACTTACACGCAAGGTGACTGACAAAGTTTACAGAGAGGTTCGTCCATCATGGTCCACCCCTGAGTGTACTCTTTATCCTTCTTGCAATAACTGCCAACAAGATGAACCTTCTTCCACACAGCATTTTCTGGCAGCGGATGGCTTATTTCAAACAACGGTGTAGTTCGTCTTCTGCTTTTACCCTTCAACAATCCCTGGCATGGAATCATTGAATTATGAGGAAACAGAAGAGGAAATCTGGTCGTAATGATTGATTAACAGTATACTCATTTCAATTACATTATATGGACATACCAAACCATCATGGTTGATCGCCTCTGTCAAGTAGCAGAGCTCAACAGCTAAAGGAAGTTGCAAAGGCTTCCCTAGTAACTTCCTACGTTGAATAGGTCTTAGTGTATTCCACTGATTCATGAACATTAGGAGACCATGGACGCAAGCCCCGCCGTTTTCAAGAAACTTATTATCAAGGGAGAAAGCACTTTGCAAATTAACATCCTCCGGCCGGAAACTATGGAAAAGGGGTCTTGGTCTAGAATCTGTTCCCGGGGTGCAAGTATATAAATGGATCCTTTCAGTATATTGGCTAACCTACGAAACAATTAGTCAAACAGACTTTCAGAAATAGAAAATAGAAATTATGCTTTGGCTGGATACATACATTCAGTTTACTAGTTATCAAAACTTGTAAAGCTTACCGTGTTTCGGTAGAGAAAGAAGATTTCTAGACCCTCAATTAAAGCAAAATATATATGCACCTTGACCACAAATAAATCACTTTTACCTAGAGTAGTTCTTATGGTATCAAAAGGAAACTCAAAAAGAAATGTGTTCCACAATCTTCATAGGTCAAAGAGAACATTTAAGTCTTGCCAGTTTGGAAAATTACAGAGCAGGGTCACAGAATATGGCTATTAAAGCCACAAATGTAGTTCAGGCTTAAGGAGCCAAAAACACTTTATTTTCCCAGATCAAGAGCCTCTACTACTAGGGTAAAGACAAAATCCATGTGCAAGAGTAGGACATAGGAAACCTAAAACCTTAATCGCATGTCTAGGAATCTTTAGAAAGCATTCTAGCTAACTTTCAATTTATATTGCATTCAATGCTTTACCATATTGGTTACCCAACCCAAAACAAAATAAACTTTGAAAGCCATTGACATGGTAAGGTATCCTTATGTTCAACATACACTATTCCTACTGGAAAGGGGAAGTCTGAAGAAACGATTGTAAAATCAGAGGATGATTTGGAGTAATTGGAAACAGGCAACTCTTTTGGATCATTTTCTCTTCTTTCAGAAGACCAACTCTTTTGCCACATTACAAAGTCGACTAACGAAATCCCTCGTACCTGCAAGATATAGTATGTATATGGAAAAGCTGGCAGAGTCCATCTCAATCTCAGGACAAGGCACTAAACTAGTTTTAAACATTGAATAATAGGAGTGGTCACCGGCAGTATCAAAATGACCTGCAGATTAATCAAAGATCCAACGAGGAACTGGCTAAGCATGCTTGATGCTCATGCAAACACAAACTTCTATTCATAATCCGGTTACTAGAGATGGTTGCAAACAGGCACTTTTTATATGGAAGCCATACCCAATAAAGTACATTTTAATAGTTATTTGAAACAGCTAACTTTAGAATGTTGGCTCTATTCCCAGATGGAATATAAGTTGTGGTTGTCTGGGCAGTTTGTTTCACAGGCACGGCATCGAAGAGAGCAAGCAAAATGTGATAAAACAGTCAGAACTATCATCAGGGAAGAAATGAATTCTAAAATGAAAAACTAATAAATTACCTCAAACCGCAAAGAGTTAATGAAATTTACAATGTTCTGATCAGCTTCAACTACATCAGCACACTCGCCATTGCCAACCCTGGTTGTCAAAGCACTTTCCTGTAATATTTTTTCCAAAAATTTGTCATTGCATAATCATGATAGCCCAAAAATCTTAATCAACTATCCGCGCATCACAATTTGCTTTTCTATGCAGAGGCATGTCTTGTATCATAAACAAATACAGGTTATAAAATGCTTCACCCAGGGCAGTGTATTTAAAACCGGACCAGACCCACCAGTTACACAATTCAGACTGGGAAATGAGTCAATCGTCTGGTCCTGTTTAGACAACCAAACCTTCACTGGTTAAAACTGAATTGAACCTGTGTTTACCTAGTTCAACAGGTCAAAGAAGGACCATTCAATCAGATCAGAACCAGTTCAAACTGGTTTATCCCAACAAATTGGAGAGATGCTCACATTAGAGCTGAGTAGGACCTCTTAATCTCTGGGAAAGCTACTTAACATTCAAGCAAGCACTGTCTTTAGCACTAAATTTTATATAACAGAAAAACATATATCAATCAACGCTTCCAAAATATCCCAGATCAATAAGTAATGATTCCTGCTTCACGTCTTAAACATTTGTTTTTTTTCTGACAATGAGTATCATATATAATTCTACCTAGCGATTCAATCAGTCTAACCGCAAAAAGGTCCCCTGACTGGCTCTCTTAAGAGTTCGCTTTTGAGAACACAGATCAGAAGACTTGAGACATAAAAAGAGTTCTGTTGCCAAAAGAATGATTTACCTTAACCAGAGGAGATTTCTTTATGTTGGAACAATTCTCATCAGCTTTAACTGGATCAGCAGGAGCAGGCTCACTATTATCTTCCTTGGTTTTTATAGGATCTTCCTGCATATTTTAAAAATCTCCATAAACATCCTCCCCACATTCTTAAAATTACAAGCTTTTTTCCCTTTTCAGGAGTGCCGTTCTTTGATTTGGGGGGAGGGAGTGGTTAGTGGTTGGGGGGCATCCAAATTTATCCTCATCCTATTCCTGCTTGAGCTAGCCACATGAGTCAATGTGTCCTTAACAGCCATTTTTTAATTAAATCAGCTTCTGTAACCTTTAGAATCCTTGCAATTTCAATCTAAGCTAGAGAATCAAGACTTATTTACCTTCTGTGAAAGTTGACTACATGCAATTTCCTCCAACATCTGAATATAACTTCTATCAGTTTCAACAGAAATTCCAAAACATGAAACATTGTCAACCTGACACCAAGAAAAGAAAAAAAGGATTATTATAGTAAAAGAAAGCAACCATGAAATAGCATGGTCTGGAAATAAGAGATGTCAGACAAGACAAAGGCATAGTTTTCAAAATGCATGGACAAATGACTGTGTACAGTGACTGCAATAAAAACAAGACAACACGAGTAACACGGACAAAGAAGCACCACACACAAGCAAGCAAGTACATGCACATTCTCGCATGTTTATCAGTGTAAAGAGACAGAAGGAACAGGGATTTTATTCACAATGTATTGCACTCCACTGTAGGAATAAAACCTAGGCTCATCTCACTGGGGAAGGTCCATTAACTAACGATTTAAGTAACAATTCAAGGACATGGTAATGCTTGACTCTCTGAAGCATCATTTTAATCAACAAAATTAACTTCAATCAACTTGTATAGTGGAACATGTACACCAGACATTCACAAAAACTTGCATTGTCAGTGGCCATGTTATCGTCTTTTTGTAAAAAACATATTGTCGAAGTACACTAGTGAGTGAATTCCGGTAAACCACATGATGAGATTTCAAAGCGACAATTAGTAAAAGAACCATTTCTCTGACATGTTATATTCTATAAAATTATCTCTATGTGAAACCTATCTTACCAGAATAATAAATTCCTTTGTCGAACCCAAAGAGCTAGAGATTCTCAATGTTTGGATAGAGTACATGTAAAGCCCACTCTAATCACCCCACATACATTTTTTAGATTTATGAGTCACTTGGCCAACTTAATCTAGCGCGTCTTTGATTTCAAAAAGACATTATCGATCATGCGGAAATCAAAAGAAATAGAAAAAAGCCGGTGGCAATTCAAATTTAGAAGCAATAAAAAGATACCGCAATATCTAGTATTGCATCATGCTTTCCATTTGTAGTAGAGGAAACACGGTACAAGCTCTTCCTTAAATATTGCCAATGCAAATCATCCGTAGTATCCTGCCATAGTCAATATCAAAATAAGCACCACAAAATTGGGGATAACAATTAACAATTTCAAGTAACATGTCACAACTAAAGACACACACCTTTGCACAAAAATAATATATATTGACCGCATTTGTTTGCCCCTGCCTGTGAGCTCTATCTTCTGCCTTAAGACACGATAGAAGAAATTTATTCATCCAAAATTCAGACAATAACCGATGAAACAGCAAAAAAGATATAAGTCCGTAAGATCCTTAAAATCCAGTGGCAACTGTGATGATGACATTACAGATATTACTGGTTCAGGGGTTCTGTCCTACTGATATTATTGGTTCATGTTACGAATAAAGTCAAGATCTGTCAGCATTTAAGTTTTCAGATGGGTGGAAGCAACACTTCTCATCCTTTTTGTGTCTGCATTAAGTTAGCTATCCACACATCTTTAAATTATGAAACACAGGCCTGGATCATGGTCAAAGGGTTTGTATTGATGCCTTTACAAGATAGAAAAGAACAAGTGAACAAACTTTCAGAGAAATAGCAAGTCAATGTAGGACCAATTAACAGTTTTCGTTTTTTTCCTTTGCATAAGAGTACAACTACTAAGCAGGGGAATGATGAGGATAAGACCATGAGCTCAAGGACAATTGCAGGGAATGCGCTAAACCAATTATTGCAATCTTGATCAAATAAAATCCATACATAAATACAGTAACTATTTCAATATTATTTTCGAAAAAATTTATGTAACTCCACCTGAAGCATCCATGATGGAGATGGAGGCAGCTCCAAGAACACCACAGTCTTTGCTGATGAAAGATTAAGTCCAACACCTCCAGCAGTAATACCAATTATCGCAATCTTAACCTAATGAGAAAAGCACCTAGTCATCAGTGTAAATAACTTCTAAATGCTTCCCTGCTAAAAGGATTCCAGACCAACAAGAAGAAGAAATATCCACTAACATAGAAAGAACAAAAGAGGATATATCACCTCAAGACTCTACATGCAAATTCCATACTTAACGCATTTAGTCTGAAAATAATCATCGACAGTAAAAACAACACATCCATGCAACCAAAGAAAATTAGGAAAAGGAATCCAAGATACACACCAGATTTGATGATTGGAACAACATTACTGCAGACTGTCGATCTCTGGGAAGAGTATTTCCATCTATGCGAATAAAACTAATCCCTTTCTCACATATGATCTCCTGAGTCATTCCAACATAAAAAGTTTTCATATGAGGCCAAGAAACCAAACAGTTAAGTAGGACTTAATTCTACAACAAAGCAAAACTAAATAAAGAGAAAAGAAAACTCTACAAGAAGATATAATAATCTGACATAAATAGTAGTTCAAACTAAATGAAATCCACATCACAAGACTTAACTTTAGAATCAGAATTCCCCACAAGCAAGTAGTAGAGGTCACTTTGACAAAATATATTAAATGGTGCATGCTAAGTTGTAACAACCGAAGAAAACCAATTAAACGAGAAATCAAAATGATAGTAACTCTAATTGTGAAGAAACAATAATCTATCTCCAGTATATTTTAAGTTAATCATAGAAGACTTGCTAAGTTCTGTACTGATAGGGGTGATATCTCTAAAAGATTCATAAAAGTGTTTCCGCTTAACAGATTTACAAACTAATGAAACCTGCTAAAGGATGGTGCAAGATACGATTCATAATTAACATATTTCATCAGCAAATATGACAAAACAACTCATTAGCTTTGCATAGCACATAAAAAAAAAAGGACAAATACATCTTTCTCACCTTGTTTCATGAAACAGTTTGAGGAATGAGAAACCTCAATATTACATTGGTCACATTGTATTCAGGCCAATACAAACAATTAACTTGGAGTTCCTGTTCTTTATAGATTACATGAAGTTGCTAAAGCTCCTCAAATAACTCTGATCTTTCCAAAAACAAAGGGGGCAACTTTCCACAAACACATAGCCAGTGCCAAGAATCACCAAGACCAAGCAATCTCTTTCTCATTGAAGCTTGACAGCTACTTAAGCAATTCACTAGCTCAATTTATCTTGTTTCAGATTCTACGTTTAACTAGCTTAAAACGGCAACCAAAGGTTCTGTTTCCAATAGAACATCAATTACTCATTAACACCATATTTGGTATAAAAAAAAAGATAGGCAGTCAAATCATTCAGCCATACTATCGCAGATTCATTTATACAAGTAAATACTTGGTGGAATTCAACAGAAACTTATCAACTATATCTGTATAAATTATTCTTGCAAGAGATGCTCTCTCGAAGAAGGTATACCTGCACTCCATCGAGAACTCTATGATGGTGGGCAAAAACTATCATCTTTTGGCAATTTGGTGAGTCCACCACCTCATCAGATGCTGCAATGAGTGGATGAAGAGAAAGCCATTCACGGAATCCTGAGAGCTTGGCAATGCCAACTTCTTGGTACGATAGATTGCGCAATCTGTCACGACCATTGGAATCTGGCAGAAATAGAAACAAAGTAAAGAAAATTCAGTTGTAATTTCTGTGCGTCCACATTAATAAACATTAAGTTTTGCGCGTAAAATGGTCTTGGTCCCAAAACTTGACATGACTCTACCAAGGTACCAGCTACCTGCTAACAAGATAAAAGTACAAATTTTTTCTGACACCCCCATGTTTTGGTAAAATTTTGAAAGGACACCCCCCTGGTCATCTGGAAAGAACTCTGACACCCCTCATCAAAATCTATTGGATATGTATGCAGATTGATGCCTTCCAATTCATCTTTCAGTCAATTTAAATTTTACATATGCACACAGTGCCATTGTAATTTGTTAATTTCGTGGATCAAATATAATTTACAGGGTTGCGGAGCAATTTCATAACACACAGGGAATGTGCATCAAGTTCAGCAAAAACTTGAGGAATGATGGAGTATGTTCACCACTTGCTTGTAGAATTGCAATCCAATTATTTGTTGATAATGAGCATGAGATTGTCACAGTTCACTACTTAGCTAGAAACAACACCACAAAATGCAACACTGAAAGTTTCTTCCTTTTAGAAAGTTATGGCAATACGTTTTGGAATGACAGTAGAAGTTTGAAAGGAAGCTTATGCAAAGTCATGGTAGTTACCATCAGACTGATCTGTATGGTGAAGACTAATGTCATCAAGTGCATCTCCACCAACTACTCTGACAGCAGCCTTTGCAGAAATAATATCTGATTTCTTTAATAAAATTCTCAATATTTGCCGACGTTTGGGAGGTAAGTGCACCAGGACATGCTCCTTCAGGCGTCTTATCTGAAACAATCAATTGAAAAAACAACCTTCAGGAAAGCAACTGTTTGAGCAGTTGGATGGCAGAGTATATTAATTGGCCTAGTACACTCTTGCTAAAGAAAGAAACAGTACAACCACAATGGACTTAATATCAAGCTATGTAGCACTGACACGCGACACGCGACACGACACGCGACACATCATTTCTCAAAAAATAGAGAATTCCGACACGCTGAAACACATTATATATTAAATGTATATTTTTATATATACATGACAAATTAATTTGATTCAAATCCATATATAAATATATAATAAAAAAAGAGCCTAAAATGAATTTACACTAAAACATTAATCCGCCATTTCTTAATATCATTCATTGTTTTAATTTGACAAATTCGACTACATTCCATATCAATAATCCATAAAACTTGGAGAAAATAAAACGAGTAATCCACATTCCACCATTAAATTTAACATTCAATAATAAGTCGAAAAAAAAAAACAATCGACATTCCACCAATAAATTTAACATTTAACAAAAAATAAATATATAAAACAGTCAATGCAAAAGGCCTTAAACGTTCAGTTGACTCCCCCACCCAAAAAGCAATACAATTTACTCATCCCCTCTTTAATACCACCAAACCCTACTCCCCCTCTCTCTCTCTCACTCCCCCCGCTGTCTCTCTCTAGCCACCGAGCCCCAACTACAGCAATCCCTTACCCCCTCCTCTCCGGCTGCCCGCCCCCACCCCCTGCCCCTGTGGCCCACCTCGCAGCCCCCGATTCGGCCCCACCCCCGCCACCGCCATCATCTTCCCCTCCTCTTAGCATGCAGCCACTAAGGCCGTGATCTCGCTCCGCCGGCGAGCTAAGGAGGGGAGAGGGGAGGGGAGAGAGAACAAGCCCGATGGTTGTGGGGGGAGAGGGGATCGGGGTGGCAGAAATGTATAAGAACCAGCTGCAGGAGCCGGCGCAGAGGAGCTACTTCAACTTGCCTTCTGACACTTGCAGTGTCGGAATCGCAGAGGAGCTGCTTCAACATGTTACAGCGGGTGTGTGTCGGAATCGCACGTCGGATTCCAGACTCGCGTGTCGGCGGCGCGTCCAGCCCGTTGACAGCGTGTCAGACATCTGACACGCATTGACCACGTGTCCGAGCGTGTCGGAAGTGTGTCGGTCGCGTGTCGGTGTCCGACACCGACACGGTGGCTAACTAAACGTGTCGGTGCTTCATAGGTATCAAGACAACAATCAATTTACCCTCACCCAAATATTCAACAAAGAATCTTATGGTCGTCGTCTTGCCATGCAAAAAATTGTTTTAATCATCTTTAGATGGTTCCAAAACTTGTCATTTTCTTGTAAACCAAAGTTAAGAAAATAAGAACAAGCTATTGTTACTCATACTACACCCAGAGTGAACAAAAAATCTAAAAACAAAGAAAGCTACTTACTAAAAGGAAGTGCTGTTTATCAGCAAATCCTAAACTTTAAATGAGTCATAAAACATATCCAAGAGACTTGTGTTGTGATAAATACAGCATTATCAGGATATGGTCTGCATTTTTTACAATTCAATCAACATTTGAATGTTATACATATCACCACAGGATTGTTTTACAACAGCTAACATGAAAGCCCATCACATAAAGCAATAAAATGATGAGATCATGTCACAATTTCAGAAGCAAGATCGCACCATAACTGTTTGCTTGAGCAAAATGTTCAGCTCCTCCAAGCGAATGCCCTTTGAGTAGTCCTGATACAAAATTCCCCATCAGACAAATAAATTTTTCAGTTCAAGAAGCTGATATTGTACAAGCAACAAGCTATTACAGGGTCTTCTCCAGTTAAAGCTATGACATGCACTATGTCAGGCACTCCTAACCATATCAATGTCTTCCCAAAGGGAATGAGTAAATGGTTGGCAGATCTGCCAAGAAGCAGAAACCACTCATATATTCAGCCTGACGCACTAGATAAAATATTTCACTTTTCCATGATGACTTAACTATATGAAAGTACAAAATTGCTCACACGTCATTTAAAGTGTAGCTTGTTGGAGAGTGCCACCTAGGAGAGTGCCACAATTACCTTAAAAACCTTTCCTTGATAACCTTGGTCAAATTTCACATCGCAGTAAGTTCTTGCAAAGTCAAACTTGTCTTTTCCCAATAAACCAGGCCTAGAGAGCAGAATAAGGAGAACTTTAGATTCTTGATGAGAAGTAAAATAAACCAGTGAAAATAGAACCATATAAAAGCAATTACCAGAGCATGTTTATCTGATGGAAAATGTCAAATGGCCTACAATCACCTAAAATACATCCACAATAAGGTATCAGATAGCAAAAGTAGAACAAAGTAGTAGAAAAGGGGGGCGGGTGGGGTAAAAAGAAACAACAGATTTTAAAGGCAATAGTGTCATCTGTTTAAAAGGGCAACAACCTAGACAAAGAAGGGGTTCCTGACAGTAGAATGATACTTCTGACCTTTGCTGCCACATCAAGAACTGCTCTTATCTGTTAATAAATAAGGACAGATAATGAGTCATGGTAAGCACTCTCCACAAACAAGGTAAGGGAAGTAGGAGGAAAGATAGTGGCAGATCACAAGCAGACCGAAACAGCAAAAAGCTATCGTTTGTGGTAAAAATTTTATGCAGCAATAAATAAAGTTCAATTGAAAGAACGGCTGGCGTCAAAGATGGAATAAGTGAATGTTATTGCATCTTCTAATTTCTCCTCACCAGTACCTTTTAACATTATCTCAAGATTCATGATATTCTTAGTAATGCAATGATCATTATATCAGTTTTTCTTATAAATCATCAAATTAATGATTATTAGAAGAAGAAAATATTGGCTTACAGCTAAAGATCAGAAACCAGAAAAACAAAATGTCGCAACCATTGCAATGCATTCCTATGCCAGTTAGCTGGTTTGATACTAAATTTGCGACCTAATGCAAACTTAATTTCAAATAGTGATAATAGCACCACCAACTGAAAAACATCTGGAACTATGACTATTAGGGGATTAGATACATCAGCATCAGTCAGAAAATTATTGAGCTCAAACAAAATGCACCTGACCAGAGAGGATCCATTCCACACTTCCCAAAACACACAGATGAGATACGATGAGATTCACAAAAAAAGAAGTAACATAACAAAATTAAAGAAATGAACTAGAAAGAATCATCACACATTATTGAGTTGATCCAAAATTTTAAAGAACACCAATCTGACAGACAAAAGATGCACCATTTTTACCAGCTAATATAACTCCATACCTCCTCAGGTTCTGCAGATTTCTTTGAAGCTCTTAAATGGTGAGACTCATCAACTATCAAAAGAGACCATTCCTGATCAAGCATACTCCTTCGCAAGTGATGAAGCATCTTGTAAGAAATAACTACAATCTTTGGCCATTTTTGCAAGTGTGAAGGATTATTCTGGTGACCAAACACTGAAAAGATAGCAAGTTCATATGTATCATTAGTGCTTTGGTATATTCTACGGTGCATAGAGTCCAAAGAGATAAGAGAAAAGTCACATATCTCTTCGAATCCATTAATTGCAATCTGCCATCTTGATAAACATATTTTAAGTCCGGAAAATAGCAGTCCACAGTTTCAAAGAAGCATGTAATACAACAGTTGCACAAGTGGACTTTCTTCCTTCATGTAAAATTTTGTGGGAATGCAGCCAACTGTTCTAAAGACTTAAGCTATTAGATAAGGGCGTGTTTTAATATTTAAATATTTTAATACTCACCCTCGCATGTAAGTTAGACTTTGGCCAAAGATTAAAGCGTGGAAATATACAATAGAGAAGGCAAATGGGAGCCTAGAAAGATTTGAACTCACAATTGTCCACTCCGATACTATGTGAAATTTTGTGGAACCATAGCCAACTGTTCTAAAAGCTTAAGCTATTGGATAAAGGCGTTGTTTAATACTTCAATACAATAACAATTTGAAACCATTTCTCTCTTTTCCTTTTCCCCTTCTCTCTTTTTCTCCAAATGCTTGCACCCAATTACAAAGGAAGACCCATCATCTATGAATTCATCCCAAACAACCAAAAGAGGGATGATCTCTAACCAAAATTCAAGAAATCTCATACACCATTTTAAGTAAAATCTCAATCAAAGGGACAAGCAAAGCATTTAAACCAAATTGTAAAGAGAGCTCCATATGTGAAGGGATTGAAAATTACATTACCAAGATGGATATCGGTGGGCAAACAAGGAAACCACCGCTCAAGTTCTTCTGCCCAAGAAAAGCGTAAAATAGCAGGGCAAACTATAAGAATAGAACCTTCATTCATGAAACAGCTTGCAATAGCAATGGCCTGTGAACAAGGAAAGATGAACATTGTAAGAGGTGGGCAATTGGCCCAATTGACTTATATGGGACAGCTTATTCATTTCATTGTGTTTCTTTTAAATGTTTTCCTTCCAATCTAAAGGTTGGCCACAGGCCGACACCAACCACACCTTTTCTAATTTCCAGTTTGATATGGGAGAGTTATGAAAGGATAGCAAAGCAATTGAGCTAAAGCAAATTACCTGAAGTGTTTTCCCAAGACCCATTTCATCTGCAATAAGACAACGTCCACCCCTTCGTAAACCAAATTTTACTCCATCGACTTGAAATGGCAAAAGTGTGTCCAAGATTTTCCTCGGTAACTTCCCAAATAATTCATCAACCTTATCATCAGGCAAATGCTCAGGTCTGCAAGGTATCCATTGCCCCATGATGAAAGAATGTGAAAGTTTCTCAATGACATTAAACGTTCCCCAAGGAATCTCCTCGTATACTACACTCTTGAAGCTCTTTAAACATCTTATCACGGCATCATAATCCCGCAGCTTATACACACAAGCTTTTCCACCAGCAAGGTTTTGGGTATAGTGTGATGGCATCACCTACAGCAAAGCCAAATTAGGAAGATACAGACCACACAGTTTCATAGAACTTTTAACAGCGAACTTTACTCTTTATTCAATGAATACTAAGTTTTCCTTGTGCAAGATCATCCATTCTAAAAGCCAACTTCAAACATACAACTATCAGACATGGAAAGCTGTTTTACTGTTTAGTAAGTATCCAAAGAAATGAAATCAGGAAACATTTTATAGATTGTCTTAAATCGAAAACCCATCCCTAAATGAGGTAAAATATAAAAAGCTGCGACTTGCAAACGAAAATTTAGTTGACTCTTTACAAAGCCAAATAACCAACAGCTCCTACACTTGTAAAACAGTTCTCAGACACACTTGTTCATATTTCAACATGTATCACACAATGATATCTCGATTATTCGCTTCCAATTATTCAACTGCCTCACCGAACAATTTCACTGGCTTCGACGATCTACATCTCGAAAACGGAAGAAGCGCGAAATTATCTTATCCATTTCTAACAACGACCCAGAACGACAAATGCACCGGAGAATCAGCTCCATTCCCATCTCCCACCAATTACAACAAGGGAACTTACACCAGCTAAGCAATCCACCAATCTCCGCATGGACTCCTCCTCCCCCGGATAAGCAAACCCTAGCAGCGGCAGCGGGGTCGCCGAGAACGAATCCGGCGAGCATATCTCGAGCCGGACCGCGAACTTCTCGGCGACGGCCGCGTCCGACGGCGCCCTCGCCCCAGCCGCGTTACCGAACGGCTTCGCCGGCCGCGCGGCGGCGGCAGCGGTGGGGTCCAGCTTCCGGCACTTGAAGAGCGCCCAGCGGCCGTGCGGGTACTGCTGCGGCGGGTTGACAGAGGAGGCCACGGCCGTCTTCCGCTTCGCTAGGGCGGCTAATCGGTTCGCTTCGGCTCGCAGTCGCTGCTCTTCTGTGATCTCTTCTTCCTCCGTCCCCATGGCTGACAAACTAGAGAGAGAGAGAGAGAGAGAGAGAGAAATTCGAAGTCATTGGCGGGTAAAGTCGAGAAGCTCGTCGTTGTTCACTGGACGGGCCGTGGGCCGACCCAAAACGGGCCTCGGGCCGAACCACAACGGGCCGTGGGCCGGCCCGTTTGTCACCACCTTCGGTTTTAAGCGGTCATATCGGGAAATCTAATATGCTTGCGCGCTTGTGCAACGTGTGTTCCCTTCGGATGTAACTGAATTTACCATTTTATCCTCCCGAATAATAGGTCACGGATGCCATATTTTACACTTTACAAAGGGTATTTCTGGACTTTTGAAGAGGCTAGACCAAAATTTGGAATGTTGTCTTTATAATAATATAGATTTTAGGGTTGTTGGGGAAAGAAAGGGAAAAAGAATCGAGGAGAGGTAAATTTTTCGGATTAGAAGGGCTTCACTTGTTTCATCGAAAATGAATGACATTGGAAAATATTTTCCTAAAAAGGGTTGCATGTATCACTTGCAAAAATGAATATGCAAAAAATATTTTTATCGTTCACGAAAATATTTAGACATAAATTGATGTCGATAATAACAACATTTTCCATTTACATATTATTTCAAGTGATGCAATTAGGGGTGAGCAGCTCCCGGTCTAGTCTGATCCAACCAAAGAACCGGGAACCGAACAGAGAGGATCGATTCTCAGTTTCTAGGACCAGAGACCAGATCATCTAATCTTGGAACCGTGGACTGGATCGGACCATCGGTCCGATCCGATTCCAATGGGACCAATTGGTAAAGCCAAGAGGGAACTAGGAAACATTTTCAGGACCAATATATAAAAGCATTTTTAGGTTGGTCCCATTGGAACCGAATAAAAATGAACTATTAAATGCTTCTTTTGTTATTTAAATATATATTTAAAAAGTAAATAAATATATATATGAAAAAATTAGAAATATATATATTTATCGGTCCAGTCCGGTTTTCACCCTAGAACCGAGAACCGAACCACCTGGAAACTGGTTCTACTTTTAAGAACCGGGAACCAGACCGATATTCCCAAGAACTGGACCAAATTGGTCAGTCCAGTCCAGTTCGGTTTGGTTCCGATTTGGGCTGTCCATTTTGCTCACCCCTAATTAAAACCATTTTAAGATATGCCTCAAGTTTCTTAGAATTTTTAAAGCAACTTAGTGTTAGTAAATGTATAAAAGTTTATGACAATCTAGATTACAGTTTTACTATCGATCTACAACAAACATTGTAATCACCAAAGTTCGTAAGCAAGATGGATTCAGCTAGGCTTCTTATTTTCTTATTCTTTGGTTAAACACATATATCTTCTTTATGCTTCTTGATTTGCATGCCATAAATCAACCACGAATGAGGATTTTGTCCATAATCCAACATTTTTGGAAGGTGATGAATTAGTTGACATAGGAAAATCAAAGAATTAAGAAAATATGGAAAAAAAAAAATCAATCATTCCTTTCGGTCAATGGCTTCAATCTAACATAAATATAAAAGTTACAACACTATATACGTTTAGAATAGGCAAAAAGCCTGCATATGCTAATGAAAAACACTCTTAACTTTCAGGACAATATCCATTTGAGGATCGAAGAACCAACAAAACAATCAATATTAACAATTGGGTAATGTACGGTGGCTCAAAAAATAATGAAGATTAGGTGATTAACAATAGTAGCGCCGTCATACGACAATGGAGCCTACAATTATAGAACAACAAACTTAAGAGGATTTCATGAAATGATTAGAAGAGAAAAGGGGGTGATTACTAGAAATTAACACAAAATTCTCGTTATGACGACCCTCGCTTATACGATGGTTCAACCTTTTTAATGCACATGATTGACACTCTAATATGTGCTTTGCTTCCTTGATGAGCCTAACACGCCAAAGTAATTCCTTAAAAGGTGATTATTAAATTATCGTTAACGGCTAACTATTTCCGTTAGAGCAATGGATCAAATAACCGGCAATTTCCAGATAATCCTGGGCGTTAAGTTATTTCAGTTCATTTATGCATGAGATCACGTAATGTTGAGAGGTCGAATTAGTGTCATGCAAGGCATACGTGCACACGGCCGGCTACTAGAGTGATTATAAGAAAGAGGTTGTATATGTTATGGCATACATCCATATTCTAATCTCCATTAAGTCCACTTTTACCGAAGAACGCTAGTAAGTTATCCATTCGGTGAAAGCATAACATCAAACAAAATTCGAACAATATAATCAGGCTAGGACAAATTGATTTTGACTCCTGTTTTCTTAGTTGATTCAAGCAAATGATGTGACTTTGGAAGAGTCGAGGAGAGTACAGATTTATGAATGTGTAGTATACATACGTTTTACTTCTTCCATTGGCTAGATAGACTCTCCACAGCTAACATGTACAAGGTTATTCCGACAAATGATACAATATGAATGAAGAACATCTATTAAGCGTGTGCATATTAATCATAAATCATCCTTAGATTTGAGATAAACAATTCTATAAGATCGCGAGGCACGCAAAAGTTTAGCAAATAGTTCATTTGGTATATAAACATATAAATGAAGCCATGGAGTTTTAAAGCTCCAAATTGTCTTTATTAATCTCACATAGATAGAACAACCACACTCGTACTGAAAACTGGATCAAGCATAAAATGTAAAGACTTAAGGATTTTGGGTCTCTTAACAAGAACTTAATTAACTCAAAGCATCTTAATCTCTTGGCCTACATATAATTGTAGGTTGGAAGTCCCAATTGGTTCATGAGCTCTTCATACTTTTGCTGTTGTTCCACATACACCTCTGTTAGCTCGTCCTTCTCTTTCTTCAATTGCACATATTCAGCTGCATCAAATATCGGTCAATTACATATTTTTAATTTCTCCTGCGATAAGCGTGCACGCAAAGAGAGAGAAAGAGAGAGGACCTTGTTTGGATTCGATTTTATGAGAAAAGAAACCGATTTTTCGCTTTAATTTGTCATTTTCAACT
Source organism: Syzygium aromaticum (assembly GCA_024500025.1). Classification (NCBI taxonomy): domain Eukaryota; kingdom Viridiplantae; phylum Streptophyta; class Magnoliopsida; order Myrtales; family Myrtaceae; genus Syzygium; species Syzygium aromaticum. Next base: position 3,234,661 of record CM044886.1, on the reverse strand, counting down.
TGGAATAAATAGTACTGCCGTTCCCAATAGTACATCGTCACAGAGTCCTTTCCTATGTTGGCCTGTATACATCAAACAAGAGAAATTCAAAATCATTAGATACCTGTCATCTTCATCACTTCGAATGTCAAATCTTGAGAGCACACTAAATGAACATAAATTGATGGAGTAATCATATCGATAACTAACTTCAAGAGATTTCACTATCCGTTCCATTTGTATTATTTGAGAAATCTCTTTGGGACGAAAGATTTCACTGTATTGCCTGCTGGCCAATGTCCTGAAAAACACAAAAACAAAAGAAAATTGAAAAAAAGTCACCACTTTTTTTTTGAAAGGCACCACGTTATGTGCTAAGAATTGGAATATTAAGAGAACCGAAAATTGAATATCTCTCCACTGTTTTTGCCATTTCTGTGTTTCTTTTTTTTTTTTTTGCCCGTTTCTTTTCCGACCAGCACTTTCAAATGATATGTCTAGGTCAAGAAAATGGGCATGGTTATCCATGCTAACATTTTGGAACACGTTTAAAGGTTTTACATTTACAAGCACCTCTTACGCTTCTGAGGGTTGATATTAGGGTTTTGTGAGCTTTGGCCTTCCATTCTCTGGCTTGTTGAAGATAATGGAGGCATCCCTAGGGAAATGATTCTCTCCTTCTTGTTGTTGGAGTCGTTGTTGAAGCTCTCCATTAACCACTTCAACAAAAAGATTGCCCTATAACAATGAACAATAAGTTAGCACGAAAGAAATAAGTCTCACGACCATTCTCAAAAAAGAGCAAACTAGTTAGCCAGAGACACTGGGATTTGCTAGCCACTCACACTAGTTACGAAAAATTAAAGAGAGAAATATGAAAGCAGTGAGCATCTAAGTGGGTTCGCCCTCTTATTTATAGGAGAAAGTAATGAGTCTTAAGCTACCTGGAATCTGTGTGATTGGTAGGTGCCCATCTCCTGTGCATTTTCCAGTACTGCATGATATATTGATGGTTTAGTTTCCTTTTCAAAAAAGGAAGAACTTTCCATTTCTTTCGAAAATCCCTCATGTACCCCCGCATCACAACATGAGTTCTTGGTCATTTTTGTCACTATAGCATGGCCAAAATTGGCATGCATGCTGTGAAAACTCCATTTTTGGAGTTACCAAATTTGCCTTGAATACATCTATAAGAGAAATTGTTATCAATGGGAATTAAAAGGCTGAGCCAAGAAGGGAATTTTAGGAAATATCATTTTGGGAAATATCTATGAGGAGGCTTCCACTTTTTTGGTTTGAACTTGAATTTGGATGCTTATAAATTGGCCATCCTTGTTACTTGCCTCAATTGACGTTGCAGAAAATGAAAAGAATATGCAGTCTAATAGTTCATGTCGGATTCGGGGGATGATACTTTCAGCTCTCTCTTCTCAAAATCAAGCTCGTGAATGAAATCGTCAAAATTGGAAAATCGTTTATCCTTTCACCAATAAGATGTTTTTGAAAAATTACCAAAAAAATCCTAAACCTATTATACTTTTGCCAATTAAAACTTAAACCCTTTGATTATGCTAATTGAGTTTTAAACATTTTTACATTTTGTTAATTGAGTCTATCCAGCCAATTTTGCTGGAAACCGCTAACGGATATGCTAGCCATCCTAAGTAATATGACCAACGCTAACACGGATAATTTTAATATTTTCTTTTCGATTTTGTTTTTTTTGTTATCTTCTTTTTTCCTTCTTTTTCTTTTAATTGTAGCCGGTGAGTGTCATGGCCTTTGCTCGGATCTATGCAATGCCATCATGGCCACGAGAGAGGCCAACCTCGCCTAACTCTAGGCAAGGGGGCCTCGCCTGAGGCTGCGATAGTATGGGCGAGGGCCTGCAACCCTCCCTTGCTGCTGGCAAGGGCTTCACATGGCAAGACCCTCACCTATCGAAAAACAAAAAAGAAGGAAAAGAGAAGAAAAAAAGAAACTTTTTTTTGAAAGAATATTGAAAAAATATTAAAATTGTCTACATCTGCGCTAACTATATCACGTAGAGCAACTGGTGTCCACGTTAGCGGTTTCCAGCAAAATTGGCTTGATGAACCTAATAGTCAAAAAGTATTGGCAAAATTAAAAGTTTGTGAGTGAATTGGTAAAGGTATAATAAGTTTATGACTTTTTTGATAATTTTCCCAATGTTTTACTATGCATAGTTTGCTATTCTATCTATTTTTATATAGCCACAAGTTGATATTTACGCATACACTTTCTATTAAGTAAGTAGTTGATCTAGCACCATGGCCATGCATAGGCCCGTCCATGCCTCACAGGTCTCAAGTGATGATAAAACCATCACCGCCATCGAGCTGAGAGAGAGAGAGACAGAGAGAGAGAGAGAGAGAGAGAGAGAGAGAGAGAGAGAGATAAATTCTAAGGGTGATTGGTTCCCAGTCCAGTCCGATTCCAAGGTGGAACCGGGAATCGGACTGAGAGAACTGGTTCCCAATTTTGGGAACCACAAACCGGACCGATTGGTTCTAAAATCGGGAACCAGACTGGACCGCCGGTCCGATCCGATTCTGGTCCAATTCAATGGAACCGATCACTTAGAGTTTAATTTTTTTTTTAGTTAAACAGTTAAGGTTTGGTTCACATTTTACTAATTTTTGTCAATGAATTTATGTCAATGAAGTTCACTTTTAATTCATAATTTACTAATTTTTGTCAATGAATTTATGATAATGAAGTTCGTTTAGAGTTTAGTTCATATTTTATTAATTTTTTAAAGAAAAAATAACAAAAATATATATTAAATAGTTGGTCCGGTTCGGTCCGGTTCCCCCTTGGAACCGGGAACCGGACCACCCGAAAACCGGTTCCGCTTTTAGGAACCGGGAACCGGACTGATAGTCCCAAGAACCGGACCAAACCCGTCGGTTTGGTCTAATCCCGGTTTAGGCGGTCCAAGTTGCTCACTCCTATATACAAACAATTGCTTATAAAAAAATATTTCCTAAATCATTATGTTTCTGTGAAACAAATAGAGCATAAACCTTAAATTTTATTGAATCATACTCGGTCCTAGATCAATTTTGATGAAGTAAACGTAAGCTGCGTTTGGTTCGGCTTTGCAAATGAGCATTGGGAAAATGCAAATTGTGTTTGGTAAAAAATCATTTGTAAAGCTACTTTGGGCTAAATAGTATTTGGTAATTTTTTTTTCGCAAAGGGCTTTTGGGTTTAATTTTTATTTTTTATTAAAAAAATAAAAAAAAATCAAACCTTTTGCCAACTCCAGTAAAGGACTAAGGCCGCCGGCAAGCTAGATTTGGCGTCAATGGCCGTTGCCCAAGGTCGTGCCACCGATGTGGGTTGCGCGACCCAAGCAATCGCCGGCCCAATCTAGCCTCATCAGCCCTCACCACCCGTCCTCATGCAAAGTAAATGAACAATAACAACGAGAGATAAAATTGGAAAATTAAAGAATTGGTAAGGATAGTTTGTGAAGAAAAAGACTAATTTCAACATTCGATCAAATGCTGAAAGCTCAATGCTGGTTCAAGTTAGCATTTAGCCGAAAGCCCCTTAGGAGAGCTTGCCAAATGCCCAACATTTCCCCAAAAGGCTCTGGAGACCAAAAGCTCTTCGGGAAAGTTGAACCAAACGCACCTTTTAGTCCTATTCGTGGTCTATGTGCATTGTTAGTATATGTAGAAGAGTTCTAGACTTTGACGGCAGTTGTCTCATATAAGAAAAAATAGAATAAATGGAAATTAACTTCACCAAATATTATTTTACAGCTCAATCATCAGCTGAATTAAAATTCATTTTCTATGCAAAAATGGCAAAATCAAGTATGACCTGTATAACCGCCCAAAGAAGACTGCAAAAGGACCCAATGACAAGAGAGGATGGCATTGCTTCAGATTGATTGTTGAACAAGAGAAACAAAGCATCCCAAATGAAGGAAACAACTTTCTCGGACCTTATTGTCCCATGTCACAGTTCAAAAAAGCTGCACCACCACTCTGGTGGATTCTGAGCTTCAAGCGCAAGACAATGTCTCTCAATCTGTTCCCACAAAACAAAGAATCTATTTATCTGCCATCTTCTTGGGTCACTGTAAGTTTTGATGTTATTCTTTCAATCCATTCGAGTGGAAAAAGAGAATGTCATGGGAATCCACTTCAAAGGATCCAGTTGCACACTTCGCATCGTCCGATCCTTCCTCTTGGTCGCTGCCCGGAGATGCTGAAAAGGACCACTTTATCTTCGTCAAAGACATGAAAGTAGGAAGAAATGTCTATCAGAGAGAGAGAGGGATGCTTTGCTTGCATCTGCACAAAAAGCGCACAAGACTTTGCCTCATTGGCTTCTGTTCACATGCTACAAGAACAAATAAGCATTGCAAAGTCTTCCCTTCCAATACAGAATTCCTTGTATTGATTCAGGAAAGCCATTTGAAAAGAAAAGAAAAGGTAAAGCGGGCGAACAGTCACTGCCGGGGATTTCAGAGAATGGAGAATCTAATCAAGCAGAGAAGGTAACTCAAATACCAGGCCTTATATCTCAACGTTTGGCGCTAGACCTTTTATGATCATACCCGCTTTTATCATTTCCTCTGTTGAACTGAAGTTTCTTCCCCTTCTTACGGTTAAAAGGCAAGAGAACTATCACACGAGATCCATATAAATTCATAGCAGAGATTGATTATAGTACATCTAGCTTCGTCGAAGATGGAAAAGAGAAAATAATAAAGAGTGGCTTATGTTAAGTGTCTGCATCGAGCATAGTTTTGTGCTGCCATTGTTCTTGTCCATTAGCAGACTAACTGCCTTGCAGAGTAAGGCTTTTGGACCCTAAGGAGGAAGAGGTCAGCGGGAGCAGACAAATCAGAACGGTACAGCAACAAACGGATTCTTCGAAAGGAGGTATTCATGTCTTTTACGTGAGCAGTCCTAATTTACATGCACATCGTTCAGACCAGAAAAAAACTATTGAGTACGCTAATGAGGTTCGATACCCGAATGGTTCTCACATTAATTGGCATCTTACACAGGAACTACAATAATCAGAAGAAAGGTTGAGACCCACATAAAACCTACAGTCTATATTACTACCGGCAACATTTTGAGCAATGAATTAGTCATCACATCATGGGATTTTTTGCAGATCAGAAGACACAGAACTGGTTCACGAGGCAGTTTTCTGGCCAAATGAGTAGGGATTATGACTATGGGGACGGCGAGTATGCAAGTGCAGTCGCAGCCGCTGCATTTGCTATATGTTCCCTTGAAGAAAATGAGGTAGGAAAGAGAACAAAGATGAGAGAAGACTTCGCATCCTCCCAGAATAAGATTAAGAGCAAAATGGTCGATATGAAGACGGGACCAACAACTGCCAAAAAAGTAACCATGGGATCCTCAAACTTGGAAGCGGAAGGTAAGGTCAATTCTCCCCAAATCATTACCACATTCTCTTCACTGTTGATATTAATCTTTCAAGGGACTAAAACTAACGTACCATGGAAAGCTTCCGCGAAAAAGTCACCATCTACTTCCATTTTTCCAAAATTGAACGAGAACCGATCAAGACATAGTAGAAAGGAAGATAAAGCAGATGCCTGGGAGAGAGCTCAGATTGAAAAGATTAGAAAGAGGTGAGCTTCCATTATCAATTGTCAATATAATTTGGTATTCAGTAATGATGAAAATTCGACCCTATACGAACGTAAAACTTCCAGCTGCACAGCAAACACACCACTACGCTAGTTTCATAGCCATCTCAAATTTCAGGCATGAGATTATGAAGTCCAGCATTTTTGCATGGGAGAAGGAGAAGAAAGCAAGAGCCAAACGTTCTTTTGAAAGGAAAAGGGTACGGTGACATCTTAAGCTGTGATATTCTCAAACTAACGAAGGCTGATAATGTCAAAGCCCTAATGATGCTATCCCAATTGTAGAATGAGCTTGAGCAGAGAAGGTCAAGAAATCAACAGCATTACCAATATAAGGTAGCAAGATATGATCAGGTCGCACGTGAAGCAAGGGCACAAGCAGAGGAGAAAAGAAGAACTGAAGAATCTCAAGTTAAGGGGAAGGCAAAGAAGATCAGATCAGGAGAAGCTCCTGTCATATGTTTCTGCTTCTAAGTCCACTTAATATGCACAACAAGATTCACTTGTGGATTGATTATAAGCAAATACTTAACGTATTAGTGGGTCGTTTCAATTGTATTCTATAAAGTTTGAACTCTGATGCAGAATAGTAGTAAATCCGCAAAAGAACGAATTATGTGCCTATGAGGCCACTACTCGCACTGCTGCTTCTTCTATGGCAAACAGCCATCAACTATGTTAATCACAAGATAATCTCAGCAGACATTCAACAACAATGAGATGAAAAATGGAGGAAATATCAGATCTTTAAGCTGGCAGTAGTATTTCTGCTAAACAGGCTGAGCAAAGCTAAGCAACTTCTCATGAATAAGTGATGCGGCCATATTATAAGGTGTTTGAGTATCCTGGATTCAATCAGAGAAGCAGAACAAACGAAGTTTGGTTAACAGCAACATTTTGGTTAAACTCAGCTAGAAATTGTTAGGTAGCACACGAAAGTTGCCGGTACATGCACAAAAGACGCTAAAGATGGGTCATCTGGAGAAGGACCATGGTGACATAAAGTTTCCTCCTGTAGCACTCACAAAAGATTGGAACAAGCAGAGATAAGTAGGTCACCGCCCCACAATAATCTTGACATAGTGAATATCCTTGAATGTCTGGTCATCACTATGATGGCTGCTATGTCACTGCAGAGTGCAGACAGAGAGTCCTTCATAACTCAAAAAAGCCAACTGGCAGCATCATGATCTGTGAATAAGTTGTGTGACAAGCACAACAGTACACAGAATACCAGGATATGCCAGTTGAGATTGATCAAGCACAGTCAAAATCACATTAGGATTGCCGAAGATGGATCCTTTATTCTGCAGCTCCCAAACAAGACCACAGTCATCATGTCAGCAAATGCTTTGAGCATTATTACATGTCCTCTGTTGCAAACCAAACAACAGACCAATAGGGGTACATGAATATACAAACAAGAGGTACATAGAGTGCAAAAACAATCATGTTTAAAATTCTAAGAATTCAGAAGGGAGAGTTAAATCCACAATCCAATCAAGTTGCATTCTTTCTATACACATGACAACCTGATCAACAATAGGTGTCAAAACTATAGAATTCACACCAGACACTTTCTCAGCTCAATTAGCCAGTCTTGAGATATAGTTCGCATGCCACACAAGAACAAAAGAAGATATCTTTAGATCCTTATGTACAATAAAACCATGGAACTAAAACCTAAACAGAACCAGAACAGTTCAACAGGCAGTGACTGTGGCCTTTGGTTTGGTATCTTGAAGGGAGATCACAGTTTCAAAAGCACCAACCAACGCTTTCACCTTACTCTTCCTTGTCTCAACAAGCTTACTAGCTGTTTCTTCAATCACATTATTAAACAAACTTTGCGCGTTTTCTCTCTTCTCCACATGTCGGTGCTTCAAGACGATTTTCTCAGATTTAATACTCTTCAACTCCAGAGAATCAATGTCTTTTCTTCTAAAGATTTTTCTTCCTGCATCACCCTTACCAATTTGGCACTCGCCAAGTAGTCTTGGTCGTCGAAACCTGAGTTTCCTTGGAGGAACGACATTCTCAAGTCGAGGTTCTACCACCTTCCCTCTCCTGAAGGGTAGATTTTGGGGCTGGCAATTTTTGGCTTCAGAGCTGCCTGTGCTGACCCTGTTGGGCCTATTTGTGTTTGAACGAGCCCCTGGATTCCCCTTTTCTGCTGCCTCCTGCTCAGATGGAGTATCACCATTGGTAGACTTTGATGTCGATGGAGATGGTGTTAAGCGCAAGGATGAAGATGAAGGAGATTGATTAACCTGTCTTCCAATTCTTCTCGTGTTTTTCGTATCAGAGGATGGAGGTAATTTGGCCAAACCACATGCATTTACTGAGCGTCTTAATTTATTCTTCCCTGATGATGGACGAAGTTGAGGGCTAATCTTTTCATTTGATCTTCTTTCTTTCTCTGCATTAGGACTCTCATCCAAAGTATGGAGGCTATTCTCAGTGGTTCCTGCCATTTTATTTCCAACATCTGCCACTGCAAAATCAGAAGTCTGTTCAGTCTTATCCTCGCAATTGGAAACCTTAGGCTTAGCTTTACTGATACTGCAGTCTTTCTGATTGGATGCTAATTTGCTGTGCTTATAGTTTCTCGTTTCCCTGTTTGAGCCTCTTCTGCTAGAACGCTCGGGAGCAATGGATGCCGTACTTGGCAAGATCTTTTCCTTCTCATTCACAGAGACCCTTGTTGCTTTAGTGCTTCTGATTTTCTGGTTTTTTCTGCTGCTTGAACTCTTGTGAGCAGCAACTGAAAGTGCCCCTCCAGTTTCATTGGGTACTTTATCACATGTTCCCTCTTTAGCATGAGTAGATGGACTTGGATGAACAGAGTTTTCCTTCAGGCCGGCAGCAAAATCTCCAGTGACATCTGGATCCTCTGGCTGTTGAAAGGAGACATCTCTGTCTAGAGTTGACAAAGAATCATCTCTCTTCACAATGACGGACCTAGAAGATTCATCAACAGTGACTAATGATTTCTCCTTTCCTTCCAACGAAGCACTGGTCTTCCCCTGGTCATAGAGATCAGCAGAAATCGCAGTCTTCTTCACAATTACATATCCATCCTGAGTTGACAAGGAATCATCTCTCTTCACAATGACGGACTTAGGAGATTCATCAACATTGACTAATGATTTCTCCTTTTCCTCCAGAAAAGCACTGGTCTTATCCTGGTCATAGCGATCCCCAGAAAAGGCAGCCTTCTTCACAATGACATCTCTATCTTGAGTTGACCAGGAATCATCTTTCTTCACAATGACGGAGTCAGGAGATTTGTCAACATTGACTAATGATTTCTCATTCCCCTCCAACTGAGCACTGGTCTTATCCCGGTTATGGAGATCCCGAGAAATGGCAGCTTTTCTTCTTGACCTCAGGTAATTAGTTGTTGCTTCAGAATTATGTTTCCTCCCATATTTGCACATATCATGGCAGGATCCCATCGAGGCTCTTAGATAACGTGATAGAATCGGTGGTTGAAGATTTGGTGCAGCCATTATTCCCGTAGAGTTTCTTCTCAGCTGAGCACATAGAGATTCAACTTTCTGCGGGATCATTACCTCATCGTGCGTTTCCCCATTTATCCTCAGAAGACAGTATATCCAACTGCCGATCTAGTGAGAAAGGCAGCAAACAGCAGGTGATAGTAAAACACTGCACAAAAAAAGGAAAAATTCAGTAAGTGAAGGTCATTGCTATAGTACGATAAAGTTCAAGTTCAAGATAGTTCAGACAGATTTGTCAACAACAGTAGCTGCCTATAAGGTCCAACTTAGGGTCGTCAAAGTGCCATAGAAATGAATCCCAAGTCTTCTTTGATTGGCCAGATATTAGTAGTTTAAAAGGCAATATCAACGGTTTTAAGTACAATACAGAAATGACAAGTACACAATCAAACATGATGTTACCGAGTGGCAAGATGCTAAAAAAAAAAGACGTGCTAAAGTTGAAATACTTTCACCATCCAAAGCCTATAGGCAACAGACAGATGGCAAGGGAAAAAAAGAAAAGAGGACTCAAATGAAGCCCGCCACTTATTCTCAAGAAATGCTTGGTGTCTTTCAATCTTTCAGTAGGACAAGGATCACTTGCTAGGAACCTAGAGAGAGAAAATAGCAGAGCAGTTCCATTCTCCTCTATCGCCCTTACTTAGTTAATTGGAATGTGTTTCCAAGAAATCACGAGATTCTTGATTTTATGAGGAAATAGAATGCATGCATCTTTGCAATCGCTTTCATGACAAATGAAAAGAAACCATGTAAGTCTGATCATAAAACACATCCCAAAAAACTCATGCGACAAAACTCATTCAACAAAGTGCAGATGGGAAAAAGAAAAGTTAGCATCTTTGGAAAAGAGAAACTAATGGAGCAGGGTAAGTTGCAATGTCACTATCATGGTTTGTCAATACCTTTAAGACCCACAAAACCCCCCATTATTTGCAAAGTGCAATATGCATGTCATTACATTGTACAATTAAAATATGCATGTATTCATAGTTCATGAGTTTGGGAAGATCACCTGGATACACTTGGTGTGGTGACCACAAACTCTGACCAGGAGCTTTCCGCAGCACTCCACTCAAACAAACTTAGGCAGATTTAGCTTGATTGAGGCTATTGTCACGACTCACTAGAGACATTAAGCAGAATTCAGATTTTGAGCACAAGCTTCAAAGCTGGCAATAAGATTATATCATACACAGACAACCACGACAGAATAAAAGAAAAGGAACAAAGAATTCCTTGATCCAAAGTCATTAACATTTTCCATAAACCAAAACGGAACTACAGACTCGTCATAGAATAACCGGATGAGTTCGGATCACAAAGAACCTGATCTCTCGAATCTGATCATATTTCTCCAACCCAAAGAACAGAGGAACAATCATAAAACCAGCAAATTTCCTCACGGTCCACTCGCACCATCATCATCCAATGAAAATTCACACGCAAGAAGCAACACTCATCTCACAGGATTCTTCAACCAACGGAAGAAAAAAAAGGCAAAGAATTCAGCTAATACAATCACAAGCCGTCGATGTGCACGTCAATATCAGGTACCCCAGATTCAAACCAAGCAATCACGACTGACTCATTACGAACCAAGCAATTCTCAGGCCAAAGGCACCTAGACGCATCCAAGAAAACAACATCCGCACGTACCAACAACGAGATCAATCCGGTGAACCGGAGACGAAGACCAAGAAACGTCTAAAAAGGGTCGCAGGCTCAATCCCAGAATCGGATTCCAAACAGGAAAAAGAAGAACAGACCGAAAGTTCAAAAGGGTAACTTCAGGCGCAGAATTCAGAGACGGGGCAGGGGAGCAAGAAAAGAGAAGAAGAAAGAAACGGCTAAAAAGGGTCGCAGGTTCAACCCAAGAATCGGGTTCCAAACAGGAAAAGAAGAACAGAGTGAACGTTCAAAAGGGTACCTTCAGGGGCAGAATTCAGAGACGAGGCAGGGGAGCAAGAAAGGAGAAGGAAGGAAGGGAATCTTATGACGGTGGGTTGGTGAAAAGCCGTTTTTTCTAGGTGTGTGAGGGTGGTTGTGCCTTTGGTGAGAATGCGCGTTCCTTAATGATAGCACTCCAGAAAAAGATGGGGACTCATCGCCATTCTTTCGCCAAAAAAAGGGCTAGAGAGAAGGAGAGAGAAAGAGAGAGAGAGAGAGGAAGAATAGGCACATTCTCTGATTCCAAAGGTAGTAGTTGCAGAAGCGTGGGAATGGATGACCCCGCACGGGGAGAAAAGTATTTGGTACAGTTCGATCCTCTTCCTTCATTAGAGAGAGAGAGAGAGAGACAGAGAGAGGTGTTCTCCTGAAGGACAAGTCCCTGCCAAATCGACGTTGACTTCTCGAAGTAAAGCGAACGTGCACACATTTCATGGCATGTGTATAAAAAAAACAGGGGCTATTTTTTTAAAGAAAAACTAACTTCACCTTGAATTATAATTCTGACCTAAACCTTTTCTTGTTTCGATAAAAAGAATAAATTTTTACTCGAGTTTTAAATTTGACCGTTGTGATGTGAAAATTTCAAATTATTTGGATCAGAATTGAGATTTAAGTGAAAGTTTATAATATTTTATAGAACAAAAAGGACTTGCGCTAGAATTATTACTCAGGGTAAAATTTGTGCCTTTTTTTTAATTAGACCACAGAAAAAACATGCTTAATTTCCTTTAAAAAAACCGACATTTTTAGTACAATCCCAAAATTTCTTTTTATCAAAAATAAATCATCAACTTTAAATCTAATTCCAAACATACCCGAACTTTTTTTGTCAAAAAAAAAAAGGATGCCGCTATTTCCACCTCTTATTGACTCTAACACTCCATATCATATTGATTTGACTATATTGTCCCTTGTGGATCTCATTATTGATTTAAGATTATTTCTTCCCCTCTTTTTTGTTCTTTTTTCTTTTGTTTTGATTTTATTAGGGGATGAAATTACCCATGCTTTTCTCAAACAACATCCGTTAAGGTTTAATGTAGGGTCCACTCTTGATTTAAGATTATTTCTTACCTTCTTTTCTTTTTCTTTTTTTTTTTGTTTTTTTTCCTTTTCTTTCTCCATCCAGAACAAAATTGGCATTCACCTTTTCCCAAAAAATACTATCTATGAAAAACACATGCTAACGAACTATTGCGTTAATGAGTTGATACTTTTCCTTTTTTTTTGTACTAGGAAACTATTATCAACAAAAAAAAATGCTAGGAAACTATTATTCGAAGAAAACCTAAGCATGAGTTAGAGTGAAAAGAACCATCCATCAGCTTTTGTACAAATTTCATTTGATTATAATTTTAATATGTGTCATTACATTGTAGTCTATGTATTTTTTTTTTTTTTGGGTAAAGCTGTAGTCTATGTATTTTAACTACTCAACTTTCAATATATTCGGTTAATCTATTAGTCCAATTTCCATTTACTTTTTATGCCATCATAGCATGATGTTTTAAAAGATACTTTCAAAAAAATTTTAAAATATGAAAAAGTTAAGCACGTAGAAAATTATAAGCATCCATTATTATCATGCAAATGAAAAAGAAAATGCTCCTTTTTTGGAGGAAAAGGAGAAATCATTAGTCAATGTTGACGAATCTCCTAAGTCCATCATTGTAGATAGTATTCTAATGCATACATTAGCCACAATATTAGTTTTCTGAGTAAATTATTGTAAATTTGTATTGAAAATCGAAGTAAATAATGTTGATCGTGTGGTTGTAATTGATAATCATATGGTTAATTAGTTTAATCATGACTGATTAATTGATTAATGTTGATCGTGTGGTAGTGATAACAAGCATGTGACTGAAATGGATGATCAATGGTGGATCTTATGCTTGGACATCGATCTTGTGGCTTGATAATGGATCGTGTAGTTAATCATGGCTAATCTTGGTGTATCATGGCGATTTGTGACTAAATAATAACGTTTGATGTGGTTATTATGAGTGCGATTCATGACATGTTTGTTCGTAGGAAAATTGCATGTCATAAACACTCTGCATTGGCTAATTAAGAAAGATGAAAATTGACAATAAATGATTGTTTACATGCATGGTCATGACAAGTTTCGTCTAGGTGAGAGTTCTAGATGATACCCGGTAAGAGTTCAGATGCCGTCTAGGTGGGGGTTTTAGACGTTGCCGATCACGGTGAAGGCTAGATCAATGCTCCATATTGAAATGCCATTGGGTATTCGGCTTGCTGAGGGTGTTCGATCCCCAATGTTGTCTCGCCCGAAATAGCGAGGTGATGCCTGGCGAGACCGGAAGATCGGCGAGGGTTCGGTATGACCCGAGAGATCGTTAATAATCTGGACAACTGTGAGTGTTATTTGCATTAAGGAATCCTTTGCATTCAAGAGTGATATTTAAGCATGTCTGGATAATTAACTGTCGATATGCATGTTTATACAATGCCATAATTTGTTTGTGTGTCGGTGAGCATATGTGGTATGATGATACCGTTGAGTGTTCGTTAGAACATATACTATGAATTGCAAGTTGATTATGCCAAGAAAAGGTTTTGCTATTAAGTTACCATAATAGATAGGATTGATAAGGGTGTAGTTTTGAAAAAAAGTTGTTCGAAATGCAACGAGTGAGGAAGAAGTGGTTAGGATAATTTTTTTTTATTTTGGTATTGAAAGGGGCAAAGCCTAGAAATTACAATATAACTTGTCTAATGAAACTTGAGCCAACCTAATCTCTTATCAATGGAGGAAGCAACCAAAAATTTATTTAAAAGGGGTGTGGGTAGTTTTGTATTTTAGTAAATTGAAACAAAAGAAAACGAAGAAAAAAGGTAAGAAATAATCTTAAACCAAGAGTGGGACTCGCAAGAGATAATGTAATTAAATCAATATGAAAGGGGGTCAGGAGCCAATAATGCGAGAAAAAAATAATTAACTTTAACTCTAGTACCTAATCTGCACCAAAACAAATTGCTAATTTTAAATTTAGTCTCAAATCTATCCCCCATTAACTTTTTGTCCAAAAATCGCCATCGGTTGTTTGATATGGCATTTTCACGTCAATAATAAATCCAAATCAGCAAGGTGACATTGAAAATTATAAGGTTAATATCACAAAAAACCCCAAACTGGTACACATGTGACAATTTTACTCCAAACTTTTTTTTTACCACCAAAAACCCCAAATCGGTATACATGTAACAATTTTACCCCAAACACATCCTAAAAAACCCCAAATTGATACACTTGTGACAATTTTACCCTGAACATATCACAAAAAATCGCAAACTGGTACAAATGTGACAATTTTACCTTAAACTAAAATTTTAATATTATTATTTTTTATTTTTTTTGTATTGTCTTTTCTTTTTTTTTATTCATCTTCAACTTCTAGTCGGCCGCCAGACCAGCGACCGGCCAAAGGCGAAAGCTAGCGAGGTCGGCCTCGCTGGCTGTTGGCGAGGGCCCCCCTCGTCAAATCCGACGAGAGCGGCCCTCGCCTGAGTCGAGCGAGGGCGGCCCTCACTGGCGTCGGGTGGCCCTTGCCGGCGTTGGGTGACCCTCGCCGGCGTCGAACGAGAGCTATCCTCGCTTGCCCAAACTCGGGCAAGGGCCGACCTTGCCTGGGTGGGCAAGGATAGCCCTTGCCCGATGCCGGCGAGGGCTACCCTCACCAGATTTGGCGAGGGCAGCCCTCACTTGAGTCGGGCAAGGGTGGCCCTCGCCCACACCGGCGAAGCCAACCTTGCCAGTTTTCGCCTCTGGCCGATCGCTAGTCCAGTAACCGACCAGAAGTTGAAGATGAAGAAAAAATAATAAATAATAAAAAAATTCGAAAAAATAAAAAAATAATATTAAAAAATTATTAGTTCGGAGTAAAATTATCACTGGTGTACTAATTTGAGGTTTTTCGTGGTTAAAAAAAATAGTTGAGGGTAAATTTGTCACGGATTTACCAGTTTGGAGTAAAATTGTTACATGTATACTAGTTTGGGGTTTTTGGTGGTAAAAAAAAAGGTTTGGGGTAAAATTGTCACATGTGTACCAATTTGGGATTTTTTGTGGCAAAAAAAAAGTTCAGGATAAAATTGTTACACATGTACTAGTTTAGAGTTTTTTGTGATATTAACCCAAAATTATATCCAAAACGAAACCTTTCTTTATAATGCAAATTTGGTTAAGGAAAAAATTTTTTTGTCTAAAAAAAAATCAAGAACTTTCAATTCCTTCTCCAATCTATCCTCGTTGACCCTTCGTCCAAAAATCGTCATTAGTTGTTGGATAACAAACCCACGGTGATGTTGAATACTATTTCTAAAATGAAATTGTTCATTGATATGAAAATTAGGGAAATTAGAAACGACTATGATGATTTTTGGACGGAAGGCTAACGAAGGCATATTTGGAACTAGAGTTAAAGTTGGTAATTTTTTTAAACAAAAAAAGTTTGGGGTAGATTTAGGATTGGACCAAAAGTTTAGGATTTCTTTAGACAAAAAAAAGTCAGGGCGAGATTTGGCACTGGACCTAAACTTTGGGGTGCTTTTAAGGGAATTAGGCCCAAAAATTAATATTTTAAAAATACACAATTATTTATTTTGAAACATTTAAATTGCTAAATAATAAAATGAAATTAGTGGTAATTACACAATTCAAAGAGATTGTATACGTGAATAGATAAAGATATTTCAAAAAATTTGATTTTTTTCAAAAATATAGTTGTACGATAGAAAAGATGCAAACTTTAAGGCTCCGTTCGTTTGGCAAAAAATATTGTGTTTTTGGAAAATATTTTCCTGGAAGTCATTTTCCTGTAAAATGTTTTTCTGAAACATAATTTTTTGGTGTTTGGCAACCAATATGAAAAAGTTTCGAAAAATATTTTTTGCCGGCGGTGACGGTGGCGGACGAGTGGCGACCGACGAGTGGCGGCTGGCGACCGGCGGCGGCGATGGCGGCCGCCGGCGACCGGCGGCGGGCGGCAACCAGAGGGGGAAAGAAGGAGTTTGGCGGAAAATAATTTCTGCATTTTAGAAACGGAAGTCATTTTTCATAGATTTATGTTATTTTGTGAAGGGGGAAAGAAAATATTTTCCCACAGAAAACGTTTTCCACCCCTCGAACACCAGAAAACCCGGAAAATATTTTCCAGGATAATATTTTCCGCCAAACGAACGGAACCTAATATGTAAATATGCAAGAGATAAAAAAATAATTGTTAACTTCAAATATGTCATTTGTAAACTAAACGATCACATTTATTTAGGGAAGAGAAAAAATTGGAATCTCTTAAAAGCAGGTGATCGCTTTTGTTTTATATGACATAACAATATAAATTGCTCACATATAAGGCACGACCATAAACATGATTTTTGACGACGTAAATGAATTAAATTAGAATTTATGGTGTATTTTCACCTGGTGTAATGGTTTATGTTGATTCACTATATCATGATCACTCGGCTTTCGCGCCCGATATTCACAATTTTGTTTCAAGCATATATATGCCATTGACTTACTACTCCACTTTAGATGATTCATGCTGTTTTAGGGTGCGCACAACAATCATTCTGTGCCCGAGAACCATTTCTACTCAGAAATGATTCTTTTTTATTCTATGCCCATAAACAATTTCTGAGTATTTGAAGACGTTTGGTAACTGTCCAAAATTTTTATTTCTAGGATAAAAAAGAACAGAATTACGTTTGCTAACTACACAAAAAAAAATTTTATTAATAATATTTTATATTATTATTTTTTCTTTCTACCCTTCCTTTCTTTGGCCATGGCCGGTTGCCGGCGCCGGCGACTAGCCATAGGCCAGGGCATCGCAGCCCTCACCACAGCCTTGGCCGCATGCCTCACCGCCGGCCTCGCCTAGATCGGGCGAGACCGAGCCTTGCTATCGCGACCCACGGCGAAGCCGACCTCACCTAGATCAGGCGAGGCCGAGCCTCGCCGTGGGTCGCGACGGCGAGGTCGGCCTCGCCTAGATCGGGTGAGGCCGAGCCTCGCCGTCGCGACCCACGGCAAAGTCGACCTCGCCATGATCGACTGTGAACCGCCGCTCCAAGGCGGCGAGGGTCCAGCCCTCACCCACACCTTCGCCGGCGGCCGACGAGGGCCGTGACGCCCTTGTCGGCCCTGGGCTATGGCCGGTCGTTGGCGGCCGGCCGGCCGCTGGCGATTGGCCTAGCCTAGAGAAGAACAACTCAAAAAGAAGAAAAAAAAAAGAAAAAGAAAAAAAAACTCATTCTTGTGCCGAGAAACAATAAGCAACTTTTTTTAACTTCTTCTTTCCCTTCCAAAACTGTTTCTGGGCACAAATTTTTGCAAAAATGTGCCCGGAAACAAAAAGTTTACCAAATGCATTTCTGTTTCCAAACTATTTCTGGGAACAAAAGAACAAAAATTTTCATTATCTGGCACGTTACCAAATGGGCCCTTAGGGTCGTTTGTAAAGCGATCATTGTAACTTTTTTGAGACTCCTTCAAAAGTCAAAATGACTTTTCTAAAGAGTCATGCACGAAAAAGTTGAGATGCATCACGTTGCGCATGACAACCATTCTATGCCCGAGAACAGATTCTGGTCAGAAATGATTCTTTTTTATTCAGTATCCAGGAACAATTATTAAGCATTTGAAGGCGTTTGATAACTGCCTAAAATTTCTATTCTTAGAATAGAAAAAGAATAGAAATGCGTTTGGTAAGTGTTGATACCTAAATTTTGGTAAACCATTTAGTGAATAATTGCATAGAAAATTAGGAATCAGCACCGACTCCTAAACAAAAAATATCAAGTAAATTGCATATAGATATCAGGAGCATTTCATTAACAGTTAATTAGGCCCATATAGTTTGCATATCTATCAGACCGATGGCGAATAGGTTCGAGCGAATGGTTCCAAGCTCAATGGAATAAATTGGATCAAGCCCGTGCGAATTGAAGATTCAGCCAAACCCATTATTCCCTAAAGTGGTTAAGATTAACACGTGCGTTGCGCATGTGACACATTGGATTATGGCATATTGAGATAATATCGTGAAAATCTTTTGGTCACGTGATTATTTGAAAAAACGAATATGGAAAAAGAGCAAAGTTGATTAATTCAACATGGGCAGAGGAACAAAAGAAGAAAAATAAGAAAGTGGATCAGGAAGATTCTGAAGCCACGATTGAAAGGGGGTGAGAAGCAAAGAAAATTGATTTTTGCGCATGCAGGGAAAGAAAATAACAAAAGAGGGAAAGAAGCAAAGGGAATTTGGTCAGCATGGGGGCATATATTCAGAATAATATATTGGACGTCCAAGAAGAAGCAAGAGATAGACGGGGAGACCAAAAAATTGATATCCTCGGCCACTCTTGACAAAGAGAAAAAACACGTGAGGTTAGACAGAGAGAAGAGGTCTCTTGGCGGAACACCTTCGGGTGGAGACTCTTTCTTCGGCGGCACCCCTATTCCAGTCGACGGCCGCTCCTTCTACAACAGCGAGTTGTTCTGATCTGCCCCGCGGGCTCGATGTCGACCTTGATGACGATGCTGTTCACTGCCCGATGACAAAGCATCCTTGTCGACCCCTACTGACGAGCAACTAGCCACCTCGGGCCCGAACATCCTACACCAACAAATCAGCGTTCCCGTAGCTTTGGTGCTTCATCGAACTGCCCCCGTGAACTTCCGTCTGACGCCAATGAAGTCCCAGCGTTGTCAAAGCAACTATTTGTCAACTCCAGCAGCTTCCCAGACGTTGTTCTTCCAATATTAGTGCCCCTCAAGCAAACCTCAAGCAAAGCCACTGCACCAATAATCATCCTTCACCGAAAGTTCCACCAATCAAGAAAGCAAGCCCACTTCCAAATCAGGTAGTCCCTCAGCCACTAGTCGGCTGAGTATACGTTGGTCGATTGTCCGATCATCCGTATACCACTATCCCGACGCCATCGTTTCGCCGCCGCGCCGCCGCTCTCGACGCACTGCCGATCCGCAATCCCGATCCGCGCGATTCAAATTTAGAAATAAATCCGCAAATCAGGTAAATATTTTATCCTTATTCGATTTAAATATTTTGTTGCTTAATTTGTGCTTATTGATATCTAATTTTGCATATTTGAATAATAGGCATTATTCCAATTAGGATTTTATTTTATTTTATTTTATTTTATTTTATTTTTTGAAATCTCGGATATCTATTACATTTCAAACTTGGATAAAATTTAGAATTTTTGAAATCTTTTGAATATATCCAAGATATTTAAAATATCGAGAATATTTCAAGATGTGATCAATTAGGAAAATTTCCTAATCCGCAACCGCACACGTGGAAATAAATCTATCCATCAGGCTTTAGATAGAGTTATTTCCATAGCGGGTATTTTGAATTTTAGGATCGATCTGTCAGGCTTCAGATCGAAACTTAATTCAAAAGATTTAGCGGTTATTATTATTATTATTTTTACTTGATTTTAATTTCGAATTTTGATTTAAAAAAAATACCAAAAGATTACTCTGGAATAGGTTAATTTCTTTAGTTTAAAATTGCGTGTTTAGATAATTGGCATTTTTAATTCCGAATTTCATTAAAAAAATAAAAATAATAATATGCCCGTCATTAGAAATAAGTCACGTCGTCGCATGACATATAATTTACATGTTAGGTTGCATTAATCGCATGTCAATTTTTGCACGTCATTACATATAGGTTAGCTTTCATTTAAATAAGTGAAAATAAAAAATTTCTACACCTTTAAACTCTAAGTCAGGATTTATCAAAATTGCTAAATTGAGTATTTTTCTTGAAATTGGTACCGAAAGGGCGTTAGGGAATCTAGCGTAACCAAGTCCCCGAATCTATAATTTCTGGTTCGCAGGAATAAAATAGTACTCCCGCTATTTTATTTAGGTTTCTAATCAACCTACCTTAAATGATTAGTGGCGACTCCTATTGAAAATATTTGCATGCTCATAATTGGACCTAAGTTGCGATTTGGTAGAGTTTGGGAGAACTCGAGCTAGGTTAGTTAATTTAATTGATCTAGTAATCCATTAGCCTAAGATCGAAAACACGATTTTTTTTTTGGGTCGCGACAGTAAGTACACAAAATTTCTTTTTATTAATAATATTTTGAATTTTTTAAATATTTTTTTCTTTTTTTTTCTTGGCCATGGCTGATCGCTGGCGACTAGCAATAGGCCAGGGCTGGCGAGGGCATCGCGACCCTCACCACCGCCTCACCTTGGCTGGGCGAGGCTTGACCTCACCTAGATCTGGCGAGGCTGACCTCGCCAGATCTGGCCAAGGCCGACCTCGCTGTCGCCGGGGGGCGGCGAGGGCCACCCTTGCCGGCCTTGGCTGGTAGCCGGCCGCCGACGGTGGGCGGGAAGAAAATGAAGAACAAATAAAAAAAAAACATCAAGAAAAATCAATTCCGAAAAAATTGTTCTAGAATTAAGAAACTACTTTTTTTTACTTATTGATTATGTTCCAAAATTGATTCTGAAATTAATTTTTTGCAAAATTGTGCCCAGGCACAAAAATTTTAACAAACGGATTTTGGTTCTCAAACTGATTCTGAGAACAAAAGAACATAAATTTTTACTATCTTGCACATTGCCAAACGGGTGTATTTTCACCTGTTGTAATGATTTCTGTCGATTCACTATATCATGATCACTCGGCTTCCGTGCCTGATATTCACAATTTTGTTTGAAGCATATATATGCCATTGACTTACTGCTCCACTTTAGATGATTCATGCTGTTTTAGGGTCGTTTGCAAAGCGATCATTGTAACTTTTTTGAGACTTCTTCAAAAGTCAAAATGACTTTTCTAAAGAGTCATGCACGAAAAAGTTGAGATGCATCAATGATAAAGAACTAGGTTTGATGGGCTTCGAATTGACTGGCCCACGCTTCCTTCATTTCTGAGAAGCGTAGACTGGGCCTGACTCTGCTTGAGCCCATAGCTTTGTGTTAATTTTGGTATGACATCAACACTCAGCAGTGACCTTGGACTTAAGGCTTATCTAGAGAGAGATTCATCTTCAGAAGTAGCCATATTTTTCTAGCGGGACTTGATAAATGGACAGGCTTGAGCCTATTTGGCACCAAAAAGATAGGGTTGGATCATCGGGCCGAACTCGATCTCCAGCCTAAAGACGTCCTCTTTGTCCATGAATCATTAAAACGTTCCTTAATAGATCGAGACCGAACGAGGGAGGTCCAAGAAGGCGATGGTTAGTTCGAACTCACCCACTTCAAAAGTAATCCCAAATCCTAACAACCTAAACGCATGGACCATATTTTCTCCGAATTTTGATAATGCCCATACCTCGAAAAGAGTTGCTATGGGATTCCCTAACAGCCCAATTTTAGTTTGGGGCTGTAAACGAGCATGTATATAACTTTATTTCAGTCCGATCCGGGTTTCATGCCCATCCAATACGTCTTCTAATCTCTCCTAGAGGATGGCTACGCCTCTGGCTGACCCCTCTCTTCTAGATGCTCCGAAAGAAACTTGGGATCGATGACCTCTTCGGTGAAGTCCACTCATCTCATTGATTTTCAAAGTCAGACCGGACAAGGTCGAAAAATCGAGTCGACGAACCGTTTTAGCGAGTTGCGAAAAAGATAATCAAAGCGACTTTACAAATCAAACAAGTTTGAATAGACATGATGAATTGCTATGGGCGAAAGCAAGAATCCCCATGGGAGAAGGTGCTCTAACTTCTAATGCCACATGCAATTGCATAGGAAATGTAATCAAACGTTAAACTCGAAGCAATTTCAACGACGGTGTCGGAATTGTCATCTCACCTTTCTTTTTCTTTTCTTTTCTTATGGTAACTTAATAATTAAGAAGACATTTCTAATTATTTTTTCTAAATTTTATTTTTGGTCGAGGAATCTTTTAGCATGTTGAGCTTGCGGTAAAATGACTGTGGCCAAAGCAAAAGAAAAGGACTGGAAAAATCATTGGTCAAGTCGGTCCGAACGCTTCAGTGATTTTGTTGGTTGACTTAGGGCTTGTTTGGTAACCGGTCAACAGTGCCCAATTTTATTTTTTTATTCTCAAGAATAGAAAAGAACATAAATCCGTTTGGTAAATTTTTTATTCCTGAAAACAAATTTATTCCCAGAAATAATTGTAAAACAATTTTGATTCTTGATTCTAGGAACAAGAATCAAAAACAGAAAAGAATTTTTTTTTCTTCTTCTTTCCTAGTAACTAGCCATAGGCCAGGGCCGGTGAGAGCAAGGGCTGGACCCTTGTGGCCTGGGCGAGGGCCGCCCTCGCCGCGTGGGCAGTCCTCACCCAAGCTGCCCTCGCCGGACCCTTGCCCAGGCTGCGAGTCGCTCTCACCCTCGCCAACCAAGGAAGGAGAAGAAAAAAAAAAAAGAAAAAAAGAGGAAAAAAAGAAAGAAATATTAAAAAATTTAAAATATTATTAATAAAAAGAAATTTTATGTAGTTATTAAATGCATTTTTGTTCTTTTTCTATTTCAAGAATAAAAATTTTGGACAGTTATCAAATACTTTCAAATGCTTAGAAATTATTTTCGGGAATGGAATAAAAAAAATTATTTCTAAGGAGAAATTATTTTTGGGAATATAATGGTTACTAAACGCACCCTTATAGTAGTCCAAGTCAAATTATTAACCAAAATTTTTGCCCTTGCTAGGCGAAGTAGCACGTGCACTTGGCAAAATCCAAAAACTCTCCAAGGGCCAGCAAACCTCCTCATCTAAATTGGATTACGAACGGGAGGGGTAATTTGACGAATGGGGGTCCGCACACGTGGAAGTAATTAAGATAGAACGTGACTCTGATATCATGTTAAAAAGCTCATTTTAAAAGTTTAAATTAATAGGTGGAAGGAGATCATATGCATATAAGAGCATATAAACCCTGTAAATAGGTGATATGGGTTAGTTTTTGTGACATTCCTGGATTACCTCATTTGAAGTATTTTCCGTTTTCATTCATCCCATATCGAGTTTCACAATTTTGTCCTTTGGCGTAGAGATAAACACTTTCTTAACATGTTGTCCATTTTGGTAGTGCTCTAACTCAAGCACCTTTACGTCAAAATGCGCCTCTCACGAGTTGATTATAGTTTCATATATATAATCCAAAAATGCTTTAGCCCCACTCAATGTTCATTTCGGTTCGCTCCTACGACTTTTGCCATCCTAAAAGCTTATCATGAGCCACTCCTCGTCCGAGCCCTCTCTCCCCAATGATCGGTCCCCATCCTCTTCAGACCTAGTCGGTACACTTATAAATTGGACTATTTTAGAGAAATTGATGATACTATGGAAACATTTTGGTAGCTCAAGGGCTTTTAGATGGGCATGCTAATGAAAGCCAACGTCCCAGCATAACTTAGAATTTATAATTTGTAATAGATCTCTCTATACATTAGCCTATAGGATCTTAGTACACATGACAATATATGGATACACATATAGGTTAGAGTTGTGCAAGTTATGCATGAATCCATCGACCCATGTTATTGCGGGTTCATTACCAATAGTATAAAAGTAAATTAGAAATTGAGGCTTCATTTGTATTTTTGAAAATGAATTATTTGAAAAATAATCTCCTAAAAACGATCGCTTATATTGCTTAAATTAATTAGTCAAAGAGAAATATTTTTTAATATTGATAATAATTTATATCCGAATGTTTTCGTGAACGGCATTTTGTATTTATTGATTTTTTTTTTAAATGACATAATCAAACTTGTTTTAAAAAAATAATTTTCGAATCATTTGAATTCTTTGAAATAAACCCATCCAAAAGTACGATAAATTCACTCGAGCCTTGAAAAACTCAATCCTCAACTCGGTGAAAGGACCTCCCATCTCAGTCAAAAGTCAGAGCCTGGTGACTTATGATGGAACACTCCGAAAGGGGGACAAAAAGCATGACGAATCATGAAGATTTGGGCTTGATGGTATCAACGTACCGGTTTGTGCATGATTCGATGTTTTTCTTTTGTTTTAAGTTAATAGGTTATGGGTCGTTGAAGGGTGCTGATTATAAACACGTACGGAGCAATATCCCTTTCCATTGCAGTGATCATGAAAGAGACAAATCAACGCGGGAAAGGAGCCTTCTTTTCGCACGAGAAAAGGGAGGGAGGGTAGTGAAATTATGGGGAACAGCAGATTTCATTAGTCAAAAAGAAACTGAGCTTTGACCACTCTTTTAGCAGAGAGAGAGAGGGCTAGGCGATTACCTTGGCGAGTCTAATGCGCACAGACAGTTAGGTTTGATGAGATTCTTGCGAGATCTATATGATCCAACAAGAATTTGCAAAAGTCAGTACGTGCGAAAATGGTGATAAATGTGGAGATGTTAGAGAAATCCCACGTCGAAAAATTAGTGTAACATAGAGAGATTAACATATCTAAGTTGGTCTATAATTCATTGGCTTAAATTTTCAAGTGAAGTGGATTCAACTAGATACGATGACAGGCTCGGATTTGGGCTCATCTCGGCGATCTCCATAAATGAAGGTATTGGACTTTTTCTACGTGTTCCCATCAAATTATATTAGAGGCAATAATAGATCGATGGGCTCCTTGGCGAATACTCAAGGAAGGAATCTTGTGATCCACCAAGTTTTCGGGCGATGGCAATGTGATGTATCAACGCTGTGACCCACCCAATTTTCGAGCGATACGTAGTTCAACAACAGACTTCACAACTCGATTTGGAGAAAGAGATCATGGATGAAGTCAAGCATTCATGGAAATTTAAGTCGAGATATCTTGAGATATCTTGATGCCTCACACATCAAGTGAAGATTATTAAGATGCATGTGTGAATCGTGATAGAAAAATTAAGTTTTTGAGGAGAGGTGGGTTCAATTAGATACGTTGATAGACTCGGACTTGGATTCTTTCTTGGCGATCTCCCAGATGAAAGTATTATCGGGCTTCTACTGCACGCTTCCAACAATAGACGCACATATACGGCTTTATTTCACATTATAGGTACGGCTATACATGAGCATCGTGATTCATGAGTGAGGTTTGCCGTGCAAGTTTTGCATCCGATGGAGCAAATAAATTCATATTACAATCATTACCATCTATAGAGAGCACTCTACCCATGAATTATTCCTTTCATAACACCTAGACGTAAACATAGGCTAGCTCACAAACTTTAGAACAACATACAGTTTTCTGATTTCCGCCCATTCAAGAAAATTAAAAAGAAGAAGAGGACAAAAACATAAAGCAAGACGAGGGTCCATGTTTTTTTCTTTTTGTTCTTGGAAATCAACAATACATGCCCCACAAGAGTTGAGCATGAAACATGCACCTACCCCATCTTTCACTTGTGATTTTGGTTTTGTTGGAGAAAGAGATGGATACTTGTTTGGTTTAGCACTCTTTTGCATTGAATGGAAATCATGTCGTTCATGGCACTGTTCATGATGGCTCTTGTTCCGTTGGCTTGAAGAAGGGGCAATACTATGGCACAAAATCATAATGGCCTCTCCCTTTTCCCCCTACGTCTCGTCTCTCTCTCTCTCCTTTTCTCTTCTCGATGAGCAAAAAGTTCATATAGGTAGAAAGATTGCAGGTGGACAATTTCTTTCTGCAAGCCCAAACTATACATAGACAAATCGAGTGCCTAATGTTCTCAAAGAATCAGTAACCCATGTCTTTCTAATGTTTACAAATAACAAAAGTAATTTAATATCTCTTACAATGGAATAAAGGGTGCCACAAATCATGCCACTTGAAAGCACAGAACAAGACGGCTAAAGGTTACTACCGATCGTGCCAAAAGAAAGTCTATCGTCCATCACCAGTATTACATTGTATGTAAGGGTTTCAATCAGATCACGAGACTTTACTTCCAAGCATAAGAAAATCTAGTGAAATTTTTTAGCTCCATAGTAGCAGTGAATCCACGCCATCCAACTAGAGCCAAACTGGCTAAGAAGAAGCCAATTATGTCTCATGATACATGCTTGGTTCCAAGCAAGGAATCTCCTCAAACCAAAACCTCCTCCTTTTTAGGACCGCACACAACAACCCCAGAAAACTTAGCTCCTTCAGCATGAGATGGAGTACCTTTCCTAAGAATGCTAGCACATCTTTGCTCAATGAGCTTCACCGCTTTCTAAGGTAGAATGAAAACTTAGACTCCAGTAATTAGTTATACTCCCTGCGTTAGATAACTTCTTGGATGTCCAACTCTTGAACCTACCAACAATATTATTTTTTAGGGCTTTACAATCATGAGCAGATAATCTTCCAGATATCAGAGAAAGTCCTAGATATCAGCTGGAAGAGCACCCTCCTTAAAGCCACAGATTTCAAGAGCTTGCTGCACAAAATCATCACATCCTGCAAAAGGTATCTCAGTCTTGGCACGATTTAACTTCAATCCAGACATGGCATAAATCCCAGATAAAATCTGGAGAAGACCCTGAAGAGAAGCAACATCACCCTTACGAAATATTAGCACATCATCAGAAAAACATAATGTGTGTTAGTTTAAATCCATGGCAGAAAAGGGTGATAAGAGAGTGATTTCTTCTCCAGCTCCCAGCTTGTTGATCAACATGGTTAATAATTTGATCTTTTGTTTCTTTTACCACATTGCTTGAGTGCAGATTCATCTGAGCAGTGTATTCGACTTATTTACCACTTTTAGTGCTGAAACTAGCATTCAAGGCCTCAAATCGTTGTTCTGTATCCTGGCAATTTGGCAAGACACTCTATTCTCCAACTATGGTCATCAAAAGATGTGTTATGTGGATATTTGCAAGGCGATGGTTGTCGGGAACTCAACGGTTTCAATTAGTGATTAAAGTCCAATTGAGAATGATGAATAACCAATTAAATTAGTAAATACGAGTTCAAATGTAAAGTGGGTGGATTCTAATATGCCTTGAAATCTCTCCGATTTTGGAAAAATCGAATTACTAAATAATGCATAAACAACAGATTGAAAACCAAAAGGAAATTGTATGAAACTTACAAAATACGAGTGGAATGCTTTTATGAACAAAAAAGAATATTAGATTCAAGAAACCTAATCTAATTCGATATTCTATTCCAATCGATCTATTTTGAATGATTTTCCCGTCTTTGTAATCAAAATTCGATGTGTTGTTGTAACTTTTGGGATGTCTTCTTTTTTGTTGAAGATGTCTTCTTCATTGCCTATGATTTTTCTCTGTTTTTTACTCTTCCTGAAATGGGCCATTTTGTTATGCATTCTACTCTCGATCGATGGATCCTTTTGGACTCGATCTTTAACTTGAGTGCATGCTTCGAGTTGATCGATTGTCAGCACATGTCATATACATCACTTAACTTTCCGCATCGGAAATTCATGATGGATGAACTTATCAAGCATTTCATCTATGGGTCTCGTGGGTCAACTGCATTATCATGAACTTCATGATTGATGATCTTGTCAGGCATTCCAAGCAATATGACGATAAGGAAGTTTATCAGGATAAGGAAATCTATCAAGACGGCCTTCTACTTCGTCGCCCCTATTAGATTCGAGGCGGCCAGGCTCTGTGGGGTACGACCACATACGACCAGGTCACCGAGGAGGAGATGGAGTCGGCCTAAGTGTACAGGATGGACAAGCCATGGCTGACCCAGGAGGAGGTGGCGGTGGAGATCTGGTGGGGCTGGGTCCTGTGGGTGGTCGGCCAAGGGGACGAGACAGTTAAAGTGAAGTTACCAAGGAGCAACGGGGTGAAAGTGAGCTCCGCGACGGCCTCCATGAGCGAGGACGGCGTGCACTCTGTCGTGGTTCCCAAGCATGACCAGCCTCGGACATGGTACAAGTACATGGACTTGGGACTTTTTAGGTTCAAGATGGTCCACGTTCCGATTTCCGGTTAAATTCATTCCAACAAAATCAGTTTCACACGATCATTAAATTAAAGATGCTGTAGAAAAATCACCACTCGGTAATTGGCCCGGCCTCCTTTTCCGTTAGCAATTTTCTCCTACTCTTTTTGTTTCATTCACTGTTTCAAATTTGTGAAAAAATTTCACTTCGTATTAGATATATCGCATTTTCAGGAACAGCTGATCAAACAAATCCAATCCATCCGAGCGTTCAGAGACATGTCCGATGAATAAGGACGAGCCTGATCTCTTTCTTTTCCACAAATCTTTGGTCAACGTTTGAGTCTCTTTCTAACCCCTCTGTCAAGAAAACAACCAATCTTGACGTCAAGAAACCACGCAAGGTCCTGGAAATTCCATGGACGACGACCCAAACTGTAAGCGACGACCCCGCCATGCATCAAAGAAGCAGAGAAATCTCCACCCACTTCCCGCCGCTATCCATTTTCTATGCACGCCACCGTGTAGTTTCTTCGCCATTTACACGAAGAACAAGCCTTGGCTCGTCGTCATCTTTCTTCATCTCCTTTGACAAAAAAAAATCTTCTTTCATATTCTCTACTATATATTGCTGCGACCCTCCCGACGTGGGGGTCAGGAAAAGACAGGTTTAGAGATAATGGCCGAAGGCAGGCCCGTGACATCCAAAATTTTGTATGATCGATTGTAATATATATATATATATATATATAGATTCATCCGCAGTAAAGATGATTTCCTTCGTGGTAGTCTTTTCTTGGGATATCTGGATGTGTTCCGGGCAGTAAAACCCAAGGAGGTAGTAAGTCCGTTGGTAAGCATCGCCGATATCCACCGAAAAGAACAAAGTAGTCTTTTGCAATGAATTTGTTGAGAAGATCTGAGTCTTCTTCTAGCTCTTTATCAAGAATGTCCTCTGATCAAGGACCTATAAATAGAGAAGAAATTAATATAGAAGATTTCAATAAATCTATTGAAAATTGGTTCATTCCAAAAGTTAAACTTGATAAAATTTATGAACATTCTAAGTTTAAACTCTTTGGGCATAATGACTATGTCATTGTTACCGAAGAAAGAGATGTTCCGCTTTCTAATTCTTTCGCTTCAATACAACTTTTAAATAAAGATTCTATAAAAAAGCATTCCCAAAAATGGAATTACATGCATATAGGTTTGGTCCAAGTAGGTGCAAAACCCCTTACTAAAGAAGGTCTAGACACTTCCTTACTTCTTGTTTTAAGAGACGCCAGGCTTTTAAAATACGATGAATCCATTCTTGAAGCTGTTGAAACAAGTCTTTGTAGTAGACCAATTCATTTTGATAGCCATCCAGGTCTCACTGTCTCCCTTAAAGATAGAAATATTTTGAAATCTTTGACTCTTCAAATAAAAATTCATAATTATTCAATACCTGAAGGATCCATTCCTATAGCCCTCATTTACAGAGTTTATTACAAAATCATGAATTCTGCATTCGGCAGTAAAGCCTTCAAATTAAATTCCAATAGAGAAACTCTGCTTTTACAGACAGATATTTCTAAAGCCAATGTTACAATTCCAAGAACCATTCCTTGGAATCAAATAACCCTTCCTGATCAATGGGAATTAGAAAACAGAATTCCCCAGCAAATTATCCAAAATTCAGAACCAACAAATGTCATCCAACATCCTGAAGGAAGAGTAACAATCCAATTTTCTAGAAGATCTGTCGATATTCCCAGAAAATCTTGTGATATCAGATCTATTCCATCTTGGCACTCTACTTCTTCTCGAAGGTCAGTAGATAATATTCCTAACCTTCCCTTCAAGAACACTTCTAATGTCCCTTTTCACTCAGAACAAGCATCTCCAAGTGCTCCTCCACCTCCTAATATCAGTGGCATAGATAACAGGTTAGGAATTTCTAGACCAGTTTATCAAAATACTCCCGATTTCCCTGATCCAACTCCCTCTGAAATGAAAGATCCAGAAATCAATATTTTAGAAATAGCTTTTGGTTACGGCTTAAGGGCACACTTTTGAAGCCATTTGGTTACGGCTTTGGTGGAAACTCTATCAAAAAATTTGAAGCCATCCCACCATTTTACTTTAAACCTTCTGATGAGAATGGGAATGCCAGTGTCAGGAGATTTTCTATAATCAAAATGCCAGCCAAGGACCCAAGATACTCCGAAATAATAGAAGAAGAGCATCAGTTTGGGAAAATTTTTCTCAAAAGGAAGGGGTTGAAATTTTTCAAGGAATAGTTCATAACTGGGTCTTGTTTTGGGATGGAGGAGTTCATCAATTGGTCCTAGCAATTCCCACCAATTTAGAAACCAATAGGGACAGGTCTTGATATCAAAATGATCAAAGAAGAATAGCCAAGTGTGGGTGTTGTTGGCATTTTTTCTCCAGAAAGTGTTCCACCATGCTTGCTTATAGTCAAAATATGAAAATGAGGATCTATATGGAAGAGCTTCATTTGTTTTTGCATTGAGTTTGATCATGGATAAGGGATCAGGTTTCCATTGCGAAGGATGGATGACTTTGTGTATCCTGGCAGTTGAGTAATTTATATGTCCTTTATCAGAAAAATGCCGGAAAGTCACTGATTGTGTCTGTTCCAGGATATTTTCGTAAAATTCCGCAGTCTTGTAAATATCATAAGGAATATAAAGAAACTTTTCAGAAAACATATTTTTTGCAAAAGTATATGGATTTTCATCATAAAATCCACTTTCTACATTGCAAATATTTTGAAAATTTGTTTTATGGAAAAATTTCGATTTTGGAGGGGCTGTTTGGTTTGTAGAAATCACCACCTCACTGGAAATTGTTTTTCCCTTTGCTCTTTGGGAAGCCAAAGGGGAAGGGTCAGGTTCAATCAGTGTGTTGGAGGGTTGTGATTTGATATCATAAGCTTGTCGAAAGAGTTGCAGGGCTCTTTCCTTTTGTGGGCTATCATAAAGGGTGTTTTGAAGATGTTTAGAGGCTTCCTTTGGAAGAAGTTTGGCTATTTCAGCAGGCGTAGGCAAAACTGGTTTGAAAGCTTGCAGAAGCCATTTCAGAGCTTCTTCTCTTTGTTCCTCATAAGTGGGTGATTCTTTTTTAGGAGAAATATTCAAAGGTTGGTTAGGAGAAATATTTAAAGGTTGTTGGGCGGCCTGAAGCCAGGTCCTTATGTTGGTTAATCCTGAGAATTTTTTCTCAGAAGAGGGTTCTGCAACTTGCTTGCCTTTATCTCTTCTAGTTGGCTTGTTGGGAGGTTTGGGAGGCATTTTCCCTGCAAAAATTCTCTTGTGAGAAAATCTGGTAGAGAATTAGAAGAACCATTTATGAATTCTATATCAAAATCAAAAACAGATAAGATGGCTTGCCATCTAGCTAAAATTTGTTTGGAGGCGATGTTCTGAACATCTTTTTGCAGGACGTCTTTTGCAGACTTGCAATCAATTCTTAACAGAAATTTTTGGTTTAGTAAATCTCCTTGAAATTTAGAAATGAAAAGCACAATAGCAAGAATTTCTTTTTTAATAGTAGAGTAATTCTTTTGGCAATCGTTCCAGTGTTTGGAGACAAACTGAACTATTTGTTCTTTGTTGTCTTTAGATTGCTTAAGAATTCCTCCGTATCCAATATCAGAAGCATCAGTCTCAACAATTTTAAAAGCATATGGATCTACAAGGTGTAAACAAGGAATTTCCTTGACAGTGCGTTTGATTTGTCTAACAATATCAGTATAGACCTGTGTCCATGGTAGAGGATCTTTTTTGAGCCTCTGGTGGAGTGGTTTACAAATAATATTGATACGAGGAAAGAAATCAATAATGTAATTTAAACTCCCAAGAAATCTTTGCAATTGATTTTTATCTCTAATTTCATCAGGGAATTTTTCAGAAAAGATGATGGATCGTTCAATAGGAACAATGGTTCCTTGATGTATGTAATGACCAAGGAAGCGAATTTCTGTTTTAAAAAGAGATAATTTGGTTGGTGAGACTACCAAACCACTCTGTTTTACTATATTTATAAAATGGTTGACATGCCTAAAATGTTTTTCTATGGAAGTAGAGAATATCAAAACATCATCAATATAAATAATGATATAAGCATAACAATGATTGAAAATATCATTCATTATTCTTTGAAATTCAGAATGAGCATTTTTTAAACCAAAAGGCATGACATTCCATTCGTATTGGCCAAAAGGGACGATAAAAGCTGTTTTGTATCTGTCCTTTTTGTTTATTTGGATTTGCCAAAATCCTGATTTCATATCAAATTTTGAAAAGATTTTTGCATCATAAAGTCTATTTAGTAGATCTTTCTTATTAGGGATTGGGTATCTAATCTATTTTAAAGCAGTGTTTAAAGGTTTATAATTAATAACTAATCTTGGGACTCCTCTTTCTAGTTCAGCGTTTTTGTTGACATAGAAAGCATAGCAACTCCAAGGAGACTGACTTTTTCTAATAAGTTTTTTCTCTAAGAGTCCTTGTATTTCCTTTTGACAGAAATTAAGAACTTCATGATTCATTTGAGAAGGCCTAGCTTTAGTAGGAATATTTTTTTCAGAAAATTCAGGCTCGTAAGGTAAATCAACTATATGACTTTTCCGAGACCAGAAAGCGTTGGGAATATCAGAACATATAGAATTTTTTATCTGATTTTCAAGAGAAGAAATCCTTTTCTGAGTGCTTGGTTCAGAAAGGTTTTTATCAATTCTTTTGTATTCAAGGTCTTCTTTAAGGAATCGGAGATGATTTTGTTTATCTTGAATAAGGAGATTGATTTCAGAAATCGAATAATTTTGTAAAATATTCAGATCTCTGATTTGGGGTTTTGTAGTAAAATCAAAACATAATTTTTCTCCCAAGGTTTTTGTTTCAATGCCTCTGTCAGTAACCTTGAAAGGTAAAAGTAAGTTGATAAAAGGGGATCCTAGAATGACATTCTATCTCGTGTCTTTTACGAGTAAAAAGGGAGTCTTGATAGAGGCTTGGTTATTGATAACTTCTGCTTCAGGAATTTTGAAACTAATATTTAATTTATCTCCAGATGCAGATTTGAGAGACTGAGAAGTTTTCTCAAAATATTTGGTTGGAACGAGTCCTTCTTTGATACAATTGAGGTCTGCTCCTGTATCAAAAAGGGTTGTAGTTTTTAAGATAAAATCTTGAATCTTTATAGAAATGTTGATGATCCATTTTCTGGTAATGATCTCAGAAAGTGTTAGAAGAAAATCTGTATTAGTGGGGGAAGAAGTTTGTGAAATGTTTTCTTCGAAATCTTCTTCTTTTTGTTTTCCTTTTAAATTTTTTGATTTGATATCAAAAATATCCTTTTGCATAATAATCTGGGTAGCTTTAAGCTCCTGTATTTCTTGTTTTTGTTTATTGATTTCTTGAGTAAGATCACTTATAGAAATGGGTTTAAAATTTGTTCTTTGGTTTTTCCAAGTATGTTAGAAATATTGTAAGGATTATCAGTTTGAAAAGTGGGATTAGAAACTGATTTCGGGTTTTGGAAATTATTAAGAAATCTTATTTTTGTTTCAGGATC
Source organism: Syzygium aromaticum (assembly GCA_024500025.1). Taxonomy (NCBI): domain Eukaryota; kingdom Viridiplantae; phylum Streptophyta; class Magnoliopsida; order Myrtales; family Myrtaceae; genus Syzygium; species Syzygium aromaticum. Next base: position 3,201,080 of record CM044886.1, on the reverse strand, counting down.
AGTAATCTGATCAAAGGTTTGCAAAAGAATTTCTTCTTCTTTTGTCAAAACATTTATTTCAAACTGGGATTCATCTTCATTTTCACTATCTGAAGTGGATGATGAAGAGGTTTCCAAATCACAAATTTGCAAGCTTTTCTCGAAATCAGATACGTCTGAAGAACTATCATCAGAATCAATCATTATTTGGTTGAGCTGATGTAGAGTTTCTTCATCTAGGTTTAATTCATTAATTTTTTTGCTGACTTTGCAATATCGAGAAGTATGGCCTTTCTTGCCACAATTATAACAAGTAATATTTTTAAAATCCTTTTTCTTTGGTTTCTTGGATTTTTCAAAATTACTTTTTTCTTTCTTTTCAGAAGAGTTTTTATGAAACTTTTTCTTATAAGGTTTCTTATAAAATTTTCTTTTCTCTTTCTTTTTAGAGGAGCAATCTCCAGAACATTTCTTTTTTATGAAAAGATTCAAAAGACGGATCATATTGAGAACAAAATTCTCCTAATCCTTTTTTAGTGAGTTTTTGTTCTTTTTTGATCTGTTTTTGAAGACGAATATTGGTACACAGTTGTGTTCTAATTTTGTAAGTATAAGAGATTAATTCTCCATCAGAAAGATGATCATATGGAATTTGATTTCCATATTCTTCTCTTATCTTACTTCGAACTTGTTCTCTTATAAGTTTTGGTAAACCAGCAATAAATTTTTCTTTCCAAAAAGATTGATTGCAGTCTGATCTTTGAAGAACTCTTTGCAGAAATATTTCTTTGTATTCTCTGAATTCTCCTAAAGAACGACATTTCATGTTTGATAAAAGATCTTGATTTTTATCAAGAATGTGAGACGAATCTCCTAAGAAATGCTGGGATATGGAAAATATCAAAGTATTAACGGCATCCTGAATGGGTTGATCATCATCATCTAGAATGTTTTGACCATAATGATTGAGCTTATAGGCATTCAAAATTTGGGATCTTTGCTCTTCATTCAGGTAATTATCCCACCATCCTTTGAGCTGACCCGTAAATCCGGCTATTAAAAGATATGCAACTGAATGATCTGAAGTGTCAGGAATGGTTTTGTAGGTGTTTGCAAGCATAACCATTTGAGTAAGAATGTTTATAAGGTTTTGCTCAGAAACACCATCCATGTTCCATTCATAAATAGCATCTGAAGAATATTTATTTTGGATTTTAGAAAAATTTTCTTCCGTGAGTATGTCAGGAGGAGTAGCCCTAGAATAATAAAGCTTCTGCGGGTCTTTCCAAGTGATGCGATTTATCTCAGGAATGGAATCAGTTTCAGATTTTTCTAAAAGATTAATCTGATTGGAGGGTTCACTTCGATCAGGAGTGTCTTTAACACTTAGATTTTGTATTAAAGGAGTATCTAGAATAATCGGATTTTTTGAAATTAAAGGTGCTTTTCCTTTAAAAAGTTTTCTTCTGTCCTCAAGGGCTTTGGCAAATTCAAAACTAGGATTTTTGGGAATTTCAAAATTCTTAAAAAGTGGAGGTTTTAATTCTCTTTTTTGAATGGATAAAGAGGAAGAAGAAAGGCTGTTCTGGACAGAGTTCTCTATACGGTCCAATTGTCTTCCTAATGTATGTAGATGTTGATTAGAAAAGTTATTTTGTTCAACAATTTTTTTGATTCCTATGCCATCTATTTCGGAGGCAGTTTTCAAAGGAGAAGCAATAATTTCAACCTCTCTATGTTCGATTTTGATTTTTCGAAGAGGAGGATGATTGGATTCGATGATGTGCCCATCGTCAAGTTTCCACTTGTAAAACTGATCTAAAACAAAATTTTGTTTTTCTTTTAAATATATATTTTCAAACCAATCAAAAAAGAATTCTTGGATCTCATGTTGGTACATGTGTTCGTAATATTCTCTTTTGATATCAGGAGATTGGCTTTGAAAATTTTCAAAAAACCATTTTCTAATTTGTTTGTTTTCTGAAGAATTAAATTCTTTATTCAAAAGTATTTTGTCAGGTTCAAAAGCTATTTCTAAAATATTGATTTCTGGATCTTCCATTTCAGAGGGAGTTGGATCAGGGAAATCGGGAGTATTTTGATAAACTGGTCTAGAAATTCCTGACCTGTTATCTATGCCACTGATATTAGGAGGTGGAGGAGCACTTGGAGATGCTTGTTCTGAGTGAAAAGGGACATTAGAAGTGTTATTGAAGGGAAGGTTAGGAATATTATCTACTGACCTTCGAGAAGAAGTAGAGTGCCAAGATGGAATAGATCTGATATCACAAGATCTTCTGGGAATATCGACAGATCTTCTAGAAAATTGGATTGTTACTCTTCCTTCAGGATGTTGGATGACATTTGTTGGTTCTGAATTTTGGATAATTTGCTGGGGAATTCTGTTTTCTAATTCCCATTGATCAGGAAGGGTTATTTGATTCCAAGGAATGGTTCTTGGAATTGTAACATTGGCTTTAGAAATATCTGTCTGTAAAAGCAGAGTTTCTCTATTGGAATTTAATTTGAAGGCTTTACTGCCGAATGCAGAATTCATGATTTTGTAATAAACTCTGTAAATGAGGGCTATAGGAATGGATCCTTCAGGTATTGAATAATTATGAATTTTTATCTGAAGAGTCAAAGATTTCAAAATATTTCTATCTTTAAGGGAGACAGTGAGACCTGGATGGCTATCAAAATGAATTGGTTTACTACAAAGACTTGTTTCAACAGCTCTAAGAATGGATTCATCGTATTTTAAAAGCCTGGCGTCTCTTAAAACAAGAAGTAAGGACGTGTCTAGACCTTCTTTAGTAAGGGGTTTTGCATCTACTTGGACCAAACCTATATGCATGTAATTCCATTTTTGGGAATGTTTTTTTATAGAATCTTTGTTTAAAAGTTGTATTGAAGCGAAAGAATTAGAAAGCGGAACATCTCTTTCTTCGGTAACAATGATATAGTCATTATGCCCAAAGAGTTTAAACTTAGAATGTTCATAAATTTTATCAAGTTTAACTTTTGGAATGAACCAATTTTCAATAGATTTATTGAAATCTTCTATACTAATTTCTTAATATATATATGTGTGTGTGTGTATAAGGTATAAAGTTATGTATTATTTATTTTGGAGCCTCGGATGGCGTGTACATCATTAATTTTGTGAGCTGCGGAAGGTAAGATGGATGATATTTTGCAATCATAATCGCCCGGAATTCAATGAGTTAGAATTAAATTGACAATTGTCAATGTGTAAGTTGATAGTGTAGAATGATGGTCATTAATGCACCGCCATATTAGTTGTAGAAGGGGCTGATATGCTTGCAACCATAATCGCCCGGAATTCAATGCAACATAATTAAATTGACAAATGACGATGTGCAAGTTGATAGTGTAGAATTGTCACACCCCGCACCCCACGAGCTCGCAATATCCCGCTTGGTCATCAAGTATGTGGCTTCCCAGGACTAGTCGTCGACCCGATACAAACAAACTAAGAGTAACATATACTGAAACAACTCGAACACTCCATTCAACATTCAATTAAACGGAATGGTAAAGAGACAAATGAAACAGAACAACAAGCCACTTTATAAATATAACGTTACTTACAATGGTCCCACATACAAGCCTTACTAGAGGCCTCTACCACGAACCACGTGCACTCAAAAGGGATCGGATGGTCAATCTACCTAACTTCTCCATTCAAAAGAGATCATCCAAAAGACAGGATCACCAAACTCGTCAATCATTCCAATCTTCATCTACCAGAAACTCCGTCAACATATGCTCCATATCCATTGGTATCCCAAAATGTTGCAGAGGGACGTTCATATTCATGATCGAGGGTTTAAAAAGTTTGAATTACAACAATGAGAATAAATCTCAATATGTAAACTCCCTAAGTCTTGCTTAGGGTACCACATACCTCCGGATCACCCTAATCATGCAATCCTATTAACATAGCAACTCAATAGCAAAAACCTTTCATTGGCACAACCAACTTGCAATTCATGAAAAAAAATGTTCCAAAGAACACCCAACGGTATTACCATACCATACGTACTCACCAAACATAAACAAATCATGGCATTGCATAAACATGCATATCAATAGTTAATAATCCAAACATGCTCAAATATCACTCTTGAACACAAAGCATTCCCCAATGCGAATAACACTCGTTGTTGGCCAAATTATTAACGATCCCTCGAGTCATACCGAACCCCTACTGGTCTTCCGGTCTAGTAGAGCATTGCCCCGCTACTTCGAGCACAGCAACATTAGGGATCGAACCCCCCGGTAAGCTGAATACCCAAGGGCATTCTAATAAGAAGCATCGATCCGGCCTCCACCGCGTTCGGCATCATCAAGAATTCCCGCCTAGACGGCATCTTAACTCCTACCGGATATCATCTAGAACTCCCGCCTAGATGAAACTTATCATGGCCATGCACGCAAATAATCTCACTCATTGCCAATTTTCATCTTTCTTAAGTAGCCAATGCATAGTGTTTATAATGTGCATTTTTCTACAAATGAACATGTCATGAATTGCGCTCATAACCATATCAAACATCATTATCTAGTCACAAATTGCCATGATACATCAAGATTAGCCATGATTAACCACACGATCCATTATCAAGCCATAAGATCAATGTTTAAGTATAAGATCCACCATTGATCATCCATTTTGGCCATAAGATTGTCATCACAACCACACGATCAACATTAATCACTTAATCAGCCATGATTAAACTAATTAACCACATGATCATCAATCACAACCACACGATCCACATTAATTACACAATCAGCCACATGATTAGCATGTGCACCACATGATCAAACAATTAGGACATGATCAACTATTATATGCCACACGATTAATTATGATCACATGATCATCCAAACCAAACCACATGATCAACAATCCAATACATGATCAGCCATGATCAAACTATTATAGCCATATGATTATTTATTAGCACAAGATTAATCAATCTAAGCCACACAGTTTTCCTAAACACATGATCTGCCACATAAGTCATATGATTAACATTAAACCACATGATTAACCACTAATCAGTCATACACTAAGCAGCTCACAATCAGCTACTAATTAGCCCATAATTAGCCACTAATCAACGCTAAATTAGTCAATTAGTCACCCATCAACCTAATCAAGGTTTAGGAAGCTACTTACTACTAATCCTAAGCCTAAAGTGTCACTAAACCAACAACTAATGGTCCAGTGTGTAGCAACTACCATGGCCACGGCGAATGGCAAACAGCGAATGGTGTTGACGGCGGCTGGTCACGGCTTGAATGACGGCAAGGGGTGGTGGTTCATGGCAAGGTGAGGGCTAGATGGTGGCATGATGGTGGCTGGTCGGTGAGGGTGGCAGTGAGGTGATTGCCGGCCGAACAAGGAAGAGAGAAAGGAGATGGTGGATGACAGTGGCGATGGTGGCTCACAGCGGTCCACGGCGGCTTAGGTGGTGGTGGCGTGATGGTGCTGGTGGTGGACGATGGTGGCTGGTCTGTGTGGTAGAGCGTGAGTGAGAGTGAAAGTGAAAGTGAGTGAAAGGAGGGCTGATCTGAAAAATAATAGGGGAGATGGAGAATGGTTGAACAACATCATCCAAATGAAGGGTTGAGATCATTCCTTGGTCCCCAAGTCAAGATCCAAAGGCTAAAGTTAATTCTTGAAAATGTTTCTAGAAAAGGCAATTAGGTCAGAGTCAATGAGGTCGTCCACATTTAGCTGAAGTCCTCGTTCATTTTAAAAGAGGGGAAGGATTTCGGGCATTTTGCCTGAAAATGACAAATCGATCAGGCAATCAAGCAGCTCATCAGCCATTTCGAGAGGGGGAACACAAAAAGCGTTCCCCTGTTTCCACTTCCAAGTGAGAGCTCAGTCGTGGAGTTTTAGTTGACCTACTTACAAACAGAGGTGCGCCATAGAAGAGAGGTTGAGCCGTGAGCGATGGTCAGAGATGACAAAAAGAAGGTGAACGGGGATGAGGGGAGTTTATAATATCTTTGCAAGCCGACTCTCTCTGTTTTTTTTTTAACAATGTCAAGTTTATAAATACTACTCTATAGAATTTATTTATTAGAAGTGATTTATCAAACTATAAGTGATTTTTACAAGCGAGCCATATTTATCAATCACTATCAGTTAGAACAAAGCATGACTTATAGAGTTTCATAAATAAATTTGATATTTAGAAACATCTGCGAGATGAATCTCCCGAGGCTACATCTACGTTGGAGGTTGATGAACCCTACTTAAAACCAATAAAAATTTGACTTGACCTTTTGCTTTTTGTGAGTATACACACACACACACTTACTTATACACGCGCGCACAAAGAAGTGGCAAAAGATTCTCTACTCATAGGATCCTTTCATCGATATCTCAATCAATTCGAAGCCGCAAAAGTCTAATATCTTCATACGGGGATATGGCCAAGAGGGAGCTCGAGTCGGAGTCCGTCAACATATGCAGTTGACTGACCTTCGTTCTAAAGTTTAAGTCAACGAATTATGAGTCAAATATAATATTTTAACTACTCAGCACTTCACTAATTTTTCGATGTAAAACTTTTCTAAGATAACTCACACATGCATCTCAACGATCTCCCTCCTACGTGTGATTTCTGTGTTAGGTTCGATCCCTTTAGTTCAGGTTTCCTTCTACATCAACATATCTCAGCTTGAATCCCCACTTTGTTGTGTGTGAGAATCGCGACAACAGCAATACCCACCTTCGTTCTTGACCAAACTATGAAAGCTGTCATCAGAATTGTGTTATCGTACTATAGTGTGCACCTTCATCACTAGTCTCTTCCATCGGACCGAGTCATGAAGGTTGCCCGCAAACCACATTGGTCTTGAGATTTCTTCCTTAAGATATTACTAAATACTGAAACAGACCCACGAATCTACCATTCTGATACCATTTGTTGAAAGCGCACAACAAGAACTTGATATCTTAACTTGAGGAGATGGCTAAGAAAGCTTAAGTATGAGCCGGTCAACATATTCAATTGATCCCATCTTCACTTGAAAGCTTACCCAATAAGTTATGTGATAACTAAACTATATTAACTACTTTGCGCCACATCAATTTTCTGATGTAAGATTTTTTTAACACAATTCACGTGTTCATCTCAACAATCAATTCATCAAGTCAAAGTCAATGAGGTGGTTCACTTTTAGTTGATGTCCTCATTCGTTTTAAAAGAGGAAGCATTTCGGGCATTTCATTGGAAAGTCACAAATCCACGAGGCGATCAAGTATCGATCAAAATCAACATTTCTTCTTTCCTTTAATTCCAAAACACTAATGGCCCCATTTTGGGCAATGAAAACTCAGTATTCCACCGTTTCTTTGGTCCACAGTTCAAAGTGAGATTGAGAAATAGCTATTAGCAAGGAATGACTTCTACAATGCTTATGGAAATCGCCATCCACTGATAAGAAAACGCGTAACATCAATCTCCGGTCAGCATGAAAACAGCCTGCCAACATTTCCCTTTTTTTTTTTTTTTCAAAATCTTGCTGCGCGAACAAAGATAGATCTATGGGAGACCTTGATAAGCCAGACACAAAACATTGAGATATTTTGTCTCTACAAAGCAAATATCAGCGACAACCTGTTCATCACATCAGCTGCTATGGGCTCTCTTTACCTACACAATTCCATGGATTTCTTTCTGCAATCGTGGTGCTTCTCTTTTCCATCTTTGTAGTTTCTCTTCGCAGGGAGGCAAGTGCACAGTTTGTCGATATCATTGGCCTAATTGCAATTTTTAGAGAGACTGAACTGAACAATCAAACCAAAGAAAATTTGGCACGTGAACCAACTTGAGGTAGTTTATTGACAATCTTAGTGAACATGTGATGTAGTCTAGCCTGCCATTCAATTCTGATTCAGCTGAATAATGCCTTGAAGGGAATCAACCTTCATATGCTGAAGGTTGTTTCGCCGGTTTTATCCCGTAAAAAATCTTTCACCGAACGCTGCGTTTCGGATTTTATTAGAGTAGACACTAGAGTCTTGAGTCAAGCTCGGACAGAAAATGTCAAATGCGTCTATTAAACCCAACTTGTGCCTTACAACTTAACTCGATAATACACCCAACTCAACAATATTAATAATAGGATGACAACTTGCAAATGCCAAGACCAAGCTATATCGAAATCCAATCAACGACACAACCAGTACACAATATTGCAATTCCAAGTACGCCAGAATCTAATCAATGGCGTGACCTGAGAGAATATGGCTGGAATCCAATCAACAACTATATTCCAAACACAACGCTGAAATCTAATCGACGACACTGAACTGGTGGCACCACATTGGAATATAATCAACAATGTTGGACTTGATAAAAACTCGTGCCGGAATTGAATCTATTATGTAGAATCTAAAAGCTATAACTACTACTACTCGTATTGTGCTGAAAATAAAGATAGATGAGAAGTCTGTTGTCTTGTTTGGAGCCTCATCTACGTCGGAAATCCTTGAGTATTTATAGAGCAACCTAATAACTGTCGATAAGCTACTTCTCCTTGAAAGTTATATTTCACTTCCATACATTTCGCACTTTAACCGTTTCCTGATTTGTTGATATTGCTTACGCTCCTTATGCATCACGTAATAGCTGATTTTCTTCCACGTGTTTTTTTATTTCCTGCTCTTTCCCACGTTTCACTATTATGCTTCATTGATCTTCATGCCCACGGTCATGTCTTTACCTTTTAACAAGTGGAAATGAATTTCTTTACCATGTAACACCATGTAATTAATTCATGATTTCAAACTCATCGACATCACATGCAAAACTCGTGATCTTGGACTCGTCGACGTCACGTGCAAGGCTCGTGATCTTGGACTTGTCGACGTCATGTGCAAGGCTCGTGATCTTGGACTTGTCAACCTGTCGACATTTCTATGACGTGTCCTATCGATAATTGCTCCAAACCTTTCTAATGCCTCTGGGCTTAACTCACGGCCTTTCTCCAAATTCATGCTATGTGGGCCGTGTTTTACGTCCTTTTTCTCCAAATTCATGCTATGTGGGCCGTGTTTTACGTCCTTTGTGACTTGCAATCGGCCCACTCCCACCAGTGGTGATTTTGGGTGTCAACAAAAGTAAACACATCTATGCAACTTTCTAGCTTTGGCTTCACTAGCAATCATTGACTCTTGAATCTACAATTAGTCCTCAATTAATGGCTCATCATAAATTTCGGTGGGGGTGTAGACATCAACCTGGAAAGATGGCCATTTCTTGGAATTACTATTGGGGAGAAAAGTTAGTTCTTGAGCCATTGGGTCTCAGAGTCGACTTCCACTGTAACATGTCTCCTAAGTGACTTTTTTAGAGTGAAATTCATATTGAACTTTCACTTCATGCATGTAAAGTTGCAATGAAGTAAACGAGCTCTCATTTTAATATTAAGGTGGTTTAAGGAATCTAAATACTTTTGTCTTCTAAAATAAAATTTATCATTAGGTGAGAAGTGCACATTCATTTAAGGTAGATGCAAGGAAAGAAGCAACAAAATGGGGGATATCACTTGAATCCTTTTGAAAAAGAAGGGTAGTATTGGGAAAGATATAGTTTGAGTGAAACTTTTTAAGATCATCATTCGTATTTCCAATTTATCTTGATCTATATGCTGAATTATTCCATTTACTTGTGTTTTAAGACATTATTTAAGAATGTCAGTTTGAACTCTCCAAGCAGTTGGATATCAATATCAATGATGTCTAAAAGGCTATTTGCATAGTATGTGGCAGTGGTTTAATTGGTGAATCGTTAAATGGGACAAGTCGCTTGAGGAAACACCAATGCTAACATGAGAAAGAGATGCAAGAGCCAAGGTAACTCTTCCAGTTACATGCAGCACACCAGAAGTCTGTTCAAGTACAACAAAGCGAAGAATTAGTGGTAGCTTGCATATTATTATTTTGCCACAGAGCAATCCTATGGCTTCGATGAGGATCCCCACTTTGTCAAGGTTCACGAGCAATATTGATAAATTTCTTCATGGTTGAACAATAAAAAAGTTCGGTGTTGATCTTTCTCTATTTTATTTATCTTTTTCTAGTCTTGATGTTTAAACCAAAATTCTTTTTCCCTAAGATTGTATTTTTACCTTAGGATTAAAACAAAATTCATGAGTTTTTTCAATTTAATTGCTTTTTTTTCCAATTTTTTTGGGAATTCTTTTGTGAATTTCCTTCAATTCCCAAGTCAAATTACATTTCTCAATGAACAGGCAAGATCCACTTATACAATTCCAATTCTTTTGCTCATTGAAAAGTTTAGAACGATATTAATGAATGCTTTCGAGGCACTTGTCGAGAACATTGAATTTCTGGTGAGGGGGTGACTTTTGTGGTTGTTGCGGCGAGTTAATGGGGAATTCAAGAAGTGTCAGAATCCCATTGGCTCTTCTTTTTTGGGGTGGTGTTTGGGTTGCTCTACTAAATGCGAGTAGTTGAGGGAGTCACCGGTCCATTTGCCCTTTGGATTGTCATGTCTAGTTACGAAGACGAATTATCTCTTGGAGAACAACGACTCCACATAATGGCAAAGACGACATCATCATGGCAGTTTCGTGGACCCGTTTGGTCCCATTCATCAATGAAACTTGCCCTCCACGTCAAAACCCCACCCCAATTAGGGATGTTTCCTCGTCCCTTGACAAAACATTAATCTGAAAGACAGTGATCGTTGAATCTTTAAACAAATTGAAACAAATGGATGTTGTCCATTTTACGACAGTGCGTTTGGATATTGGAATTTTTAAGGTGAATTGATATTTTGAGGGACCTTAGATGCCCATCCAACCACCTTCAAAGAGCATTGTGGCCTTGAGGTTTTCTATTTCATTTTGCAAAGAGGCCTAATGAATTGGGATCTCTCTTGGCCAAATCATTATGAGGGAAGTGGACCATTCCTGATAATAATGAGGAGTTTCGATAGAATGATATTGCACAGAGATATGAAGCTTCCTTAGTGTGTCTAAGGGCGAGCGATGTTGGATATAATCCGTTTTCATAATATGAGGGGAAAAATGAATTACAAAGAGAAAACGTGAATAAGACACTACTATGACATGCCTAAAGTAATATATAGGTATGAATCAACACGAATTAATATTCTGTCATCGTAATTCCATTATTAGGTATGTAAATCAAAATGTTTTTTCTTGGGGCTAACAATATAACCTAGAAGGAGGCTTAAATAGGTTGAATGTGGATTATGAAATTCTTTTGCAAAATATAAGTCAAATGCACCAAGTGAAGATTATGACAAATGTGTTGGAGCTATTGACAACAGATTGTGAGTGTGTGTGATGCTTGGGAACAGTCACTGATAATAATGAACTGAGGAAATGAAGCACACATCAATTTATAAGGGTTTAATTTTGTTACCAAGCTTATGTCCGCTCTCTGGGTAATAGCCCCAATGTGGGCTGGATTCCACTTGTAATTCGTCATACACCCTTTCCCCTCTTAGAACAACCCTCAAGTTCTCCATTAATCATTACAGAGATAAAGTTATATAGCAGGGAAGTCAATAAAGAAATTTGCACTTGAAGTTAGCCAAACTACATAAGCCCTTTTAAATAACAACCCTATGGTACATTATGCCGAGAAGTAGTCTTCAATTGGCTATCAGCTTTAATTGTTCCCTAGACCATTGTGAAATAGAACTTTCTTGCCTCTCAATCAACCTTATCATATTACAAGACTCCCAAGGCAAGAAATCGAGCGTTGTGTAAACAAATACTGTAATAAAGAACTGAGTATTGAGACGAGTCTCATGATCTTCTTGATGATAACTCAAAAACAATATGATTGACTCGACTATTCTCCCAATAGGGGACGTGATGATAATGGAGTGAGGATCTGGAAAACAATCCTCTGCTTGTCTTTCAGTTGTCCATATTTGTTGAAAGCCATTAGCGGACTTTCATTTCGATATATGTGATACATGGGTTGTGTGATCCTTCTTTTCTATGTAGATTGCTTCTATGACTATTCATTTGGACAATTAGTTGATTTCAAAAGATTGAAAACACTAATTGGCTAAATAAAGTCACACCAGCTTGACATATGATATACAACCCTTACATGTATGTGACACAATTTTAAGATGATTTGACAGACAACCCATATTGAGAAACTAATGTAACTATCCCAACTATAGAAGTAGACGGATTTAATACTAGGACCATTCATATTAGATCAGGGGAAACTCCCTCCAACCATAACTTTGGGTTACAAGTATAGACATTGCTCAACTTTAATTTAATTATGTTTGTCACACATGAGATGTACCACCTTTTGTAACTTTCACGTCCCTTCAATATTAGGACCGTGCATGTTTCTTACTACCCTAATTGGAGTTAACTCCTTCCAACCACAATTCTAGATTACAAGTATAGACATCATCCGCATTTAATTTTGATTAAGTTTGCCATGCACGGAATGTGATCCCATATGTAATTTTTCCTATCCCTTTCATATTATTTTAGAAGGATAAATCAATATTCACTTGCCAATATTTACTGTCGCATCAACATGGGAAAATTATCAAAATAGTCCTAAAACGATTGCAATTGTGCTAATGCAGTCTTAAACATTTTTTTGTGTCAATTTAGTCCGAAACCTTTTGCATTTGTACCAATTCAATCCATTCAGCCAATTTTGACCAGCTGGTACTTACGTGACAATTTTTAAATATTTTTTTGAATTATTTATTTATATAATTTTTCTTTTCTTTTCTTTTCCTTTTCCCTTTTTTTCCCTCCTTCATCTTCAACCTCTAGCCAATCAACACACATTCTATAATCAGCCAAAATTACAAATGTATTTATTTACACGCACATATATGCACAATATTTTTGCCAACGATATGTCTACTAATTTTATTTAACGTTGAAAAGTAAAATTAGCCAAACGATATGTGATTCTGCATCCCAATATTTGATACATTTTGAGAAGGCTTTCTTAAAATTAGCCAAACTATATATGCCATTTTGAACAATAACCTTATGGTATATTATGCGGAAAAGTAACATTTGATTGATAATCAGCCTTTATCGTTCCCGAGACCATTGCAAAAGAGAACTTTCTTGCTACTCAGTCAACCTCATCATATCATATGATCCACAAAGCAAGAAATCAAGCATCGTATAAAACAAATATTAAAAGAAGTAATTGGGTATTGAGACGATTCTATCAATGGACCTCAATACTTGTTTAAAGCTATCAATGGACTTTTATATGGTACGTGGGATACATGTAGATCGTTTTTTTTTTTTTTGGGTAAGGATACATGTAGATCGTTTTTATAGCAATTCATTTGGAAAAAAGATAAAAGAAGACTAATTGAGTAAATAAAGTCGCTCCAGCTTGACATTTGACATATATATTACGCAATTCCTCCACAATATGACAAAGAGACCAAATTAAGAGATAATGCATATTTTAGGAGGAGAAGGCTTTAATATTAGGACCATGCACGTTTTCCCACAACCCTAATAGGAGGAAACTCTCTTCAGCCATAACTCCGAGATACCTATATAGACATCGACCGCATTTAATCTTAGTTAAGTTTGCAAGCACGACCCCATTTGTATTTTTTCCGTCCCTTTGATATTGTTTTAGAAGGACAAACCCATATTTGCTTGCCTTTAAGAGTTCACCTATCACATCTACTTGTGATGCACACACGCAACACACATTCACTGCCACATCTACTTGTTATTTAAGTATTATAAACGTTCAGTATCTATATGATTCTACATCTCAGTATTTTATGCATTTCGAAGAGGCTTTCTTGTAAGTCATGTCAATAAATTCTTAAATTGTGAGAATTGCGACATTTATGATTAAAAAAAAAGTCAAAAGTGAAATTTACCCAATTGCGAGGATGGAGTGCGAGACATAAGGTACAGTACCAAAGAATGATTAAATCTTCTTTGTGTCCCCAGCAAGCCATCTATCTTTCCCACCGACATAACTGCTGTCACGACCCTCTAGGATCAACACCAACCTCAAATATAAAACCCCATCATCTCCTACTTCATATATTACCCCAATACTACACCAAAGCACTACTTCCTTCAACCCTACATTGATATACTCCTCGTCAACCCCTCACCCATCACTCGACCATGGTCTCCGAGAAGCCTGCATTTCAATCAAAGCACGTGTGCGTGATCGGGGCTGGCCCATCGGGGCTCGTGGCAGCCCGGGAGTTGCGAAAGGAAGGCCACACAGTAGTGGTCTTGGAGCAAAACCAAGACATAGGTGGCCAATGGCTCTACCAGCCAAACGTGGAAGGCGAGGACACCTTGGGAACAAACCCATTTCTCAAGGTCCACAGTAGCATGTACGACTCGCTGCGGCTCTTGTCGCCGAGAGAGATCATGGGCTTCAGCGACTTCCCGTTCTTGGTGAAGAAAGATAGGGACATGAGGAGGTTCCCTGGGCATAGGGAGCTTCTGTTGTATCTTCAAGATTTTGTAGAGTGGTTTGGGTTGAGAGAGTTGATCAGGTTCAACACTAGGGTTGAGCATGTAGGGATGGTGCATTATGGTGAGTTCGGAAAAGATTTGAGGTGGGTTGTGAAGAGCAAAGAGATCATCGCGAAGAGTGACGATGATAATGATGAGAAAATGGCGGAGGAGGTCTTTGATGCTGTGGTGGTGGCGACTGGTCATTACTCTCATCCAAGAATGCCGTCCATTAAAGGTAACTCATGTTTTCATTCAATCTCTAAAGTTTTACAAAAGAATAATCTCTCTCCTTCCTTGACTAGTCTCTTTTTGTTCTTTTGTGTTACCTTGAGAGAGAACATGCTCATCATTGATCTTCTTTCACGCGCATGTCATGTCAGGAATCATGAAAGAAAGTTCTTGACTTTGCACCACGAGTCGCTGTCAAGAAAATAACAATGATACACGTTCTCCACATTTTGACTGAACATAAACACGATCATGCCATTAATTTGCATAGTTTTACGAGTGTTTTCTTCCGGTTTCAATCTTTGTTTTTCTGTGGAAATGAAAGGAATGGGTACATGGAAAAGAAAGCAATTTCACAGTCACATTTACAGAGTCCCCGAGCCATTCCGCGATGAGGTAAGACGGAAGTTGGCAATGAGAAAGTTGTTCTTAGAGAGGCAAAGATAATGCAATAATAATTCTTTTTCATTATGGCTTATTATTATTTACAGGTTGTGGTGGTGGTTGGTAATTCATATAGCGGTCAAGACATATCGATGGAGCTTGCGGAAGTGGCAAGAGAAGTCCATCTCAGTGCCAAATCTCTCGACATTACTGAAGGATTGTCCAAAGTCCTTGATAAGCATCGCAATCTCTATCTTCGCCCTCAAGTATGGCTTGTTTTATCACATCTGCATGGTTTCTTTTCCTTTCTTCTTTTACGTTAAGAGCATGCTGTAATTTATCTGACATCGAACTTTTTCAACGTTTCGTTAACAATAATTGCAGATAGATTCGCTCGAAGGAGATGGAACAGTATCGTTCATTGACGGTTCGTCCGTAATCGCCGACACTATTTTGTACTGCACCGGGTAATGTGTTTGGGCAATGCAAAAGGAACATTTTTACATGTTTGATTTTATCATGACACGCAAATATTACTAAATTATACTCATTTTCAATTACCATTGTATGGACCACCAAAAGCAGAAGCGCAGCCAAAAAGTTTTCTTCTCTTTTTCCCCTTTGGTTTGCAGTACTAATGGTACAATATATTGCTTTACGTAGAGGCATGGAATGTAATAATTGTGGAGACGTGCCAAATTAATAATGTGTGGTGTAGGTACTCATATGCGTTCCCCTTTCTTGACACCAAAGGGATTGTGGTGGTGGATGATGATAGAGTGGGACCCCTCTACGAGCACACCTTCCCTCCTTCCCTTGCTCCTTCTTTGTCCTTCATTGGCATCCCTAGAAAGGTACGTGGGGTTTTTGCTGCGATTCACATCGCATATTGCACACTCTAATGAATATCAGGCATCTATAATTGATTGGGTGTTCTTATTTTCCGCTTCTATATTTCGAAACTTACAATTTCAACAAGTTCATGTCCTTTGGATAAGCACAATTGAGACAGAGAAACAAGAAGAATTAAGGAAACGAGGGTTTTTTTAGTGGAACTTGTTGAGAAATGAAGGGTCAATTTGTTCCCATCCGAGACATGAACAAAGACATAGCATGAGTTTCCCTAAAGGGTCTCTTTGTCGCAAGAGGACTTGTAGTTCGGAAATCTAGGCGGCCGATTGGGATCTGCCAATGTACACAAACGTAACTTCAAGTTTTCTATCTCATGGCAGCGTGCCACATCGTCTTTCGGGTCTTCTAAAACTCGGTTTTCGCTGCAGATCATAGGCTTTCCTTTCTTTGAGTCGCAAGCCAAGTGGATAGCTCAACTTCTGTCTGGAAAAAGAACGTTGCCCACATGGACCGAGATGATGCGGTCGATCAAGGACTTCTACAACTCCGTTGATGCCGCTGGTTTGCCAAAGCACAACACTCACGACATAGCAAATTTCGAGGTACCGAAAAAATGTCCTTTGCTGCCTTCTTATCCTCTTCTTCGAGACTCATACCGGTTTGTGTTTGGTGCAGTATTGTGAGAAATATGGGGACAATGTGGAGTTCCCACATTTGGAAGAATGGAGGAAAGAGCTTTGCGTGTCGACAATAAAGAATCTCTCGGTGAACTTGGAGACGTTTCGCGATTCATGGGACGAAGGTGACGAGAAGCTGCTCCAAGAAGCATTTCAGAGCCCTCACTTCACTCAACTTGGATCACAAGTCCTGACATTTCAATCCCAATCCGATCGTTGTTGATAATTAGGGCCAATGTGATCATGCTTTCTTCCTCTCTCCTTACAAGATTATCATTTATCAGGGCAAAAAATTTTGGAGTATCGACGGTTGTTTTGTTGCAAGCAGAATTATCTGCAAAGATGCCCTGATCGAATAGAAACTACAAATCTCTGAAGCATTTGACGATTTTCGAATATGTTCAATTGTAATTGATCAATAATTAGTATCATAAACAAAATCAAACATATAATGAGATCCTCTTATTTCCCTTTTCTCAAGAGAATGCTGCTTCTTCTTAAAGACAATAACTTGCTGCTATTTCTCTACCAGAGATAGCTGCAGTAACGAAATGAAAAAAACCAAGTGTCGTTTTGAGACGCGGCTTTGCAATTTCAAACCAGAGAAGACAACAGCATTTACTTTGCTTCGACTGAGATGACTCATGTGAACTGGTTTGTGGTGTGGTCACTTTGTCAGCCATTTCTTCTGTCCCATCTTTTCCCGGTGCCTGAATTCACGAACTCCACTTTGCATGAGGCATGCCAAATGCAGCCAATCCCCCTCGGTCATGCATAGTCTTGCCTGGACTCAAGTCTGACCGACCTGGTGCAATTACAGCAGCTGGATTTCACGAGACCCCAAGTCGCCCTGCGATGCATGATAGTCGTCGTGATTGACCCGGCACCTCACGGATCAAGTCCTGACAAGTATTTGCCGTTGGAAAGAGACACGAGTTCCACTGCTTGAAAAATCATTAGGCTAATGAGTGTGTCGCGACCTAACCTCCCGCGGTGCACCACTTAGAATTTTGGCTAATGAATTACTTAGCCTAAACCTAGCTCAGGCTTTCTCAAGCCCTTACCAATTCGCTACTTAAGATTTAAGTTCTTAATATGCAAATCATTTCAATAAGGAGTCACCACTAATCTAATATATTTTTTAGTGGATCGATTAGAAACCCAAGTAAAGTATCGGAAGAATTACTTTACTCTTACGAACTAAAGATTATGGATTCGGGGATTTGATTACACTAGATTACTCTAATGCCCTTTTGGTACATTTTCTCTTTTATTTCAAAAAACATTTGTAGGTAGCTTAGATTGATTTTAAACCTATCAATCAATATGCGAGGTGATCATGTGAGTGCGCAACCAATAATATAACACTCAATTATGCAAAGTAATAAATAGATTGCAAGATATGGACTTACCTCAAAGTAACGAAAACATAACACGCAATTCACACGATATTTTTTTTTTTGGAGTTTTTGCTTATTTAATGAAAAAACTAAACTATATGCAATGCATGATACTAATCTAACACGACATACAATTACCTAAATGTCTTAATTTTGACGACGATTAAATGGACTATTCTAATATGGCACACAAATGAACCTAGATGTGCAATTTTTAATGACACGGGAGCAATGACACATGGCAAGGTGTGAATGACATCGCAAGATGACATGCAAGCATGATGCAATTAATCTATATGACATGCACATGTTTACTTTTATTATTATTTATATATTTTTTATGAAATTCGAAATTAATTAAATTTCCTAATATTATCATGCAATCTATCCTAAAAATAATCTACTTCAATTGTATCTATTTTTTGGATTTCTTTTTTGAGAAAAACAAGATCAATTCAAATCAAACAAAGATAGAAATCAAATCGACACAACACCATCTCACACAAGAAATATTACCGATATCCGTTTAAATTTAGAAACGATAAATTGACGAATCACATCATGAGCATGAGATCGAATTGGCCAATTTTTTCACACAATCGCAAATCGTATCTCAGGCGGGATATCAGATTGACGATTTTCCATGCGATCGCAAATCATATCTTGGGCGGGAGATTGGATTAGTAATCATAACATGTTATGAAATTAGGAAATACTTCCTAATTTAAAGGCTATCCTGGAATTTTCATGGATATGGTAATGTTATTCAAATGTCCAAACAAGATTGGGACTTCACCCATTAGGCAACAAAATATATGAAAATCGAATTAATGAAAATTCTTACCTAATTTGTGATATCGCGTGGATAGCCTTTCCAAATTCCAACTTGACGGGGCGGCCCGGATTGCTATATCCGACAGTGGTGTTCGCGATGGACTTGGCTATGTGGGATCTCGGCCAAAACTTGCGGCGACGCAGTGGCATGGCAGTGCTGTGGAGATCTCGTAAAACTTGCGAAACAGAGTCCAAATTTGGTAAAGAAATGAAGTAACGCAACACCCATCCAGAATTTCATCGGGACTGGTAAGTTTGCTGGGGCCGCTTGCGGAAGTTGCTGGTCTTGGCGTTGTCACGGTGGCTTGGGCTCTCAGTCACTATTGGACACTCGTGCTCGAAGAGGATTCACGGCAATGATTGTCGATCTTGGACCACGATGGACGCCAAAAAAAACTTTCAATCCCAAGGATTGCACCTGCACTCACTGAACACTCTTACACATAATCACTACTTCACAATTTTTTACCCTCGCGTTCTCCTTGTTTGTGAATATTGATCCAAAGCGCACCACTTCAGAATTCTTTCACCACTTCACTCACGAATCACACCTTCTCCGCGTGCGCGAGCGTTATACACGTAGAAAAGTCTGGATGATAAGGTCTTGGGACTCGCCGAAGGGAGCGTCGCCAATGTTGGTGTGAGGACTGGATACATCGAAAGTGGTCTGGAAGCAGCGGGGACCGCCAATTGCTTGTTAATCATCCGCCGGGAAACTTGACGTGCTGGTCTGCAGGGACTCGGCTGGTTGGTGCAGGGAAGGCTCAAATCAGAAGCTTCTCGTCAGGATCACAGGTCGACAGCCTCATCGCCGTTGCTGTCGGATAGGGACTTGTCGTGTGGCAGTTTCGCGGGATGAAGTAACGAAGCTGTGCGGGTCTCTAAGATGAAGAACCGACGTGGAAGAGAGTTCGTTGATGCTGGATTCACCGTGGAGAATTGCTTTGACTTTGCAGAACGTGTGTATGGTGAGACAGCAGCTCGGCGGTGCACCTACGTGGAAGGAAACTCCCTCTCTCTTTTCATGTATAAGTGTTGCACTCTCTCCTCCCTGACTTCTTCCCTCTCGTCTTTTGAATAATGGCCGGGTGGTCCAATGTGTGGCCTCCTTTTATTGTGAACCATAATACCTCTATTTATAAGAGCTAGTCAGGGTTATTTTGCAAGAATCAAGATATATTATTTCCTAATTCTGATACTCAACTTAGGCAATTTTCTGATTATTTCCTCTAACTGAATATTCATAGAATAATATGAATTATCTTCCAAGTATATTATTTAATAATTTGATAATTCAATTATTCCAACTTGCCCTATAATGCAAATTTTGGCCATATATGTATTCAATGGGTTTGGACAAACATTTAATCTTTTGGGCTGAGTTCAATCAATCAAGCTCGAAACCATTCACTTAAATCCATCCGTTTGTCCAATGCAAATCCAACTATATGAGCCTAATTACTGATGCAAATGCTCCTAATTTATATGTAATTTAATTAATATTTTTTTGTCTAAAGGCCGAGATCAATCCTTAATTTTTATGCAATGAACGATTAACTGGATCACCAAAATTTTAGGAGTCAACAGAGTGCAAAATGTTACAGGGGAAAAGGTGGGCTAAACTGTATATTAAGATTGGAACATACAATGTAGTACAATTTGTGGGCGTGTTTTGACAGATACATTAAGATTGAAACATAACATTTAGTGCAATTCAAGGCGTGTTTGGACAAACAGATTTGAAGCGCGAGATAATGAATACGTGCAAAAGGCAGCCATCCATACAATGCTATATATTTTTCTATACCACTTGTATCAATACAAATAAAATGCACTAATTAGTATGCATGAAAACATATAGTGTACACTCATCTTGTAAACGATGTGATTGAAAAACTAATCACGAATGGTAACATGTGAGGAGAATATGTATTTATGGACCTTAGCATAATAGGTTACGTTGTTTTCAGGTATGCGATCGACTTATTCACCAGATTGGGTCATGACACTAGATCTATCACCTCTTAGCATCTATGTGACCCTTTTTAGTTTCTGATAATCTTTTCCCTTTTGGCTCCATATTCAGCATATATGAACTTATCGATCCAATAACTACAAAACCAGAAACACCTATACTTTTATGATAATAATTCATTTACTTGAGGTAAAATAAAGCATGAAGATACAATGATTATTAACTTAATACAGAACAAACATCATCATAATATTGCAGAATTTGTCTAATCTGGACTTAACAAGGATACCTTCTATATCGTTTTAACCAAATTAAATAAAAACAAAAAAGAAAGGTGGTGGAGGGGGGGTAACCTACACAAGATTGACACGTATTGGGGAATGAGAGGACATGCATATACAATTTGTCTCTCTTAGTCCTTCAGTTCAGAAGTTCACAAACACAGGTCTCTCCACCACCTTGAAACTTCTCATCTCCTCGCAACCCCCTTCACCCAAAACCTTGCAAGTGAAACACTCTTCAACAATGGCTTCTTCCTCTGCTCCTGTGAATGTGAACCCCTTAACCAAGAACCTATGGGCAATCAACAATCGGAAGATGCTCGAGCCATGACAAAATATGAAGAGATGCTAGCGACTCTCCCTAAAGGAAAGGGTGGGAAATCAACTATCTCTACCAATACCAGGGATTTTGGCAAGTCCCGATTTTTGTCACCTGAATCATGTGAACTCGAGAACACTTCATCGCACAAACCACAGACAATTTCTTGGCCACCTTCCCCTTCCCATATGCCGTACAACATGGCTTAAGGCTTTAATCTGCGGCATTGTAAGAAGACACCAACTAGATCCCTCGTCACACCCTTTGCTCAAAAGCAGTCCTCATATTCGCATGCCTTTCTTGGAATTGCCGGGATACAAGAATGACCCATTTACTCCACTTATCTTACCAAAAAAAAAAAGAATGACCCATTTACTAGTTTGAATTCCATTCCCTCTCCAAGACTACTTGCAACTCATATCTCTTACACTGCACTGCCGGATTTCATCACTAGAAGTGATTCTGAGATAGTTTATGTAGCTAGAAATGCTGGTGATGTTCTTGTCTCCCTTTGGATTTTCCTGGTAGAGAAGGTACAGGCGGGAGAGAGAGAATCGATTTCTTTTAGAAGAGGCACTTGAGAAATTCTGCTGAGGGGTTTCTCTTTCAGGAACCTTTTGGGATCACGTGTTGGGATACCATAGAGCAAGTCTAGAGGAACCAGGGAAAGTGCTGTTCTTCAAGTATGAAGATGTAAAGAGAGACACTTCAGGCCACGTGAAGTTATTGGCTGAGTTCTTGGGTTGTCCATCTTCAAAAGAAGAAGAAAGTAAGGGAGTGGTTCTGGAGATAATAGAAATCTGCAGTCTCAAGAATCTGAGCAGCGTAGAAGCCAATGAGTGTGAACTCCACTTATGAAGAGGCGATTGTTGGATTTGATGCATTCTCCAGAAGAGGCAAGGTGGGAGATAGCAAAACTACTTGACAGCTGAGATGATTTGCCTGTACCTTTCCTGGATCGTTTTAAACAACTTTCGACTACCATTATGGCATGTATCTCCCTCTATCAATCTGGCTAGTTGGGTCTGTTATTTGCCTTGACTGGCTGATCATCATGGCACTCCTAAAATTTCTCAATCTTCATAGATGATGTATCACGTTGCTTATATATTAAGGATTTTTATTAGGTCCACTACCGGCGTAAGAAATTGTTTACGCATTCACCATTGGACAGTTGATCTGTGGAAAGATTTGGTTACAAAACTAGCTCCAAACACACATGTTATTAATCCAACGGTGAATGTTCTGTGATAGTTTCACACTGGCGGCGGACCTAAGAATAATTCATATATGAAACATAGCAATAGTATATAACTAAAGTTCTGAAAA
Source organism: Syzygium aromaticum (assembly GCA_024500025.1). NCBI lineage: Eukaryota > Viridiplantae > Streptophyta > Magnoliopsida > Myrtales > Myrtaceae > Syzygium > Syzygium aromaticum. The sequence continues at coordinate 3,178,257 of CM044886.1, read as the reverse complement.
TGTTTAGGGCGCTTACAATTAGGACAAGAAGAGCAATCCTCCCAGAGGGCTGAGAAATAGACATTTGTTAAGGGAGCAATAAGTTCTCGATCTTCATCTCCACAAAGAGCAAAAGGAGAAGACAAAAACGTAAAGCAAGGCGAGGAGGGTCCATGTTTTTTTTTTCTTGGAAATGAACAATACATGTCCCACAAGAAGTAAACATGAAGCATGTATCTACTGACATCTTTCACTTGTGGTTTGGGTTTTGTTGAAGAAGGGAGACGGATATGTTGGTGCGTTTCACAACACTTTGGGGAAAACCTTTGGAAAAATGTAAAAGACTCTAGGTGAAAGAGTTTTTCTAAAATGTAAATAGTATTTGGTAAAACATAATTTAAAAATACATTGGAAAGCAACTTTGAATTTAATTTCTTTTGGAAAAAATTACACTTTGTAAAAGTCTTTTGCTATTTTTTTTTTAATTCAAACCTTTGCCGACGGAACTCATGCCGCGGGCCAATCTCGCTTGAAATCATACGACCAAGGAGTCACTTGAAGTTGCAAGGCCCTAGGAGGCGTCGCCTGGGTCACCCAACCTCAAGTGAGGTTGGCAGCGGCTGGCTGACCGCTCGCCGATGGCTGAGGCTTTTGCTAGTAACGTTAGGGTTTTTGAGGACATTTTCATAATTATGAAAGTATAGTGAGAGCAAAATTGAAAAAACAAAGTTCATTTGCATTTCAGAATTGCTCAAAGCACCTCTAGATCTACCTTGAACTAAAGACCTTCAAAGGCTTTTGGAAATGCAATTGCATCTCCCCGAAGCTCTCCAAAAAATTTGTCAAATACTATTTGCATTTGCCCAAAAGATTTTGGAGCTCCAAAGGGCTTTGACAAGGTATTGCCAAATGCACCCTCTGATTGGTCTAGCACTCATATGTTGATTGGAAATCATGCTGTTCATGGCCACTGTTCATGATGGTTTATGTTCCCTTGGCTTGAAGAAGGGTCAATACTTAGGCTCCGTTCGTTTGGTAGAAAATATTTTCTAGAAATATAATTTTCCGGTGTTCAGCAATCAATATGAAAAAATTTCGAAAAATATTTTTTGCCGATGGTGGCGGCGGCGATTGGCGACTGGCAACAGACAAGCGGCCACCAATGAGCGGCGGCCGGCGATCGGCGATCGAAGAGGGAAAGGAGGAGTTTGGCAAAAAATAATTTTTACTTTTCAGAAGCGGAAGTCATTTTCCATAGACTTAAACTATTTTGTGATGGGGAAAGAAAATGTTTTCCCACGGAAAACGTTTTCCGGTGGGAAAACATTTTCCGTCCCCCAAACACCGGAAAATCCGGAAAATATTTTTCGAGAAAATATTTTCTGCCAAACGAACGGAGCCTTAGGACATAAAATCATTATGGCTCCTCCTTTTCCTCCTCCTTGTCTTCTCTCTCCTTTGCTATTTTAGATGAATAAAAAGTTCATATACGCAGAAAGATTGCAAGTGGACCCTGTATTACTGCAACCCCAAACTATACATAGACAACTTACTAAGCAGATATGCCAAACCCAAGACCCCATCTGGTGCATAACGTTCTCAAAGGATCAGTGGCCCACTTCTTTTTAATGCTTACGGATAACAAAAATAATTTTGTATCTCTTACAATGGACTAAAGGGTGCCACAAATTATGTAACGTGAAAACACAGGACAAGACAGCTAAAGGTCACTACCGATTGTGCCAGAAGAAAGTCTATCGTCCATTACCAATATTACATTAAATGCAAGGGTTTAATCAGATCACGAGACTTCAAGATTTACTTCCAAGAATAAGAAGAATCTAGTAAAATTTTTAATCTCCATAGACTCTTCCCCTCAAGTGGATAGCAGTGAATACACGCCATCCAACTAGAGCCAAACTGACTAAGAAGAAGCCAGTTATATCTCATGATGCATGCTTGGTTCCAAGTAAGGAATCTCCTTAAACCAAAACCTCCTTCTTTTTGGGTCCGCACACAACATCCCCAGAAAACTTAGCTCCTTAGCATTAGATGGAGTACCTTTCCAAAGAATGCTAGCACATCTTTGCTCAATGAACTTCACCACTTTCTAAGGTAGAATGAAAACTTAGACTCCAGTAATTTGTTATGCTCCCTGCATTAGATTACTTCTTAGATGTCCAGCTCTGGAGCCTATGATCTTCCAGAAATCAGAGAAAGTCCTAGATATCAACTGGAAGAGCACCCCTCCTTAAAGCCACAGATTTCAAGAGCTTTCCGCACCAAATCATCATCACATCCTGCAAAAAGCTTCTCAGTCTTGGCACGATTTAACTTCAATCCAGACATGCCATAAATCCCCGAAAAAACCTGAAGAAGATCCTGAAGAGACGCAATTCACCCTTACAAGATACCAGCACATCATCAGCAAAACATATGTGTGTCAGTTTAAACCTATAGCACAGAAGGGTAATAAGAGAATGACTTCTTCTCACCAAGCATTATCCAGCAACTTGGACAGAACATTAATCACCAAATCTAAATGATAAGGTGACAAAGGGTCTCCTTGTCGTACACCCTTTTCCCCCTAAAACAGCCCTCAAGTCCTCCGTTTATCATCACAAAGATTAAGTTATAGTAGGAAAGTCGGGATAAGGACATTAGGAATACTATAATTTTCGTACAGCATTCACTTGAATGTCATAACTTTTTGGCTCACTTAAGTACTACTTTCGGCAAAAAGTGATCACTTGAGTGCCATCAGCCATTTGGCAGCCGAAAAATCCAATGTGGACGATGGTCATCCTACGTGACTTCACCGGTGCTAACATAGACAATATGCTAATATTTGTTTTGAATTTTTTATTTTTGATTTTTCCTTTTATTTTGCAAATTTTTTTTCAATGCTGGCGAGGCTTCAGCGGAGCTAACACAGCCTCACCCAGGGCCTTTGCAGCCGTCGCCCAATTTGGATGAGGCCTTCGCAGCCGGAGAGGGTCACCAGTGATCCTCGCCGATATCGAAAAAAAAAAAAGGAAAAGAAAATTTTTAAAAAATTCAATAAAATAAAATAAAAAATATTTTAAAAAGTCCACGTCGGATGGAAAATTAATTAAAAAAATCCACGTAGGATGGTTTGCCGGAAATGACACTCAAATGATCTATTTTTGCTGAAAGTGATACTCAAGTGATCTTTTTTTGCCGGAAGTGACATTTAAGTGAGCGAAAAAAAAGTTATGACACTTAAATGAGCACCGTACGAAAGTTATGGCGCTCCTGGTGTCCTTATCTCTAAGAAAATCTGACAAAGAATTTTTCACTTAGAGTTAGCCAAACTACATAAGCACTTTAAAACAACAGTCCTATTGAAATATTGTCCAACATCACTTAACAATAATTTTATATGCTCTTTATATATATATATATATATATGTAGTCTTCCTCCGCCTATTAGCTTAATCTTTTTATTTGGAATTGTTAACATGGCATCATAACCAGTATTATTCCTTTCGCGTATGTGTATTCACTCTCATCACTCAAATTTCACGTGTCCCTTCTAGTCTGACTTGCACATAATAGCTTAAGATTTTGGCTTGTCAAGCTACATTATGCTGAAAAGTAGCATTTGATTGGTAATCAGCTCTCGAGACCATTGTGGAAGAGAACATTCTTGCCTCCCAATCGACCTCATCGTATCATATGGCTCCCAAAGCAAGAAATCAAGCCTTGTGTAAACAAATACTGAAAGAATCAACTGAGTATTGAGATGAGTCTCGTGATCCACTTGATGATCATTGAGAAACAATATGATTGACATGACTTCTCGCCCAACAGGGCCCGTGATAATATTAGAGTGAGGATCTGGAAAACAATCCTCTGCTTGTCTTTCTTTTCTTTCTTTTTTTGTCTGTTTTTGCTTGTCTTTCACCCATCCCTATTTGTTGAAAGCGATAAGCGGACTTTCATTTCGATGCATGTGATTCATGTGTTGTGTGATCCTTGTTTTCTATATAGATTGCTTCAATGACTATTCATTTGGACAATTAGTTGATTTCAAAAAATTAAGGGTTAATATAACGAAAAATTCTAAACTGATATATTTATAAAAAATTTACCCCATATTAATTTCACCAAAAACTTAAAACTGGTATACTAGTGACAAATTTACTCCGAATTAATTTTGTCTCACCAAAAATCCATAACTTGTACACTTATAATATATTTACCCTCCATTAGTTTTTATCAAATTTATTGTGAAATTGCTGAGTTGAGTGACACATGGTAATAACTCAAATGACATGTCAAGTCCACATGGAAATCCATATTAATTTGGGATAATTTTGTCACTGGTGTACCAGTTTGCGGTTTTTAGTGACCCAAAAATTAATTTAGAGTAAATTTGTCACAGGTATACCAATTTGAGGGTCTTTCGTGATATTAACCCAAAGAATGAAAACACTGATCGGATAGATAAAGTTGTGTCAGCTTGACATGTGATATGTACCACATACATACATACATAATAAAATTTCTAGATGATTTTCACGTTGAGAAACTAATGTAATTATCCCAACTACAGAAGTAGAAGGCTTTAATATTAAGGCGATAATGTTAGATTGGAAGAAACTCCCTCAACCATAACTTTGGGTCACAAGTATAGACATCACCCGTATTTAATTTTAATTAAGTTTGTCACGCATGAAATGTAGCACAATTTATAACTTTCTTTTCCCTTTGATATTAGGACCATGCACGTTTCCTACTACCCTAATTGGAGGTAACTCCTTCCAAGCATAATTTTGGAGAACAAGTATAGACATCACCCGCAATTTATTTTGATTAAGTTTGCCATGCACGAAATGTGCCCCTGTATGTATATTTTCCTATCCCTTCGATATTATTTTAGAAGGATAAATCAATACTTGCTTGCCAATAAGAGTTCACTATTGCATCAACACTCATGAGAAATGCAAAAGACTGTTCACATCAGTGATTTTGGCCGGAAGAACTACATTTGCAAACCAATAAAAGGTTTAGTACCAAATTGGCTATATTGAAATGTTAAGGACTAAATTGACATTCGTACAATAGGTTCATGAGTTTTTTTTTTCCCTCTATATATATGCAGGTTATTTTTGCTAGCAATATTTATACTGATTATTAGGCTTTTTCTTGAAAAAAAATTAATGGTGAAGGGAAAAAAAAAGTTTAAAATTTGATAATTTATAAACGATCAGCCAAACTAAACAAGCCATTTTAAACAACAACCTTGTGGTGTATTATGCGGAAAAGTAGTATTTGATTGACAATCAGCCTTTACTGTTCTCGAGACCATTGCGGAAGAGAACATTCTTGCCTCTCCGTCAACCTCATCATACCAGAGATAGCTCCAAACATGGCACTTTGTATGAGCGTGAGGATCTGGAAAACTATTGATCATCCCCAGAATCAATTCGATTGATTTGGCTGCGCTCCAGACATGGCACGTTATATATGATGATCCACTCGATGATCATCCCCAAAAACAGTTCGATTGACTTGAAGGTGCACCAAACATGGCACGTTGGATGATTGTAAGGATCTGGAAAACTATTGATGGACTTCTAGCTGGTACACGGGATACACGTGTTTGTGTAATCCTTCTCTTCTATGCAAATTGATTGTATGACAATTCATTTGAAAAAAATGATTAATGATACGAAATACTCCAAACTTGTACACATATGATAAATTTATTCAAAACTAACTTTTTGATAATCAAAAACTCAAAATTAATATATCTATGATAAATTTACTTAAACTCTAGAAGGAGAAGGCTTGACATGTGAAATGTAATCTTTACGTATAAATAAAGTCACGCCAGCTTGACATGTGAAATTTAACATTTACTCTATGAGTCGACGGGGAGACCGCATTGAGAGACTACCCCAACTATAGGAGGAGAAGCTTTATTTTAAGGGCCGTGCATGCTTTACTAAAAACCTAATTGGAGGAAAACTCCCTTCAACCAAGACTCTGAGGCACATTTATAGATGTCGGTCGCATTTAGTTTTAGTTAAGTTTACCACTCATGAGATGTGACCCCTTCAAAAGGACAAATCTTTATTTGCTGGCCAACAAGAGTTCACTGCCCGATTGATTTATGATGCAAGGATGAAACACATATTCACTGTAACGTCTACTTATTATTTAAATTATGAAAATTTACAAAAGATCAATGTATATATAATTCTGCATGTCAATATTTTATGCATTTCGAAAAGATTTCTTATAAGTCATGTCAAACAAAATCTAAAATTGTGAGAGTTGTGACATTTATGAAAAAAAAAAAAGTTAAAAAGTGAAAATTACCCAATTGCAATTATGGAGTACGAAGCATGAGGAACAGTACCAAAGAATAAATAATGTTCTTTGTGTCCCACAGCAAGCCATCCCATCTTTCCGTCCGACATAATTGCCGTTAGAACTCTCTTGTATCAATACGGACCTCAATTATTAAACCTTATCCTATCCAACATAATTGCCATTAGAACTCTCTTGTATCAATACGGATCTCAACTATAAAACCTTATCCTCTCCTGCTGCGCCCAATACTACACCAGAGCACTAATAAAAACTTCATTCAACCCCATATTAATATACTCCTCGTCAACCCCTAACCCATCACTCGACCATGGTCTCCGAGAAGCTGGCGGTCCAATCGAAGCACATATGCGTGATCGGGGCTGGCCCATCAGGGCTCGTGGCAGCCCGGGAGTTGCGAAAGGAAGGCCACGCGGTGGTGGTCTTGGAGCAAAACCACGACATTGGTGGCCAATGGCTCTACCAGCCAAACGTGGAAGGCGAGGACCCCTTGGGAACAGACCCATTTCTCAAGGTCCACAGTAGCATGTACGAGTCGCAGCGGCTCGTGTGGCCGAGAGAGATCATGGGCTTCAGCGACTTCCCGTTCTTGGTGAAGAAAGATAGGGACATGAGGAGGTACCCTGGGCATAGGGAGCTTCTGTCGTATCTCCAAGATTTTGTAGAGTGGTTTGGGTTGAGAGAGTTGATCAGGTTCAACACCAGGGTTGAGCATGTAGGGATGACGGATTTTCACGATTTGAGGTGGGTTGTGAAGAGCAAAGAGACCATCACGAAGATTGACGATGATAATGATGAGCAAATGGTAGAGGAGGTTTTTGATGCTGTGGTGGTGGCGACTGGTCATTACTCTCATCCAAGAATGCCTTCCATTAAAGGTAAGGTGCACCAAAGAATAATCTCTCTCCTTCCTTTCCTTGACTAGTCTCTTTTTGTTCTTTTGTGTTACCTTGAGAGAGAACATGCTCGTCATTGATCTTCTTTCACGCTCATGTCATGTCAAGGATCATGAAAGAAAGTTCTTGACTTTGCACCACGAGTCCCTGTCAAGAAAATCACAATGATACACGTTCGCCACATTTTGACTGAACATAAACATGATTATGCCATTAAGTTACATAGTTTTGCCCCTCTTTTCTTCCTGTTTCAATCTTTGTTTTTTTCTGTGGAAATGAAAGGAATGGGTACATGGAAAAGGAAGCAACTTCAGAGTCACATTTACAGAGTCCCCGAGCCATTCCGCAACGAGGTAAGAAGGAAGTTGGCAATGGAAAAAGTAGTTCTTCGAGAGGTAAAAACAATGCAATAATAATTCTTTTATGATTATGATTTATTATGATTTACAGGTTGTGGTGGTGGTTGGTAATTCAAATAGCGGTCAAGACATATCGATGGAGCTTGCGGAAGTGGCAAGAGAAGTCCATCTCAGTGCCAAATCTCTCGACATCACTGAAGGATTGTCCAAAGTCCTTGATAAGCATCGCAATCTCTATCTTCGCCCTCAAGTAGGGCTTGTCTTATCACATCTGCGTGGTTTTTTTTTTTTCGGTTTTCTTCTCTTTTTTACGTTAAAAGCGTGCTGTAATATATTCGACTTCAAACTTTTTCAATGTTACATTAAAAATCATTGCAGATAGACTCACTTGAAGACAATGGTACAGTATCGTTCGTCGATGGCTCATCAATAATCGCCGACATTATTTTGTACTACACCGGGTAATGTGATTTGTCAATGCAAAAGGAACATTTTTGCATGTTTGATTTTCCGATGACACTTCAAGATTTACTACACTTTACTCATTTTCAATTACCATGGATATGGTGACCAAAAAACTTTCCAAGGATATATAAATATTGATTTTCCGGGATAATGATATTACAAGTGACATAACTTTTGTATGACGCTTACTTGAGTACCATAACTTTTTTTTCGACTACTTAAATGCCATAATTTCTTTAAAAAAACGTATATTTGAGTGTTACAACTTTCAATCGATCACTTAAGTGTCAAATTTTTTTAAAAATGTTCACCCAGGTGCTGGAAATTCAACATACCATGGCACTTGTGGTGAACGTTTTTAAAAAATTATGTCGCTCAAGTGGTCGATTAAAAAGTTATATAACACTCAAGTAGTCGGATAAATAGGTATGGCACTTAAATGAGCGCCGTATATTAATTATGACACTCAGGTGATAAAAAAAAAGTTATAGCACTCAAATGAACGTCGCATGAAAGTTATGACACTTGTAGTATTATTATCCCTGATTTTCCCTTTTATTGTGCAATACTAATGGTAACACATGAAATAAATAATTGTGGAGACGTGCCAAATTAATAATGTGTGGTGTAGGTACTCATATGCGTTCCCATTTCTTGACACCAAAGGGATTGTGGTGGTGGATGATGATAGAGTGGGACCTCTCTACGAGCACACCTTCCCTCCGTCCCTTGCTCCTTCTCTGTCCTTCATTGGCATCCCTAGAAAGGTACGTGGGGTTTTGCTGTGATTCACATCGCGTATTGCACTCTCCAATGGATATCAGGCATCAATAGTTGATTGGGTGTTCTTATTTTCAGCTTCTATATTTCGAAACTCACAATTTCAACAAGTATATGCCCTTTGGATAAGCACACTCGAGACAAAGAAACGAGAAGAATTAAGGAAACGAGGGTTTTCTGTAGTAGAACTTATTGAGAAATGTGGGGTCAATTTGTTCCGATCCAAGACGTAAGCAAAGACATAGGAAGAGTTCTCCGAAAGGGCCTCTTTGTCGCAAGAGGACTTGTAGTTTGGGAATCTAAGCGGTCGATCTTGAAAATGTAATCGCGGATTGGGTCTTCTAAAACTTGGTTTTCGATACAGATCATAAGCTTTCCTTTCTTCGAGTCGCAAGCCAAATGGATAGCTCAACTTCTGTCTGGGAAAAGAACGTTGCCCCCATGGAAGGAGATGATGCAGTCGGTCAACGACTTCTACAAGTCCATTGATGCCGCTGGTTTGCCGAAGCACCACACTCATGACATAGACAGTTTCGAGGTAACCCGAAAAAATGTCATTTGTTTGTCATCTTATCCTCTTCCATGTTGAAATGAAATTTGTTCCGTCGAGACTCGTACCGGTTTGTGTTTGGTGCAGTATTGTGACAAATATGGTGACAATGTGGAGTTCCCGCATTTGGAAGAATGGAGGAAAGGGATTTGCATGTCGACAATAAAGAATATCAGTGTGAACTTGGAGATGTTTCGCGAATGGGACGAAGGCGACGAGAAGCTGCTCCAAGAAGCATTTCAGAGCCCTCACTTCATTCAACTCGGATCGCAAGTCCTAACATTTCAATCCCAATCCAATCGTTGTTGATGATTAAGGCCACGGGATTATGCTTTTTTCCCCTCTTGTTACAAGATTATCATTCATCAAGGCAAAAAGTTTAGGAGTTTCGGCGGTTGTTTTGTTGCAAGCAGAAATATCTGCAAAGATGCCCTCATCAGATAGAAACTACAAATCTCTAGGCCATTTCCTAATTTTTCCGTTTCCATCTGGGAATTTTCGAATATGTTCATTTTGTAATTTAATCAATAATTAGTCTCTGACATCCGGAAAATTCCTACATTTATTAATGCGTAGAAATTTGGTTGCGAGCAATGTCATGCGTGAGAAATTTTATGTGATCGATTAATATGACTGTTATGTTTGAGCGACGGGTTAGAAATTTACGAAGTTAATTATTTACTTATGTTCGGAAAGTTTAGCTAAACATTTTGACACATTACTCTTAGCCTTTGTTGATGTCATGCGTGTTTCCTCTATATTAACTTTTGGTTCATTAATGCAAGGGTTGACTCACTTCTTTACTTGGCTAAATGAGACGAATCCCTCCTAAATATATCTTCTCTTAGCTTATGAGAATGCGCCACATGCCTAAGCTATTCACCTAGGGACCACATGAAGAAATTCTTTTGAAACACTTTCCATCTCTACTCTTAAATTCAATAATTTCACCGCATGAGTATTAAATTCTCTAATTATGGTTAACCCATCTCCTTTTTCATTCTTTGTTATGGCCAAGTATTAAATCGGAGAGAGAGAATTCCCAAGGCAAGGCTCCGCTCCGTTACTTCACCAATCACTCTCTCAACTTTCACTTTCAAATCCGAGAGTAAAAGCAAAATGTTCCGCGTTCGTATTTTATTAAAAGTCTCGAGTTCGTTTCCCGGTTAGGATGAGGTAAACTCATTAATTTCCTAGACTCTTCATAAATGGGTTTGTCGTTTTTAAAACATAAATAATTGATTCCGATTTTGTTTTATTATGAAGGAAAACTTAAGCTTTGATTTTACGCAAGTTATTTTCAAGGTAAGTGAAAACTTTAGGCGCTAAGTTAGGTTGTTCTAATGAGTACTTGATTTGGTTATTTGATAGGTGTTTACTTTAAGTGAGTTTTATAATCATATGTGAGTAATTTTGGTAATGGCATGTTGGGGTCCTCACTTGTGCGAATTCTGATAACGGTATGTCAAGTTGTGTATTGATGATTTTAATTGTCATGTTAAGAAGTATGAGTAATTCTTTGATGATTGGTGGTATTTTAGTGAAAAGTACGTAAAATGGGCAAAAAATGAGAAAGTTGCCGACTTTAGGGAGAAAATTCAGTTCTGGCGTGTGTTACTAAATCTAAGGAGAGTTACTGAAATTTGTCGAATCGGATAAGTTACCGAATTTGGAGAGTTACCGATTTCAGCGAGTTGCCGAATATGGAAGTTACCGAATTTCAAAAATAAAAAAAATAATAGTAATAATAAATTTTTTGCATGCTTTATGTACTCTTAATATCTTAGTCCTTCATGCATTATTTGAGGAAAGTATGCATAGAATGTTGATGTTGAACATGTTCAATCGGTGATGATTAAGTGAAATGGAGTGGTGCATTGAATGTTGATGTTGAACATGTTCATGTGCATTAATGCTGCTTGATAACATTGAATATTGAAAAAGAATAGTGCCATCATCCATGTGAGGTGGCGACGTTGTCTCACGTGTCGGGATGCCCCACGTGTCGGGATGTCCTAGGAGTGTTTCGAGGCCTTGGAAGTTGAGATGCCTTGCATTTAAGATTATGTATGAGTATGGTGGGATGCCCCATAGGCGGATGTTGTGGGATGCATCAAAGTTGAGATGCTCATGTGTCGGAATACGAGTGTTCGGGAGGAGAAGTGAAAAAGATTATGCATGCTCATAAATATTATCATGTTGATAAGGCACCAAATGATACTAACACATCAAAAAATTATATGACGTAAGTGTGCATCGAGTAGATAATACAATGCATTCTTGTGAGGCACTTGCAAAGAAGGTAAGTGTGTGCTCATGCATTGATTATGTTGCCAGGGCGGGTGCAAAGAGTTGCTCCTACTTCAAACTTAGAGATTTCACTTACTGGGTTTTGACTCATTCCTTTATTTTTCTAGACATGGAGGATGGCCCCTCCACCGCCACCACTTTTTGAAGCTTGGGCACACACATTGAGTGTGAGTATGAGGATGTCGTGTTGCCCAATTTAGTTTTTATGTATACTAAGTGTAATACCACGATATAAGTCAACATAAGATTTGCCGAGTGAGTTCCCCATCGGTATGTAGCTTGGTACGCAATCTTCGATGGTGACTAGATGGGGCCGCTCAAAGGCTTTGATCGTCCTCCTAGTTACGTTGCCAATGAGCCGACATTGGGGGAGGTTATCGATCCTTAGATGTTGGATCGGTGTTGTAAAGGCGGGCTTTTGAGAGCAGGGGCGTGATAGTTGAGATAGGAGTGACCGAACCCTTCCCAGGTGTTTTGTATTATGATGTTTTAATGTAAGTGATTCATATGTGCATTATTAAGTAGGTGAAATAATGATATTACATGTTTAATTATTTTGTTGTGCCTCCGCGGGTGAATAAATTAATGATAAAGAAATTATATACGACATGTGTAGTGCTTGATGTACTTGAGGCGTGACATAATAATGAGATCTTCTTATTTCCCTTTTCCCTAAAGAATGCTGCTTCCTCATAGAGACAATAACTGAATGCTGTTTCTCTACCAGAGATACCTGCATTAACAAAAAACCAAAAGGCCTCTGTTTGAGATGCAGCTATGCAATTTCAAACCAGAGAAGACCATAGCATTTGATTTGCCCGGACTGAGATGACTCATGTGAACTGGTCTATGGTGTGGTCACTTTGTCAGCCATCTCTTCTGTCCCATCTTTTCCCGGTGCCTGAATTCACGAGCTCCACTTCACATGAGGAGTGCAAAATGCAGTCCATCCCTCTCAATCATGCAGTGATTAGCGCAAACAGCCTGGGGGAGTGGGAGCCGCAAAGAAGAAAAAGTCTTTGCCTGGACCCAAGTCGACCGACCAGATGCAATTACAGCAGCGGGACTTCATGAGACCCCAAATCGCTCCGCGATGCATAATAGTCATGGTGATTGATCCGGTACATCATGGATCGAGTCCTGACAGGTATTTGCCGTTGGCAAGAGACGCGGGTTCCACTGCTTGAAAAATCATTAGGCTTATGAGTGCAAAATGTTACAAGGGAAAAGGTGGGCTACACTGTATATTAAGATTGGAACATACAATGTAGTATAATTTGAGGGCTTGTTTTGACAAATATTGAAACATAAAATTTAGTGCAATTTCAAGGCGTGTTTTGACAAACAGATTAGAAATGCAAAATAATGAATATGTCCAAAATGTCCATTCACGCCACGCTATATAATTGTCTGTACCGATCTTAGTATACATAGTGTTTCTCAATACAAATAAAATGCATTAAATAGGACGCACAAAAACATTTAGTGTACACTCATCTTGTAAACAACATGATTAAAAAACTAACCACGAATGGAAACATGTGAGGTGAAAATGTCTTTTCAAGGACCTTGGCATAACAGATTATGTTGTTCTCAGATATGAGATCGACTTAATCACCAGATTGGGTATTGACACGAGTTAATATCCCATCTTAGCATCTATGTTTCCTTTTTCAGTTTTTAATCATATTTTTCCTTTTTTGGCTCCATATTAAGCATATATGTACTTATCAATCCAATAACTACACAAGCAGAAACACCTATACTTTTATGATTATAATTCTTTCAGTTGAGGTAAAATAAAGCATGAAGGTACAATGATTATTAACAAAATTTGCCTCATCTGGACTTAACAAAGATACCTTCTATAATGCTTTAACCAAAATGAAAAAAAAAGGAGGGGCGTGTCAAACCTGCACAAGATTGACATGAATTGGGGAATGAGAGGACACGCATATGCAATTTGCCTTTCTTAGTCCTGCAGTTCAGAAGTTCACATGATCCTGTGTCTCTTGTTTCATACCCTCTAAATTCCGTGCATGCGTTGTAAGAAGTTCAAACACAATTTTCTCAACCACCTTGACACTTCCCATCTCCTCACAATCCCCTCAACCCAAAACCTTGCAGATGAAATACTCTTCAACAATGCTTCTTCCTCTGCTCCGGTCAATAAACCCCTCAACCAAGAACCTATGGGAAACTGACTATTTGAAGATGCTAAAGCCACCACTTTAATAAAATATGAAGAGATCCTCGCAACTCTCCCTAAAGAAGAAGGTTGGAAAACCAACTATCTCTACCAGTACCAGGGATTTTGTTATGACCCAATTTTTGCAACAGGAATCATGTGGACTTAAGAACACTTTGTCGCACAACCCAGAGACATTTGCTTGGCCACCTTCCCATAATGTGGCACGATGTGGCGGGCTTTAATCTATGCCATAGTTAGAGCACACTAATTCGATCCCTTATCACACCCTCTGCTCAGAATGAGTCCTCATATTTACGTGCTTGTCTTAGAATTCCAAGCATATGAGAATGACCATGTTGCCAGTTTGAATGCCATTCCCTCTCCAAAACTACTTTCAACTCAGATCTCTTACACTGCACTGCCGAATTCCATCAGTAAGAGTGGTTCAAAGACAGTTAATGCAGCTAGAAATGCTGGTGATGTTCTCGACTCTTATTGGATTTTCCTAGCAGAGAAGGTAAAGATAGGAGAGAGAATCAATTTGTTTACAAGAGGTGTTTGAGAAATTCTGCAGAGGGGTTTCTCTTGCAGGACCCTTTTGGGATCATGTGTTGGGATATTACAGAACAAGTCTAGAGGAACCAAAGAAAGTGCTTTTCTTCCATTATGAAGATGTAAAGAGAGACACTAGAAGCCATGTGAAGTTATTGGCTGAGTTCTTGGGTTTTCCATTTTCAAAGGAAGAAGAAAGAAAGAGAGTAGTTCAGGAGATAATAAAACTCTGCAGTCTCAAGAATCTGAGCAGCTTAGAAGCCAACAAGAACGGAACCTTTAGCATGAACTCCACTTATGAGGAGCGAAGTGTTGGATATGATGCATTCTTCAGAAGAGACAAGGTGGGTGATAGCAAGAACTGCTTGACAGCTGAGATGATTCAGCATCTCAACTGAATCACAATGCGAAAATTGGATCGTTAAGATTTGAAATTATATAGATCAGCAGCCCAAAGTAGAGGAAAAGAGACGTTGCAGCAACTGCAAGCATCTTAAAAATTCCACACAAGCCTCTAGTGATAAGGCTTTATCTTCACTTTGCTTGGGATGTACTTCCAATAACATGCTGCGGAGGATTTGCCCATACCTTTCCAAGTTAATTTTAATCTATTTTTTTATGGATAATTAATTGTATACTATCATTATAGCATGTATCTCCCTCTGTCAATCTGGCTAGTTGTCTCTTTTTTGGCTCTGACCGGCTGATCATTGCGACACTGCTAAATTTTTTCAATCTCCATAGAGGATTAATTCACGGCACATACATATTAAGGTTTCTTATTAGGTCCACTAGCGGAGTAAGAAATTGTTTACACATTAACCATGGGATAGTTGACATGTGGAAAGATTTGGTCGCACAAGTAGCTCCAAACACACGCTATTAATCCAACGGTGAATGTGCAAGGATATTTTTACATTACCAGTGGACCAAGGGATAATTCATACATTAAACATAGCAACAGTAATATCCAGAGTTATTGGCATGCTTACCTGTAGGACAAGAAGAACAAGTTCTCCGAGACGGATGAGAAAAAGACATTCGTAAAGGGAGCAATAAGTTCTCAATCTTCATCTTCATCTCCACAAAGAGCACAAGATCTTCACTTCAAGTCCTCCAGCCTGCTATGAACCCACGAGCATGAACCAGATTCAGCGCAAATGGAAGGAGCTCTTGATAGTTCAAGAACGTCCAATGGCTTTATATTGTAGGCAAGGACCAGACTTGGCTAATAACCCCTCACGGAAGCCTTTACGCATTCCACATCACTTAAACAATTCATCTGGTGCAGATTTACAATGACAATAGATTAAGCTCCATTTACAAATTCCCACCAATGTATCCTGGGAAAAAAGAGGTGGATGCAAGAGCAGGCACTTTCTGCCATCAGCTGTAACAGAGGTATCACCAGTGATCCCTGCAGGAACACGAGCCTCCAGTAAAATGATGGAACTGATTTCTATCTCGAAGGCTGATCTCCCTCTTATAGACCAATGAAACTAGCTTAAAGAAGACATGGCAGTCTTGACAAACTCTAAGATTCTTGACTATTCTTAGAGTTGATCCAGGAGGAGATTTCACAAGGCCAAATGCCAAAGCAATTTTCTCGCTGTGAAATGCAACGGAACTTTCCTTTTCCTCTTCCTCAATGTCATACAAGGCCAAGCCAGTGTTTGCAGCATAACCAACCTGCTTCAGTTCCTTCCTTATGTCGTCTAACAAGTCACGCACCTCTGGTTTTAGACAATCCGATGCAATGAACTCATAAACTGCATTTCCAATTTCAATTGAGCTGCATCCAGCCACTTTGGCAATTGCTTTTTGGTTCATCATTGCCCTCAATTGTGCTATTTCATCCCACATACAATCCTGAGCATATATATTCGAAAGCAAAACATAATTGTCCGCGTTAGTAGGCTCCAACTCAAGAAGCTTCCTTGCCGCATACCTGCCCAACGGAACATTCCGATGAGTTCGGCAAGCACCTAGCAGAGTCCTCCAAATGATTGGATCTGGTTTCAAGTCCATATTCTGGATTAGATGTAGAGCCTCACTAAACAATCCAGCTTGACCAAGTAAATCAACCATACATCCATAATGCTCAAGTCCCGGACGCAATCCAAACTCCTCCTTCATGATCCTGAAGTACCTCTTCCCCTCATCAACAAGACCTTCATGACAACAAGCGCACAATATGCCCAAAAAAGTGACACCATCAGGCTTCAGATTCTCCATTACCATCCTAGAGAAAGCCTGTAAAGCAGCTTCACCACGTCCATTCATGGCGAAGCCTGAAATCAAGGCATTCCACGTATAGACATTTTTTACTCTCATTGCCATAAAAACCTTGTCCATCTCCGTTACAGCTCCACATTTAGCATACATGTCCACGAGTGCAGTACCCAGAAACTCATTCAACTTTAATCCGTGGCAGTCGATATACTCATGAACCCACTTTCCAAGGCTCAAAGCCCCCAAGTGAGCGCAAGCAGATAAAACCCCCACCATGGTGACCTCGGTCGGTTCGACCCCATCAGCCTGCATCTCCCTAAACAAATCGAGAGCTTCCACGAATTTCCTATTATGGGCGTAACCAGTTATCAGCGCATTCCAAGAAACAGAATTCCTCTCACCCATCTCATCAAACACCTTACGGGCATCCCCAATCAACGAACAACCACTGTAGAAATTAACGAGCGAAGTACCCACGTAAACATCGCCATCCAAGTTCGCCTTGGCCGTATAAGCGTGCACGGATCTCCCCATCTCTCGGAGGCACAGCCGCGCGACGGACTTGAGGACCGGGGCGAACGTGAACGAATCGGGACGCGCGCCGACTCTCTGCATCTGGATGAACACGAACACCGAATGGAGGTGCTTGCCCTGGCCCGTGCAGCGTCTGATCAAGTGCCTGCACAGCTCGCTGCCGACCGACTCGCCGAACTGGAGGAACAGAGGAGAAGACGAGCCCCACCAGCCCGAACGGACGCGGCCCTCGACGAGGCCCATCAGAGAGGCCTGGACGGCGTGCCAAGACGGCGCCGGGCTCCCCCTGGCTCGAGCCGCGGGCGGCTCCGCCGGGAGGGCGCTCTCGCATCCGGGCGCTCGCGGCCGGGTCTCCGGCGGAGCCGACGCGGAGCGGTAAGCGCGAGCCGGCGAGCCGCGAGCTCGGGAGGTTCTTGGGATCAGGCTGAGGGGCCTCTTCATGCTCGCGGCGGCGGTTCAAGGTTCCGACAGCATTCTTGCGGTTGCACACGCCCTGTGTTTGTATATATTACCGTTGCCAACTTCTTCTGTGTTACAGGAGGAGAAAAGAAAACCAAAACTCATTTCCCTTCCAAAGAAGGGGAAAGATTCGTGCTCATGACAGTACACGTTTATGAGAATTGAAATAGCTTCTTGAAATATAGACACCGGATGATCCTCGGCGCGCTGATGATGAGTCGCGACTCGGGAGGAACGGAGCACGTTATTGCAACTCGAGTCGAGGGCCTCTCGAGACGGAAGACGGGGCCGACGGATAGCCGGTTCTTGAGCCGAATTTAGAATTGCCGAGACACTCGGACACCGCTACACATTGGATGCTCGGTGTCCGCCCTTTTACCGGCTGGTTTCGGTTCGATTCGGGTCGGGGTCGGGGTCGGTTAGTCTTTTGGTTTCGGCTTCGGTGATCATGTTCTCATTGGTTTGGTTCACTGTATGATCATCTTTGCATTGATATCAAAACCGATGTTTCCTGTGTACAAGAAGAATGTGATGGACCAAAACCGAGAAAGACAGAAAGACAATTTCCTAACCGCTAATGGACGTTTGTCTCCGACTACAGCACGCTCGGAAAAGATTTTGAATCGGGTGGTGAAGAGGAATGAGAACGGCTGGCCTGACGGCTTGATGCCCTGATCAGCATGCCCAGCACCTCCTTCATGTTCGGCCTGGCCTGCGGCGACTCGGCCGTGCACCGCGTCCCGACCGTCAGCAGCTCGCACATCTCCTCGGCGCCCTCCGCCAGCCCGGACCCCATGAGCGCGACGGGGATGGCGGACCGGCGCCCACTCCCCATGACCCTCTTCGCCCACTCCACCAGGCACTCCTCCCCGCCGTCCACGGCCCGCCTCCCCGTGGCCAGCTCCATTATGAGTACCCCGAAGCTGTACACGTCGCCCTTGGTCGTGGCCTTCCACGTCTGCCCGTACTCGGGCGCCACGTAGCCGATCGTGCCGGCCACCATCGTGCTGACGTGGCTGTCCCCGACGTCCACGACCCGAGCCAGGCCGAAGTCCGTCACGTGTGCCCTCCCGCCCTTGTCGAGCAGCACGTTGCTCGCCTTCACATCGCGGTGCACTATTGGAGGGTAGCATTCGTGGTGCAGGAACACCAGGGCGAGGGCCACGTCGACCGCCGCGCTCATCCGCCTCTGCCATGTCATGTGCACTCGATCCGGGATGAGATCCTCCAAGCTCCCTCCCTCCATGTACCGGTAGACTAGTATCTTCTCCGACCGGTGGAGGCACCAGCCGTAGAGCGGCACGAGATTCGGGTGCGGCCAATCGAAGCAGTCCCCGCGCAGGACCTCCATCTCGGCTTGGAACCCTTTCTCCCCCTCAATGCCTTCACTTTGGAGCTTCTTCACGGCCACCTCTCTCCCATCCGGCAGCACGCCTCGGTAGACCGTCCCGAAACCGCCCTTCCCGATTACTTTCTGGTCCGAAAAATTGCTCGTCGCCTTCAAGATGTCGCCGTAAGTAAATGCTCTCTTAACTAACTGGATCACCGGAACCGACTCGGACAACCATGGGGACGAACTGCTCGAGCTGGATCTGTATTCGCGGCGGTACTTCTTTTCTTCTAGCAGGTATTCAGGTAAGTCGAGCGGGCTCTTGGCCGACGAGAAGAGTATGAATGATAAGATCCCAAACGCCAAGAAAGCAAGAACCAGACCAAAGAGTACCAGAAAGACCATGAACTTCGGAGGCTTCTTCGTGCCTGGTCTCGCGTTATTTACGGATGAATGGGGAGATTGATTAGGGAAAGACGAAAGGACCAAGAGAGGGTCCCCGAGGAAGGACTCTTTCTCAAACGTGCCAAGCTGCCCGGTCGCGGGGATCACGCCGGATATCATTGGATTGTAGGAAACATTGAACTTGCTCAGCTCAGTCAACTCGTTCAGGCTCGCCGGGAAAGTGCCCGAGAAATTGTTGTAGGACAAGTCGAGATTCTGGAGGCACTTGATCTTGCCTATTTCCCACGGGATTTGCCCGGAGAACCTGTTTTCGGAAATGTTTAGAACCACCAGGGGCAATTCCCGTATTTCCCGAGGGAGCTTCCCAGAAAAGTTATTGACGCCGAGGTTCAACATGCTAAAGTTGCGCATCTTGCCGATATCAGAAGGAATCTCACCGGAGAGCACATTCCGACTGAGCTGAACATAACCCGATATCTGATACGTCCTGACCAACGTACCGGGAGCGCATATCGGGAATAGCCCGACTCCTTTGAGCAATTGGTCCCATATGTTCCGACATGTTTTCCTGGTAAGAATGGCGTACACGAAACTGAAAGGAGGATAATCTGCAGGAATCCATCTCTTCATCGCTAAGCACTCGCCCGAGCCAGGTACGATCCTCTCACTTAGCCGGTTCGATTCAAAAGTAGCCATTGGGTTGTGGCCAATATTTGATAGCTCCGGTGGTATATGTCCAGAGAGCTCGTTGTTAGCCAGGTTTAACCATAACAAGCTGGAGCAGTTCCCGATTTCTGGCGGAATCTCGCCTCCAAGCTGATTATTCGCCAGCATCAACCACAAAAGAGAGCTCAACTTTCCGAGGCTCGAGGGGATCGTCCCAGTCAGTTCATTGGAGGAGAGATCGAGCGCCTGGAGGCGCGCAAAATCACCATACTCCAAGGGTATGCTTCCGTTGAATCGGTTGAAAGCGAGATACAAGTACTTCAAACTCGGCATTCGCGAGACTTCAACAGGCAGCGGACCAGATAAATTGTTGAAGCTCAGATCTAATCTGACAATGTTCGACAGATTAAGAATACCAGACGAATACAATCCACCAGTGTAGGAATTTGTGTGCAGTGCTAGATTCTTGACCTGTGTGAACTTCCCCAGAGTCTCTTGTATTTCACCCCCAAAGTTGTTCCTGCTCAAGTCCAAAAAAGCCAAGCTCTTCAAGTCGAGCAGAGAATCGGGAATATCTCTCGAAAAGCTGTTGTTTCCTAGAAGCAAAGCTTCGAGACCAGCAATCGACCCTATTTCCTGTGGAATTTGGCCCGTGAATTTGTTTCCCCAAAGAAGCAATACGACCAAGTTCCGGCAGTTCGAAATTTGTCCCGGAAACTGCCCTGAGAAATTATTTCCGGATAAATCCAATACTTCTAAACTGCAATTATCCGTAAAACTCGATGCAGGGATACTTCCGCTCATAAAATTGTCCGAAATAAAGAAATGCCGAAGCCTTCCAAACCATTTCCATATGTGCCCGCTGAAATTATTCATGCTCAAATCAAGATACCGCAACTTATAGCACCGATTAAAGACATCCTCGATGCCACCAGTGAGATTATTCTCCGAAACGTTCAGAGCCACCAAGCTGTTGCAAATTGCGGGAAAACTTGTCTGAATCCCGCCACCAATGCGATTCTTCGATAAATCAAGTGTCTCCAGGCTGCTCAAACCAGTCAAGTTCAGTTCGCCGTCGAGGATGTTGTGCGATAAGTTGAGGTACACAAGTCTGCTGCAGCGGCTCAAATCAGCTGGAATCTGCCCGCTGAGGGTGTTCTTCGAGAGATCAAGATGAGAGAGCTCTGTCAAGGCGGAGAAATTCGAGAACAAGGTATTCGAGATGCCGTTCTCGGAGAGGTTCACCCCGGTGACCCTCGTCCTATTGTAATTGCACACGATGCCCTTCCAATCACATGGGTTTGAGCTCTCAGGATTCCACTGAGAGTAGTGACCTCTGTTCACCGGATTGTACTCTTCAAGGAATGATTTCAGATCCAACAGCACTGCTCTGTCCGTGTCCAGAGAGTTTCCAAGAACAGCACTAACTGCTTTTTAACACAGAACAAGAATGCGGTAAATACTTAATACAGCATCATCCCTGGGAAACGAAAGAAAAGAGTTTTTCTATTCCAATCTGCGAACTTCGAAGGAAGCAATGCGAAAACGCAGGGAATTTGGAGGAAATCCATCACTGGGATTTTCAAGAATTCCTAAACCGACGTGGTGTACGAGCCTAAATCCCGAATTTTACGATAACATGAAGCACGACAGTTCAAGAATCCGGAAGAGTTCGAAAGAATTACCTCCAAGAAACACCAAGAAAGCAAACAGGATGATCCGCCATGGATCAGTTTCCTCCTCTAACATGATAATTACCGGCAATCTCTCTTCTCCTTCTTATTCTTCAGCTTCTTCTTCTCCTTCTTCTTGCTCGAGCTATACAGTTGTGATCAGGTGCAAGAATCTAGTCGCAAACATGCTGAAGGCGAATAGACGGAAAGAATCGATCTCGAGGATGTTTCCGTTTCAATTCAATATTTGTGTCAAGTCGAAAATATTCGAATTGCCGTTGAAGCCCAGCGCCTGGATGTAGACCAAAAGGCACCAAATCTTGGAGCGAGTGCACGTTAGCTTCTTCGAGTCCTTTGTTTTCTTTAATCCCGGGTAACATAAAGTAAGTTTGTTTTTTAATATATAAACCAACACAAAACAGTGGTCAATCTCTCATGGTATTAGTGAAGAAAGAATGCAGGGGGGAGAGAAAAAGAAAAGATTTTGGCAAGGTAGGAGCTGTTGAGCCGCCCATGTTGACCAGATTCTTGATCAAGGCTTTGACACAGCAACGTGTTACTTTCCTTCCCGGTGGTTGTGTGGATTCATTCTAGAAATGGGTTTGTTTTCTTTAAGGCTGTCTGAAATCACGAAAGGCCTTGTGCTGTGCTAAAAATGGAGAGAGAGGAAAAAGGCAGAAAAAGGAAAAAAAACACAATCAGGTGGTGCTGGTCCACGAGCTTGCTTAGGAAGTGCAGTCTAATGCAAAGAGGACAATTTGCATTTGAAGACTTCCAGTCCAGGCCACTTCAGAAAAAGCCACCCTCCCCCGTGGTTTTAGAATTTGCCATTACCATGAATCAAACTTTGAAAAAAAGTTAGGCAAAATCGCAAGATCTTCCCCGCCCCCCCTTCGCGTGCGAATTTTAATTTCCGGGCTATTAACTCCATGTAATAGCGCGCGAGCAAAAATCCGTCGAATAGATAAAACGGCAGCCATCGGAACCGCGAAAACTCGTATCTTTTCTTTGTCATTTCTTTTATCGGTAAAATCCAGGATGGTTCTTTCGAACCGGCAAAATTGTTACTTTGTTTTCGTTGATTTCATAGGGGGGTTTCTTTTTTTTTTTTTGTGATTGGTTCAGCAGAGCCAACATCAAGTGAAATGCAGAAAGTCCGAAAATCCCATGTCAGGAATGGATCTGGGAGTCAGATCGATCCGCTTTTGACTCACAAGTAGCTGCAGCAAGATCAACACCACACAAAGATAAGCAATTAGGACAACTATAAGTGGAAACAGAAACAACACACCCAGAGAAACAGGACCTGATGATGATGTTCACCCCCAAGATCTCCTCGGTTTTTTTTAAGGCACGGCCCCTGACGAAACAAAAGTAACAGCAAAACCAGAGTTCCCTTTGTCTGCACAGGAGCACGGCACGTGTCTGCAACTGTAGCGCGGGAGAGGGCAAGGAGGGAGTTGGTTTGTCGCCGTTTTCATGGTCAGAGGATACGTTAAACAAATCAAAGCAAGCAATAGATGCCAATTTTGAGTCAATGGCTGACCTGGATTTTCTGATTTCTTACTGATACATTCCCTTAATTTTTTAGTTTTCTTCTTTTCTTTTCTTCCCCATTTTTATTAACTCTCACCCCCTTTATTCCCTTTTATTTACATTTTGGGACCGCACTTGTGCCCCCCCCCCCCCCTAGTAGCCAGCTAGCTCCCAAATTGCTAATTTGATAAATTAGCCCCCAATCAAGCTCAATGACATAAACAATTAGTGATCTGGTCATATAGCATCACGTGGACCTTGGACCTTGAATTTGATTGAAGAGCACTGCTTCAAATGATGAAATGATGGATATTCCGATTCAGAAGTCTCTGTCTCACGACATGTCGATCTCGGCACCCCGTTTCTCCGGAAAAAATCCGAGAATTTCCTCGAAGATGAGCACCTTCTCTTTCGGATTGGCCGCAGCAGGATTGAGAACATCTTGTGAGCTGTCTATTTCTCATGGGTCGCATCGAAGGTTCGGGCGCTTTGTGCATATCCACACCAAAACGGAGAAAAAGCGGCGCATGATGTTGGCCTTCGGGTCACGTTCTTGTACTGAGGTTGGAGGCGTGTTCGCCCTCGAATGTCGTGTCTGCTTTTTATACTCGGTCGGGACGGAGTGATTAGGATGGAATAGGAAAGGATTGGGATGACGATCTCGGGGAGAGAAAAGGGAAAGGCAAAGAAAGGGAAGGGAAGGAAAGGAAGCGACCTCGTTTTGCCATCGTTATGGTATTTCCGAAAGAAATTAAACAAAGTGAAGAGACTACTTTAAATCTTACATTGCATACACATCTTTTGTAAATTTGCTTTGACCTCTAGCCGCACATCACATCGTCACATTTGCTCTCGGGATAATCCTGCATAAAATCCTAAGCTTTCTTCCCCGCGAACTCTAATATCTCGAGAAAAAAAAAAAACAAAAAAAAATTTACGTCTCGCCGATATTCAAACTCGTATCATTAACCCAAAAGTACTTTCCGTCCACATTGCCATTAGAAATTCCACGTGATGGGATGTATGGTCATTCGACGACCAACAAGGTTGCTCTCGGTCCCGTGGCAACGCGCGTCCATTGCCACCTCAAATCCGTTTATTTGGTGTCGTTCATGAAAGCTGTCACGTCGGATCTGTAATGGACATCATGGACAGAAGTCTAACGGATGGTATTTTTAGGTCAAAAAAATAAGTTGGGGGTACTAGTGAGACGATTTTCTCTTTTTTGGTGTTAGTATGCAAGTCGAGAAATTTTTTATGGGATACCCTCAATTTGGTATATTGTTTGTCCTCTTACAACCGAGGGTGACATCTTAGGTGGCCCAATTTCTTAAAAACCCCCGCTCCACGTCAGCTTCAGATAGGGACTCGTTTGATCTTATCGCCAAAAGCGTGTGCGCAATCGAATGCGAACGAGGGACCACTTTTGCAATTTCCGAAAAGTTTAAGGGCCTAATTTAGTTTAGTTTGGGGACCAAATTGACAAGTGCCATTGTACGGACCGGACCGACGACTTCAAGAAAGCAGACAAGAAGGAAAAATAAGAAAAAATCATAAACCCTAAGTTATAAACTGTAATGACCATATTAAATAATTACTCTATACTTAATAATTAGTTTATTTAATCTTCAAAGAATTGATTGTGTACGACATCAAAGAACAGCCCAATATAAACTATAGAATTTTCCTTATTTATTTGCTTAATTTAGTGATCAAATGAGACTCGTCAACAAAATCCTTATGCGTCGTATATTTGTATGTATGAAACGGCACGGTATTTCCACGGAAAAAGTCAAAGTATGAGCAACATTTGCGGAGCTTAAGCATTTTTTTTTCCTACGTTGGAATTCTTTGGTAATGAAGCTTCTAGTAGCTGGTCAAATCAACTCGACACTTATTAAACCGATTCACGCCTGTGTGTCTGAGCGACCTTCCCTGAAAGATACTCCGAGTGCAAATTTAGACCTAAATGTTGAAACCATGGAATCGGAAAATTGTCCATAAATGTCTAAACCTACTGTAAGGAAAGCAATTCAGTCCTAAATCTTTCAATTGTGCTAATTCAGTCCTAAACATTTTGATGATTTGTCAGTTTAGTCTTAAACATTTGAACAATTTTATCAATATAGTCATTCCATCCAAATATCCAAATAATAAGTTTAGAACTAAACTGGCAAAGTTCGTGACTAAATCGATATAAAAAAAAAAAAGGTTCGGGACTAAATCGGCAGATCGTCAAAAAATCTAGGACTAAATCGGTAATTCGGTACAAATCGAAAGGTTCGGAACTGAATTAGATGTCGTACAATAAGTTTATTACTTTTTGGATAACTATCCCGTCGAAACTAAGATGGCTGCAGCTAGTCAAAAGTCCCGGTTGGACCAGCAGGAAAAGCCCATTATTCCAACGGGGAGTTCCATTCCACTAAAACTGTTCGATTGAAAAGCAAATGGCCGGTCACGAGATCAGATCAATGGGATTAAGGAAAAGCGTTGGAGCGATGATGATGCATCAGGAAAGGTTTCTAGGGGGTCAGCAATTGCTGCTCCGTGTCTCCTCGCTATCTTGGCCGACAAGACAAGCCCGTTGAAAATTCAGATGTTGGACCGCTGCGGGGGCAGTGCATCTAGATTGGTCCAGGAATTCGGCCCTCGTGTGGGAAATTGCTGTGTTTGACCGCATCAACACGAGAAAGAAGTGCAAGGAAAACGACGGGAAGAGAGAGAGAGAGAGAGGGGACCCTCACTTTTGGGGCAATTCACAGCACTGTTGGGAGACTCGTGAGGAACGAGTTGATGATGAGCATGGTCTGAATTTGAAATCTAGCACCCCCCGCTCTTGGTGAGAAGAGGGTTTCGGTTCTCTCTCAGTAAGTCGGTCTACACAAGCGAAGTGTTCGTGATGTTTTAAGGAAAGAAAAGTGTGAAAAGCGAGAAGACTTGGTGAGCACGGGACGATTGACTTGGATGGGGCGAGGGTGAACGTCCCGTTTCGAGATCATCTTGGAAATTTTGGCCTCCTCGAGGTCCCTCTAGTCTTGCCTCCTCCTCCCGACCCCTTGGCCCCGGGACCGGTGTTCGCTAGGGCTGTCGAAAAAGGCCCCCCGCCCGTCCTGGAAATTTAGGGCTTTTTCGGATCGGGTCTCTTCTGATTAGGGTAAGAGCTCTAAATTTCGGACATCGTCTCCGTTTCGTGTTGGGTCGGGGCGGGTCCGACCTTTTTTGATAATCCTGCCCGTGACTTAAAAAAACCCTATTCACCCCCCCGAGGGATGTGGGTTCCGCAACCGGCTACCCAGGTCCAGCAATTGAAGGCCCGTGGCGGCCACCATCCTATCGAAAAAAAGGCTCTATAAATTGTCTTTCTTGCTCGTGAAAATATTTTTCATTGGCTTTTCAGTCACGCCGAATATTAAAAAAATGGGAAATTTTCCACAAAAAAAAAAAATGACCCTTTTATGGACTGGGGAATGGGTCGCACAAGAGACGAGCTACGGAGATGCTCGGCCTAAATCTAGTCAATTGGGCCTACAAGTTCTTCACCGAGTCCCATTCAACTCGGTGGAAACTCAGTAAAGCCTACGTGAGATTGAAAAATTCAGATGACAAAAAGGACCGAGTCTAAGCCCGAGTCACCAGCCAAACCCACCATAAGATACCTGTGAGTGTTAGGCGCTGGAGTCATAAGATCTACAGAACAAGATTAGAAGCTTTTAACTTGCGCAAAGTTCAAGTTCAACTCTCCCTCGCGTCCCGGTTTTTCTCACCTTATCGCCAAAATTCGCAATACCCGGCACCCGCCGTCTCCGGCGGTCGAACATACGACACCAAACGAACCATGAACTACCTCTCTGTTCTCTTCCTCTTCAGCAATTTGCAAATGTTTTTTCCTTGAGTTTTGGTCTCCTCTGTACGTTGGCATAGTAAAATTTGGCACAGGCCTATCCTCTTCATCAAGGTATCATCATATCTAGCGTAACAACGATGCCTCCATCGTATCTCCAGCTACATGTACACCAAGAACATAGCGCGATTCGCAAAAACCATGTTCACCCTTTAAAGAGGGGATCACAAATCCGCGACTCCAAGACCATGACACTCTCGAGACCTCGTCGTTGAAACGGGAAATAAATCGTACAAGCAATTATAAACATCTACTTTCTCAGAAAAAATGTTGATAATGAAGTTCTGGCATAGGTACCCATACCAGATACTCACACTTGTAGCACTCATCTGCTATAACCGGTACACCTATAATTCCCTTCGTAACTTTTTATTCTGACCGAACTTTGGTGACTTTCCGACGCTAGAATTTCATGTTAAGAATCTTGAAAAGAGGAGTATGCGAAGCCGGAGTTCTATCGATCATGGGAGGGTTGAACTCTCTTGAGATTGATTCCTTCCTAAGCGCAGCCGATGCGGACTTCCTCCTCTGCTTCTGTTCCCGCCACCTCCGGAGCTGATCCTCCAGTGCTGCTTTGGCATTCTCGGCAGCCTCTGCACGGCTGGCCGCTTGCTCGGCCCGAGTCCTGAACTGGCCGATCCTTGCGCTTGCCGCTTCGAGCTCTCTCTTCAGGGTCTCCACCTCTTGCTTGCTTCCCCATGCGATGTACTGATTCGAGTCTTCCACCGACGACCTACGTATTTCATCTGCCTTCTTTGCCAGGGCAAGCAAGGACTCGTACTCTTCCAGCGAAATTGTTATGTTGGAGCTGTTCTCGTCTCCTAAACCTTCTTCCACTTTTCTCGATGCGTCTTCGAATATCTCCTCATCATGAGCAATGATTTCTACTGGGGCGGTGGCAAACATGAAGCTCTCAGACTCCTCAGATGCCTTATCGGTTTCTTCCTTTAACCTCTGGTATTCTTTCTTGGCTTCTCCCACTTCCAGCGCTAGCTGCTGTACTGCAAGATAAAGCCCTGATTTAACACTATCCGCTCTAACTTCAGCTGCCTCTGTGGCTGCGACTTTTGACCGGGCTTTGTGAAGCTCGGAATTCAGCAACGCCAGTTCGACCTGCGCTTCAGTCTCTTTTTCCTTCATCTCACTCAACTCAGCCTCCGCATTCTGCAAATCTTCAGTAAGAGTTTCAAGATCGCAGCTCGTGTGGGCAAGCCTTTCATTCGCAGTTTTCATTTCGTGCTTCAACTGATTCAATTCCATCTCAAGCGCTTCAATGTAAACAGCTTGGTCCGAGACTTCCCTTGTCTTCACTTCCAAATCCGATTTCCGCTTCTCCAAATCGGTCGTGGCATCAGAAGTGGCCTTCTCAGATGAATCGAGCATCTCGTGCACATCCCTGAGATCAGATTGTAACGACACAACGTACGCGGACTTGGCCAGGAGCCGGTTCTCCAATTCCTCAATCATCCCCAGTTGATTTTTCAGATTGTTCAACTGCTCCTGCATTTGAACCACCGCATCTGTAGCTAAATCTATCTCGCCATCTTTCTGATAAATTATGTCACATTTTTCTTTTTCAGCTTCCATAGTGGCCTGCTTTGACATAAGGAGAGCTTCATTGAGCTCCTCTACATGATTTCGGAGTACCTCAACCTTTCCCTTCTCTGTTTGAATATCAGCTTCCAGCTCCTCCGTTCGCGTTAGAGCCTTCAGCCTTGCCTCTCTTTCGACAGCAAGCTCAGTCTCCATCCCAAGCAACTCAACTTGGGCAGACTTCAGCTCGTTTAAGACATGAGAAAGCTGTTCGCGGATCTTCCCGGCTTCCAATAGCTGATCAGCCATTTCCTTGGTCTTGGACTCCAGCTTGTCGATAAGAGTCCTGGCTTGCATGCATTCCCCTTCATATTTGTCCCTCTCGAGCTCGGATATCATCAGCTGAGAGGAAAGTTCATCCACTCTATCGCTGTATTGCTGTAGCTTGAGGAGCGCTTGCATGTAGGCGGATTCCTTGGCTTCGAGTTGCACCTTGTAATTCGCCAATTCCTTGTGCAGGCCTTGAAGCTCCTCTTTATCAGTCTCTGTCTGAGATAGCAAACACAAGTACGTCATCAGCAAACAACATCTAGCTGCATGCCATATGTATATGTTTTTTTCGGACTCATGAAGATTGGTGTGTCCAATAACATTGAGTGAAGAAGACAAGAAGAAAATTCAGATGTTTAAGCGTTCTTGATCAAATATGCCTCTACGGTCCTCATAGTCAATTAACTAAGCCAGCATGAAATGTTTCTAGTTTCTCTCTATTTGACTCCGAAAGAAATTGCGAAACTATGGAATGAGTAAAACCTCTTCGCACCATGGCCCCCTGATCAGATATGATAGGCCACGATGCTCATTTGCAATCTCGCTGGTGTCTTTTTAGTATCTACACAAAACAAAAGTTCCTCCTAGCTAATAACATGGACTGCTATTTGCTCACTCAAATTTCTCTCAAAGGACTTCTGACCAGTGAAATGTCGTGAAGCTAAACTACACATGGATTTCTACATCAGAACATATCACCATCAATCGCAGACCATCCTGTGAACAACCCAAAAAAGGATGGCAAAAGTATGAAGCATTTGCCTCGAATCTTACGTCGCTGCTGGTAGAACGGTGCTTCCTGTGATCGCCTTTCTCGCCGAACAAGGACAGCGCCACTTGGACCGGTTCGATCGGCTTCGTATCGATTTCGCCCATACTTTGCTATCTGCGAGTAGCTCCTGAGAAACTGAGTCTTGCCGCAAATTGCCCAAAGAAACCTGCACCAAACAAATGTCAATATACAGTAAACATGAAAGAAAAACAATAATAACCAATCAGGCCAGCTAGCAAGTGCTCAGGTCGAAACGATGGGGTCTCAAATACATGACTCAATCCGAATCAAGAAACCATGCAAAATTCGCAGTTTCGCGCAAATAAGACTTTGGGTCGGGGCTTCCACCGCCTCACCCGATCTACTTTTCGATTGCTTGGGAATCGCAATGTTACCGTATGGAACTTACAACAAAACACACGCCGCGAATGACAGCATCACGGCCCGGGAACCGTTCCTCCAGGGACCATCGAAGCGGCAGCTCAAGAAACAAGAAACCAAAAGTCCCACACTACACCCCTCCAAGTAATCATCGTTTTCACAGCCTAAACTCAAGTAATCACGCGATCTTGACTCAAATTATCGCGAATGCAACACGACCCTCAGGGGGACACGAGCTTCCGGGGCACTCAAACCCCAAGAAGGTCGAGACCCTTTCCGACCAACTTCACATTTCCACTCCCCGAATCTCGAAACCCATAAGGTGACACAAGCTTTCGGCGCACTCAAAACCCAAGAAATTCGCAACCCACTCCCTCCAACTTCAACATTTCCACAACCCAAATCTTGAAACACCATACCTGACCTTTCTTCCCCGCCTCCGGGCGAGACGGCAGCGCTGTGCTCTGCGGTGGAACGAAGAGAAGCCGCGGGAGATGAAGCGAATTCCGCGGGGAAAAGACATGGTTTCGGGAGATCGTGGAAACCGATGTGGGGAGACCTTGTCGTGAACGAAGAGTTTCTCTGGGGCGGGTGTTTTGGGAAACATCGATCGTAACCTCGCCGACGACGCTTCGTGGGGATCGACGTTTGCGGAAACAGGGCGCGAATGTTGTTGGCTTCCTTGTTTCGGCAATTGTCTTTTGTTTTTTACCGGGGTTTTTCCATTTTCTCTCTGTTTTTTCGAAAAAATGTATATAAAATCCAAACTATGTCTAAACTTTTTTTTGTGATGTCGTAAATCCCGTGGCACATTTACCTTAAATTTACTTCCGCGTGACATATTTATCATATGTCAGAAATCCATTAATGAACGTCGCTAGAAAACAAAAACTTATGTGGCTACCTACATAGATAAAAAAAGGTAAGTGATACGGATATAGTACTCACATGATAAAAATATTTCAACTCATTATATGTTTTTTACTCGTTTTCTTTTTCCTTTATTTTTTAACTTCCTCCTTTGTTTTCTTCCTTGGTTTGGCAATGGTGAGAATGGTAGTGATAGTAAGGGCGGTGGCGGCGGCGGCAATGAAGATAAAGGAGGAAGAAAAAAAGGACAAAATACCATGGGTGGCCCAGGTCTAAGTTTGGAAATTTTGGTGTCATAAAAAAAATTTAAGGTAAATACGTCACTTGAATACAAGTTTGGGGCTTTTATGTCACAAAAAAAATTTGGGGTAAATATATCTTATTTATACAAATTATGTCACAAGGGTGTCACAGTAGATATAGTTTCGGGTTTTTAGTGGCATTTATCCTTATTTTTTTAGATTTAAATATCAAAATCAGCAAGATCTATAAAAAAAAATATTATTATTATTTTTATATTAATTTCACAAAAAATTCAAACTGGTATGCGTTATTTTTTGAGACACTAAAATTAATTGAGTTAATATCACGAAAAACTCCACACTTGTATAATAACCAAAAATTTCAAGCCGGTACACATGTGACAAATTTATTCTCCATTAATTTTCATTAAATTTTATCGTCAAATTGTTATATTGAGTTACACGTAACAGTTGCTAGTTTGGGGTTTTATCATAGATTTAATAATTTGTGATTTTTTGTGGTATTAATTTAATTTTACGGAGGGTAAATTTATTACAAATATACCAATTTTGGGTTTTTATTTGTCAAAAAATTAGTTTATTGTAAATCCGTCACAGATATACCAGTTTGAGGTTTTTTGTGGAAAAAAATTAGAGTGAATTTATCATAAATATATCAGTTTATGATTTTTCACAATATTAATCCCAATTAATTTGAAATAAATGTAGTACAAACATACCGATTTGAGCTTTTTTTTATAGCATTGACCACGTTCTTTTACCCGGAAATTCCCAAACACAGAACAAAATGATTCGTACTAACGTCAATTTTCTGTTGTTCTACCCATGTAGTTTGTTGAAAAGCACTTTGGCTCTTTGTATTGTGCTGTCATGTTGCTGTCGTTTCATAAGTAGCATTGAAGGTAAATAGAATATTCCCTACACCTTTCGATTATTTACTTTTTAAAAGTATGAACTCGCGTGCGTTGTTCATTAATCGGGTGTGAAAAGACGTGGGGATTCACCAAAAATGAGAAGGTATTCCACGTGAGAGTTGCACCACGTGGTATAACAAATCAACAAAAAATGAATTGATTCAAATTTGAATATTTTATTATTTTACGGAAAATGAATTATTTAAAAAAATATTTTCTTAAAAAATAATTGCTTGTATGACTTGAAATAATCAATTAATAAAACTTTTTTTCATTTTCAAGGGTATTCCACCCAAAAAATCAAAAAAAATTTCAAAGGTATCGGAAACTTGATGAGTTATTTAGGTACTTAAAATTGGTTAATGGGATAAAAAATAGTTAGGGATAGACTTGGAGTTAAAAATTGGTGCCTTTTATAAGAATTAGCTTATTCAATGTGTATCAATTTGAGATTTTTCATGATATTAATTCATTTTTTTTTTATAACTTGTGCATCACCCTATGTATGTTTTTTCGATGATCATTTTCATTTGGCTCGTCGATATTCTCCTGATGACTCCTCGCAACAGTTTGCGAGAAACCATACAGCCATCAAGATTCCGACCATAAAAGAACACGAGCATCATCGACGTTCGACAGTGCCGGGCCTTGTTTTGCTGGTTCGGTTGCTTTCGATTTCCACTTTAGGTTGTTTTAGCAGCTACCCATCATTCGTTTGTTGATTCATTAGGCTTCTGCGTTTGCCCAGGATGATCATGATCACTACTGCACTGGCAATGTGAGGAAGCAGCTCGCAGAACTGCTGTGGCAATTGAAATTTCTTTTATTTGGGAATGTTGAAAATTTGCTTACTGGGTTTCGTTTCTTGAAATATGAAGTGTTTTTTTTTTGTGGCCTCGTCATGTTCATGTGCTTTGCTTGTTCTTCTTTTTTCTGCAACTGTTGATTTGAGATTCTCCATGCCGTGTCCGGGTAAAAACATGGCGAGCCTGTGGCCAGGGATCGAACGCACGCAGTCCCCGATTCAGGAGTTCCTGGGCGCTAGGACAGCTATCTAAGCTGTGCAATGCGGATGTATTTGGTCTATGAATGATGAGGGAACTGTGGCTTTAGTATGTACTTACTGGCCGACGTTTATCGGTTCTCAGGCGCTTCTGTTGAATCTTCCTCCATCTGAAATGGTAGAGGCATGCTTGGTCTCTCGACCTGGAAATGTCGTCGTCACGATATCGATGAACTGGATTGCTGGGGTGTATTTGATAATGTATCATCTCTCACAAATGGTCTCGTACACCATCCGGATTGATCACTGTCCTCGACTGGTTGTCAATTTTCCTTATTTTGACTTGCAGAACATTCAGAAGATGCTCTCACTAGAGTGGACTTGGAACGTGGGCTCGGAGGCTCGCGGTTAAACGGGCTGTTGCCGATTTCTACTTCTCACTACATTGCGGAAATGCATCTTTGGGCATTTACGGTCTGCAATTATTGGAGACTCATTGGCCCGCATGC
Source organism: Syzygium aromaticum (assembly GCA_024500025.1). Lineage (NCBI taxonomy): Eukaryota > Viridiplantae > Streptophyta > Magnoliopsida > Myrtales > Myrtaceae > Syzygium > Syzygium aromaticum. The sequence goes on along the minus strand of CM044886.1, from coordinate 3,144,498 downwards.
TCGAGTTTTTAAGGGAAAAGCACTAAAAAAAGTCCTAAATCTGTTACATTGTTATCAATTCAATCATGTACATTTTAATTAAACCAATTTAGTTCTAAACATTTTTTTACATTGGTGCCAATTCAGTCCACCCAGCCAATTAGATCAGAAATCGCAAATATAAATGCCGGTCATCCTACGTGGCACGGTCGGCATAAAACAGGCGGCACTGACGTGAATATTTTTAATAATATTTTTATAATTTTTCCTTCTTTTCCCTTTGCTTGTGGCCGGCTAGGAAGCACAAACACTCTCCGGGGACCTCCGTGTTATGTCGGACGTGCCAAACACCGACACTCATCTGACACTCTTTTTTTTATTATTAATTTATTTGTGGATTAGAATCAAATTAATTTGATTGCAATAATCATAAAAATGATAATTTATCATGTATATAAAATATAAATTTAATGTACAACGAGTCGCAACGTGTTGGAATCCTCATTTTTTGAGAAATGATGTGTCAACATGTCGTGTCGCGTGTCAGTGTTGGTGCTGCTTAAGTGGGTACTCGACCATGGCTGACAACCCACCATAGGCGAGGGCCAATAAGGGTGTCAAAACCCTCGCAACCTAGGCGGGTTGCCCTCGTTGAATCTATCGAGGGCCACCCTCACAGCCTTTGGCGAGGGCCACGACGCCCTCGCTTGTGGCAAACCACGAGCCAAAGGGAAGAAAAGAAAAAAAAGGAAAAAATTATAAACATTATTAAAATATTATTAAAGATGTCCACATCAGCGCCAATTGTCTACTGATAGCTCCACGTAGGATGGCCGATGTCCACATCGGTGATTACCAATCTAAATTAATCAGATTGATTGAATTAATATCAATAAGAAAAGATTTATGACTCAATTGGTTCAATTGAAAAATTTATGATAAAATTGAAATCAATGCAGTAGGTTTAAAGCTTTTGTGATACTTTTCCCAGTATTCAAAGGTCGAAGTTCTAATGCCTTCAGGTATGGTCAAGGTTGTTAAAGTGATGGATTGCTTCGACAACCCAAAATCAGCAAGCTTTGAATTGAAATGTTCCAAAATTGTATTTTGGGGTTTGATGTCTAAGTGAATTATTTCTTGATATCCTTCCTCATGGAGAGAGGCCAGTCCTTTGGCAATGTCGAGAATAATCTTTTTGCACATGCAACTGGTGCAACTCACGATGTGTTGGCATCCTGTACTAGTCTTTTGGTTGACGTGGAGAAAAATTTCACGTGGAGAAAAATTTCACATAAACTAGAACGGGAAGAAAATGAAATCAGATTTTGAAACGTAATAACACTTTCTTTAAAGAATTATTTACCTCTCAACATTGCTAATGGTTGCTGGCAAAAATCCTCTTTGATACAACAAAGATTCGAAAGAGAATACCATATAACAATTCCAATACTTCTCCGGAATTGAAATAATTAGAAAAGATGGTTGGATGGGTTTAAGAAAAAAGTATCAAAAAGTAAATGAAAAGAGACTAAAAATATGAATATATTTCAGTTTTTTTTTAACCGAAGGCAACTTTTTGGGAGAAGTTGTATTTTGAAAAGATGCCTTCTCAAAAGACATATTTTAAAAAAATCGGATTAAAATAGTAACAAAATAAAAATATTTTTTATTATTCCTAATTTTATAAATTCTGAAAAAATAAAAAGATGAAGGAGTTATGTCCAAAAAGAAATGACCTTCCAAAGGTGAAACAGTTATGTCCGAATAAACGTAATTCTTCCAAAAGTAGTAAGTGCGCTTAATAACTATTAAGCAAAAATAATAAAATTCAAAATTAATTAATAAAAAAATGAGAGGATTAGTGCCAATTGCTTAATAATCGCACACCTAATAGGACCAAGCTCACTTAGGCCATCATCTTCGTTTGAACAAGTTAGAAGACATCCACACTTATATAATGGCCCACACAATCCTTACTTTCCTATATGGGATAAGGAAAAGCACAATTTTATTTGTTTTACAAACAATCAACCAACGGTTGAGACAACTTCTTACTTTATCAAAAAAAAAAAAAAACCAATGGTTGAGACAACATGAGTATCTTGAAACCAATACAGCATTAGTTCAGCAAGCCTATCTTTGCCAACAATAGCTAGGCATATTGCTCAACATTTCTCTAAGTTTTTCCTTGGGCCATGAGCCATAATTGTTGTTCTATCATCGAGGAATTCTTACCTCTACATGGAGTTGACACGACCACCTTGCCATAAAAGATCGTCACATTTTCCTCATCATCGCCATTGTTGTGCAACGAACAAATGGAATGGAGGCTACCGGGCATAGTATTCAATCTATCAAGCCCTCATTGAATGGGCCACGTGTCGTCCATTGAATGGGCCGACCCCATGGTGACTTGAGAGGACTGGCCTATGCATTATTTTCTGACTGTTTCTGCTTTTGGCGTGTGCAAGAATTCTATAAGATGAAAACACCCAACCATCGGATTATGGTGTCATTCTAAGGATCCGTTCGTTTGGTGAAAAATATTATGTTTTTGAAAAATATTATTCCAGAAGTCATTTTTCTGAAAAATGTTTTTCCGAAATATAATTTTCTGATGTTCGGTAACCAATATGAAAAAGTTTCGAAAAATATTTTTTGCCGGCGCTAGCGGTGGCGGGCGGCCGCGGCAGCGGTCGGCGACCAGCGGCGGCGGCGGTCGGCGACCTGTGGCGGCGGGCGACCGGCGGCGGTGGCAGCGGCGGGCGGCCGACGGCCGAAAGGAGGAAGGAGGAATTTGGCGAAAAATGATTTCCGCTTTTCAGAAACGGAAGTCATTTTCTATAAACTTAAGCTATTTTGTGAGGGGGGAAGGAAAATGTTTATGTTTTCTCACGGAAAACGTTTTCCGCCCCCCGAACATCGGAAAACCCGGAAAATATTTTCCGGGAGAATATTTTTCGCCAAACGAACGGAGCCTTAATGTATTCACTTTCTACTGTTGAAGTGATGAATTTTGTTGCAAGCTCGCGCTAACAATAATCAAAATAAATGTAGAAGTGGCAATGCTTTTCATACATGCGATTTACGTGTAATTCGCAAGCAACTCTTGCTCCGGTAACAACATCAAAGAGTCCAAGAACCCTTGAACAATTTCAATTGATTAAGGAAGTTTAAGACAAAAAAAAAAAATGTAATCCTTGAAACTCTTAAATTCAAAATGACTGACCACTTTCTACTGTCGGGGTGATGGCAATTAGGCATGACCAAAACCACGGCTAAGTCACGATTGAGCCAAGGATGGATATGAAGGCGCCAATTGGCGCAAACACCAATTCCGATGGCCAAGTGCGGATTGCGGCCAAGGATTGTGGCCTAACCGTGCCCTGATCTTGCCTCGATCGTGGCGTCGTTGACGTGCAAGATTAGATTGATAATAATAGCATAACATTTAAATGTGTCTTTGACATCTAATATTAAGGGTCCGTTTGGCGACGTGCCAAATAGTATAAATATCTGTTATTTTGTTCCTATAATCAGTTTGGGAACAGAAATCTGTTTGTTAAAACTTTTGAACCCGGGCACAATTTTACAAAAAATTGATCTCAGAATCAGTTTTGGAACAGAATTAATAAGCAAAAAAAAAATGGCTTTTTGATTCCGGAACTGATTTTTCTTGGTTTCCTTTTTTTTTTTTTATTTGTTCTTCATCTTCTTCTTGGCTCACCGCTGGTGATCGGCCGCCGGCAACCATCCACTAGCGACCGGCGAGGGTGGCCCTTGCCGCCCCTGGTGACAGCGAGGTTGGCCTTGCCCAAATTTGGCGAGGTCAGCCTCGCCTAGCCAAGGTTAGGCCAACCTCGTCATTGCGAGGGGTGGCGACGGCAAGGTCAAGCCTCGCCCGGCCATGGCAAGGCCGACCTTGCCGTCGCAACCGGCGAGGGCCACGAAGCCCTCACTGGCCATGGTCAGGGAAAAAAAAGACAGAAAGAAATATTAAAAAATTTAAAATATTATTAATAAAAAGAAATTTTGTGTAGTTACCAAACGCATTTGTGTTCTTTTTCTATTCTAAGAATATAAATTTTTTGTAGTTACCAGACGCCTTCAAATGTTTAAAAATTATTTGTGGACACAGAATAAAAAAGAATCGTTTCTGATCAGAATCTATTTTCAAGCACAGAACGATTGCCATACGCAGCCTGAGATTCCATGAAAATATAATTGGAGTTTCGTTGAATAATCTATGACACTAGATCAAGATCGGTGTGTCTTTGACATCTAAAATTAAAAATTCCCCTTGAGATTCAATTAGTTGTCTTTAGAAGAATCTCTCATGTAAATATACTCCACCCAAAAGCTATTGCTAGATGATAGCGGTCCTCAAACTTACATGACACTTGTGGTGGTGAACATTTTTAGAAATCACACAGATTTGATGGGAGCATTCACCCTTGCTTAATTAACAAGAGATTAAAACACAATCAACGGCCATGATTGATGGCAGCGTCCGGAAAACGCGGATCGCCCCCCCCCCCTACTTTTTCCCACTCGGATCCGAGCGAAGCCTCGAGAAAAAGAAAATCGAAAAAAGAAAACCAAGAACCAAAAAAAACAAGGGACCGCGGAAAATGTCGGGGATGAAATCCGACGGACAGGATTCGCTCCGGCCCCACACCGGAGAAACAACGGAGAAACCCTAGAAAGCGCGAGCTGGAAAGGGAATCGACCCCCGCGATTCTCTCACATCAACCCCCCTTCCCCGGCCCTCTCTCTCTCCACCGCCGTCGAGCTGCCGAGCTCAGCCGCCGATCGCCGCCATGTCGGACGAGGAGCACCACTTCGAGTCCAAGGGGGACGCCGGCGCCTCCAAGACCTACCCCCAGCAGGCCGGCACCATCCGCAAGAACGGCTACATCGTCATCAAGAACCGCCCCTGCAAGGTAGGGCCGCGGCGGCGGATCCGCCGTTGCTCTCTCCCCTTTCGCTGGTTCCGCTCGGGTTTTTCTTCTTCTCTTTTTTCTTTTATTTTCGCTCGATCGCTCCATTTCCTCGGCGAGACGTCCTCGTCCGATTCGGATTTCCGCCTCGACGTGGCTGTTTTCCGTGCCCCGATTCGAGCGCGCGCGCGCGCGCTATGTGTGCAGCATCCGATTGCGCTGGGGCGGAGCTGTTTGAATTCGGATGCGAACGAGGCTGGCTTCGCTTTCCGTCCGCGTGGTTTCCGGTTCCGGTTCTGGTCGATTGGAGATGATGCCGCGGGCTTCGTGGGTACGAGGGTTGATTGGAGTCCGATGTTAGGCGCGCGTGTCCCTGTTTGTTCCTTAGGGATCAGCAATTCTTGAATATTGTGTAGAAATCTGATGCGGTATGTTCCAGCTTAAGGTTGGCCTCAAGGTCCTTGCCTGGGCATGTCGACCAATTGATCTCGTAGGTTTTGCCTTTGAAGTAAGTACATGGTGGTAAGTTATGATGGGCAGTTCATACATTGAGTTATACACTTGTACGCGTGGGACACTGGAAGAAGGCAATCTGTCACAGTAGGTGTGTCGGACCGGACTAAAATCCAAAATTGCACGGGCCACTGTTCGGTTGACTTTTTCTCTGTGTCTGTGAAGTACCCGGATTTGATCTGAGTCGTTTGTAGTGAGGATGCTTCACTTGTTCATTAACATTTGTGATGGATCATTGTTCCATGTCGGGATGGGTTTTTTTTTTTTATTTCTTTTTTTTCATGTGGGATTGTTCACTTTTGTCTTTCTTTTGCTCCGCTCGCGTGAGACATTCATGGTGGCCCCCGAGTGCGGACCAAAATTTTAACTTGCTTTTGACAGGTTGTCGAAGTTTCCACTTCCAAGACCGGAAAGCATGGTCATGCCAAGTGCCACTTTGTCGGGATCGACATCTTCAATGGCAAGAAGCTTGAAGATATTGTTCCATCATCCCACAACTGTGATGTGTGTATCCTGTATTTCGAGTTGATTTCATACCCCTTGTGATACTGTTATTGCTGCAACTGTCAATGTGATTTACCTTCTTTACTCTCCCTTTGCAGGTTCCACATGTCACTCGTACTGACTATCAGCTGATTGATATTTCTGAGGATGGATTTGTATGTTCATCGTGACAGTCCTTACCCCTTTCTCTGCGAGCCTTGTTTTCTCAGTTCTAACTAGATTAAAATTTTCAGGTTAGTCTGCTGACTGAAAGTGGAGGCACCAAGGATGATCTCAGGCTGCCAACCGATGAGAGCTTGTTGGCACAGGTTCGCTAGATGGTTTTTTTTAATCATGTACACCGATTCTTCTTATTACTCCCGATGCTAGTAGGATTGCATCTCAAATCATTATGAGACTCCGGCCGGTGTAAATGATGTTTACATGCCTCATTTCGCTCTAGGAGGAGTTTGGAGCTGACTCATTCTGTCATTGCAGATCAAGGATGGCTTTGCTGAGGGTAAGGATCTGGTGGTGACTGTTATGTCCTCTATGGGAGAAGAGCAGATTTGTACTCTCAAGGATATCGGTCCGAAGAACTAACTTTACAATCCGCTCAGTATTGTATTCGAGATTTATGTAAGCCCTCCCTAGCTTGCTGTCTTCAGATTGTGGGAGACGTGTGCTGTTATTTGTAACTGTTTTTCACCTTTTTTGTAAGTTGACTGGAGGGCGAGTTACTCTCTGGACTTCAGAAACTCACGTGCTCTTGGTGGTATGCTCGCATCTTAGTGGGAAATGGTTTCCCATATCTCTAGTATGGTGCCGGTTGATGATCTTCGTTCTTAATACGGGGGAGTCTTTCCGTGCAGTCTCGAGAGTTGAAGGTGATGAATAATTGACACTTGGGTCGGAATGTTTCTGCGTCGGATGACCGAATGGAACCGATTTTGATGCATGTATCTGTGACTGGTGCTACCATGTGCTTTCTGCATTATTCTCATGAATGAAACTGAGCTGAGGAAGAAGATGCATGTTGTAGAACTAGGAGCCTAGGAGAAGATGCATGTTGTAGAACTAGGAGCCTAGGATTTGCCATCGCAGCTGCCGTTGGTGATCTGATACTGTTGGTTTCATTCTTGTCACCCTTTGCCCCGAATTTGTAGAGCTTGTATATAGTACGTGGATTTTTGGATTTGACGAATTGGGCTACCGGTCCTGGTTCACATTTGAGATGTGGGTACTGGCTTTGGTTCTCCTAGTATTATCTCTGTTCCGAGTCGTCTTTCCCAAGGGACGACAGGCCAATCTGACTGTGCGTGTCGTGCGCTGGTAGTTGTGTTAGACTGCACGTTGTGCCCTGGTAGTCGACTAACACAACGATTACTTTTGTTCACATTTACTATTGATTCTATCAGATGGGAGACCAGTCACTTCTTGAAAGGATTATTACTTTCAGCCTAATCTAAAGCGACGTCATGGCAAGCGTTGAGTTGGGACCCGAAGTAAAGTCTCCCTTCGTTTTAGCTGCTACAAAACCAGTGTGCCATCATCGTGTGATGTGTGCGCCAAGGATGTCGTGCATTCAAAATGAGGGTTCTTTCTGTCCGTTACGACAGGAGAAGCAGATGGGACGTGGCGGCCGCAAAGGAATCAATGTTTTTGGCCTCCAGCAAGAGCTCGGCGAGCTTGTCTCTTCATCTCTCTCCTTCCGGGTAACTGTGACTCTTCGTTGCCGACTCAAGCCCAAACGCCATCCATGAAAAGCATTACGAAATTGCTTCCTTTTAGGCCGAGAAGAAGCAAAAGAGAGCGATGCAGGCGGAGCAGCCGAGCATTTTTTGCTGCTACTCTTAAAATTGCAAATGAGAGAAGAAGAGCTCTAACTTTGCGAGGTCTAGTTAGGGTCCGTTTGGTTGACCTTTTTCAAGAGCTTCGAGCCTTTAAAGGCCCTTCAGAAAAATTTGGAGTGTTTGGCAGGGAATCCCTCAAGTCAAATGCTAGTTTTGGCAAATCTCAAAGCAGGTCTTAGAGAGTGCGCTTGGGTCTATGGTCCAATCGAGCTGTCTAAGTGGACGGAGACTACGGTAAGGTATGCTTTGATAAGAGACTTACCTTTTAAGTGCGAAATGAAACTCCGATCTCTTGAGCCATATCTTTGAAATCACAAATGATCCTACCGTGCCAAGACGGCATCGTGATCTCATAATCTTTTATCGTTGGATGGAAATGCAGTATATCTCAGGTGTTAAATAGATCTTAGCTCGAACTATTGTGATTTTTTTGCTTCTCAATTTGATGATAAGAAGAGTGGACTCTTTCCGTGCTGACGATAGTAATCTTTCGCCCGTTGTACCAAGACGCGATAAATCTCATCCATGAAGCAGATCTCAGCTTGGACCGTCACGATTTTTGGCTCCACAAGCCGACGATACAACGATCAGAAGGCACGGTATCTAACAAGACGACAGGCCCGCAATTAAAATTACTCGTAAAAAAGTAATCATAACCGAGAGAGAGAGAGAGGGGTAGCTTTGTAATTGCCTCTTCGAAATTAGTCTTAACAAGAAAGGAAAATTAAAAAAAAAATTAAAGTTTTTTCTGAGAAGTTTTCCGCGCAGTCCAGTTCTGAGCGGCGTTTCGACAAACACGGAGAGGGCGCCTTCTTTGGGAACACTACGCACCGCCATGAGCTCTCCGTCCTCACCTTCTCGCTCCGGCGGCGGCGGCGGCGACGAGCGGCCGAGGTCCTTCGACTCCAAGGCGAAGAGCAGGTGCTGGGCGGCCGCCGCCGTCGTCCCCGGCAGGCACCCCGAGCGGTGGCGCCAGGACGCCGCCGGCAACGTCGTCTGCAAGCGCTTCTGCAACTGCCAGGGCTGCCTCTGCTTCGAGTACGACCACATCGTCCCCTTCTCTAAAGGTCCGCCCTCCGTTCTCGCCTCTTTTCTTTCGTCCGGGGGGAAGCAGCGATGATGAGCTCTGCATTCCGGAGGGATTCGTGTGCCGTCGCTGGTTTTTTGCGGTACTGCCGCGGGGACGATCATGGGTTTGCGGGGTTTTGTGTCCTCAGGCGGCGAGTCCACTGCTGACAATTGCCAGATACTTCAGACGAGGGTGAACAGGTTCAAGTCGGACAAAGAACTGGTGGATGCGACTCAGCTCAAAGGCTACTCTTGTGACATCCGATTCACAGGTGATTGGACTCTTTTCCTTCTTGCCGTAGATGTGATGGGCTACATCGCTCGTGATCGGCTTTCATAGGAGAAAATAATAGACATGTGTGACTGTTGCAGTTTGCACTCTGCAGTGTAATGTCATCATGGTTTCTTAGAGCTAATTGTCGGATTCAATTCGAGGTGCCGTAGGGGAAAAAGACATAGATCTTGGTGAGCTTCCAAAGATGATACATGGGGTGTTTAATTGGTGAAGAAATGTAGTTTGCTCTAGATGTATGGGGGCGGTATTAGTGACTGTGGTGTTTTGCTTCATTTACTTCACTTAGAATCCGTCCCGTCAGCTGGCTCCGGTTCGGACAACTCAGGTTTACAACAGAACAACAATATCATAAGTCTGTTTCACACCCTACAAGAGTGAAAGGCCAACCGTCCCTTCTTCCTCAGCTCAAGACTCCTCCATGCGCTTTATTTGAATAAAACCTGTGCATAGTCAGTGATCTGTTAGGTTGCTTGCCTAATTTTGAGGTTTATGCTTTTGACAAGCGATATGTAAGACACAATTTTTTGGACTCGGACAATTGGTTAGAGCTAAGGATAAAAATTTTTGGATTTTGATATAGGGCTTTTGCTTGTCTGATTATTGTTCGGAAATTCTGCTATTGTAATTATATCTGAATCGAAAGTAGAAGTTGAGAAATTTAACGGGAGGTACAAGTTTGGATCGTGGAACGTTAAGATGTGTGCTTTATTAACAACTCAAGGTTTGGCCAGCCGGATACTATGAAAGAGATTGATAAGGTAGAGATGATGGAGAGAGTAAATAGTATAGTCCCGTCAAACTTATCAGATGAGGTGCTAATAGCAGTGGTTGAGGAGAATGATGCCGCAATGTTGTGGGCAAAACTTCAAGCTCTTTATGTAAGGAAAGGTTTGAATAATCACCTATACATCTTGAAGAGGATGTTCCGGTTTCAATTTATTGAAGGTACTTCCATTAGAGCCGACGTAAATAAGTTTAATAAACTCATAATGGATTTGAAGAACGTCGGAGAGACCCTAGATGATGAAATGCAGGCCATGATGTTGTTAGCTTCTCTAACAAAGTCATGGGAGCACTTTATTGATTCACTGTTAAAAGAGCATACTGCAATTACTTCGGAAGAGGTAAAATTCACCTTGTTCTCTAAGGAGTGGCATATCAATTTGTGAGATGACGATCCGGTGTAGGATGTAGCATGGGAACTAGTGATTTGGGGTGGAGATCAACATTGGGGGATCAGTAGTAGCATAGGTAAAAGTAGATCAAAGTCGCGTCATAAAGAGTCCGAGAGTCACATGAAGTGCATTGAGTGTCACAAGGAGGGGCACTTGAAGAGAGGTTGTTCTAAGCTAAGAAACAGAAGTGATAGGTAGAATGCCACAAGCAATATGGTGAACATTGTCTTTTGTGTGACTACTAGCTCGTCAGGTGACAAAATGGTACTACACTGGGGGTGTTCTTATCATATGACGCCTTATAAGAATTGATTGACTACTTACCAGATTACATATGATGGTAGAGTTTTGATTAGGAATAAAGCCTATGAGGCTGTGGCGATAGGGGCACTATAGATTTGGATGCACGATGGGGTAATGCGTACATTGACAGATGTGAGGCATGTATCGGACTCAAGAAGAGCCTTATTTCTCTAGGGATACTTGACGACAGCTAGTGCAAATACACCACTGAAGATGGAGTGCTAAAGATCTCTTGAGGTCATGATAGTGATGAAGGAGAGAAAGCAAATTCTCTTTATCATCAACTAGGAGAGACCGTGACAAGAGCTACTGCAGTTTCATCAGGTGGGTCAGATTCAAACTTGAATCGGTTATGGCATATGTATTTGGGGCACATAAGTGAGGCAAGTATTATGATGCTAAGTGACAGGTGCTTGCTGTAGGGTCAGTAGACAAGAAAGTTGGATTCGTGTGAGCATTGTATCTTTGGGAAGCAGTGCCAATTTAAATTTAGTACAGCTATTTATTTGACCAAGCAATTGGTTGAATACATTCATTCAAACATTTGGGGCACGTGTGGATTTCTCTAGTTAATTCGTTCTCGTGTGTGGATTTAATTGCAAGATCCGATCAGCTTCCACATTATTTTACAATAATTTCTTATAACGGCATTCCATAGATTGTGTTCGCTGTTGTTATGGTAGGAACTGGGGTTGGTGAAAAGGGAGTAGTGTGTGTTAAGATGATGGCATTGTGATTTATGGCAATAATACAATTGTGGCTGTAATAGCTTCTTCAAGTGAAAAAAGAGAGAAAATTCATCTGTTGTTTGACTCCAAATTACTTGACGAATTAATCACTTCTTTCCGAGGGATGATGATATTTCTATTTCCTATACCTTTCCTTTCCCTGTTGTGTCCCCTTGTCCCAGAACGATTAGCATGTATTGACATAATGTGAAACATGCAGATAAAGAGCTTGACATAATCGAGATGGCTGTTTATGGGGATGTAATCCGGCCGGGAAACCAATGCAGGTGTAGAACTGTTGCAGAGATGCTGGGTACGTACAAGCCAAAAGACCCCAAGGCTGCTTGCAAGCTTCCATACTCAAACTAAACGTTGTAGCAGAAGAATATTGAAGCCCCTCTCAATTGGAATGGGGCGTCCAAAGAAAAACCCGTATTGTTTGCAGTGCAAATTTGCACCTAGCAGATTGAAAAAAGATAATGCTTTGATGAGCTGTTGATTGGAACAATACAATTAAGTTGGCTGTGAAATGTATCTTATGCCTTCTCTACGCTTAGATATATCTATCTCATCTGAATTTGAATCCAGTTGTGATGCCAATTTGAGAGTGCTATATTCTAGAAGGGCCTCACAAGGAGTGACTACGACCAGGCATGACCTCGCCGCTTGGTCCAGGTTTAGTTGAGGGTGGTTTGATTTGTCAAACATGATCGTAGACCATTTGGTGCTCAAGTCCTATAAGTCAATGAATCTGTGGACCTGCATGGACTTTTAGCAGACCAAAACAAATGAACAGTTGCTCCTTAATTGCATTGGAAGGGGACTCGTCATCCATGTTTGTCAAGGAACGTGGGCATGGCGCTACGTCTTATTCAGTATTGCCGTTAAATTGCCACAACCTGCATGTCTTATGCTGTCTTAATTAGGTCAGCCATCAACCTCGCCAGCAACAAATAGCACTGGAGTGACTTATAGGAGTCGAAGGACCGTGTCATTTAGCTTTCTTTCTAGGACTGAAGTAACATCACCCGAGCTTACACGCTGGGAAAAAAGGGTCAGTGAAGATTCTGCAGAATGCGTTTGCTACTACATAGGATGGTGACCACAACTGAACATTGCACGTAACAAAACCTCATTCTGCAGTGAACTTTCGACTTTGCGTGTTGTTTAATCAAGATCAACTTGAATACATTGATTCCGATGTTAAAGTAATTCGGTTGCCCTTAGCATTTACTCTATTGTGCACAGATGATTGAAAGGAGAGCAAGAAATCCAACAGAGGAACTGTGTTGGGACTTTCCCTTTCTTTTGACTAGTGATTTCAAAAGCCATGATTCTTGCATGTTGGAATATCTTGTCGAGAGTGATCATTTTGCTTTGACCTCGTTTTGCACTTGCAGTGATGACAAAGGACAACAGAGAGCATTACCTAACAGGCAAAACAATTGATGACTTTGTAAAGTTAAACCCAAAACACAAATCTACCTTATTGACCAAAACCATATGGATGCAATTTGACAAAGCAAAGCAAGTTCAGATCGATAGATGCGCTTTTCATCTTTACCTTTTGGGGGTGATGTGCGGTTAATCATTGTCGTCAGGTCAGGGTACATGACAAGATGGGCATCAAAAAGTTTGTGGAAGCATCTCTATGCATTGCGTTTTCTTGATATTATTTGCTTTGTTGAGATGAAAAATTAGTCGCTGTGACTCGAGCATGATTTTTCCTCATCAAAGCTTGCAGTTTGTCGCTTTTGTATGGGAAACTTTTACGTAACATGATTTGTACCATCTCTAGCATATTCGTAGTTAGATCAATGTGAATTATTGAGCATGGCCGATTTCTATTGTGGGCAGCTCCTCCCATTTATGCTAATGAATGCTAAATTAATTTCTACACCTAATGAGATGAAATGGGATTCATTGTTATTGTTGATCAGAGCATGAGTGAGTGTAGTTGTTGGACAATGATTGGAATGTGACACCCACCAGACCAACCTTTGACCTGTCCCACCAGCACTTTTGCTCCTCTGTAATCCCCCTATTCTATAGTCCCAATCCTATCGATTCTGAACTTCTTGTGCGTTTGGTAGAACTATCAAGATATACAATCACATTCTAAATTCTTATGGTGCCTCTCAGAAGATGTTGGTGCAAGCTTGTTATACAGAAAAGTGATGAAGGGCTCCAGTGCCTACAAAAGATGCCTTCACATGAGAAAGTGTATAGCTTCTTTAGCTACTCCAGTTAGAGCTTTTCCTAATGCTCTATGGGCAGAACATGCGCCAGTTGGAGCAGCAATCTGCCTCAACAAAGCCATTACTCACTGACACCCCCCCTCCACTACTGTCTTCTCCCAACATATGCAAACATCAACTTACTAAATCCTAGAATGACCTTTAGCCCTAATGAAAGTTACAATTCATAATTTATGTCCATGATTTCCCTAATTGCAGTTCATGTGCTCTGAAAGATTGAGGGTCACATGATGTTCTGTCCTTCTTCTTTTTTCATCTCTTGGAGTGGTTGCATTTAATGGATATTTTTTGGTGCATGAGTGCAATTGAGTGCTCTTTTGCCTACTGTTTAGGAGGGGTCCTCTAAATAGATCATGGGTGGCAGCAATCATGGCATGAAATGAGATGAGTTCCAGTAGTGATTGTTCACACCGCATGCAAATTGCACTAAAGAATCAATAACCAAAAGAAAAAAAACCAGTACATAAACTCTCAAAAAGAGAACTTTATAGCAATAACAATAACGGTTGATGTCCTAAGCCCTTTTCTTGATGGTGCTGCTTCTTGCATGTAAGGTCCAAAGAATTACTAGCTGCCATTTTCGTACATATGAATTACAGATTTTATTCATTTTATTTTTTCCTTTTTCCCAGGTACATGGGTTGGATTGGACAATTCAGAAGCAGGAAAAGAAATGATATGCCTGTTCAAATTTTTTCTTTTGTCTTCTTTATTATTGCTTGTTGATGCTTTTTGAAATTTGATGTTGATGGCTCGAAGCTAGGGCAAGAATTTTCCCCCCAAAAAAAAGAAATTGGAAATGCAAGAAGTTCAAGGCTGTACCAGCAAAATATGTAAATAAAGAACCCCCGAAATTCTTTTCAGTCCGTAAGCGTGGTTAGATCCAAGGATGCCTTGGAAGCTGGGGATTCAATGTGTTCGTTGGGAATAGTTTGTAAAAGAAGAGAAAAAAGGCGTAAATAAAGTCAATTTGGTGATTTCCTATTCTCATCTACAAAAGCAAAATTGGCAGAAAATTCGCTCTTAATTTTTTTGTTTCAATTTTTATGGTTGCAAGAACGGTATATTATTGGACAGACCTGTTCCAAGATGACAGAAAAACGGGAAACATAAAAAGGCTTTTTATAACAACGTAGCTTTTGTGGAATTTTGTTTCGATAAATTGATTTGGATAAATGTCAAGTTCGCGAAAGTAATTTTAGGAAGAAAGATCAACTTTTTTCATAATGTCCAGTTTGGATGATAAGGAATTAGGACCCCTTGCGTAAAGGAAACTGTGCACAAAGTTTTATCCATGAAAAAATCTAAGGAAGAAGAGGGAAAGAAGAGGGGGGGGGGGCGGCAACTTTTAAATTTGAAAAAGTGAGCCTTGAACGCTGCCGGTGCTAGCTATATAGTATTTACTCCATTGACATAGAGGGTCCCAACCTTCAATTGCAGTTCCTACCAACTTCAATTTTGCATAATTTAGCATAATTAGGATCCCCATTAGTCAAACAAGCTCACTTTAAAAAAAGAAACCCTAGGGAAAAATTAGAAAATTGGTCAATGGGGGGACCCCTTTTATTTTTATATACACATACATAAATAGATATTAATAATTATTTGGAGGGCATTGAGCCACTTGGATTGTCAAACATGGACTGCTGTGGAAAAAACCAAGGGGCATATTAAATGAATTATGTGATCTGTGGACATTTGGGAAGAAAACAAGTCAAGCCTCAAAGCATAGAGATTCTTGCGGACAAAATCCTATCAAATTGGCCCCACCAAACTCAGTGAGTGGGGACCAACGGCAATGGAAATGGAGGAAATTGTCTGAACTCTGTGAGTGGAACGGGGGGGGGGCAAAAAGGGGAAATAAAGGACAGTGAAGAGTGTGGAAATTAATTTAAAAAAGTCGAGGGCATGAATTGATTGTGTGTCCTTTTTTTTTAGCCCTTTTCCACTTTCCCTTTATTTTCCTCTTTTTCTGTTTCATCAGTTTTCATACCTTTGTTGTTGTTTTCAACATCTCCCTTTACTCAGATGAGCAAATTGCCTTCAAAGATTTTCAAAGAGTAACCTTCTTATGTGGATAATCTCATTAGAATAAGGTTTAGCCAAAAAAGAAAAAGAAATTTTATAGTAGGAAGATAGAAATTTTTCTATTTTCAAGGGACTTTTACAAGCTGGTGATGCTACGAATCTCTTACGAAGGACTCACGGTTATTTCAGAGTAAAAAATAAAATAAAATAGTTATACCTCCTTATCCCAATTGTTCTATAAAAATTGCTCATATTGAAGATATTGCATAAAGTATTTTGATAGAACATAGAGTGTTGATTGTGCGACAAAAAACCACCACATAATAAGTATATCGAAATGAAAAATCGAATAGTTCAAATCCGGTTCTACGTTATGCAGTGTGAACCAAATTTAATAATGAGAAAGGTGGAGGGTTGATGAAAAAAAAAGTTATATATAAGGCTTAGAAAGTGAACAAATATGAACGGGAATTAGAAAATGTCAAGCAGATCAACTTTGAAATACGAGTCATTCCCAAAAAAATAGGGAAAATTCCAAATAATGGCATAAAATGTTTTCATTTTCTCCAATAAGAGCTTGAAGTTGACATTATTTTCAAATAAAAGCATGAAGTGCCTTGCCATAGTTTTTTCAAATAAGGACTTTAAGTGATTATATTAATTTCAAAAAAAGGCCTAAGCTCTTATTTGAAATAATTTGGCTATTTTGGGATCTTATTTGAAACAAGGTCCGCTTGAGGCTCTTTGCGAGAAAATGAGAATCCTTCGTGCTCTTATCTTAAATTTCGAAATTAAAAAAAGAAAGAGCAGGAAAACTCCCCCTCCCCCCCAAAAAAAAACACAAAAAAATCCCAGAACCAAAGGCGCATCTAGTCAAAAATCCACCCAAAATTGCCCCCCCATGGGGCTTTGCCAGTTGCCACCACGCACACGGACACGGACACAAACCCTCTCCCTCCCCCTCTCCCTCTCCCTCTTCCTCTTCCTCTCTCTGTCTCTGTCTCTGTCTCTGTCCGTCTGTCCATACAGGACCGATTTTGCATGCGATACGAGGGAAGACAACGGTTGTATTTTCGTGCGCGCGCGGATCCGACAGCATTTCCCACGGCACCGCAAGAATCCAAGAACAGAGAATTTCAGGAGCACAGGTCGCCCGCCCCGCGACGCACAGTGCCAGAGGCCAAGGGAAAATCGCTTTCGTTCCCACGTCCACCCCCACCCCCACCGCCACGCCCCGCGTCGCCCGTTTCCATGTTCCAAGATCCCGTTCTCCACCCGCCTCCTTTCTCCTTTGCGGCCCTTCTTTCCATGTATTTCTTTCCCCGTTGATTTCGCTGGCTTCTGTTTTGCGCCAACCCCCCCATCAAAGCGCCTCTCCCCCGCGCGCTCTCTCTCTCTCTATATCTACCCTTCCCGCGATTGTCGCTGCTGAGCTGAACGTGAGCGAAAAGGTCGTTTCTTGAGAGGGCGGGAGGGAGGGAGAGAGCGACCCAACATTCGACAGGGACTGGGCTCCCTCCTTTCTATCTTTGGATCGGTCGTATAAAAGCCCCATCTTGTTTCCACCCCCACCCCCACCCCCACGCCCACCGCCCACCATCGTTCTTGATCCGTACCCCTGTTCCTGTTCCTGGCTCCCGTGTCGTTCGTTGTTTTCTCCTTCCTCTTCTTCGTTTTCTCGTGTTTCTGAGCTGACCCAGTTCCGGGCTCGCCGGTTCCGACCGTGTCCCCCACCCCCGCCTGGCTCGATCCGGCTCGACCCGAACCCGCCGGGGGATCTGTGCGATGCCCATCTCTGGATTTGGGCTCGAGCCTTGATGGGTTGCGTGAGCTCGAAGCAAGCGGTGTCCGTGACGCCCGCGGTCGACCACTCGGGGCAGTTCAAGGACAATGCGGCGAAGGGGCTGGGCAATTCGGCCCGGAGCCGGGTCGGGTGGGTCGAGCTGGAGAAGAAGAAGAAGGGCGGCGAGCCCGGGGTCGGGGCGGGGCTGAGCGGGAGCGAGCTGGGCGAGTCCGGGCGGGCGAGTTCGAACGGGGATTCCTTGAGCTTTAGGTTGGGGAATTTGCAGAAGTACGTGGAGGGCGAGCAGGTGGCGGCCGGGTGGCCGGCATGGCTCAGCGCTGTGGCCGGCGAGGCGATTCACGGGTGGGTGCCGCTGCGGGCGGACGCTTTCGAGAAGTTGGAGAAGGTTGGTGGTTTTCATCTCTTTTGCGGTTTGAGCATATTCCGGTTTATTTTATCCTGGAATTCGTACGTTGTGAACAGGTGGGAAGAGAAGAAGTATATGCATCTCCCATCTTTGTTTGATAATCATGATTATAAGTTAGTTAGCTTGCGGAGCTGTATTTTATTCTTGACTCTTGTGATTTCGCTGTTCACGATGAGTACGAGCATTTGTGAATTTGACACTGGTGAGTTTCAATTCTTTTCGTCCTATGGTGTTGTTATGGGTTTTTTCCATACTGACCAGAATTCAAAAGTTACATTTTCTCTGTGGAATTTTGTGGTTCTTTTCATGGTTTTTCTGATGCTTGTAACAGAGAAGAAACAATTCGAGCCATAGAAATGATGTCTTCTGTCCTGTCCATTTGGTAACTTACGTTCATTGGTGGATATCTCGTGTTGAAGAAATTATATTTCGACTATACTCGCCGAGAGCCAGTTTATAAAGTCTCGCTAGGGCATGCCTGAAAAGTGGGCAGGACTCTATTTAAGTCACACTTTAAGTTAGTTCGGTGAACTACCCATTTAGGATGCATCAAGTGCTGATATGATACTTTTTCAGTTATCTAGCCTCACTGTTGAGTCATTCAGAAATGAGCATCTCTTAAGTCTTACCTATTTTGTGGAGATTCTCTTGCACAATTGAGTAGAGCATTGTGGCCAATTGTAAAAGTAGCTTTGACATAAGAAGCTTGCAGACCGTTCTCATTAAGGCTGAAGTAGATATTATTATGGCTGCTATGAGAGGGCCAATGAGCAAATCAGCATAGGAAGCTTTGCAATTTATTCTGTTGGTATGCTGTGACTATTATGGGTGAAACCTGCTGTCTTCGATTGAATTTTCTGTTTTGCGATGGATGCATCGCTCTGGATGTGCGACTGACATTGGTTGTTCTTAACTTCAACTGCGCGAATAGATTGGGCAGGGTACATATAGCAGTGTCTTTCGAGCACGAGATCTTGAAACTGGAAGGATTGTTGCTCTAAAGAAAGTTCGGTTCGACAACTTTGAGCCAGAAAGCGTCAGATTTATGGCACGAGAAATTTTGATACTCCGCAGGCTTGACCATCCAAATATTATGAAGCTGGAGGGGTTAATCACTTCTAGATTATCTTGCAGCATATATCTCGTATTTGAGTACATGGAGCATGATATAACCGGACTTTTGTCTTGCCCAGACATCAAGTTCAGCGAGGCGCAGGTTTGTTTGCTTCACTTTTGATATAATCATCCTAGCACCTAGGGGGCTACAGAATGTTTCCATTTTCAAAAAGATTAAACTAGTCATTGAATGAAACTAGATGACTCACTACGATACTATAAGCAGTATTCAAACGAAGGAACTAGAGAGAATATGCTTTGATAATCGTCAAGCGGACTTAGAAATGCCGAGTTGTCAGTCAGGTGGAATCATGTTCGTGCATTGGAGTGGCACTGGTAGCGTCTAGCTGGGGTTTAGTACATAATTTGCTGCTTGAAGGGATACTTATTTTATAAAATGGCTTTACTGTGTAGATCAAGTGCTACATGAAGCAACTACTGTCTGGACTTGATCATTGTCACTCGAGGGGTATAATGCATCGGGATATCAAGGGATCGAATCTTTTGGTAAACAATGAAGGAATTCTGAAGGTGGCTGACTTCGGATTGGCCAACTTCTGTAGTTCTGGAAACAGGCAGCCCCTGACTAGCCGTGTTGTGACTTTATGGTACCGGCCTCCTGAACTTCTGCTAGGATCAACAGATTATGGAGCATCAGTCGATCTGTGGAGTGTTGGCTGTGTGTTTGCAGAAATTATCCTTGGAAAACCCATTCTTCAGGGAAGGACCGAGGTAAGGATCATTTCTTTTTTGTTTGCCAAAGAGGTACTAAGCAATTAAAGCTTGTGTTTCCTCTGAACCAACAGGCTTATTACTTTGGTGAAACTGTAATTCATAAAAACCATTTGCACTTAATCATTGATCACTCAAAGCATGGACATACTCGGAAGTCTTAATGGTAAGGACGTGATGGAAAAATTGGAAAATTCAAGGAAGAGTAAGGAATGCATTTGACGTTTCTTCTAAAGTATTTTTAGCTTTATTAAATAATCTATTGGCATCTAGCAGCTAGTTGTGGCATTGAAAGTGCAAGTTTTGTCCTTATTTGAAATTTCTTCGGCAAAAAAGTACAATAGCTTCCGTTGCCCCCATTTAGGTGCCTTCGGTTGGTAATGGATGAATAGTTACGGAAGGTTAGCTAGTAATTTTATTTGTTAGTAGCCAGAGACTGTTGGGTTCAAGCTTTGTCTTGAACTTAACATAAATAAGTGATGTGAAGGGCCAGAGAAGATATTAATAGAAATTTTAAATAGGCTTGCATGTTCAGTATTAAAAAGCATGTGGCCCAAGAAAGAGTGCAAGCGCACAAAGGGATTCATGTAGATGACCTTCACCAATAAAATTAATATCGCTGGTGATTCTTGTTAGCCAGAATATACAGAGAAATCCTTATAATCCTTTACTGTTTTGACACTTGCGACTTTCTCCGCAAGTTTATCTTTGATTTCTGAGGAGATTATTCTTGACCTACAGGTTGAACAATTGCACAAAATTTTCAAGCTGTGCGGCTCGCCACCTGATGATTACTGGAAGAAATCTAGACTTCCTCATGCAACACTCTTCAAGCCTCAGCAGCCATATGATTGCTGTCTTAGGGAGACCTTTTCAGATTTGCCTGCTGCCGCCGTGGATTTGATAGAAACACTTCTTTCAGTTGAGCCTCACAAGCGTGGGAATACTTCATCAGCTCTTGCATCTGAGGTATCAGTGATAAATGATGTTTTGTGGTGTCCTTTTTCCTTGGTTCCCTACACCCCGCTCATCAGACTAGCTTCATATGCTTTTTGGCTAGAAATATTGGATATTTCAACAGTTTTGAAAATCTGAAAGCCATAATTAGAAATTCTCTCTTTTCTTTCCATTTATTTGCTGGGTGGGTTTTAGGTATAATGTTGTTGTTCCTGCTCCCTCAATTATTCTGTGTGGAGTAAAGACGAAGATCTGTGTATCCTGGGATGATGGCCGCTAGAGCCTTATGTGGAGTTATCCTTAAGGACAATGCTTGCATGCCTCAGATATTTGTTCTTATTTTCCATTGTCTTTTACTAGCAGATTTTCCAACAAGTAAGACTGGCTTCATTTTTTTTGGTTCGAAGTTCTGTTTATATGAATGTCAATTTTGGTTTCATCTAGACATGATTGCATGTTGTGGGTGGTGAGGGGTTCTGATTTACAAAACACGCATCAACATGTTGTTATTGCATGAACTAGATTGAATTTCCACAACTTTTATTCTGAACAATGCTTCTAGACATCTACCTGCAAAAGAAAAAAACGCCAGATACCTGCAAAACTTAATTGATTTATCTAGGTGGCAACAGCTCTCTTGATCCAATTTTTTATGCAATCTCCAGTATTTCAGAACGAAGCCTTACGCATGTGAACCGTCAAGCTTGCCGATATACCCTCCTAGCAAAGAAATTGACGCGAAAAATCGTGAAGAAGTGAAAAGGTGAGGGTTCTCATGTAGCTTGTTTGATCAAAAGATCCAACCAGTCTTGTTGTCTTTTGAAATTTCTGGTCTAGCAATTATTGCATCTGGATGTCTATTAATGATCTTACGGAATATACAATTTTAAAATGGGGCAAAATAGCTTAACTGGCAACCCTGCTAGCAGCAAAAGGAATTTCTGTTGCAGTTGGATTTCCACCGACATCTATGATTTTATCAGTGAAGAATGCACAAAGGGCTGCGAGATGATTATTGCAAATACTCTGAAATTAAAAAAACAGAAGGCCCTCTACTGAGATTTCTGAGCTTTCATGTCAACATGTGTTGGATTTGAGAAACTAAAGGAGAGTGATACTAGCTGAGGAGTGGCTGACTCGCAAGGTTTAGGAGGATATATTTCAAATTCTGAAACAAAAGAAATGGACTATAACTGCTTTCAAAGTGATCTCTAAATGCGCCATCCATGCTGGAACCTTTATGGGTCATATACAAGCTTAGAAAATATGCTTTCATGTTATGCGCTTGTCCTTCTTGTACTTATGGTAAATTGCAAACTCCATCTAAATTACAGGAAAAAGGGTGGTGCGAGAGTTCGCGGACCTGATACTGCAAGAAAACAAACTAGAAAACCCCATGGAACCAGTAAATTGGCACCAACAGAGGTTCTCTCTCTCTCTCTCTCTCTCTCTACTGTTGTTGCCAAATGGAGCTGATATTATTTAACTATCTTATTGTCTTGTAGGATTTCGCACCCCCAGCTAAAGTTGCCGATAGAATCGAAGTCAATGGCAGTAAGCTGCACATCCTTAAGGAGGGCAAAGTCATATCAGGCTGGGACGCACCGAAGCCATCACTAGATTTACCTGAAGAGGCTTCTCATGCAAAGAATGCATCTCAAGGAGACATTCCTTTCTCTGGCCCATTACAGGTATCTTCATCAAGTGGCTTTGCCTGGGCAAAAAGGCGAAAAGATGAGGCTCCTGTTAGATCCCACACTAGATCCATTTCCAGAGGTCACATTTTCAATGTGTTAGAACCTTCTATTACCCTGCAACCGAGGAATAACGTCGACTCGAAGCGTCATGAAAACGGTAACTTACCATATGGGGCACGTACAAACTCTAGAGGCCATTATTCAAATGACATTGTGAAGCATATGATTCCAAACCAATGGGGCCACTTTGAGCGTCCTGATTCCTTTGATGCTTCTGATGAATACCACTCACAAGAACTATCTTTGGCACTCTATCAAAAAGAGGAAATGGCAGCTAAGAGAAATAATTTGGTGAGGACTACTCAAATTCGCACACATGCATTGTTGTCAAATATGAATCATCAACAGTTGCTGCATTAACCTACACTGAATGCGAACTACAATTGGTATTCTTGCTGTTTTCGTGTAGCAAAAGGCTTATGATCGTTGTAGTGTTTTTAGCATTTGAATCATTAAAAGATGTGGAAACTAGTTGGGCTTTGTGGTGCTGGATGATGGTACTTCAACTGAATTTGTCGAGATAAGGAAGTTTTGACGAGGGCAGTATCAGTCTTCAACTGAATCAGTGTTTCTCTTGTTTGCGGTAACTGTGTCAATTCTTAACTAATGGACTATCATCTATCATGATCGACATATTAAATAACTCACATCAGGCAAAGTTGTGTCAGTTTTGGTCAAGTGTAGTTTGTTTCTCTTTTAGGTGAGCCTTTGAACAGTATTTGTGAAATACTCCTTTTAATTTTCTGTGATTTATGTGCGTTGATATTTTTCGTACAGAATTGTTCAACCCCATTTCATTTTAATGGTTTTATTATACTTATATTTTCTTGTGGACAGGGGTACCATGATCCTGCTGACAAAGTTGAATTTTCGGGGCCATTATTGTCTCAGTCTCACAGAGTTGACGAACTGTTGGAAAAACATGAGAGGCACATCCGTCAAGCGGTCCGAAGATCATGGTTCCAAAGAGGTATTCCAGAACAAATCTCTCTAGTGCTAGCTGTAATAAATTGTGCTTATCCAGTTCTGGTCATACTTGTCCCTTTTGTCTTTAATCACAAGTGATGTGCTTCATTGCATCTCACCTTTAGCCTGTCAGTGCACTCCATCAGATCCCATATTTGGCAGAGTGATTTTATGGCCAGAACAAAAGCATGAGGACAAGTATGCTGATTAATAGCTTAGAAAAAATATGGTAATGCCTAGAGAGGCATTGCTAGCGCTGGTCGACCTAATCTGCATTTTTACTTAAAGGAAAAAAGATCAATAGCTATAGGAAGAAACAACGTTCGCCATGTTACAGGGAAAATATCATCATGGGTCAATGATGACTTGTGGAGTTGTGGTGTGAAAGTCTAAACTATCAGTGTCTGTTTTTCCTCAAATTCAGGTGCCAAATGCATATCATGGAAATAAAACATGTTATTTTCATAAGTATACTGATTGTCTCTCAACAGCAGGGAAGAAGCAGGGTAAATAACAGGATACCACTCCTGGAACTTTTGGAGCTAGAAAACTTTGGTGGACGAAATCGGAGCTACAATGTTCGGCTTCTCAAGCACAAATCCGGATGGACGCTGCTGAAATGCCGATCTTTATGAGTCGTTAACGGACTATTCTTCCCCGTAAAAAAAGAACTGACTACGCTTCACCAAGAGACACTGGCCACGGAAGGATAGAAGAAAAGAGAGAGATTGCCATGTGGAGGGACTTACAGTTATCAAATGACTGAGTAGGAAGAGATCAGGAGGAAGCAAGGATCCACAATGTCTCATTTTTGTGATAATGGCTCATCTTTTTAACCTTTTTATCCTTGTCCATTTTCTCTCACCTCAATTACATTTGCTTTCGGATGGTTAATCGTATCCGTGGCAGCAATGTACAGATGAATGGAGATGGATTTCGATGGCCTTTGGTGTTCCAAATGTTACACGAGGCTAGTGCTTATTCTACCAAGGTTGCCTTTCTATCTCTAGCTCCTATATTTTTTCGAGTCAGATGCATTGATAGAGCCGAAGAGCCGAGTCATATGTACGGAATGAAGCTGGTAGTTGTTCAATTTGAGTGTGGGCTCTCCCCTTTTGTTAGTTTCATAGGTAAAATCTATATTATAAAGCATCATACTTCGCCATGGATATGCAGTGGTCGGAGTTCACTGAACTTGTAATGTCTCTATAAAGTTGAGAAAAATCGGTAAATCAACTTCTATATCAGTGGCTATGACTCATGAAGCATGCTGTGATTTCTCTTCTTTTTGGGTCTTCAAATTTTTTGCTCTGCATCATGAGGGTCTCTTTTAATGTGGCTTTCTCATCTGCCTTTCTTTTTCTCTGAAAGAAACTGCTCTCTCAAAGAGCACAAATCAGCTGCAGCTCCGGGCCCATGTCACTGTGTCGATCCAACTCCATATATTAGTGGGGAAGAACTTGAGGCCTTCAATTACTTTGATTTTTCCCTTTGTTAAACTAGTGGGTGTTCTCAACTTAGGGTTCCATTCATGCACGTAACTATGCAATTTGACTGTGCATGGGTGTTCTCAATTTAGGGTTCCATTCATGCACGTAACTATGCAATTTGACTATGCATACTGTTTACCGCTGAAATCAGGATCAAAGCAGCTTTTCCTTCTCTGCACGGAAGGCCCACCGTGAATTCAAAGTTCAAACCGACATTAAATTTTACAAGTAACTTTGGTCAGGTGGTTCCAGTTCGATACTGTCAAGAATTCCTAGCTATTGCATGGCAATAGGTTTATCTTCAAATATGAAAACAAGAGGTACAGAAACTGTCACCGTCTTATTAGTGGCTCTTGTCGTGGAACTTGATTAGAATGAATACGGTCGGCCAAAGCCTAGAATTGAAGTACCATGAAGAGTGTCCAAGCAAGATTGTCTATGGTATGTCAATCAAAACCGCCGATGCATTTTTACCTCCCACAGCTTTGGCAAATCGCTTAGCCCCGTTCATCTTCCGACGTATAACATGATGATTAATCAAATGGCCCTGAACCCCTCCCTCTCTCCTCAGTAATGTCTAGAGATATTTGCAGTCAATTTGCATGTCTTGTCTTCTGCTACTGACACTAAACCTGCCACAGATCTTCATACGAAACTTGCCATGGCAATTCTTGTCCTGGCCCTCCAATCCCACCACGACAACACTTGTTTGTTTCCCAGGAAAGTGAAAGAAAGCAAACGGGTATGGAAAATTGAGAAGGGTCGTTTTGCATGATGTACAAGGAGTTCATGCCAACATTGGATAGTGATCTGACAACACCCAATTTTCAGACCCATCAGCATCAGAGCCAGCAGTTGCCTAGAAGACATCAGACGGGTGGTTTAGGACATAACCATCCATGAGCCATCATGCACTCAATGTTGTGCAGGAAATTACAAAATGTGACCAAACTTTTCATCTGATATTGTATAGCTGATATAGAAATCGGAAGGATAAGGTGAGAAAAGGAATGGATGGGACAGGATCGGGTGAGTG
The DNA here is from genome assembly GCA_024500025.1 of Syzygium aromaticum. NCBI lineage: Eukaryota > Viridiplantae > Streptophyta > Magnoliopsida > Myrtales > Myrtaceae > Syzygium > Syzygium aromaticum. Next base: position 3,118,611 of record CM044886.1, on the reverse strand, counting down.
CCTTGAAAAAGTGCATGTGTCTTGTCCCCTGGATTGGGTCCTTGAGGATGGACCACTGTTTCTGCATACGACAAGGACGGAAGAAGTCCAGGATTGGATTGCGAACACTTTAATCGAAATCTTTAATCATTCGCGCCCCGCTTGGCAATCCGTCGAACTCACTCGAGTTCACTCCAAGAGGGTCGTGACAGTATCAATCACCATATTGATTTGAATTTTTGGTCTGATGATGAACTTTTAACCAATCTCATATGGGGTAGAATAAGACTTCCAAACGTGCGTGCAAATGAAGAAATTTACAGGATATACATTGCGTATCTCAAGCAGCAAGTAATTATGACGATTTTCTTCTTCTTAGGCCCTTATCTTCTGCCTTACTTCGATTTCTAAGCTTGGACGGATGGTTCTAACACAGCGACATGCATCTAGTAAATACGACGATTCTTTCTTTCTTTCTTTCTAAGGCTTGCGAAATATATAAATTCCCGCTCGTGAAATGGATCTTTCGAGCTATCAATTTTTCCATCTACAGTAAGGTCTCTGCATCAATTTACTAAATGGCTTCACAATACTACTTTTACTTTTGGGCGTGTAGCAGCTCATGAAAATCAATTTATGCTCCGTTTGTTTCGCGAAAAATGGATGATTTGAAAAATATTTTCCTAAAAATGATTGCTTGCATCGCTTGAAATAATTAATCAATACAAACTGTTTTCATTATCGATAAAAGTTTATACATAAATATTTTCATAAATAATGAAGATATTATCAGTTCATTTATTTTTATGAGTGATGTGAAATTTTTTACGAAAATACTTGCAAATTATATATTTCCTGTAAAACAAACATCGCACCAATGTGCACTAATGTGGTGTGAATTAGGGGGCGCTGAAAAACACTAAAACCGACAATCTTGCTTTTTTTTTTTTGGTCGAAAAAATGACAACTTCACTCCTGTGTTTTTTTTTTGGTCGGAAAATGACAACCTAAAGTTGGAAACCATAATAAATGAATCTAGAACGAGCCCTAGGGAGCTAGCCTTTGATTTGAGAATAGAAAGCGGGGCCCCACCCGCCGGGATTAACGAGGCGTGTCCAAAAGTAGCGGGTCGGATCATTATCACGGTCCAACCGACCCGACATTGGGATTTTACCATTTGGGGGGGAATGAATTCGGGTCAGCCGTTGAGAACTTGAAATGTACCACGTCGAAATCGTGAAAGACGGGTCGTGTCCCATCGATATCATTCCCCATGCAAAATTCCAACCTTTGACCCAACGTATGACGAAAATTAGATTAAGCCATGCGCGCACGCTTTCTAGGACAACAAAGAAGTCAAATTAGGAATTTTAGGCCGGCATTTGATGGGTTCAACGAGGTGTCGATCGGCGGCGAGAAACCCGATGCGCCGGGGGTGGTTCATGAAGCAATCCAATTTTCCCGACAGGCGGTCACGACATTGAAAGCGAGATTCCCTCCTTGAGGATTAGCGCCAGGGGAAGGGATCTCGGGTTGGCGATGGCTCACGCGATCGAATTCGGGTCGAGAGGAAGAGAGAGAGAGCGAGTGGTCGTGGCCGAGCACATCGGACTCGGTTTCTCGTGTCGTACACAAGTCGTGATACTGTGATTTGCACAATCAGCATTGACATCGACATCGACATGCGCGTGTAAACAGTCTACTTAGCGAAAGAGACCAGACGAACACTGGAGAAGAAGATGGCCACTGATGCAGCACATGTCGTGTCTGCAGTGGCCCTTTTTCGCCTCGTGGTGGTGGACCCCACGCCCACACCGAATTATCGTACTAAGAAGAGGAAGAGAAAAAAGCCACGTGCACGTTTTGCCACGTGGATTATCACGGTTGGCATCTTTTGATTTCTTAAGTAATTATAGATGCAAATGAGATATTATCGCGATATATGCACACTAATTGTAAGTATAATGAGACTAAATTATATAATGATTGTAAAAGTCAAAGGCATTTGCCGCATGATTAGCATTTGGATTAATGCCGTTAAAAATCTTAAACCGATATCTCAAAAACATATTTATTCGAAATTAATTATCGTCTCACAAAAAAAATTCTAGACCGATTCATCCATTACCCATTTGCCCCAAATTGATTTTCGTCTCGCGAAAAGTCCCAAACCGATACCTCGAGACATGTTTATTCCGAACTAGTTTTCGTCTCATAAAAAAACTTAAATCGATACCTCTAAATCGGATCTACCTTTCTCAAGGCTCCGCCCATGCACATTGACACACGTGCATACGACTGTGGGATGAATTTGACATGGAGAATGACGTATTCATTATGAAGATCCCACACGTCTTAATGACTACACGACATATCCGATGTGGAGAATAAAAGATTCGAGGTGGAGAATTCACGCGTGTTGCTAGGTACGCATATTAATGAAAGGTATATGTACGTTAGAGGTGCCGGTTTGAGATTTTTTGTGAGATGAAAATTAGTTTGAAATCATAACTGTCGATTCGAGATTTTTTGCGAGACAAAAATTAGTTTGAAGTAAATATATCGTGGGGTCCTAGCTTGGGATTTTTGGATGAGCGGAAAAGTAATTCGAATTAAACGTGTCGTGGAGTACCGGTTTAAGATTTTTTTAACGGTATTAACCCTTACTATTTTCTATACAGCCATGCTCACAACTTAAGAACTAGGATGATGTCAATGATTAGGGCATGGAAGCATTTCGATTGGGCTCACGCTTGAATGGGTTGTATAATGTGCACGTGGTTCGATTAATGCAATTATACTAAGTGAAATCAAGAACATGCGAGCAACATCACTTGTAATAATTAAAACATAAACCTTAATTATATCTATCCCTTAATCTCCATGCTTATATTTTCTAATGATAGAGACGACCAAACAAAAAATATATATTAAAAGAATATGATCAATATCACGAAAAACTTCAAACCGGTACATCTGTGATAAATATTCGAAATTAATTTTTTGACCAGTAAAAACTTTCACGCTTGTACAATCATGACAAATATACTCTCTGTTAGTTTCTGTTAAATTTTATAGCTAAATTACTGAGTTAAATGACATGCGACAGTTGACGAATGTACGATTTTAGGGTTTTACCCTCCATTTATTATAGGTGTACGAGTTTGTGACCTTTTTTTGTATTAATCTAATTTAATTGAAGTAAATTTATCATAGGTATACCGGTTTGGAGTTTTCGGTGGTTAAAAAACTAGTTTTGTGTAGATTTATTATAGGTATACCAATTTGAGATTTTTCGTAGTATTATGCCAAACGAATATTACTATTTACAGTAACTCATTTTCATTTATGATATTTTGTCTTGATGAGGAAGAAAAGATTACTTAATAATATGAAAAAAAAGGGACGAAAAGAGAGAAATTATAAGTTATAAGAATTGGATACGTTGCTTGGCTCGCAATACTATCTCGTATCCCACTTTTGTACTCTACTCAAAGGAGAAAAAGTTGTAAGGACTTGGCACGTACGATGATCCGCATACTTCTAGCTTCTGACACATGTATTACGAGAAGAAAAAAAATGAATATTTAATGCGTAGTTACAAAATTGAATTACGAAAAAGACGCGACGAAGAAGTTCATCTTAGGCAGGTTAATCCCACGTCACGCCACTCCACCCGGAATAATTTACCACGTATTCGATCGGTTCTTTTTCTTCGACTTAAAGACAATGCGAGACTATGTTTATTTTACAAAAAATGAATAATTTGAAAAATATTTTTTTTTAGCATGATCACTTATGCTGATTGAAAAGAATGAATAGGCGAAAAATATTTTCACAATTTACGAAATGTTTAGACATAAATTGTTATCGATAACGAAAACAGACTCTAAAAGAAATAATTTTCAAATCATTCATTTTTCTGCTAAACCAACGTAGCATTTGACCATGCGACCCCATTTTAATGTAGCCATATCATCTACTTTGGGAACTACTTTTTCAATGCATCTGTCATGCTGTGTAGGAATCGGAATCCGGTGAATCCCGGCATCATAGAACTGGATTCCTTGTCACTCGCCGCGGCTAACTCGATGAACCCTTTTTGGGGATCGGTGCAAGTACAGTCGGGCATTTGTCACTTCACGCAGAGAGAGACTCCCTAAACTCCCGTCATACCCGACGGGACTACGATCACGAGCTCACCAAACTCGGGACTTTCGGAATTTCGACGGACCGAGCAGCTACTGAAACCGTATCGGGTACGAAACTTCTACAGCAACCCTTCGAAAAGGGTAACCCTAATGGTCGCGGCTTTTGGCCCTTCCGCCCGTGAAAAAAGGAGGAGGAGGAGAAATACAGCTGCACTTCTTCTGTGGTTTCTGGAGCTTGTAGATGCAAGAAATGGGAGATGGAATTGGGGCTATTGGCTTGGCTACAAAAAGGGGACCAGGCGATCGTGCATTGATTGGCGCACAAAAGAGAAGGCAAGAACTGGCCCGCCCTCCTCACCAAAAAGCTTTCATTCTTTTTTGCTTTTTCTTTTTTTTTTCCTTTCCGGCGAGGGCGGCCCTTGCCGGCGTCAGGCAAGGGTCGCCTCGCCTGGGCCAGCGAGGGCGGCCCTCGCCAGACTCCGGCGAGGCCAACTGATGAAAACATACGTATGGTGGTCCGAGGGGGATCGCCCAACAGCAGCCTCACATCAATGCCTCCGGAAATTGGTGAGCTTCCCGGGTCGGTACGAATGGATCGGGCGCACGACACGAGCTCGTCTGTGGCATCGGAAAATGCTTGCAGCGTCGTGTTAGGCCATTATTGGCTCGGGATTCGACTCGCTCGTGCGTGGCTTGAGTGTTTTCTGGAGCCCCGTGATTTGCTCGTTGAAAATAGGACTTTCTCGTTTTGAATGGAACTTCATGTAATAATGCTTGACGAGAGCGGCCTTTCTTTTTGCACTCGTAATTTTACAAGTGCAGATGAAGAAGGCCTGTCTGTTTGAGCTGGAGCGCGTCAAAATTTAAAATGTTACTTAAAATTTCAAAAAATAACGAATATTACATGTGATTCTACGCGCAAGCAATTGATTTTCGTGAACTTTTCAAGTAATTCAAAATTAAAAATAAATTTAAAGTACATGCGTAGCAGAATTTTGATTAAATAACAAGTAAAAGTTGATCGAGACATGTTTGAAATAAATTGGATTGCTTAGAAAATTGAAATAATGCACGAAAGAATAGTCCTAAAAAATATGGGTTAATATAAAAAAAAACTTCAAACTGATGCATCAGTTATAAATTTAATTAAGATTAATTTTTTTATCGCAAAAAATCCTAAACTGGTATATTTGCAATAAATTTTACCCTTCGTTAATTTCTGTTACATTTTACTGTCAAATTGATTTGTTAAAAGGATATACCAGTTTTGGGTTTTACCTTTCGTTTATTACAAATATACTGATTTGTGATTTCTTGTGGTATTGATCTAATTCAACGGAAATTAATGGAAGGCAAATCGTAAATATACCAATTTAAAATTTTTGATTTAGGGTAAATTTGTTACGGGCTTTGGGGTTTTTTTTCTAGTATTAACTCAAAATTGGGGAAAGAAAGAGAAAGCTAAGGGGAAATAAAACAAGCAATCTAAGTGATGACATGGCAGCCGGCCCGAGAAAGAAATTACCAGTTGCCCGGGAAAAAGGTGACCTTTTTCGATATCCGCGACGCGCTAAAAGACGGGAGGGGGAACGCACGCGTCGCGAAACTGCTGTAAAAGACCTGGAATTTTGGGGATTTGCAAAGGCATCAAAAATCAAAAAAACCAAGCCTTTTTCTCCGATTTCAATATTACTGTGAATTTCCACCAAAAAAAATATTACTTTCAATTATAGGAAAAAACCACCAATAACTTCAAATTTTGTCACTTTTAACGCATTTATCCCGAACTTTTTTTGTGACACCAAAAATTCCAAACTATATTATTTGTGACATATTTACCCCATTACACTTTAGTCCATGGGCATTTTCGTCTTTTTGTTTTTTTTTTATTTATTTTTTTTCCTTTTTGGCAAGGTCCTCGTCGGATTTGCCCTTGCCAGCGTCCGGCGGGGGCGGCCCTTGCTGGTGTTCGGTGAGGGGCCCCCGCCGGATCCGGCGAGGACCTCGCCGGAAAGGAAAAAAAACGAAAAAGCAAAAAAAAAACGAAAATGCCCATGGACTAAAATACAATAGAGTAAATGTGTCATAAATAATATAGTTTGGGGTTTTCAGTGTCACAAAAAAAAGTTCGAGGTAAATGTGTCACATGTGGCAAAGTTTGAGATTTTTTGTAGTTTTTTCCCTAAATTATATTTCTCGGCCCGATTGGAGAAAATATAATCTGATATTTTGTAACAAGTTGTTCCTTACAAAAATTGCCTCTAAGAGAGATGTGTAAAACTTTGTAATTCATAGAATTACCGAGCTAACGATCTTGTATTTTTGAAATATGTAACTGTAACGTCACGCTTCTTTAAAGAGGGAATCTTTGTAAAAGGAAAAAGTAAATAAATAATATATATTGATGACGGATTTGTTATTTTTGGGCATTCTAGGACTTGCAAAGTATTATTGATTTGAATGAAACTCATAAAGTTTTCCTTGACGTGATTGAATTGAGCGAATACGATAATCCATCTCATTATGAAGAAAATAAGGTCGCATCATAATGAGAGAACATTCTAATGTTCGATAAGAAAAGACTTACGAATTTTCTTAGATGGTAATACGGTGAAATTGTCATTAATTTAAAGGTACAACGGGTGATATTTTGCGATCGATAACTTATCGGCTTGATTTGTCGTTAGTAATTGGTCGACAATACAAGCAATTTTATCATGTTGAGTTGTTGCAACTCTTTAAACTTACACATTCAAGTTTTTAAACTTGTACCAAGGTATTTGTTATTCTATATGAAGAGATTTATTCACTTCTAACATTTCGAAAGGACCGCACCAAATAACTCGCTAATCTCTTTTCAGAAGTTATACGTCGATATGTAGATTTGGCTCAAATTGAAAATTTCGAGATTCTTACTACGACGGCTTGGGAATAGATGACCCTCTTTTACCTTATTTTTCTTTGTCTTAAAAGGTTCGCGTGACAAGTGCTTTCTAGAGACTTGTCATGTCTATTTAATTCGAAATAAGTACCATGATCCCTTTACTTTAAATGTATTCAATATGGTATTTTTGCATTTGATATATGTCTAATTCAGTATTTGTACTATATGAAAATGTTCAATATCGTCTCCGAATTTAAATTAATGGAATGATAACACAACATCGACCATTTTCATTGAATATGTATACTGAACATATTAAAAGTTCAAAAACGACAATGGACATTTGATTTTTTTTTTACTCTGTTCTATCTCTGGCTCTCCTCGCTCATTTTTTAACTTTTGTTCTGTCCCTTGCAAAGCGTGGGAGTCGAGCCTCTCACCTGTGATACTAACATCCCCAATCCCTAAATATTTACGGGCAGAGCCGAGTGCCTATAATAATATACCGGATCAAATTCCACGAATCGTTCGTGTCATTACCGAGCGTAATTACTCAACGGGAACTTGCTCCACGAAAATCATGATGACCAAGGAGACCGAACGGGAAAGATCCGAAGCTTTTAATGACGCAATGAGCTTTCGCATAACGCACTCCTCTCTCTCTCTCTCTCTCTCTCTCTCTCTCTACTCTTTCTCTCTCTAGGATCATGTCGTGTCTGAAAACAGAAGAAGGGGGCGAGGGAGTCGTAGCCGCCACGTGTGCGCACGCACCGATCCAATTGCAAGATCCATTTATTAATCCAGTTTGATCCATCCAACCACAATTTCTCCCCTTTTTCTCTTTTCAATTTTTTCAATATATATATTTTTTTCCATTTTATCATTTTTACCTTTCCTTTTGTCAGCTTCTTTTCGTGGACATCTCCTGCTCCCAGGTTTCCTGTGTTGCCGAGGAAGAAGGTGTCGTGGTCTCACCTTAGTGTGTCTTCCTTCTTCCTCTTCCTCCTTCCTCCTCCTCCTTCTCCTCCATCTCAGTCCACTCCTCTCTCTCTCTCTCCTCCTCCTCCTCCCTCCGACCGCCTGATCCGCCATGCCTGCTCGGAACCCTAATTCGTCCTCGCCCACCTCCGGCATTTCCCAAATTCTCTAACTTTATCGCCTGCGAATCTGCCTGCCTGCCTCCCCTACCACCCCCTTCAAGAGCCCTCGATCCCCACGAGCTTTTTCTCTTCAAGAATCGGGGCACATTCGGGTCTGGGTTCGGCCCTTTTCGGGATTCGCATTGTGGGTTTCGGCTGGGTTTCGTTTCGGTCCCCCGGATGGTCGGGGATTGGTTTCGATTGATTTGCGGGGAGAGGGAAAAATCTTTTCTTCTCCGGGGTTAGATCCGTTCTCGGCGCGTGTTCATGGCGGTTGGTGGGTCGTGAAGGAGGTTCTTGAGATTCGACCGCCCCGCGAGATCCGCCATGATTGATTGATCCGGCTGGGAAAGCGTCCGACGGAATCAAAAGCTTTGGATCCGATCGGCGGAGAAACAGCGCCACGTAGATGGCGCTGTTCAGACGGTTCTTCTATCGGAAGCCGCCGGATAGGCTTCTTGAGATCTCCGAGAGAGTCTATGGTACGTTTTGTCCGACCCCCTCTTTCCGGCCCAATCCAATCCGTTCGTTTCTTTTGATGAGTGCTTCCTCGTCGAATTGGGCACGTTTAATTCGGCTCAATTTGGGTTCTTTGGATGTGCGTTTTTAGAAAGTTGTGCTTGGGTGCAACTATCATTCATCAAATTGGGGTTTTGTATGTTTCTGGGTTGGTTTGCTCATTCCACCTTGCCGAATTTTTATCTAAAGTTCATCGCAAAATGACCGAGTTGTTGACGGTGTGTCCATTTCCACTGTTGACATGCTGCTTTGTGTTATGTCCTATCCACTAGATGGGTATTGTCTTTTTGATTATCCATTCATTCTTTGCCTACCCAAGCTAGTCGGCACCGTTCTTTCTTCTCTTGGTAGTTGATATTGCAAGTGCGATACACGGGGTGAAGTCCTTTCTTGATATTTCCGAGGCCGTATGCTAAATTGCTAGTGATACCTCCACCACCGTTTGTGATGTTCATTCTTAAAAACTCTAAACACCTATGCAAGGGCATTTTGTTTTAATGGGGATGTTTGGATTGATCTCGTGTCCCTACTTCTTAAGTCAAAAGTTGCTACCAGTTCTTCTATGAGGAAGAACTCTTCTTGATGTTTCTCACGTAAACTGCTTCTACTCTTCGTTTGTGGGAGAAGCTATATCCAATGTTCTAAGATGGGCAGCATCGAGCTGATTTATTCCTTTCTTGTTGTTACTTGGCTTTATTATTGTTCGATGTATCTGAACACAAAAATGTGGCTTCATCTTTTTCGTTTTTTTATGCTGTTTCTCTTGCAGTCTTCGATTGTTGCTTCTCAACGGATGTCTTGGAAGAAGATGAGTACAAGGTCTACATGGGTGGCATTGTAGCACAGCTTCAGGATTACTTTCCTGATGCTTCTTTCATGGTCTTCAACTTTAGAGAAGGGGAGAGGCGGAGTCAAATCTCAGACATCTTGTCTAATTATGACATGACGGTGATGGACTATCCTCGGCAGTATGAGGGTTGTCCCCTGCTGCCACTTGAAATGATACACCACTTCCTCAAATCAAGTGAAAGCTGGTTGTCACTGGAAGGGCAACAAAACGTGCTTTTGATGCACTGTGAAAGGGGAGGTTGGCCTGTGCTCGCGTTCATGCTTGCTGGTCTTCTTTTATACCGTAAACAGTATAATGGAGAGCAGAAGACTCTTGAAATGGTCTACAAGCAAGCTCCTAAGGAGCTTCTTCATCTTTTGTCTCCTTTAAATCCACAGCCTTCACAGTTGAGATATCTGCAATACATTTCCAGGAGAAACTTGGGTTCAGAGTGGCCTCCTTCTGATACGCCTTTACTTTTGGATTGCCTGATTCTTAGACACCTTCCTCTTTTTGATGGAGGCACAGGTTGCAGGCCAGTGGTTCGTCTGTATGGTCAGGACCCTTCAACACCAGCCAATAGAAGCTCTAAGCTCCTCTTTGCAAGTTCTAATACGAAAAAGCATGCCCGTTTTTATTTACAGGTAATAGAAATAAATTGGAGAGTAAAGAAAAAAATAAAATTGCAAATGAAAAGTACTTATATTTGTTCTTGCAGGCGGAAAGCACACTGGTCAAAATTGATATTCAATGCCGTGTCCAAGGTGATGTTGTTCTTGAGTGTATCCACCTGGACGAGGATCTAGTTCGAGAAGAGATGATACTTAGAATTGTCTTTCACACAGCCTTTGTACGGTCAAATATTTTGGTGCTGAACCGTGATGAGGTCGATGCTTTGTGGGATTCCAAGGATCAGTTCCACAAGGACTTTAAGGCGGAGGTAATTCCTTGTTTTTTGTCTAAGAATGTTCGGTTCATGGTGTCGGGGGAGTTGAGTGCATTTACTCATCTCTGTACCAGGTACTCTTTTTGGATGCTGATGCTGTTGTACCTAATCCCACCTCAGCCACGACTGCTGAAGATGGAAATGAGGCTGAAAGTGCTTCACCTGAGGAGTTCTTTGAGGTCGAAGAGATATTCAGTAACGCAGTAGATGCACAAGAAGGGAAGAGGGAGAGTGATGTAAGTACTTTGCAAGGCAAACCTGACGATGGTGATGTGAAAGAGGTATGGAAGGAGGACGTGGATGCTCATTCATTTCAAGATTGTGCATCAGATGATGGAAACCTCAGACATGACGTGAAGGCAGATTCTGGATATGATGCTGTAAAAGACATTGTTGTGGATGATGTGAAGTACAAGAATCATCAGGGTGCGGATCCGGGTCTCCATATGGTGAAGGACATAGGCGTAGATAATGGGAATATTAAGTTAAATTCCATGGCATTGGAAGATGAAGGACCGAGAAATATAGATGGTTTGCATGGCAAAAGTGAAGAGTTTGAAAATGGATATGGGATAGAGGACCTCCCTACACGGAAGAAGGCAGAGTCCAGATCCTTACAGCAAAAGTTGATTGATGTGGGTATGCAAAAGCCTGAAAAGTCTGTGCCACCTACTTCAAAGAAGCTGCCGTCGAATAATACTAAATCGTCTTCAGATTCAATTGCCTCAAAACAGAAGATAAAACAGCAAGAATCCCAGGGCACTAACGGGAGACAAGCAAAGCCCAACACAATACCTAGGTGGATCCCTCCCAATAAAGGTTCTCACGCCAATTCAATGCACGTATCATATCCACCTTCTAGATATAATAGTGCACCTCCTGCTCTTGCAGTTTCTTCAAAAGAGTCTGTCACGGGTGCCAAAAAGTCCCATCTAATTCCAGCTGCCCCTGCAATAGAGACTCACAGAACTTCCCCTCCATGTACAGAACCATCAACACGAGAGGATTCTCCAGATACGGCTCCATGGCCAAGCCCGCAGCAAAAGGTGACTGCTCCACCTCCGCCACCTCCGCCGCCTCTGCCACCTCCGCCTCCTCCTCCCCCTACGCCACCTCCACCACCTCCTCGTAATAGCTTGTCATTGCATGATTTTCAAGCCAGCGACCATTCTCAGCCTTCTGCATCAATTCCATCAGGCTCTACACCGTCTCCACCTCCACCTCCACCTCCACCTCCACCTCCACTGCCACCACCTCTCTTTTTCTCACCTAGGCGAAGTAGTGAAGTGGTGTTACCCCCTCCATCCCCTTGGACATCTGGGTCTTCTTTAATAAGCTCCACAACAATAGCAAGTTCTCCTCCGCCGCCACCTCCACCACCTCCTCCACCTCCTCCACAACCTTTTTCATCGGCAAAATCTACAGCAGTCACACAAGAAGTTGCCAGTTATGGAGTTACTTCCTCGTCTCCTCCATTGCCTCCACCACCTCCTCCACCTCCACCTCCTATGCGGGTGACGTTTACAGCCCCTCCTCGTCCGCCGCCGCTGCTGCCATTCTCCACACGTGGTGCTCCTTCACTTTCTACTCCTGTAGCACATGTGCCCCCACCTCCTCCGCCTCCACCGCCACCTCCAGCACGTGGAGCCCCACCTCTGCCACCCCCTCTTCCATCACGTGGAGCTCGACCTCCCCCTCCACCTCCCCCATCATATGGAGCCCCTCCTCCCCCTCCGCCTCCCCCTTCATATGGAGCCCCACCTCCACCTCCTCCGCCTCCCCCTTCACGTGGGGCACCACCTCCGCCACCGCCTCCCCCTTCACGTGGGGCACTGCCTCCTCCTCCACCACCTCCAGGAATTAGAAACCCACCTCCACCTCCCCCACCTTCTCGGGGCACTCCACCACCCCCTCCGCCGCCATTGCAAGGAGCTCCACCACCCCCTCCGCCACCTTTGGGCAGAGCACCACCGCCGCCACCTCCACCGCTTTCTGGTGGAGCTGTCCCTCCACCTCCTCCAATGCGTGGAGCCCCACTACCACCACCAGTTCCAGGAGCTCGTGCTCCAGGCCCACCTGCTGCGCCAAGGCCTCCAGGCGGTGCACCCCCTCCACCTCCACCTTTTGGGGCAAAAAATGCTGCAACTGATGGAAGAAGTTTGCCTGCTGGAAGAGGGCGTGGCCTAGCACGCCCTTCTGGTATAGCTGCCACAGCACCTCGCCGATCTTCTTTGAAGCCATTGCACTGGAGCAAAGTAACACGGGCACTCCAAGGAAGCTTATGGGACGAGCTGCAAAGATTTGGGGAACCTCAAATGTATCCATCGTTTCAATGATATTTTTTCATTAATTTTATCATGACAGTTATTTGTGCTCTACCTTAAAGGATCGGAAACTCCACTGTTAATAATGGCTTGTTCTTCTTTAATCCATAGCTTTTGCTTAATGCAGGGTGTCTGAGTTTGATGTTTCAGAGCTGGAGAGCCTTTTTTCTACAGCCGTACCGAAACCGGCTGACTCAGGAGGTAAATCTGGAGGGCGGCGAAAATCGATGGGATCTAAAACGGACAAAGTCCACCTGGTAAGTGGATATGTTTGTGCTAAACTACATGTCGTGTGAGATATATCTCTTAGTTGCGAGAGGTGATTTGTCATTTTGCTGCAGTATTCTGACATTCAGATGGGGTACTAATTCCCCACTTATTTATTCTATTATTTCAGCCTGTGGTTTTGAGAAATTGTTGTTAGAGTTTAATTATCAAGGTACAGTATAGTTGTATATTATTCAACTTGACTGGAAGAAATTAACATAGATTTTTGTACCCCGTTAGCATTGCAAAATCTATGTATCTGAGTTTAACGAGAAGGAGCATTCTTTCTCTACAGTCAGTTAGAGTTACTTTTCTTTGGGAAAGGTTAAACATGACCCCTTTATCAGAGGTTGTTGAAGTTTTTTCACAGTGGTCACATACTTCTCTGTATCATTTAGTATGCACTGTTGTGTGATGATTAATAGTTGATGTCTAAACTGGTGGCTTGTCTGGTGGTTTTATGGCTTTCAACTTTAGTTGTCTAGTAACATGACCAATGATAATGATATTAATGTTCGACTTGGTAGAATATTCTCACGTGCTTTTTCATTCTCATGATGGGAAAACGATCAAAAGGTTGGATGGCAGGATGTATAATGGAACTTTTAGTTGGATATGCAATATTTACTGCAAATATACTATATGTACGTGTCTTGCAGAATTAGCGTGGCTTTGGTTCTGTTTCTGCAATAATGCAAAGATGTTTTCTAGAAATGATGTTTGAGAATTAGTTAGCAACAAATGGGAAATTGCATTTGTGCATCTGTGATTGTTTCTTTCATTTGCATGAAGCTAAAGAGACGCCTCATGACAATAGTGCATTGTTTGGTGTTTGATTGATGTTTCTGTTTTCCGAGATTATTATCTGAGATTCTTTCTCATCATGCAAGCAAGTCTTTCTCTTGAATATTATCTTTCTAAAACTTCACTTATAATTGACTCGCAGATTGACCTAAGAAGGGCCAATAATACAGAGATTATGCTCACAAAAGTTAAGATGCCTCTTTCTGACATGATGGTAAGCTGCATGTGGCAGAGAACACATGCTTTTCGTATTTTCTCTTCTCATCTGTTTGATGCATTCTAAGGCGAGTCTAGAGGTTGTTCAAGATTTTTCCCCTTTTCAATTGTTAAAATGCCTTTTACCATCCTGTGAATTTGATGAGTCCCAGGCCAAAAGTGCTTAATGGTATGCATAATATCTTTTTCCCTCAGGCTGCTGTGCTGGCAATGGATGAGTCAGTATTAGATGTTGATCAGGTGGAAAACCTCATAAAATTCTGCCCTACAAAAGAGGAGATGGAACTTCTGAAGGTGAGTATTTAGCCATTCCCTTAATTTCAAGCCTGAAAAGGTTATCCCCTGTATCTGAGTGACTTCTATATGAAGATTGGTACAATTTTTCCTCAACCTCTCTTCTTTTGGCCTCTTTAATATTAATTTCTCTTTTCCTTATGTTGCGCAGGGCTATACCGGTGATAAGGATAACCTTGGAAAGTGTGAACAGGTTGGAAATTCTCTTGATCACTTCATTTTTTTTACTTTGAAGACAAATATGAGCTGTGTCTTTAATTTCTTTCGATTTTATTGTTTTCTTCTCCTGTATGAGATCTAGTCCTCCCTGACCAACCCAAAAAAACAAAAAACAAACAAAAAGTGACGTGAGGAAATATTGTCTGGCTGGGTCGACCAAATTATCTTGGTTTATGCTAATTTTTAATGATGTTTACACTTGCATTGAGGTTTTTCTTAGCTGCTCCTTTTTCTCCACAACTTCGTCTTGTTTCAATGTCCTTTTTGCCTGGTTGTCTTTGCAGTATTTTTTGGAGCTAATGAAAGTGCCAAGGGTGGAGTCAAAATTACGAGTGTTTTCTTTCAAAATACAATTTGGCTCTCAGGTTTGGTGGTATCTGCATTTACTAGCCAAGTTTCAGGGCTTTATTTTTTTTAATGGAATGCTTTTATGTAATCCTATCTTCTAATTAGTGACATCGTCTGCAGATTTCCGAATTTAGAAAGAACCTAAACACTGTGAACTCTGCATGTGAAGAGGTATGTAACTTATTACAAAATACAAATTAATAGAGGTATATTTTTTGCCTCGTCATGACTTGGGGGTTTTTTCTCTGTTACGTCAGGTCCGTAGTTCCTTCAAATTAAAGGAGATTATGAAGAGAATTCTTTTCTTGGGAAACATGCTGAACCAAGGGACTGCAAGAGGTAAAAACCTTTTATTTGAGTCAAGCTCTTCATTGGTCTTCATTTGGTTGTGTACTTTGCATGACCTTTGTCCTATATAAATTCTTGTCGAAATTCACAAAAATCTGAAGCATTTTCAAAGTTTCTGACATTCGTGACATACAGAAGTTAGTCTAACTGGTTGAGACATGAGGCTTTTTTTCCTCGAGTTACCAGTATGACCTCAACTAAGACAGTTTTTGAAGAACGCAAGAGGTTTTTAACATGTAATTGTAGAATGGAAATTCACTGTAACATGTGATAGCCTAAATAGATTGAGATTTTATTCTTTATCATGCAATTGTCCTAGAAGGATAGAGATGCATAGCCGGTGATAAATTTTTTCATCTGGTTCTATCTATCTACTTTTCTTATGGGCATCTTACCAAAAGGATCCATACCTATTTTTGTTGTCTCCCATCTTAATTTATACCATTCATGCTTGGGCAAAATTAAGCCCTTTTTTGGGTGGATACGGTAAGCACTTTTAGTTAAATCCGTTATAGAGGAAGTATACAAGGATAAGTGGAACCTAGCAAACACAAGGTTTGAGAATGAAAATGAACAGACTGCAGCTGGAAAGCAGTCAGAGATTGTTGTTAATCTTTACTTCACTTTTGATTAGACTGGGTCTCACTCTCTAACCTCTCCCATCTCTTTCTAGCTATGTTTTCCAAATAACTCTGTCTGGGTCTCACCCTCCCAATGCTTTCTGTTATTCTTGGCAGTCAAATTTGAGTGCCTACAATACCAAAGCTCCTCAATGGCATTCAGCATGATTGTCTATGACTTGCAAAAGATGATGCTGGATGAAGGATGATGCAAATTTAAAATTTACTAAAAGATGATAATTGAAGGTCATACATTTGCTGCACTGAGTGAATGCTTGTTTGATTCACATTTTTTGAATGGGCAACCATAATACATAACAGAAGATGATTCCAATCTGATTGATGCATGTGTCTACTTGAAAAGCTTGCACACGTGCTGGACAATAGTCATTTAAGTTGGAAGTATAACGATGTTAGTATGTGATTTGTGCTTTACAATCTTCAGTGTCTTCGAACTTGTTCAACTTACTGCTTTGTGCTTTCATGTCAAGTATGGGCGTCATCTCCACCAATACTAATTATAAGTTGTTGAAATGCACAGGATCTGCAATCGGATTTAAGTTGGACAGTTTGTTAAAACTTACCGATACACGTGCTACTAATAACAAGATGACTCTCATGCACTTTCTCTGTAAGGTATGTAAATCTGGTGTTTGTTTTGTAAGCTTCTTTTTTGATAGTTTATTTGCTTTTCTTTCCCCTGATCCCGGGAAAAACAAACGTGGTGGTTATTTAAGGGTTATTGGGTGATTTGAATCTCTCCTTGAAAATAACGCACAAACCTAAGTATACCTAGCACATTTGCATTGATCATTTTCTTTTGTATGGAAAGATTTTCTTATTTACTTCGGTGTTCTGTATGAATAGTCATTATCCTATGATCTGCTGGTGTTCTTTGTAATTGTTAACACAGGGTATATGGTGCTAACCTCTATGCTGTTGCTATTCAGTCTAAAATTCCAGTTGAAGTTTTGATGACCATTTACACAGATCTATGGTTGATTGTTTGGATTGGAAATATTAAGGTTTCGCTGAGCTTTTATGTCATCTTTCCATAGTGGATGATATTGTGCATTTTATTTTCTCAGGTTCAGTAACTTATCTTTAAAAAGCTCTCATCTAAACCCTAGTACTCCCTCCAATAAGAAGGTGGAAATTGTTGTTATCAATTAAAAGCTCTAATACTCCCCCTCACGCACAAGCTTTATTTTGGTCTAAAACTTGAAACACTGAAAACTGATTGTTATTAGGGAGATACATAAGGAGGTTGAAGAGATTCGAACACATAATCTCTTGCTTTGATGCTGGTAAAAATTAATTTTAAACCTTCGACTACTAGTTAAATACACGGTGTCTTAATTTAATGCTCTAACAAATTAAAACAGAAGTTTCCACGTTACTGGTCTATTAGAAAGACAATGTTCCGTGATCTTGCTTGTTTTCATCAACGTAACTAGTATGCAATGTGCTCTAGTGGCGGGAGGGGGAGGGGTGGTGGTACCCTTGGAGTGGCTAATTGTGCAGTTCATATTTCCCCTTTTAAATATTTACTACACTTCAGAATTCCTGTCAATTCCCTAAAGCACACCTGCACACCTGCATGGAAACGCATGGAAAACACTTGAAATATGGATTAGAAAATTGAATTAAGTATTGTCATAATTGTTAAGTACTAAGGTGAAAAAATTTGAAATGAAATTGCTCTATGTTATGCATGATCAGTTTGGCATTGAATTATGTGGATTTGCCATTTGTCAAATATGGCTCTGCAGATGCGCTCAATTGGCCAGGCCCATGTTTAAAATGCCTCGGCTTGCCCAGCATAACTCTAAAATTTGTTGGGCAACTTGGCATAGACTAAGCCAAATAAAATATCTTTTCCTGTACGATAATATTCTATTCTTCTTTCTAGAAGTCATTATGACAGGTCTTTGTAAAGTCCCTTTGGCTATTTTCAATTTTTGGGCCCCTTTGCTAGTTCATGCATTCTAGATACATCTGCAATAAATGCGCTAACATTAAAACGAAAGACAAATTTAGATAGAAAGTACGGTCAGTGCATGCATGGGGTATTCAGCTATCTACAAGTTGTGAGAATTTGTATGCTAGAGTTGTTCCAGATCATTTTTTCATAACGTTGCCCTTATGAATTATAATTCTTTCCTGTTATGCTTGTTAACTTGGAATAGTTTTTATGACTCTAAGCTTGTATCCGAATTTTGATGTTGGTTTTCATGTGCCTCAGAAACTTGCTGACCGCTCACCAGAACTTCTTGATTTTCATCGAGATCTTGTTAGCTTGGAAGTTGCATCAAAGGTAATATTAGTCTTTGTTATGAGAGTTATATTGGTTCAGGCACATGCCAAAATTGGTCTTCATTTGTTGCAGATACAACTGAAATCTTTAGCTGAAGAAATGCAAGCTATTATTAAAGGATTAGAGAAGGTAAAGCAGGAACTGGTTGCTTCTGAAAATGATGGCCCTGTTTCGGATATTTTTAGAAAGGTATCCTCCTTTATGTAAACTATGATCAGGCACACTTTACTTACCAGTTACAATCTTTAGTAAAGATGCACTTCTTTCATCCTTCTTAGCAAAGGGGGCACTTCTTTTTCCTTTTCTTTCTGTATGGATTTTCATCCTTACTATTTTTGCGTTAGCTGGAGCACGTGTTGTTACTTATTCCTTTTTTTATCCATGTACTTTTGCTGCATAGTTTAACATCAATGCCAGCATGTTGTTGGTTTACTTTCCATTTTTGCTCATCTATTTTGCTCGTCTGTATGTTTCTTCTAAATTTGTTAGTTTCTTAGGAATGGTTAACTATTTTTGCTTGTAACACCAACAATCTGCTAAACTTTTTCTTCTTTTAAGCTTTGTCTAGACCTTGAAAGAATTTATTGGTGTCGCTGAGGCAGAGGTCACGTCATTGACGAATTTATACTCAGCTGTGGTAATGTGCCGTTTAATTTTAATTTATTGTTTTATGAAATGATGGCATCTGATAATGTCTAGTCATGATATGCTTTACAAATTGGCAGGGAAGAAATGCAGATGCACTTGCACTGTACTTCAATGAAGATCCAGCTCGTTGCCCATTTGAGCAAGGTAAGCTAGTAATGCAATTTCTCATGCAGTTATTACTGCAAATTCTATGTTATCACGGCTAATTACATTCCAGGATGGTGCTTGGGAAGTTGCCAGTTGGTCGTAGTGTCAGTATTTATCGAACCTGGGAACTGGAGGTGTCAAAATGGGTTGAAAACCCATTTATTAACCCATATATGATGAGTTGGGTCATATATGGATTGGCTAAATTTTGCTAAATGGGCTGATATGGGTTTGAGCAATAAAGTCCAATAAAATGTGGGTTTTTAATGGGTCTACAGCCCAACCCATCTGCAGTCCCCCTTCACTTGTCTTCAAGGTTTGGGGATTTTGGGTTGGGCAACTTATTTTCTAGTTCTATCTTCTACTTATGATCTTTTTTTTTTTCAAAATTGAAAATTGGTAAAATATTTATGATCTTTCATGCTTTAGAAAATCTTGAAAATTAATATATGATTTTAGGTGTAAATATTTATTGACTTGTTGATTTTCAGAGATGTCGGATACTTCATCGTGAAACTTGAAAAATTTGCAATAAAGACAAATTTGCAAACTGATTTGGAACCTTTAAAATCTACTAAAAATTTTATATTTTACACACTAGATGCCTAGCATAAAAATTCTTGTTTTTAAATATCTGTGTTTTAGTAATGTGGATTAGTTGCGCACGGTTCGGGTCAGGTATAGGTCACTAAATTTCCGACCTGACCTGACCTGACCCACCCATTTGACAGCCCTACTGGAAACTCATAAGTCTTTATCTTAGTTCCTTTGTGAAGGTCATGGTACAGGCTGTTGGCTGAATATTGTTGATGCAGTTTTTTGGTGGGGAAGTTTATGAGGTGTTTTTGTTGTCAAGGCAATCGGCATTTGATTCTGATCTGTCATTGTTAAGATTGTGAATGACAAGGTTCTGTTCATGTCAATGAACAGAATGTTGAAAGTTCTGTTGATGATACTTCGCTGTTAGATCATATGGTGGAACTTTGTTAAGAGTCGGGTAGGTTGTGCGAGAGGGGTGAGGATTATTAGATTAACGACAGGTTTCCTTTAGGTGTCTGCATCAGGTGCTAGATAATTTGCAGGAGGTAAGAAAGATTAAAGTTTAGAAGTCCTCTATGAAGAATATGTCTCGGCTTATTTGACATTTTGTAAAATCTGTTGCTTTATGTAGTTGCAGTGTAGAGAACAAGTCTGAAAGGAAAATATGCCGCTTGCCTACTCGATTTACCTAATGAATTTCTTGGCCATATATACCTTAGATTTAACCCCATACTTTGTTCTTTTCCAATCATTGCGAATTTCTCATGGCTGAGGAAATTGGGTAATGAACAATACCACTTGGATAACAATATGCATTTCTGCAAAATAAACAAGTTATTTTTAAAGCTTATCACTTCATTTATATTCGTATTGATTATCAAGCAATCATCACTTCGAAATGATCCTAAAAGGTTAGCAACACAAATAGGCCAGATACCCCTATAAAACAGTTCATTTGACATCCAAGGTTTGCCCAAGGTGCAATACTACCAATTTCACCACTGACTATCCGGCATCACCTCTTTTATTGATCATCCAACCATAACAGCCACAATTGTCAACTGGATGGCCACTGCTGAGCTATTAAGCGGCAGCTGTTGCTCTCATTAGGCATCGGACAGTGTAGTTGAGTCAGTTGATGGACCTGCAATCACCGGAAGTCGTTAAAGAGATAACAATAATGGGAACCAAACATTTGCGCATGCTGTTTTCTGTTTTTCCAGATAAACAATATTCACTGTAGAGTGGAGCCTACATAGGAAAGTCTTGTTTAATGACAAAGAACTCTTTTGCAGACAATTAGTTAGCGTTTTCGGCAAGAAAGGAGAAAGTCTAACTAGTCTTGAGTCAGACATGACCAATTGGACTGCATAATTTTTTGTTGCAAGTTGATTTATAGTTGTGTTTTAATTGAGTTGTTTTGAATTCTGTTGATTAGAGATATTTGCTGCAGTAGTTCAATTAACTCTGTTGAAATTGCTACTTGACCAAACAGTTACAGCAACTCTCCTGAACTTTGTGAGAATGTTCCGGCGAGCACATGAAGAAAATTGTAAACAGGCTGAACTGGAGAAGAAAAAGGCTGAGAAGGAGGCCGAAATGGAAAAGGCAAAGGGAATTAGCCTAACAAAGAAGGGTGTAAATAGCTGATTGGTGATTGTTCCCATGACTATAATGGAAACGGAGTTCCCTCAACCCAGCGGCCCTGATGGCCGTTCGGCACTCAATTGCAATGTTTGATGCTGCTCCTAATTGATCTGGAAGCGGATTGGTCTCATGTCAGAGCAAATGACGAGTTCATTCTTGCCATCAAAGATGAGTTCCTGATTGGGTCAATCTCCTGTCGGATCAAATGGTGAGTTGCCTTGACGCTTGCCCTGTCAAAGAGCGCGAAGACTTAGCTTTCACATGCCTGATGCGGTGCTGTGAAGTCAGACGAGCGGGTGCTGCTGTGTGAGCTGGCAATTAGATATCTGATAAACGGAGATGAGCTTACACGAACATCAGAAGATTTTGTTCAGATTGGCCAGAAGAGCCGTTCTTGTGTGAATTTGCGGCTTAGATGGTGGAAGTTTAGTCTTCTTGGGAACGAACCCTGGAAGGATAAGTTGGAAACGGTTCTCACCATCACAAGGCCCAGTTTGGCTTCTGCTTTCCTCATTGGCTGGGCATTGGTTTTTTTCGGCTCTAAGGTGGATGCCTCCAGGACGGTAGAGCACGAAGTCTGTCTGTACCATTCCACTGTACAAAGCTACTGACCAACTTGTATTAGGATACGATTCTTTCCTTGTGTAACATAGCTAGTCCAGTATCTTTTTTTCCCTTTCAGATTGTTAGGTCGGATCCCGTTGATTTTAGATGTATAGCTTGTCAGGTTAAGTTAGTGAAAGTAGTAGAAGGCGGGATTCCCTTGTTGTAATTGTGAGATAACAGGATAGGCTATAGCGGTTAGCAATTGTTTTTATCTGCCGCTCAATTCATTGTATCGCTATTAATGAAAATCAAAGGCTTACATTCTTTTTCTTGGTCGGCGTATCGTGGATACCTTCGACATATTGTCTTGGCATATCTCTCTCTCTCTATCTCTCTCACGCGTAGGGGTGAGCAGTTATAGAGTTGGTCCAAGATCCATTTGGAATCTACCGGTCAAAATTGGTTTCCAAATTTTTGCAATCTAAAAGCTAAAATGTATCCTAATGCAAGTTCTAGCATCTATCGAATGTTACAGGGGGAGATGATATCCGTTGGTACCGGATTCAAAGCAAGTGTTACATGTATTTTTAATTGAACGATTGTAGTGAATCACGTTTAATGATCACCATTTGATGCCACAAGTTACCGATCTCAACTAATATTTTAGTACATGACAAGTATGAAACGTTAGCTAAATACAAATCTAAGTCATGAATATCGCTGGAAATGGAAGCTCAAAATAGTGATTTTAGGTTCTACCTAGATTACGCAAAGGCATAGAAAGAGCAAAACATAAAAACTCATTCTTGGGACCTGTTTGTTGAAACTGATTTATCAATTTTTGGAACCTGAAACCTATTACGCATATACTGAAACTTGTAATCCAACCAGTTCCCATCGGTCCAGTTCTCCGGTTCTACCTTGAAATCATGTTCACCTCTACGCGCTTGTGCGATTGTCTTTCTGTTTTAGTGTCTTTGATGCAGCAAGAGGGAAAGATAAGCCGTAGTTTCCGAACAGACATCTTTTTAAGAGCTGAACATTGTTCCCGGACTTCCGATATAATTTGTCGGTCTTCATTTTTCCCACTGCATGTACCGAATGATAGCATCCCCCGATAGGTTTTGGGTAAGCATGTCAGATTAGGTTTACTTTTCGACTTGCTGATTTTTCGAAGGAAAGCAAGTGAAGAGAGTCCATTTCGTTTCCCAATGATGCTTTCGGAATTGAAAGGAGGTGCTGCTTTTGGTATGGCTTTAAGTTGAAGTATGGTCTTTGGATTGTTCCTCTGGCTTGTCCATGCGGTTCTGGACTTCGTGGCATGGTATGAATTAACAGAGAGTAATGCCACGTATACTGCTAATGGTGTGCAAAATCAGTATACTAAATGGTTAACGGGGTAGACTATAAGCGAGAATTTAAACTAGTGAACTATATTCGACACCCAAATAGAAATCTAATCACATCATTTAGCATTTATAAGCTAGTTTTAGTATATAGACCTAGCATCATTCTACTTGCTTTTTCATCGATCTCTTTTGCTTTATCAAACATTCAAGTTTCAATTACTTCCTTGGTCCAAATCTAATTTGAAGAAAGAAATGCTGACTGAATCAAATTGTATCATGTCAGCAACCAAAGAAGAAAGTGGGAGCAAAATGATTTTGCTGCTGCTTCGTCGTACGGACAATCTACAGCAACAAATTCTCATACTCATCTGATTAATTCCATTGACATTTACAACCTTTCTTGGTAAAGATTTACAGAGAATAGTTGACTTATCTCCGATCCTGTCACGACTCTGAATTCAGAAGTGGGTCTGTATTCTTCAGGGAATTGTCATATGGTCCATCGGTGGCCTCCAAAATTTGGATCTGGCAATAGAATTTGTCTTCGCAATTTATCAGGTCTTCAACCCGACAGCTTCTTAAGAATGTGCAGGTGACAATAGTGTCAAGAACAATGAGGACCGAATACAAATAAGCAATGTAGCATCCCTCCAGCAAAATTCCTAAGCTGAAGCTTCCTGATGCATGATACGGTGCTACGACCCGGTAACGAAACAATGCTTCCGTCGCAGCCAGGGCGAAATTTCCAATCACTGCAACTGATAATGCAGTTGCTCTTCTTCCCCTCATCATCAAATAGGCCTTTATGATGGCGAGACTCCCTCCGTGCTTCTCAATCCCTGATAACACCAGTGCCAAGTTGCAGATTATGAAAGTGTTTGCGATGATCACGGAGTAAACGATGGCTGCTACCACCGGCGACAAAAGAGAATGCCCTGGAGCAGACAATTGAAATCCTTCAAGACAGTTGAAACCCAAAAACAGGAGGAAGAATGTGGTTGCATTGGCGGAGAGAATGACCAAGTGACCACAAACGTAGGTACGGAGGAGGGGCGTGTAGGCTGACAAAAGATCAGGAGGGAGTGAATAAGGAAGAGACAGGTTGGCTTTGACTTGGGCAATGAGCCGAATCACAGATGATTTGGCAACGAGGAGGAAGGTGGTGGTGAGAGGGAGTGTGAAGATGAACGACGTGACCGTCTCTGAGAGCTTCAGGCTGAGAATGGTGAAGAATCCTGATGATGTTGGGAACCCAGCAGCTCTGAAGAGAGCTTGGAAGTGATTGCGGAGGAGCTGCGGAAGAAGAAGACTTGGTGAGGAAGATGAAGGAATGAAGAAGGCTTGTGAAATGAGGAATAAGACTGAGAATGGCAATGCAAGAGATGCAGAAATTGTGGTGAAGTATTGGTAGTTTCGGAGGAATGTGTGGACTGATCTTCTCAGAATCTTGCTTATTCCATCCATGATCTGATTACTGAAATCCAAAAGAAAGATTAGGGAAGATCAAGGGAGATAGGCATGAAATGTGTGGTGTTTCCTTTGAATTTCTCTGTGGGGGTTGATAAAGAGGGAGAGTAGGAGAGTTGGTGATCTTTGGTTAATTATATGGGCCAAGGGCTGAGTAATACTAACTAACAACTACTGATGGAATTGGAGTTGTTTGAGCATTATTTTTGACCAGTTCGGTGTGTATCGTATTCTTAGACTCTTTAAGGTTGCTCCTCGTGGGGTCCGAGCGAATTGTCTTAGCTGTCTGAAAATATTAAACAAAAAGGCATAGAAGAGCAGCCTTTTCAAGTGGTTGATGGAAAGTTAAAAGAGTAACGAAACCCCTTTTTTTTAAGGGGCTTGACTTTAATTACTTGCAGATCACATGACTGCTTGGCGTTGATTTTGCTTCAGACACACTTCTAACTATCTCGAGGACCCAGACAAGCACAATTTATAGACAATGATTAAGGAGAAAGAGCGTGCCTTTTCATGTCCACCTCAAGTCCTCAAAACTTCAACCTGTAATTAAGTAGGTCATTAGATCTGGGCCTTTATTTTTGCAAAATGTATACGATCGTTGCAACTTGGTAGAAGTCAAGAGTGCAATTAACATGGTATTATTATTATTATTAACCACAGATAGAATGGGGCATAGATCAAATTCATTATCTGAAATTCAGCATATTGTAGCACAATAAAAAAAAAAATTACTCAGTGGTTTCATCCTAAAATAAAACGGACAAAATGTACTCAAGCGGCGGTGGTGATCACTGTATCATGGACCGATACTTCAGATCGAGACCGTGACAACTGCAAACTACATAAAAGGAACAGCTGATGAGTGATTACCGTTTGGGTATGACTTGCAAGCAATGAGCATATTCATTGAATCTTAGCTTTCAAGAACAAAGAAAAGAGTGACGATGAAATAATTGCAACATGTGGGTTCCTCAACCATCGGACATACAGTATTTACATGAGATCAAACAGTGTCTATCCAAAGCATCTGTCATTGGTTTGCTTCCTTTTGACGGCTGCCCCAATGACATGAGCTCTATCCTTCCTCTTAAATTTGGGCTTTATATAGAAAAGAAACGATTGTCACCCACAAAAGGAAATCATTGGTGGGGTTGACCAAGCACTAGGCATACACGGAAGATTGCTAAAGTTGATGAAGTATGATTTTCACCACCTTCTTTCTTGAGCATAGATTGATTTAGAAGGCAATTTGACCCAAAGAATAGATCGATTCAGAAGGCATATTAAAAGAGAGGACCTTTTCTTTGTTTTTCGGTTTGGCTATGAGTAAAGTGGGAAGCTCATACAAGTTTCTTAGGAACTCAGTCAGCACATACTAACCATCTAAAATAGGACGATTTGAGAGTTAATTGAACAAGAAACAAAGAAGGCATGCGGGGATTAAATAAATTGCAGCAAAAAGAGCTACAGGCCTAGGCCAGATATGTCCCCTCTTCGGTTCATAAAATTACAACATACTCGAATAGATTGGTAATTATAAGTGATTGGCTCTATGGTGAGTAAATTCCAAACTAAGAACCTGTAACATACTCTGTCAGAGTCTGTTTCTAATTTTTGGAATCGGGAACCAAGCTGATTGACCCTGAAACCGATCTATAACCGAACCGATCGGATTCTCAGTTTTTTCTTTGGATGGGTGTTGACATCGTGACGTCCATGGATGATGACCCTAATGATAGAACACGTTAACTAATCCCAAAGCACAATATCTATTGAGTTCATACAAAGTAAAGAAAAAAACCCTAAATAAACAGAGAAATATTGGAGGACAAGATATGTGGGTCACATACATCAGAAATCTACCCCAACCGACGTTTTATAAAATAAAAGTGTCGTGTGGCAAGAGGAAAAGCCTTACTTGGGTTTGTACTACTCGGGTCGTTTGAGTGGACTATCAGCTAACTAATTGGAAGCCTTCAAAGATGATGAAATGCCCCCCCTTTGACCAAGTTGGTTTGGTGGGGCATGAGAACTCTCGTTTTGAGATTATTCCTGTTATTATATGGTAGTTTGAGGTATAAGGAATATATAATGGGGAAATCTATTTGTGTATGCTTAGGTGAAGGGTCGACATTATTGACCTTCTAGTTTAAATTAGTGACCTTCTAGTTTAAGAGGATTTGTTGGGAATCCATATAGAACCAAGAAGTTAATGGAAGCTAGAAATTATAACTCGATAGCCAAAACTGAAGCCATGCCTAAAATAGCATAGTCTTGCACTTGCATTCTACATCTGCTCGGCTTTTTTTTTGTTTTTGGGTAGATTTCTCGAGAAATTATTGCCTATGCATTTGTTATGAGATATTGGATGGATGCTAACGGAGGAGGGTAGACTTGCATCAGGGATACCGGTTTCGAATTTTTCGCGGGACAAAAACTGATTTTGAGTAAATGCGTTATTGCGAGGTATTGGTTTGGAATTTTTTTTGTGAGACGAAGATTATTTTGTGATAAATGTGTCGTGTCATGGCGTTTTAATGATATTAATCCTTATTTATGTGGGATCAATATTCTCATGACATTTTGGCCATAAAAAATAAAATTTTATCTCTCGACATATAATTTGAATTGAGAAAATTGTCTAAAATGTCATAATCCTATTATACATTTGCCAATGTAGCATGAACCTTTCAATTTTGTCAATTAAGTCTATTCGGCCAATTTGCCTAGAAATCGCTGACCATGACATCGCCGTCCTACGTGGCATGACCAAAGCTGATTTTGGCAATTTTTTGATAACATTTTAATATTTCATAGATTTTTCATTAATATTTTTTTATTTTCTTTTTTTTTAAAAATCGATGTCCCCAGTCGCAGGCGAGGGCACTGCTACACCCTCGACTGTTGGCCAACGAGGGCTGTGACGCCGATGCCCTCTAGGGGAGGGGGTCACGGCCCTCGCCAGGATTTGGCGAGGGCCGGGGCCTTGACTCAAAAAGTGAAATCAACCCATCTATGATTGGGCCATGGTTAGCGTTAATCATTAAATTTGCAAAACCGTACACGGGCCCAGTTGCCCGAGCCCAAAACCACAGCCCAAACAAGGTCCGGATAGCCCGACCCGATTCTCGGGGGCCCAAACGGCCTGTCGTTCCCAGCAGAAGAGGCAATTCGAAGGAGACGAAGATCAGTGCGTCCAGACACAGGCCGCCGGCCACTTTGATAGGATGTTGACATAAAACCATTGTTTTATGCACGACCGAGACCTTCCTTATATTGCTGTAATGGCGGAGTTCCTTGTTCTTGTTCGTTACGTGCGTCGACGTCCATCGGCACCTTCGTTCGGATTCTCGAGCTTGTGGGTCGAAGTGGTGTTGGCAAGCATCGTCTGCTCCGTGGCGGAGGCCCTTCGCTAGCGGCGGATTCCTCGACTCCGTTCTGGTGCGTGCTTTTTGCGCCCCCCCCACCCGTGTCAGTGTTCTGAGTGTGCTGTGAGTCATCGATGCACGGTTCTTTCTTTTTTTGGTTTCTTTTTTGATATTTATTGTTGGGTCTAATTTTTTCATTGGGTTTGTGCTTACTGTCTCTGTGGGTTCGCGATTCTCTTTTTCCCATGTCTGCGAACTTGTTGAAAGCTTCGGTCTCGTTCTGTGACCGGTCTTTTGGATAGTCGCTTGGATGGTGTTTTTTTTTTTTTTTTTTCGGAATTCTACTAGAAAGAGAAGGGAATTAGTGTTGGAAGTGAGAAATATTGGATACG
Organism: Syzygium aromaticum; assembly: GCA_024500025.1. Lineage (NCBI taxonomy): Eukaryota > Viridiplantae > Streptophyta > Magnoliopsida > Myrtales > Myrtaceae > Syzygium > Syzygium aromaticum. The sequence goes on along the minus strand of CM044886.1, from coordinate 3,090,300 downwards.
TGTTATTATCAGTCCTCCTGTGGAGGCAGCTATTAACGTGTGTATGCAGAATAGTCTTCTTGCATGCGTCCTTGCGCAAATATGTGCATAATATTTTTGCATGTCGGCATTCGGTCGTGGTTCATGATGTAGTCTTAATATCTCTTTCTTGCTTAATGGTTTGGGGTTTGTTTGTTTGTTTGTTCCGGTTTTGGGGGTGATGTTATTTTTTTCCCTAGAATTCCGTCTTTTTTCCTGTGTCACTTGGGTAAGTGGTTGATGGGTTGTCTCTGAAATTCTTTTATGTAGACCAATAAGCTTGAGAAATGGACAGTTTGATCGTATTTGTCTTTAGAAGAAAGAACTCGGAATCCTGCTTAGTTAGTGATACATAATCACTCATCAGCTTTAGAAACAGATGATGTCCAGATGTTGAAAAAAAGGCAGTCTAATCAATCCCTCGCAAATCAAGAGTTTGCTGCTTCTTGGACAGGTTCAGTCTATTCAAAATGGCTTGTGAACTAGGTGGAAAAGCAGCGATTTATATGTTAAGACATCTGGAGATTTATTTGGTGTATACTAATTGAAGAGTTGAAGATGTAAGAGAAATGTACTGTGCTATTTTAATTGTCATGCTGTTAGCTTTCTTATGGCTTCTTCTAACATTGAGTGGGGTTAGGTTGTTTGGTCAAATCGCTTGCGTCGTATTTTCGATAAAGACATGAAATCTTTACTCTCAGAAAGCAACAGAATTCCATACTTCTTTATTGGTGGTGACTGGTGAATTCATATTTCAAAATAAAGTATGTTGTTCTTCTTATTGCCTTTGGTCCATGTAGTTCTACTTGATTTTTGTCAAGTTGTTGTCTCAATGATATCTTGTGCTCAGCGTATCTTCTGTTTGGCCATGATCTTTAGGCTAAAATGTTCTGTGATATGGTCACAAACTCAAATGATGGTCAAAGGCTTTCATATGAATATTCCAAGGCAGATTTTTTATTATGTTTTGCTTCATTGATGAATAATGCTGCTGGAAGGGTAACCTAAAGTAACAAAGTATTCTGTATCATTAGAAGGTCATTATTTCAACCGTGCCTGGAAGAGTTTCAGTTTTGCGTCAGCTTTCATTTCTTAAATACCAACTCCCTTGTTTTGTGTATGCATGCGCTATTTCATAGGTAGCATGCACAGCTGGCATGCCTTATAAATACCGTGGCTCTCTTTGTACACGTGTATGGAATTTTTGCTCTGATACATTTCCTTTCCCCTTTGTTGATGCCCTTGAAGTTTCGCTAGATCTTTTTTTGTTGGTTTTGGGGGGGGGTGGATAATTGTTTCGTAAAATCTCCACTTGACTTGAAAACAAATTAAACACGAAAATTTTTTGCATCCCAACTCCCTTGGGTGGAAGATTTGTTGATTGATCGCCCAATATGTCCAAATTGCATGTAGGTATCCTGTCCTGCTGTACTTTTGATTGTCTATTTATTTATTTTTTTTCTTCTTTTAGCCACACAAATGAAGTGGAAGAAGATGATCTAGCAACTGCTTTGTTACAGCTGAATGATGCGATTTTATCTTAAGTATCTTGTCTTGTGTTTTAAGAAATATTATTAACTAAATTATACTTTTACCAATATTTTCTATAAAGAATTATCTCTTTCTTTCCCTACTTCTCAGGAAAAGACAATGGAACAACCCTTTCGGCGAACAAGGTCTAGTGAGGACCCATCCCTGAAGAATTATTGGCTAATAAGAAACATTGGCCACGGTGCATTTGGCAAAGTGAAAGTTGCAAAGCATAGACTAACTGGTATCAAAGTGGCCATTAAAATTCTTAACCATCACAAAATGAGGGAAAAGCGCATGGAGGAAAAAGGTATGTCTGTATTGGCAGCCAAGCTCTCTTCTTTCATTTGCTGAGATGCTTGATTGTTTTTGAGGGTTGAATTGATACTAATGTCAAGGGATTTATTACAGTCGGTCGGGAGATTAAGATAGGCAAACTGCTGGAGCATCCTTATATTATCAGGCTATATGAGATCATAGAGACCATGACTGATGTATATGTTGTCATGGAGTATGCAGAACGTGGGGAGTTGTTTGATTATATTGTCGAGAATAGAAGGATCAGAGAGGATGAAGCACGGAAGTTTTTTCAGCAGGTAGCAATACCAGTCAGTTGTTGCATCTATCTATGCATGCATCAGCCTTTCAATCTTTTTATATAGGAATGTGCTTTTGCCTCCCAATAAGTCATTAATATATCTGTTGGGATCTTTCTGGAAACAGATCATTTCGGGTTTAGAGTACTGCCACAAATATAGGGTGGTTCATCGAGACCTTAAGCCTGAGAATCTTCTATTGGATTCTAATGGCAATGTGAAAATTGCTGATTTTGGCTTGAGTAATATTATGCGTGATGGCTATTTTCTAAAAACAAGTTGCGGCAGTCCAAATTATGCTGCTCCAGAGGTGTGTTTTAACTCTTCTGAGTGGATTCTGTTATTATCCAAGGGTTTTAGCTTGCTAAAAGGGCCATGTTTCAGCTGAACGGATTCTCATGTGCAGGTTATCTCTGGTAAGCTTTATGCAGGGCCAGAGGTTGACGTCTGGAGTTGTGGTATCATCTTATATGTCCTTCTTTGCGGCGCTCTTCCTTTCGATGATGAAAGCTTACCTAACCTCTATAATAAAGTAAAGGTATCAGTGATTGTATTTTAATCCGCACATACTGTGGGATTTTACGTATTTTTTAATTCGATTCCACATTAGGAGGCTTGTCGTGGATTCATGTTCACCAGGTTATGTAGTGCTTTAGTTCAATAAGTTGACATGATCTTTTACTGAAGTTGTCACACTCACAATATTTTAACTGATGGCAATTCTTTCAGAGTGGAGTTTATACTCTTCCAAGTCATTTAACTTCTGGAGCAAGGGATTTGATTGAGAGGATGATTGTTGTTGACCCTTTAAAGCGGATAACCATTCCTGAAATTCGTCGACATCCTTGGTTCTTAGCAAATCTTCCTTATTATCTGGCTGCTGCTTTGCCAGATATAACACATCACACGAAGAAGGTACATGTCTTTTTGGTTGAATGGTGGCATTCCAAAGTGGTCTTTCCTCCATTTTGAATCTATAAGTTGATCCACATCCTATATTTTGGTGCAAAATATTAGGATGAAACAGTTGTACCCTTGTTTTTGTGCTCGATATTTATTAAAACGTTAAGTCCTTGAGTTTGATGAGAAGGGTCCATTGATAATTTAAATTTTTTTTTTCCCTTCTCATGTCATTTATCAGATCCATATAGTTTATACCTTGTAAGTCCCACTCATGGCAAGGCTGATTGGGGGTAATTAGCCTCCTAAGAACTAATATTTAACTCACTTTCATCTGTAATCCTCTGGTTGCGCCTTCTGGGTCATTTCCCAGAGGTTATTTTCAAATTTGATCTGAAACTTTGGCAAGCTTTATGGTTTTCCGAAGCTAAGATATGCCGACAAAACATGAAAAGATATTGACAAGACGAATAGATGATGCCCCAAAAAAATCCCCCCGGTAGGAAACTTAAATGAATGATAATGGGTGTAAGCTAATGATGAGTTGTAGAAAAAGAAGAATTAGACTGTATTTAGATTTTGTCTCCTACTGATAACAGAAGAAGCCTGCTCCTTTTTGATGCGCTTCTATTGAGGGATGGGGCACCTGCATGTAGTCAAGATATAGCCAGATGAGAAAAATGAGTTCCCCAGAGATGACTAGAGGGAAGCTGTCACACTTGGCATCTTGGAATCCTGTTTGTACCTTTGGGGTAATGGCCCTTCAAAAAAGTTAGATATCCCTTTGCCCTATATGATCTATTGTTAAAGTCATCACACATTGCTCATCTATGGGATTTCAATAGCACTTATATACAGTTATATTTTCCCACCTAATAGCTTAAGCTTTTTGATTGGACTCTCTAAATTCTCTCTCCAGCTAATAGTTTAAGCTTTTGGAATGGACTTTCTAATAATTCTTTTACAAAAAATTTTGAAGTATGTAGCTACAGCCTAAAGGATCTGGACTTTCAATTGATCTTCCAGGTGTAGTGTAATTGCTAATCTCAATAGTGACGTCTCAATCATTGTCTCCAAAGAGGCTTATAAATACAAAAGATTCAGATTCAAGCAAAAAAATTGCATTCAGAATGTATGGATGTTCCTGATCCAGTTTGTGGTTTGTTATTCCTGATCCTTCTTCCATACTAATGCAGGTTGATGAAGAAATACTTGAGTGTACAGTTACGTTGGGTTTTAACAGGAACCACGTGATTCAATCTCTTCAAAACAGGATACAAGATGATGTGCTCTCCCATCTGATCAAATTTTGGTCTCTGTTTATTAGATATCCATAATAACTTTCTTCTTTGGATTATTTCAGGCTACAGTGTCATATTACTTGCTGTTAGACAACTATATCTCTGGTAATAACGTTTACGGTGCAGAGCCCGATAATAGTGCGGTTCGTATATCTTTTTTCCCCCCCAACTATGTGCATTTTATCAGTTTTAGTTGTGCTGTGCATGTCATACATGCATTCGGAGAGCAATGGCTTCACAGCTTTGATGCCCTTAAGCATTGTTCTCCTGTTTCTTGATATGTTTGTACTTTACAAAAGGTATCTGGTATATCTCTCATAATTTTAGATTAATGGTTGCAAAAGTTCCTAAAGTCTCTTAATTTGTACGGCAATAATCCTAATAGGTGGGAATATGGTTTGGATGCCATTAGATTGGCGCATGATTTCTCTCTAGAAAAAAACACGGCACAGATGATTTAATAAGCATCTTGTTAAGCACAGAGCTTGCAACGCTTTCATTTTGTTGAAAAAATTAGATCATCATTTCTATGCAAACCAAATTCTTGATCGGGTGATAGCGGGAACTTAGCTGATACACAGATGGCTTACAAGTGCTTTAAGCATACTTAATGAGGAAATTTTAGGTTTTAAAGCACCGATTACATGCATCACTAGAGAATCAAATATCTTGAAAACTGCAACATTTTTCTCATTTGGCTAGTCAACAAGTACCTCAGAGCGCTAGTCAACAAAATCTTTTTTGAATAGGTAAACTTTGAGGCATTAGGGTCAGGGATATATCAAGTCTTGAAAACATTTCAGTTTGTTCGAGGATTATGAGTTCTAAAAATGAGTATGTGTTTCAGTTTATCAAATCTTGAAATCATTTGTAATTTTTTCAACGATTTGGGTGTGTCTTTCACCTTGAATTTTCTCTGCTATTTTCCAGGGACTTATTTCATCTGCTGTTCACAGCGGTGGGTTTTCGGTATCTGTTGCCCAGCAGCTTATAGAACATCAGACTGCTCAGTCACCAAGTGTGGGAAGATTGGGTCTTGGATTTCAGGTTTATATGATCACCTTGTGTGAATTGTTGAACAGTATATTTATTCTGCAAGTAAAACAATGTACTTTGTGTGAATTGTTGAACAGTATATTTATTCTGCAAGTAAAACAATGTACTGAACTTGTTGTGATGTCTGACTTGTATGTGTACTTCCTTGTTTCCTCCACATGTAATGCAAAAGCTAACGCAAGCAGCAAAATAGCATTCTATTTATCTAATGGATACATATTCAATAAGAAATCTGATTATTTGTTATTGTGAAAATAGTTTGAGACCTTCGTAGCGTAAATTGAGTTGCTAAATCATGAAATCCTGTGGATGTTTGAGCCTCAGCGTGCTCTTTGCCTGGAATTTTGCTTAATTATTTTGCAAGTTTTGCGATATATGCAAGGTATACTGTGAATGAGTGGCAACAAGCTCATTCTTTTTACTGAGCTTAACCCTTTGAATTGCAACTTAAGTTTTATCTGATGAGAAGCAGAAGGAATCACCGGTGACAAGTTGTAGAACAACTTGATAATTCAGTTGCACACTGATCCCCATAGTTGAACCCAAATAATCCTTGCCCAAGGTTTAATTTGTGTTTAACGGAAATATAATAAACTAACTAGCCACAGTTATTGGGTTGAAATTTGCACAATGCAATGAGCAAGGTGTGACATCAACAGGAGTACTCATATGCAATTAAGTTACAGGCTTTATACTCATGAAATAGATCCATATGATATCTACAGGAGTCTTTTCAACCTTATGGTCATTATATTTATGCAATTATTTTTCAGTCTAACCATGGTTATTGGTCTGATTTTTCAGTTTGGACTGCAACCTCATCATATTATGGTAGAAGTTCTGAATGCACTACGTCAGCTAAATGTCTGCTGGAAAAAGATTGGACACTACAACATCAAGTGCATGTGGTCTCAAGGTGGTCAAGTTCAAGACCTTACTAAAAATTGTCAGCATAATGGCCTCCATTTAGGCAATGAACCTGCAACCACCCAGACTAATGAAGTGTCTCAGAACACTGTCAAGTTTGAATTGCAGGTACTTCAACCCTCCCAATTGTTTCTCTATTTCTCCTCATTTCCCTTCTCAACTTTGCACATGGATTGCCGTTCTAAAGCCATCATACTCTTGTCCAAAGTTTATGAAGTAAACTTCCAAATTGCAGTTACATTTCTAAAAGTTTAAGATAGGGGATAATAACATGGCATCATATCTAGGCACGCTTAACTCTTCCACTTGCGTTTGGACAGGCAGTTTTCTCTAAGCTCAAACTGTGAATATAGATCTTAAGTAGGAAGGAAAATCAGGGTCCCTAGAATTCAAATGTAGGATCTCTGCTCCCATAGCTCATTAAATTCTGTGAGAGTGCCACCTTCTCATCTAAACGTCTGTTAGTTGATGGATTACTGGATAGCAAACATCATTTTCAGTTGCAGTGGGCTGGATGTCACTGTTGAGCATATGCAATCATAGCTTATCTTAGCTACAGATAATTTTGTTTAGGGCTATTAATCAAACAGGATTGGACAGAATTACGTATGTTGTGCCTTATCCATAAAAGTACTTCTGTCTTTGGACAATGAATTGGCTCACTGTGTTGACAATGTTATCCGGTCGACATTACTAATATTTACTTGGTTGTTATCACGCAGCTGTATAAAACTTGTGAAGAGAATTACCTACTGGACCTCCAGAGACTTACAGGTCCCCAAGTACTCTTTATTGATCTTTGTGCCAGTTTCCTTGCCCGGTTGCAGTTATTCTAGAGTGGCAATAATTACGAGAAGAGAGGTAATCTAAACACAGTAAAACTGTCAACTAGAACTCTTGCTATCAGCGATACATCATTTTCCTTTTAATAATTGAGGACTCCAGTGTGACTTTCCTTCCTAATTTATTGATCTGCTTGCTTTTGTTCTCTTTTTTCCCCTTATGCAAAAAATCAATCAGCTTGTTAGGGAGCTAATTCACATTGATAATTTAATTGATTGACAGAGAAAGGAATTATGAGGAATTATCACTTTCATATTGCATTTTCTGCTAATCCCAATTGCTGTTAATTGCCGAAAACTGTTTCTTTCATTGATAATTTCTTTTGCAACAGAACCTTGTCTTCTCATAATAACAGAGTTGTGCCAGAAATCTGGAGATGTGCTGGCAAGTGGAAAGTACCAATCGGGAGACGGACCACGCCAAACTTTAATATTCTGCCTTTTCTGCTTTTGTGTACCATGTAAAATATTCTGATACTATGTCTATCGTAAGATGATCCTATTGCTGATGAAAATGAGAATATTATACATAAAATAATTGCTCTCGAACTATCCAAAAATTCCGACAAACAGAAACAGGTTAAGCTTGTTCAAACGATCTCTGAAAGACAGATCCAGTAAGGACAAGGTCATGGAATCTTTAACCCTTCATTAAAGAATGAAGGATGTACATAATAGGTGTGTTGACACCTAAATTTTAGCGACTTAATTAGTCGTTCATTGCATAGAAAATTAGGGATTAAATTTTAACCTCTAAATAAAAATATTAAATTGCACAACGCACGCACAAACCGAGAAGGCAAAGAGATTAAACCACGTGCTCAATGAATAGTGGTAAAGCGGTGAAATTTGTCAATATATGATCACGGGGGGTTTTGATGGTCCATGCTAGTGAGCGGGTTTGCTTGATCAATATAAAATAAAGTTTTTATCAGTGGAGCTTATTTCACAAGAGAAGCCAAAAAAAAGAAGGCAAAAGAAGTTCGACGTTCAAAAGTTCACAAAAGTTGCGTAGTGAAGGATCCTGCAGGCTGCAGGCTGTTCCCGGCGGCGCTGTTCTTTCGGGTTGTTACCTCGATCGCTGAAGGTCTCGTTTGTTGCTGCAATCTCACGTCGGAGTCCACATGATCCGGTCTTATTCCGAGAAGATTACGCGAGCTCAAATTAGGTTCCCCAAGTTGCTATCCTTGCGATGTGCCAAGCATCGATCCTTGAATCGCTGGCAGTGAACCAAAATTCCTCATCACTGCGATCTGTGAGCATTCTTGTCGTTGGCATACCCTGAGTCCATCACAAGTACTACCAAGCCTTCCCCATCTGAGCACCTTGCCGTCGAGCCGATGTCGAGACAAGTCGTTTGTGATCCCAAGGTGAGCCTCCATCGTCGTCGCCACCGTGTCCGCCATCAATCACCCACCATTGATGACCCCATCCCGATTCGCAAGCTTGAGTCTGATCCAAGTTCGAATTTGGAAGATATCCGCAAATTAGGTAAGATCAATATCCGAATATTCCTTGAAATATTTAATTTCCTAAGATTTCGGTGTTTGAATATTTCATGAATATTTTAGTAGATAGCTAGATATTTTAGGGTAATTTTGTGACATCTGCAATATTCTAAAACACTTAAAATTAGGAATCTTCCTAATTTGGCAACGTATCTGGACGACTATCCGACCTTATCCCTAAGGTACAATATGCGATGATACAGAAAATCGTTATCTTACTCATAATCACTTGGGTACGATAATAGATTTTATTTGCTTTCCAAATTTGAACAATCAGCTTTCTGTTAATATTTATAACCCTATAGATATGACCGTTAGTTTGATTTCTTTGCCTTATTAAATTTGATAAGAAAAGTTTTGCGGATTGTGTGGATATTGATTTGATGATGGTGTTTATTTATTATTTGATTTCATTTCTTTAAAAAGAAAAGCCAAAAAGATTAGATGCAATTTGAATTGATTTCTCAAAAGATAATGTTGCATGTTTAGAATATATCTAGATAACTTTTTTTGAATAGAATAGGACAATCGAGATTTGCTAGAAAATAAGATAATTTCTAATTTAAATTAGGAATTAGGGTAATTTGTTTCCTAGCTTAATTAGATATTATTTTAACCTTGATAGTTCATTTCGGGTTGATTTTAATTTCGAATTTCGATAAAAAAAAACCAAAAAGATTGTTCTAGAATAGGTTAATTTGCTTTCTTTAGTTTAAAATTGCATGTTTAGATAATTGGCATTTTTAATTCCGAATTTCATAAAAATACCAAAAATAAATCATTTGCCCATCATTAGAAATAGGTCATATTATCGCGTGTCATATAGTTTGCACGTTCGGCTGCATTAATCACATGTTAATTTTTGCATGTCATTACATACAAGTTAGCTTTCATTTAAATAAGTGAAAATTCAAAAAAATATTGAGTGAACTGATTGTTAATTAGAAATCATATTAGGATTGTTGATGTGATTTTCTAGTTAATAATGCAGATGCTTACGTTGCTTCGAGGTAAGTAATTATCCCAATATTGCAATTTATATAATGTTTTGATTATTGAGTGTTACTTTGGTGGTTTACGCACCCGTATGATCACTTCATGTACTAATAACTAAGTTAAAATGAATCCAAACTATTTGCCAAAACATTTTTTGAAAAGAAAAGGTACTGAAAGGGCGTTAGACTAAATCTAGCGTAACCAAGTCCCCGAGCTTAAAATCTCTGGTTCGTAGGAATAAAACATATCTCCCTATGTTTTATTTAGATTTCTAATCGATATTCCGCAAATAGATTAGTGACAACTCCAAGGATGAAAACATTTGCACGTTAAGAACTTAAATCCTAAGTTGCGAATTGGTAGGGTTTGGGAGGGCCCAAGTTAAGTTTAGTCTTAATAATCCATTAGCATGAGAGAAATTTTAGATCGCGACAAGGTGCCATGGCTTAATCAGTAATCGTTGAATCAGTGGTAAAAAGACATTGAAGCAATGATCACAGAGAACATTATCTCCAAGTTTCTCGCTATTCACTCGAAGGAATACAAGGAGAAGGAAGCGCTATAGCATCTATGAATTTTAGAATCAAGGAAACTGAGAAGCGAGAATCAGATTACCAAAAGAAAGTTTAAGTGGATTAAGTTCTCCATGGCAAAACATACAGAATGAACTTAAAACTATTCAAAGCCGGTGAATAGAGGCAGCATGTCTTGTATGCTAGACTTCTCAGACTTGCAATCCTCCCTCTGGGGGATCACAACCAGAGGAGGCAGAGTCCTCTTCGAGCTGCATTGCTGACTCGAGGTTCCACAAAACATCACTCATTGCAGGCCTATCAACACCATATTCTGCGAGACATTTCTCTGCAGCTTCTGCATACTTCTTAAGTGCTTGAAGGCATATTTTCCCGGAGATGTGAGGATCGATTATTTTCTCAAGCATCCCCTTTCTGTGCCACTGCATTGCCCACTCAGCCAAGCTGACCTGCTCTCTTGGTAATGCAGGATTTATGGCTGGCCTTGCACATAGTACCTCAAAAAGCACTACTCCAAAAGAGTAGACATCAGATTTGTCAGAGAGTTGCTGTCGCCTAAAGTACTCAGGATCAAGGTAACCAAAACTGCCCTTCACAGCCGTGCTCACATGGGTTTGATCCAAATTAGGTGCTGCTTTAGACAACCCAAAATCTGAAACTTTGGCTACAAAATTCTCGTCCAGGAGAATATTTGTTGTCTTCACATCACGGTGTATGATGCCTTGGGCTGCACCAGTATGGAGATAGTGCAAGCCCCGGGCTGCACCAATGCAGATCTCAAGCCTCTGTTTCCAGGAAAGTGGGAGAAGGCTTGAACTGTAAAGGTGGTCGCGGAGGGGTCCGTTTGCCATGTATTCATACACAAGAATCATTTCCGAGTTCTCATCACAATATCCGATGAGTGAAACAAGGTGACGGTGCCTGACCCTGGAGAGCATCTGTATCTCAGTTTGGAACTCGTTGATGCCTTGCTGTGATGAAGGGTTTCCACGCTTAATTGCAACTTTTGTTCCATCTTCCAAAGCTCCAAGGTAGACTTTGCCAAACCCGCCGACTCCAATAACTGCCTTCTCAGCAAAATTTTGCGTTGCTTCCTGTAATTCTTTGAAGGTGAACAACTGGCCAAAACCAGCACTTGCAAAAAAGCTCGAGAAACCGCTCTTGCTCTTGCTGGAGCTGAGGAAGCTTGATCTGTAGCTGGTTCTACTGGACAAGAGATGAGCCTTGCTATTATTGAGAGGGGAGGACCATGATGAGAAGCTCTTCATGTGGTTCCAGGATTGATGCCTCTTCTTCTTCTGCCCAAGAAAAGTCTTGGCAAGCAAGACCATGGCTGTTATTCCAGTTGCAAGGGCAATGGCTGCGAAAATCTTTGTCTTGTTTGTTCGAGGTCCTGGTCCCTTGGAAGAACTGGCTGTCAGATCACTGTCCAGGCTTCTGGCAGAGTTGCTCATCTTAAGGATTTCAACCCCATTAAGGATTGCATTTGGTGAGCTTGGGTTGACTGTTGCTGCTGGACCGAGTTGAATCACAATGGAGCCATTTCTTATTGCTGAGGCATCAAGCACAAAGTCTTTATAGTAAGGTACTGCTAGGCCTCCCGTGAGGGATGACAGGTCAAGACCGGCTACACCCATCAACCCATTGATGTACACGTCAAAGTACAGTTGATTGAGGCTTTGGCTGACTATATCACAGAAATGCATCCTTATCATGTATGAGAAACTCGGATCGACACTCATCTGCCATGTTAGATTGAAGTTCTGCTGATTTACCCCAGAATTTACCATTTGGTCTGCTGTAGCATAGACATAGTAAGGAGCAGTATATGCTGTGGCTCCTGTGTTTGGATACTTAATCACGCCAAAAGGTACAGAGACGGTTTGAGCTCCTGCTGAGAAAGTCATATATGCATTGTCTGGCTGCCATGTCCTAAATAGTGTGTCGTTAGAAGGACTTACAATGGACCCTCCAACGTTCAGCCGGTATGTTACTTCGTAATCATAGGTAGTTAAACCGGTGAACTCGCCAAGTGGAAGAACTGCAGTTGCAGTATCAGAAATGAGGGAGACTGGTGCCGACACAAACTCAATGGCATTGACAAAAGAAAATGACTTTTCAGATGTAAATTTGAGGAGCATTGTATCTGATGAAGTAACACTAAAAAGGTACTCTTTGAACACCAATTTAGAAATATCCGTCACGCTGAAGTCATACAACAGAACTAGTTCATTGGCTGTGACCGTGAAAACAGCGTTTACGAGGTTATAAGTTGGGCAAGGAATCGGATGGAAGTAGAGACGGACCCAGTGGGGGCCCGCATGAGAAACCTTGAATGTGTAGATGGCTTCATCAGGAAATATCCTTGCTGTGCGGTACAACGGAAGCGAAGAAGCAGGATAACCAGAAGAGTCACCGGTGGGTAAGGAATCGACCTGACCTAGTACGTCTTGCTTGGTTCTCAAGAGAGGAGATGCATCGCGTTCAGATAGGAAGATTCTCCCATCATCAAGCTTGGTCTGTTGAGGAGAACCGCAATCTACGAGATAGATGTCGGGAGGCACGTAAGGCCGTACGGTGGAAGAAGACGATGGAAAGTCGCCGCCTTGGGCAGAAGCAAAATACACGAAGAGGAGCAGGCAGAGGAAGAAGAGGGTCGGCATGGAAAGTGGAAAGCAATGTGGAGTCTTCATTGATGCTTCCTGTTCATTTGATGCAACAATGGTTGATGTCCACAGAGCAACTGAAAGAAACCTGAAAGAAGATGGTTTCGACCGTGTTTTCCCGGTCATGAGGATTAAGGAGACAGAATTCAATCTGTGTAGTTGGCTGCCGATTAGTTCGTGGTCATATGATTGACTTTATGAGGAGAGAGAGAGAAGATTTCGTTCTCTTTTCTGGGGCTAAGATGGTTGTGGGCATGTAAGGGAAGGACGTGCAGAGATGTAGTGTGGGTGACGTTTCTATGGAGACAGGAAGTTGTTCATGGAGTGTTAAAGAACTCATAGTGACGGCTGGCCTTTGTGTGAAATATTCTTTTCTGGGGAGTCTTGCAACTACCAACTGCCATGAGAGAGAGAGAGAGAGAGAGAGAGAGACTTTGGCATAGGAAAGTTCTCTTTTGGACCAGCTCATATAAAGATGTTGGCGTGGTCTGATCATAAGATTCTCATAACAAGTTCTTTCATCTTGAGATTACGCGTTTCTACGAATATAATTATTGAACAAAACAAAAGGGGTGGAGGCATTTCTGGCCCGAAGGCAAGAAAAAACAGAGGAAAAGTACCAAAAAAAACCCTAAATTTATTGAGTTGATATTAATTTAATCCTAATAATTTCGATTGGACCAATTTAATTTTAATTATTTTTAAATTCGTACAAATTCAGTCAATCTAGCCAATTTAGGTTGGACATTACTGACGTGGCATGGCCCAGACATTTTCAATAAATTTTTAAATTTTTTATTATTTTTTAAATTTTTTTCCTTCTCATTCCTTCGGCCTATGGATGATACTTGGCCATGGTTGGCAATTGGCCATAAACAAGGGTCAACGAAGGCGTCGTGGTCCTCGTTGGAACTGGCGAGGGCTAGACTCTTACTGAAGGCTTTGAGGGCGGCCCACCTATGGTTGGCGAGTTGCCGGCCATGGTCGAGTACCAACCACATGCCAAAGGAAAGATAAGGAAAAAAAAAAGAAAGGATAAAGAAAAATGGAAAATTTAATTAAAAAATTAAAATTTATTAAGAATGTCCACATCAAATTTGTACTAATGAAAAAAATTTTAGAACTAAATTGGTCAAATTTAAAGGTTTAAAACTAAATTGGTATCAATGTAGCAGATTTAGAATTTTTTTGATAATTTTCCCGGAAAAAAAAAGACAAGAAGTTCTCTTTCATAAAATATCCGGCAAGCCCAATGGGCTCGAAATTACGTCGACCTATGGTACTACCAGGCCACACTAGCCCGATTCCAAACTAGGCGCACTCCATTACACATGGGCCGAAGAAGGCAAACATTTCCGTCCTGATGGGCCAAACTTAGGCCCATTAATAGCCCCCATAGGGCGAATAAAATCGGGAAAATTACCAAAAAAGTTCTAAATCTTTTTTTTGGTTAATTCAGTCCTAAACCTTTTGAAATTATGTTACTTTAGTCAATCCGGCCACTTTTAGCTTACCGGCGCTGACATGGCAATATCTTAATAAATTTTTTATTTTTTTTCAAATTTTTTATTTTTTTCTCTTTCTTTTTTTTTTCCCCTATCTTCTTTTCCGGTCGCCGGTCCGGCGATCGGTAACTGGCGAGAGGCTAAGGCCGGCGAGTTCCACCTCGCTAGCCATGGGCGAGGCTAGCCCTCGCTGGCACTGGTGAGGGAGAACCTCACTGTCGCTGGGCGAGATCTCGCTAAATTTGGGTGAGGCCTCTCCGGCCTTAGCCTTTCGCTGATTGCCAGACCAGTGGCTGGGAAAGAAGATAGGGGAAAAAATAGAATGAGAAAAAAAATAAAATAAAAATTCGAAAAAAAAAATTATTAAAATATTGCCACATCAGTCGGCCAGTATTCACGTTAGCACCAGCTAGCTAAAGGTGGCTAGATGGACTGAATTGACACAATTGTAAAAAGTTTACAACTGAATTGAACAAAAATAAATGTTTAAGACTGAATTGGCATAAATGGGAAAGATTTAAAAATTTTTTGGTAATTTTCCCAATAAAATCCCATTTGGGCCCGATGGGATTGTACCCCATTCTAGGGCCGATGGGCGTAATGAGACCCATCTTGGGGCCCGGTTAATCATTGCTGGGCCTGATGAAATGAAGTCGAGTGTAATAAAGGGCCCCCTTTCAGGCCTAATGGGCCAAGATTAAGGCCCATCTTAAGATCGGGCCCAATGGGTGGAAGCAAGATCCATGTTCAAGGCCGATGGGCCGATGCCCGGCCCAGTTTCTAGGACCATATGTGCCCATTTGAGTTCTATGATACCGATTGAAATAAAAATGACTGTCCAACAGCAGAATCAGGTGACATGCCACTTTCCTTTTTCACAAGGAAAATAGAACCAATATCGTATCAAGATCAGATTTCCAAGGTCAAAGGACCTGCAGGCTATGAGACTGTATAGGCACTACGTATCAACAAAATTCGTGTTCTTGCTCTATCGGCTATGTAGGGCGAAAACTATACTTTCACGAATGGCTGTGACCACATTTATTTTACAAGAAATCAATAGGGATCCGCGTATTTCACTTTGCGGATCGAAAGAATATGGTTATATGCTTTTGAAAAAGAAAAAAAAAAAAATCTATTTGCGGAAAACTTGTGGGGGGCACAAACCCCCAAATTGATATTTGGTATTACTGCACCCGGCAACCCTGTTCTTCGGCTCTTAGATAGATCAACCCGCGGTTGATTCTCTGCGAAACAACTTCGAGAAGGGCAAGTTAATGACATGACCAGGAGAAAGGAGAATTTCCAAAATCATGCCAGCTAGCTACACATCCTACATAACCAAATCGAATCACCGACCATCTTTCCCCCTCAATTAGATCAGCTTGCCTCATAGCACTATTCATGGCAACAACATAACTGCTAAAGCAAAATAGCACAACGAAATCACATGGCAGGCCAGAGAAGTTGCACAACAAAATCATCACATGTAGGCCACGCATTCAAGTGATTCCAAGAACACTGCATCACTGTCCAGCAGGTTTGAATTTGATAAAGTGGCGACAGAGGCCATACACCTCGAACACCACAAATGTTCAAAATCTGAAGAAAGAAACACTATGGCCTTGGAGTAGAGATCGACCGCGAGGGGTGACATTTAATATAGGCCAACATAAAAAAAGAAAGGATTCCCTCTCCCCAGGGAGTGCTATGCCTATGCACATTCAATGTCATCAAGTTTTCAGCAAATTAGTATACGGATAGCCTTAATCAACATAAAGGACACAGAACACCATGTGCAATAAAAAATAACAGCATAGACATAACGGTGGTAAATTATTCTAGGACAAACAAACGTGTGATCTTTAATCCAATTCCTCCGAGTTGAATACTGCCTCGGATGATCTTATATTATAGCCAATGGCACCCACTCTCTGGCATAGAAGATCACAGAGCCGGTTTAAACTCAGAAAAATACAAAGAACTACCCGATGGATTACACTTCGAAGGGGGGCGTTCCACTTAACAGTGTGACTAATTTACTACACCAACAAAAGTGCAAACGCAGACATTTCAATTTGATTCAACAATATGATTCATTTAATGTACAAGCATTGTACCAGATGACAAATACAAGGCAGATGTATCACTAAATGCCAATGATATGTTAAATACCTCTCTACTATCTCTTATTCGCAAGAGATCCAACTTTTCCTGAGGTCTCCGATTTGTTAGAGTAGCAAGCTGAACCAAAAAGCTAGATTAGCTACATAACAAAGGGGATATGCTGCAATTCTCATTAATCTGATAAACAAAGGTACCCAGAAACTGAAGCGCTCAGGATCTTGTGGTGAGGGCATCATGCGCTCCAGGCTTAGTAGTTTTTCATACTTGGATCTGTCTGCAAATAAAATCAAGTATCGGCAACATGAACAAGCCCTAATGGATAAAAGCGTCTTTAACTTCACTCGATGGAAAATCACAACTATGAATAATGGTAAGTGCCCCACAATTCTAACCACCTTGCCATGTCTGTGGATTTGCTAAATGTTGGACAATGAGAAAACAACTGTAGCCACAATTATCCCGGCTCATATAGACAAACTGATCCACATGTGAAGAGAACTCAAGGACTGAGGTTTCGATGTTTTTGCCTAAGAGAACATAAATTCCTATGTTGTGTTGTCTGTGTTTGATGTGTATGATATACAAATTATGGATATTGTCTTTTATGCTCCAGTACAAATGCTCAACTCTATGCTATGAATTAATACATTCCGAAACTGAACCAAACAGATAACAATTGGTTAGGGTAAGGATTGAGGTTCTTCTAAACTGATAACTTTAGAGGGTTAAAATATAGTCCAAAGCAAACCAAAAAATCCCCTAGTTTCCACATATACTTCATGAAATAATTCATGAATGTTTGTTACTGGGGACGATGCGATCAGTGGCAACTTTTCATTGATACGTGTAAGCTATTATACAGACATGGAGGGGGCGCACACACTCATGCTTATTCTGGTTAGTTCAGTAAACCCTGCTCCCAATCTTCATCATGGGGTAGAGAAGCTAGGTATCTTGCAAGGCTCAGTATCCTGACTTCAAGGGGTCAGATATCATCTCTGCAATATTTATGTTGCAAAGGATTTGGTTTAACTTTCTTAGCTACTACCACTGCCCAAGGGACTTAAATAATAGAACTTTCTCCAAACTGCTTCACTCAATATGGAACTATACAAGGAGATAAGTAAAAGATCTCAAAATGATATGAGACAGAGAAAGCTAAAAGTAGTGCTGAGATTTTTCAATCGGACATTCAGATGAAATAGCAGCTTTTGCTATTAGCAACGTCACAGAAGCAACAATAAGTGGAACTGCAAAGGCCATTGTCATGACATATCACCTTGTCGTGCTGCTTGTTTGGCTCTGGTCAACCATGACAAAGCATGTGCAGCTACATTAGTCGTCAATTCAAGTAACTGCAAAGCCGCAAAGATTATCTTGTTAGCAGCGTAGCAGAGCCAAAGATGATAGCAATGCAGCAAAGAAACTGAAAGTGTTCATATTGTTGCCATTTCTCTGAAATATGCATTCCATGTCTGAAACTCTTCACTCTAGAGATGTATCCAACTAAGAATCGTTCAGCCATAAAGACCCCCCGCGAAAGGGAAATTATTATTTCCATAAAATTCAGGGATAAGTGCACTGAAAGTCCTAAACTTGTCGTGAAAGTGCAAGAAAATCCTAAAACTTATCAAATTAATGCAATCAAATCTATCTATTAACTTCATCTCATTTGGTTAACGAAAAATGTTGACATGACTTTCTTTATTACTTGCTTAAGACACGTGGTGCTAGTGTGGCGCTCACCAAGAGCCCATCACAAAAACTTGAAAACTTGCAAAGAAAAAGGAAGAACGATAAAAATAACTGAAAATATTAATAAAAAAAGGGTAAAAGAAAAAAAAATGAACCATTGTTGACCATTTGTGAAGCAATGCATGAAACCACCCACATCACCGCTCACCAGTGAGATCAAGCACAGAATGGCTATTTTATTTTTCTTTCCCCTCGGAGGATGACATGTCAGTTCAATGACTACAAGCAGAAACAATTCCCCCAAAAGTAGCAGCAACAATCCAAGTTAATTTTTTTCTTTCAGATTAATCCTACTTTTCTCCAAAGAGAACCCAGTGAAGTTTTGAGTTCAGTACCACACAAGCCGACCAATTCATTCATCTGAAACATAAAACTTGGTAAGCCTCGAATGTGGGCATATTTTCAATCGTATTCTTGTAGTGCAATGATTCCCCATGAACACTAGTTGCATTTCCGCTCTAAACTTATTAAAATCATGATACACACAACCTTTTGCAGAAACTGAACGAATAGTGTAGGTTTATATTCAGCGTCATGCCAAAACAGAAGAAGCAGATCAGGATGCTTGACAGTAAGCAGTCTCAAGAAAAAAAATAGAAGAAAGGAGAGGAGCGCCCATTTTAAGTCAATTACACTCCACAAAATTCTCTTGAACATCTGATGCTGCATGTATGGCTGCAACCTCATTTCATCGTTCAAAAAGAAAATCGAAAAGATTCTACTGCTTGCAGGCCCTAGTTGCATCACACGGTAGTGGCGCCACCATTGCTGCGACCATGTGACATGGAAAGGCCAGCAAGCACTTGCCAGTCGCCGGCTGTCACTAATTCTGTCTTTTTCATATTATTTTACTTTTCAGCATTTTTCACTTTTAATCACACTTAACTGAGGTCGGGAAAACATTAAGAATTGGCAGAAAATGACGTCATTTTGGGCATTGGTTCACATTTGAATTAACGTCAACAAACACATAGGAGAGATAAATAATAGAAAAGGTCATGTTAGTCTATTCGTTAGATAGATCAGATGGAGTTAAGAGATGGACTTCATTGCACCGCAAGTTAGAGCTTGATTGCATTATCTAAAGGTTTTATGACTCAATTACACTGTATGGCAAGTTTTAGAACTTTAGGTGCACTTATCCCTGACATTTATTATACTAGACAGAATTCATTGCCCAGGTTAATAGACTTCATATCTGCAATATTTGACATTAATCTGACTTACAATGAAATAGATACCAGAACTCTCCCAGAAAAGGACACAGCAGTTGGAAATCTATAAACAAAAGTATGAAATGGCCATTACACAATACAGGTTTCATGCAACTGAAAGTGCAACCGAAGTTTCTAACATCTTTCTATGAAGTAACCAAGAGTGGCAAACTAGATTAGTGGTCATCCAACGATATTACATATTACATTCCAAATTAATGAATTTCCCAATCCAAAATTTCATTTTTGCTAATAAAACCTAAGAATTTTTAAGGTGTTGCCAATCTGAAGCACCTTGTCCAAATTATTCCCAGTTATAACTTCAGGAACTTCCCTAAAAATTTAGATGGAAGGCGTTCTACAATTGATGCCACCAAAGAGCCATCATCTGTTAAAATTTCACATGACTCCTATAGGATCGGCAAATGAGCAAGGAGAATCACGTGAATCTAGATTGGATACCCATTGTTAAGATGAACTTACATCCACTCTTTCTCTGTTCCCTTCTGGAGGATGCACATCTTGTACCCATTCAACTTCCGCAACACGATATCTATATTATCATCGAAGAGGAAAGTGCCTTAATGGATCATCTACCAAATTGAAAATTTATTCACAAGACTACATTTCCAGAGGACTCACCCATCCTGATCCCAGGATTGTATTATACGAAATCTGCGCCTGCCCTCTACCTGCACAATTTTCTTAGTACTTCAGATCAAAATAGATACCAATAAAAGTTAGCATAGCATTTTCATCACGTGGGCACCAACCCATGATGAGTTATGCGGAGTCGTTGGTCTAATGAAGCCAATTTGTATAGAAATTGGTTAACATCCTCACTGTATTCACTTGCTCTTCCAGCAAGCCCCATATTTCTCTTTCTCCATCTCACATTTTAATTTTACAAAATAAACAAAGGATGAATTTGCAAAGGTGTTTAAAACAAGTTCGGTGTTGGGACCATGCAATTGACATATATATCAACACAGACTTCTAAAAAAAGACTTTCTGAAGTAATTGTCTCAATTTAAGAAACACAAAGTTTTGTATGATTGTTACGAAGAATTGAAGAAACAAAAGATAAATTTATAGTGCAGAAAGGTGACATAAAAAACACTCCAATGGCCTACATCAACCATCAACCTTTTGAGCATTTCACTCAGTCTCATCTTTAAAATTCAGCATGGATGCAATAAAGTATGTCACTGAAGTAATGCGCCAATTTTTCACCTCTATAACAAAACGCCCATCTGGAAGTGGCTCACACCTACATCGAATAAACAATATAAATATAATGACGGTAGTAAGTGATGACGACATGAAGTGACAACACCAATGAAGCTTCAATCTTTAAGACGATATGTAGCTAGTGAAGTATCACGTTAAAACAAACTCAAAAAACTTCAGAAATTGAGAGAGCAAAGAATAATTTAAAAAGATGAATAAGTTAAAATAACTAACTCAGTAATTTCCACTTCACAAGCAAAATCAGCAATAGATCCGGTACTGGAATCAATTGCAACCTACATTACGGAACAATGATTAATTTCCCAATTAATCAGATGGGCTAGTCAGATAGAACCAATCATAAGTTATGGAAAATACCATTCCCATCCGATGGTTGCCTTCCATTATCCTCCTCACCTGTAAACAACAGCAGAGAAAAAGATTATCTACATAAATTTGCAGATGATGCTAACGCTAATATCTCCAAGAATAAGTTGTGTAAATAGAAAGTAAATGGTCAGGTTACCACATAGGCTGGAAAAATGCTGGACAGCACCAAAATTGAGTCCAGATTAAAAATTTATAACAAGATTTTTTTCTGCTTTAATTGCGTGCGAATTTGTTGCTGCATTTTTTATCATGCTTTACAAAAATGCAAGAACATTAAAGATGGAAAGCAACCCTCCCTGAAGCTCGTGTTTGTGCCGAGGATTCTCTCTCCAACCTGTAGGTAGGTTTTCAAATTGAGCAAAGAAGCTCCCAGATGTACAGAGCAAAGTCACAAATTCTGGGCAGTGCTCACCACACATCTAAACTTGACTGGTCAACGACATACACATGAGCCTTGGCAAGGCAGATGATTAAGAGTCAGATTGAGATGAGCAGGAGCAGCTGCTTGCAGAGAGCTTCTCCACTTGCATTATGGCAACAATAGTATGATGTACTAAACTAGGTTGGCAGAGCTCACTTAACAATGATGCAAAGCTTGTCCTCATTAATGTTAGCCAGTCTAAGTTCCAAAAGGGTTTATCTCACACTACTAACTAGCACCTTCCCGGCATCAAAATTAAGTCAGTCCTTGCAAACTTTCATGCACCA
This sequence comes from Syzygium aromaticum, assembly GCA_024500025.1. NCBI lineage: Eukaryota > Viridiplantae > Streptophyta > Magnoliopsida > Myrtales > Myrtaceae > Syzygium > Syzygium aromaticum. The sequence continues at coordinate 3,068,498 of CM044886.1, read as the reverse complement.
CAAGCTCAAGCTATTTGACGCAAATAATCATATCATACTTTGCAATGTGAATTTTGACATCCCTTCACCACTTTCTAATGGAGCAAATTCTGCTACCATTGTTCTGTAGAATCATCTACTTATACTAAAGTGCTTCATTTTGTATAGTACATCGAATCGGCTTGAAATAAAACAATCATTTAAATGGCTAAGTACCATTTACTATGACTAACTTACCATGAGCCTGTATCGTGGCTCAAAAATGTGAAGATGATACTTCTGGCAAGGGATAACAACATCCATCACGAAAAGGGGCACTGAATCAACTCCTAAATATGTAAGACTTTCATGCTCTGCCTTCCTTTCAGCATATTCCTCTGGAAAGTTCTTTTGTATAATGCTGTTAAGTGTCACACTGACAAAAAGAATATGATCATTTAGAGTCAAATTACGAATTAACTCAAGCACATTTTTCTCCATACACAGTAAACCAAGGGAAGTAGAAACTATGGAAGACAGCTCCTATAGTATTTCATGTGTCCAATGCAAAGATTAGAAATGTAGCTCACCTGACAGCAGATGTTCTAGGACTCATAAATAAAACTGTCCGGCACAATGGACATTTGTTACCTAGCAATTAAAAAGTAAAGACTTAAAAGGCAAAAAATTTACATATATGAAAGATATGTAGTATAAACCATCAGTGAGAGTACAGGAAAAATGATGTATTACGCACCACGATCCATAGATTGAAACAAGCATGAACGACAAAAAGAATGACCACATGGTGTTGTGATAGGTTCATATAGTAGTTTCAAGCATAGCGTGCAATCAAAGTCATCCGTGCGGTCAGGTCTTCCATGGCCTCGCCTCTCCACTACTCTGGTCAAATTTCTCTCCAAATATTGGAGAATAGCTCGAAGAGGATTGCTGCAAATAAGCAGAACTCAATAATATCAATCATATACTTCCAAGAACCAATGTGGGTGAGTAGCAAATTATCATGTTACCTAAAAGGATCCACCTGAAGACCAGATATTACCGTGTCCCTAGCCATTTCATACTTCTCCAACTGCCAACAGATGAAACATTAAGTGTTAGCACCACAAAAATCAGACTTCAGAGTACTCATGTAAACATACCAAAGACAAGCCAAGAGCCAGTATCCTGTCAGCACTACGTAATTTCACAACTTAATCAAGCCAGACAACTCCACTCACAAGTACAGAGTGTGGACACGCCCTCCAAACAATTGGTCTATCAAGTGGGTATACCAGAAATTACACCTAACTAATCATGGAAAGCAGATAACAGTAACTGTTGTCAAAAAGGCCACTATGGATTACCAAAATTAAGGACACAATTAGACCAAGCCTTGAGGAGCGAGGGTTTTGAGTTGAATATCTACCCACAGGTAGTCAGGTAGACATGCACTTGTGTGCTTACTGAAAGACTTTCACCCAAACATAAGGGGTACTAGCCAAGAGTTCCCCAGTTAAGCAAAAGTTAAGTCATACAGTAGCTCTTAGTTGAGACCTTCTCAATCATTAAAAGAAAGCAAAAACTTTTCTATTTGTTTTATTCCAACCCCACGTATATCAATTGTCTATTCCCCATAATGTGAGATCTCAACCGAGAAAATGAGAGCCACAAATAAAAGAACTTTCATAGAGGGTTGACAAAACTAAAAAAATTTAATCTCAGTTGCAGACTAGTAAAAGCTCTATGATCCTTCTTCAGTTAGTCTTACTCTTCCAGCAAGGCCCACATTTCTCTTTCTTTCTCCATCTCACTTTTTTATTTTACAAAAGAAACAACGGAACAATTTTAAAAGGTTTTTAAAGGAAGTTTGGTGTTGAGACCATGCAGTTGTACCACAGAACCCTGAGTACTCCACATAGAAGTTGACGCCACAACCGACTAACTTAAGGTTTAGACTATTAGAGAAAGGCGTGGTTTAATGATTAAATTATCCAAAATATCGTATATTTGTCAGGAATGTGCATACTTTCGCGAACATAGATACGAATTCATAAGCTAAATCAAGAATGAAGGATGCACATGTCTCATGCAAGTTCTTGTCAAAGCATATTCTAACCAATAGATGCACAAGATCATAACAAGAATAAAGAATGCCTCCAAAATGCATTCCAAATAAATGATGCCTGCACATAAGCAACATAAAATCTATGCGTCATCCCAAAGATAGTGCAAATAAGGGACAAATCCATCCCTCGGCTGCTTTAAAACTGAGGGAAAGGAACCAGTCTTACCAATAAAAGAGTTCCGGCCTTCAAAGTATATGGTCTGTCTGAAGTACTTTGAAGACTCAGTAGCTTCTCAGCATCCTTTAAAGCAAGCTGAATCGATAACAGACAGTACTATCTTTGAACTCCAAAACAATCCTGTTATTAAGAAGGAAACAAGAGAGCAAGATATACTTCTGCATGTATTGTAGGATCGAGCCCATTCAACGCCCTATGTTCAGAGTCCGACGGATTTCTGAGTTTTAAGAATTGGCTTATCCTGAGCAGAAAGAAACCCATTTTAGATTCACGAATTTGATGAAGTTGTCCAGAGGTCATCAATAAATTAGATATAAATGCCATGAGAATCAATATACGACATTGAGCAACCATGTTCAAGGAAGTAACATAACAAAACAAATAAGAACTATGGAAAAAAGGTAGGACACTAACCTTATATAAGCAGCACACCGGTTTCCAAGAATGACAAGATCATTGGGTTTGATATTGTTTGCCCTTGAGTAGTAATTGATCGACTGCCGAAGAGATTGAAACAATTAGTTGGTTAAAATAAAGAAAAGGACAGAAACTGCACACCATAACAATCTGTTTCTGTGCATTCTGAATACATGATCAAATCAATGGTTTAAGGGATACAGCCAATTAGATTTGGGTACTCTGGCCAAATATTAATAGAATTAGGTACCATCGGACGCATCATTTCAGCTGCTACCTCTCAAAACTAGTTGGACAAAGATCCAGCTTATATTCTCAGGTTAAGTTATGAGAAAGAAGCTGAAACTTGATATTTAATATTATTACCGACCAATAAAGTGTGGAAGGCATATAGCAAAGCAATGTATCAGAGTGAAGACTGAGATGAAGACAGTTTTTTTCCTTGCAAACAATGTCAAGAAAGCCCTTAACATCATGCACTCTAACTGAAACAAGAAAGAAATATTGTATGGAGCAATGCAAATATCACGTCAAGAAGTGCATTACAATCCAAGCCGAAAAAAGGTTATGATTGACGTGCAAGGAAGGATGTCTTTGTCCTCACAAGAAAACTGGCAATAATGAGGTTATCCTAGATAACTAAGACAACCTCCTAGGACCAAAAAAAAAAAAGGATAACTCAGACAACCTCCTTGGATATGAATCACTAAGATCAACCAGCAATTATCAGGTAAATTTTCTACACTGTCTGTGGTCCGTTTGCCAACACAATCTGATAATAACACAAGTTTCACGTGGAAAAAATAAGACTCTAAACCAAAATAACTATCAAACCAGGGCATAAGCAACAATAGATATGAGCACTGCTGTTAGCGGGAGGGAATATGCAAAACAAAGACAGAAACAACAAAGAAGAAGGCGAGCAACTCTCGCACCTGTTCAAATGATTCAAGACAATTCTGTCGAAATGCTTGGTTTCCATTTTGCACAAGATCAAAGACATGACTAAACCTGTCCCAAGGCAGCGACCCTTCCCCCTCATTCGCCTGCAAATCTGATTAAAATAAACTTCTTCGTAGATTGAAACAAAATTTCAAATGCTCAGTGCCATACACTTAGGAATGCCAACAAAAAAAAAGTACATTATCATTCTGTAGTGCTTAATGAGACCTGAAGAAATGAGGACTGCTTCAGAAACCAAATGACTATTTTGCTGTGTAGGTTCCAGCGAAGAACTAAAGAGGAGACAATTGTCAAATATTTTATAAAGCCCTTCTTTCCCGCTATTTGAATACCAACTAAGCCAGCTATAGTTGGAATCCAGTGCAATATTTATAGACACTCGTCATTAAAATAAATTGGTCAGATTAGTATTCCCGTCCAAATGGAGTACTAACAACTCAAGTTGGCCTGTAGCAATGAAGAAAAACAACACCGTAGTCTCAGTTTCCTCCCATCATTCTTCCTTGAAATCCTCAACACCCAGGAAATGATAAAGAGATATAACAAAAATAGAAGCACAACGCAAGAAAAACCAACTGATTCTCTTGTCTTTTGACTACATTATTCTCCGATACCAAACACATTTAACTGAACACAAACAAAAAGAGCCAAGTTTGGAGAATGATGAAGAGAAAAAACCTTTTATTTAAAAAAAAAACCATGGAAGAAAAATCAGATTGGTCATTTTCAAGTGCACGAGGGTCACAGAGAGAGACTCCTTGTTTTCTCAGATCAATAAGAGTTCAAAAGTTGAGGCATTCCCAATTTCAAATTCTCTATTGCTGTTTTGCCATCGAATTTTTAATGCAAACAAACTGTAGGAAGTTTTCAAGATGGAATATTCTAGACATGCAACAACACCAAATTCTTCTCTTTCTCTTTCTCCATTTTCACGGCAATCTGACGAAAAGGAACGGAATGGACCAACCCTTTACATATCCGGAAGAAAAAACAGGAAAACTCGCGACTGAACTCCAATTCACATCACACCTATGCAACATCTCACTCCAAAGGGATTCACAAAACAGACTAGAACTGGTAATGAAGAAGAACAGATCAAATTTAACTCAAACGAAACCATGTCTCTTCAAGGACAACGAAGATCAAATTTCCGTTGCCAAAAACCCACATTCTCCCCGCAACCAAACAGCTTCGAGGAAAAGGAAGGAAGGAAGGAAGCAACCGAAACTAACCCAGATGTAGTCTTCGACATCCTCGACCCCTTCGAGACCCAACAACCCAGAAGACGATTCTTCACCAGACATCCGAAACGACCCGCTTCTTCCCAACAAAAAAAATATATATATATCGCTCGAACCCAAGAACCGTCGACGACTCCTCCCTTGGGGCTCGAGGACGACGAAGGGAGGGAGGCAGGGGAGGCCTTATCTTGAAACTAAGGAAATAAATGCGGGCAGCGTCGATGGCATCGTCGTGTTCGTTCTTGCGTCCCTTCAATGCGTTCGCGGACCAGTATCGGATACGTGTTTCGCTACACGTCGCTCAAAAAGATCAAGCCCAATATGCGCAGCACACTTCCGCCTTGTTACTCTCTCTCTCTCTCTCTATATATATATCTCTATCTTTCTTCCCTTTTTTATCCATGGAAAAGCAGAGAAGGAGAAGAAGGGTTGGGGTTCGGTGGGGACTGACTGCGAAGCGAGGAGAGGATCGTGTGGCCTTCGAATGCGAAGATCTTGGAGGCTCTAGGACCTTTGCGCAAGATTGCTCTGCTTTAACAGAGGATTTCCTCCGGCGCGAGTGAAATATATACACGGGAAATGCCGTGGAAGTTGAACGATGGGAGAGTATATACTAGGGGTGAGCATAAATCCAGATTCTATCTTAGAACATGAAAACCTGACTAATGAGAATTTATAGATTTCAGGTTTCAAGTTATGCAGATAGGTTTTAGGTTCCAAAAATTGGAGAATCTGTTTCGACGTGTCAGTTCCAGGTTCTAGATTGGTGGAACTTGAACCTGTTTTCTCGTGATCCTACGGTATTTCATGGCATTAGATGATAAGTATATGATATGAAATTATTAATCCGAACTTTCATTTTATGACTTGTTAATATTTCATATTTTTTGCGTGTCTAAATATGAGTTGTGATTAATAGATCATAGCGGTAAGTGATAGTTATCAAAGGTGATGATTCAATGCAATTATTCAATTAATAATACAGGTGGAACATGAGTAGACTCTGGAACCGACCCTCGAATCTATGATAGGGTAGGTTCCAAGTTCCAAAACATAAAGAACCTATACGGAACATGGAACTGCTCACCCTTAGTATCAATTCACACAATAACTTTTCATTTTAGTTATATTTATTTGAACCATAATGCCAAGAAAACTAGTTTTTTGTATTCTCTTTGATTAATGTCGAGCTTGTTCAATATTGTCGAGTTCATTTTTGTTTTGTTTAACTAAAAATGCAATAAAAAAAAAATCTGTTAGATCATGGAACTTATTTTGGAACTTGTGACAAGGTAGGTTCCAAGTTCCAAGTTCCGACAGGTAGGTTCTAGGTTTTAAAAAATGAAGAACTTGTACTTAAGGGAGTAGGTTCTAGGTTCCATGTGAAACCTGTAAGGAACCTGGAACTGCTCATCCTTAACATATACAAAGGGACTATCCTCCTTTTCTCTTTTTCCTTTTTTATTTTCCCTTCAATTTTTTTCTTTTTGTTTTTTGTAATTTTTTGTGGTATTGGGATCTATGAAGCATCAACACTCCCCAAGGGCCTCTGTATTGTGTCGGACACCGGCACTCGTCTGACACTCTTTTTTTTTGTTAATTATTTAGAATTAATACTACGAAAAACCCAAAAACTGGTACACCTGTGATAAATTTTCCTTAAACTTTTTTTTAATCACAAAAAATCCCGAATTGGCATACCTGTGATAATTTTACCCTGAACTATTTTTTTTACCACCAAAAACCCCACACTGGTATACCTATGACAATTTTATCCCGAACTAATTTTTTGACCATTAAAAACCTTAAACTAGTACATTTGTGATAAATTTACCATCCATTAGTATCCGTTAAATTGGATTAATGTCACGAAAAAACACAATTTGGTAAACTTGTAACAAATAGAGGGGTAAAACCCCAAACCGGTATACCTGTCAACTATCACGTATCATTAAACTTAGCAATTTGACAGTAAAATTTAACGAAAACTAACGGATGGTAAATTTATCATATGTGCACCAATTTGGGGTTTTTGGTGATCAAAAAATTAGTTCGGGGTAAAATTGCCACAGGTGTACCGGTTTTGAGTTTTTTGCCGCCAAAAAAATAATTCGGGATAAATTTGTCATAGGTGTACCGGTTTACGAATTTTCATTGTATTAACCCTATTACTTATTTATTTGTAGATTTGAATCAAATTAATTTGATGGAAATAATCATAAAAAAGATAATTTATTATGTATATATAAAAATATACATTAAATATACAACGTGTCCTAACGTGTCGAATTTCTCTATTTTTTAACAAATAACGTGTCAGCGTGTCGTGTCGTGTCGTGTTGCGTGTCAATGCTACTTAGATTGGAATGTGAAGATGCGGCACATGCAAGCTTGTCTACTTTTTTTTTTTTTTTGAGGTCAAATGCGAGATTTTATTTTCGGCCTAATTCCAAAAGAAAAAAAAAGAACCAATTTTATTTTGAGCGACAATTCTGGCCTGAACTTTTCTTTTATCTTGTGAAAAATCACCAACTTTTACTCAAATCCCAAATTCGGCCTGAACAATTTGAAAATTTCACATTACGGGGGCCAGATTTAAGACTCGAGTAAAAGGTTAATGCTTTTTTTGAGATAAAAGAAAGTTCGGACTAGAATTATTACTCTAGGTAAAGTCCGTGCCCTTTTTTTTTTTTATGGAATTAGCCCTCTTTTTTGGGGAATTGTCACTCAAATCGCCTATCGAGAATTCCTTCTCGCCTTCATATTTTTACATTTTGTTGAGTGGGTCAAAGATTCAATAGTCGTCACGATGATTTCTTTCTCTACGTTTCAACCACCGCATCCATAAAAAAGAGAGAGAACTATCACCGAGACGACCTGTCTCCTCGGCGTGCCGTTACATTGGTCGGCCCTTTTTTTCTTGAGCATTTCTTACCCTCAAAAAAAGCCGAGACATATGGTAATTCTTCCCTAATTTTTGGGGGGGGGCCCAATCCAAATGCTAGATTTGGGCATGCAAGGAAACCCCTAAAAACATCCCATGCAAATCCAATTTCCATTGTACAACCATTAAATTAAAAGCTAAAGTGGGAGCCGGAGACGGATGATGATGGAGTGGGAAGTGAAACGACCTGTGGCCGTCCCGGAAGAAGTTTGTACATATAGGTTCCGTTCATTTAGCGGAAAATATTGTGTTTTTGAAAAATATTTTTTCGGAAATCATTTTCTTGAAAAATATTTTTTCGAAACATAATTTTCCGGTGTTCGGTAACTAATATGAAAAAGTTTTGGAAAATATTTTTTGCGGACGATGGCGGCGGCGACCGGCAACCGGCGGCCCGTGGCGGCGGAGGAGCAGCCATCGATGCGGCGGGCAACCGACGGCGGCGGTGGCGGTGGCGGTAACGGATGAGCGGCCACCGACGAGTGGCGGCCGGCGACCGGCGGCGGCGACCGGCGAGAGGCGGCCGGCGACTGGAGGGGAGAAGGAGGAGTTTGACGGAAAATGATTTTCGTTTTTCAGAAGCGAAAGTCATTTTCCATAGACTTAGGCTATTTTGTGAGAGGGGAAGGAAAATGTTTTCCCACGGAAAACGTTTTTTGCCTCCCGAACATCGGAAAACCAGAAAAATATTTTCTAGAAGAATATTTTTCGCCAAACGAACGGAGCCATAGTCGAGAACGGCATGCGATTGTGGCCGAGGGAGAGAGAGAGAGGCACTCGCCTCCCTACAAACACCACGTGACAGAACTGCCCCTCTGTCATTTGCTCAGTTTCCTATGCTTTTTATTATTATTATTATAATGGCATTTTATTGAAGAATGAGAACAATGTGACCAAATTCAAGTCAACAGGCTCAGTCAAAGGGGAGAAAGAGCGAAAAGGGTCAACGATTGGGTAAATTCGGAGTTCACAATGATGAATGTGCCTGTCCCTTGCACTTACTCAGATGGAACGTTGTACATCGAGATCTCATGCCTAGATCCGAATTTGATCCACAAAAAAAAAAAAAAATCAACGGGAAAAAGAGAATCGAACTTGCTAGGCGTAAGTCGGAGTTGGCAATCTTGACATCATGTGTCAAGGGCACGTAAAATCGGACATTCTATTTAATTTTCTACGGCATAAATAGTTCATGAAAAATCCTTTCATATGATGCGAAGTTTGAACACCCTCCAAACCAGCCAACTTAGCAGCCCATGGACCCCGCTACCCTCTGCATTCTAGGAGCCAAGCATGCGAAATCCATGAGCGACCCGACTTTTTCCCAAATACCCACCAACCCCGACCCTAAAGTTGAGCCTAGCGACGAGGCGGATCGATAGTTATCGCATCGAAGCTTCTGGAGCCTGTGCAAAGTCTTACATTTAACACGATAAATAAGTGAATACGGGCCGGTATGGCATCGTGGACCAGCGCACGGTTGTAGCGGCGAGAGGAGGGTGCAGTCCAGTATTGACAAATCAAAGTCCAAAATAGAGCCTTACCATAGAAGGCATCGTTGCCAATTGGAGGAAAAGAAGCAATGTGCGTTTGCAAGAGGGTCCACGCTCATTGGTTGGCATCCACAGCCTAACTTTAATCTTTTGCTCATTATCCAAAGTTTGACCATGGCTGAAAAAGTCAAACCATCATAATTTTTTTTTAAAAATAGGGAATGTTCCATTGTAATTTACCATGTTGTCCTCATGTGCCTTTGGGCCAGCGTACATGACATGATCTCATGTCCTCGCCCAATACGCACTTCTTGTGCCCGTCTCTTGTCGTTTCATTCGCATGAGGACAAGGGTAAAGAGTTAAATTGACTGGACTTCACTAGACCAATAAAAAAAGAAGAAGAAATTAGTGATTAAATTTTTTTAAAGAGAAATGGGTTGGGGCAAAGAGATTGTTGTTTTGAGGGAAAATTTCAATTAAGGACTCAAAGTGAATCTTTTTTCTCAAAAAAGAATCTCAAGTGGACAATGTCTCAATTAAGGACTCAAAATACCCAAACTAATCTAAAATAAGGATCCCAGCTCGCCGGTCGGCCAAATGTTCGCTGGCCGGCGAGCGTGAGACATTTCCAGCGCCAGAATAGAGGCAATTTTGTCTTTTTCTTTTTCGTTTTTCTTTCTTCCCTCTTGTGGCCATCGTCGGCAATGTCTGCCAGCCTCAGGTGAGGGCCGCTAGCATTAAGCGACGCCCACCCTCGCCGGTGTCGGGTGAGGATCGCCCTCGCCCTCGCCAAATCCGACGAGGGCCACCCTTGGCCTTGTCGGCATCGGGCAAGGGTCACCCTCGCCTGGACTGGCGAGAGCTGCCCTCACCCAATGCCGATGAGGCCGAGGGCGGCCCTCACGGCAACCCTCACTAGCCCAGGCAAGGCCAAGGGTGGCCCTCGTCGGATTTGAGTGGGTGAGAGCAGCCCTCGCCTAGGTTGGTGAGGTTTGCGGTAAGGGCTGCCCTCGGCCTCGCCAATGTCGAGCGAGGGCGTTCCTTGCTTGATCTGGAGAGGGCGGCTCTTGCCTGTCTAGGCGAGGGCGACCCTTGCCCAACTTCGACGACTCTCGCCCAACTCCGACGAGGGTGGCCGTCACTTGACGCTGATGAAGACGGCCCTTACCTAACGCCGACAGACGTCACCGGTGATGGCCACAAGAAGGAAGAGAGAAAAAGAAAAAAAGGAAAAAGAAGGAAAAAAAGAGACAAAGACAAAATTGTCCCTATTTCGGCACCGGAAATGTCTCACGCTGGCTGACTGGCGAGCTGGAGTTCTTATTTAAGACTGGTTTGGACACTTTGGATCCTTAACTGAGACATTATCTACTTGGGGTCTTTTTTTGAGAAAAGAGACCCACTTTGGGTCTTTAATTGAAATTTTCCCTTGTTTTGAGGGCTTTACCTTGTTGCGTTGACTTTTTATTAAGTTACTAGAGATTTTAATTTGACCAGGAAGTGTATCTAGCTTTGTGATAAGTGGCTGGAGACAATTCCATTGATCGATACCACAAAGAAACTATATGACCAAAAGAAAATGGACAAAGAGATTATTCTTTCGCAACCTGAAGTGAATGATTCATCAAATTATATCTGAAAATCACCAATCTCGATGGAATCAGAACCGGCACGAGCTTTTTTGCCCAGCATGTTGTTGATAATAGGGGTATGCATTGGTCCTAGTCAAACACGGGAACCGGACTAGTCTGGATGGAAGCAGGTGGTTCTAGGTGATTCTCAGGGTGGCCGGTCCAATTCCCGGTTCCAAGACCGGTCAAGATTTCTTAAATGTTTTAATTTTTCATTCTGAAGCAAACTTTAATTAGCAACAAAAAGAATTCTTATGATATTGAGAGAGTCCCACTAGTAGGGAATAGAAAAATCCAAAATATAAAAAGAACTCAACTGTTTGGCTCCAAGACCAAGTGGCCGGTTCCACAAATTGGGAATCGACCCTACCCTGTCCAATTCTAGGTTCCAGGATGGGAACCAATCACTCCTAGCCAAAAAATGACCCCCCCTTTCTAAGATGTAAATTGTGTGTTATTCTTAACCGACATATCGAGAGGAGACTGAAGTCCCTTAACCGGGGACATATAACTCAAATGGGCCTTCCTAATTAACGCGGGAAATCCGGTAAGTTTGACTTTCGGGATTCCGTCTGCAAGTTTAACCCTTAATTAAATCACAATTAAGGACTTTGGAACAGCTAAGCTTGGATTAACCTTAATCATTGGCCTTTCGCTGGTGTGGTCCTCCCACCTATTTCCACTGTTGGCGGCCACGGCCACAAGCTTATAACAATGTAAGGTCGCAATTGCCGAAAAGAGAATCTCCTCAATTCAAGCAAATTTTTTATAACCCCCCAAAGAAAAATTAAAGTAAATTTGCTCAGGACAAAAGTAAATAAATAAAAAAGAAGAAAAATAGCCGCCGCATAATTTGGGTTTTAAACCATATCGGGTGGCCTTTTCCAATCCTAAACGACACATAAACTTCATCTGTTTTGTCTGTTCCGTTGTCCCAGAGTTCAGAAGCAAAATGGAGCTTGTTGGAATTACCCTTTTGAATACGGCTAATTCGTCACGGATAAAATTTATTTTTTTTCTAAAAAAAATGGTCATTTAGGAAGAATTTCCAATTTTCCGTGCACTATTTTTCTCTTAACAGATCTAACCTCTTTATTGAGTATGTTCAAAAAATGCTCAAAGACCCTCGAAAATTTCAATAATGCCCAGTTTAGCTCAGGAGTTTGCCTCTCTTCATATTTGAAACTTTGATCTGGGCACAGGCGCTGCATGGCCGAGCCGGCTGTTAGGGATCTGAAGTCCCGAGTCTTGCCTCTGTGGACTTTGGCTTGGCCTCCATGGATCGAGGCCTAGGTGCTTGGGATCTGGGCCAGGTTTTGATGTACCCGAGACACAAGCATCGGGGTCTCGAGCCCAATCTCTATGGACGTAAGCCTTGCCTCAATGGACCCAAGCCCGGGCGCTAAGGATTTGGGCATGACTGCTACAATCTCGGGCCCAGCCTCTTTGAACCTAGGCTAGGGTGCTGGGGAGTCGGACAGGGATACCGGGGTCATAGGCCTGGCCTCTATGGACTCGAGCCCAGGCATCGAGGTTTCGGGTTGGACCTTTTTGGACTCGGGCTTAATTTTGATTGACCCCAATGGACCTAGCCCTGGCCTTTAGACCCAGGTCCATTACCAAGGATCTGGGAACGAGCGTTGGGGATTCCTATGCCCAAATGTAGAGTTTCTAATCCAATCATCGAAATTTAGTCTTATTTTAATGATTTTTGCTATTTAAAGAGGAAATCATTTTTTGAATTTAAATATAAAATTTTCGTCGATTACAAAAACATTTTTCGTCAACTCAATTTCATAAACAATCCAAATGCCGGAAAACGAGAAAAATGTTTTCCCGAAATATGTTTTCCACGAACAAACGGAGCCAATTATCCAAACTATCATCGACTAATCCCAATCATCAGTCATAGGATTAAAGAACGCCTTGATTAGAATCTGTCATTTGCGCGCCGAGCGCACGATCCAAGCGCGCACCAAGACAGTCGCAAAAGGAATCGAAGTAAAATCCCAGAAGAGATCGCGCGCCTGTCTCGTGCGTGTCGTTGCTCTTTCATCCACACACGATGGAATTTATGCTGCGTTCTTCTTTGTGGTTTACAGGGTCTCGTGAGGTCAATAGAAAAGTCAACGGAAAAGGTGTTAGATTTGGCTCCATGTTTAGATGGAGCAGACGTTGGGCAAATGGGAATTTTGCTACAGTGATCGGAGTGGAAGCGACGGCATCAGATGGAAAACAGACAGCCGTCGTTTCGACGTCGGAGGTGGCCGTTTGTGCCCTGTATAGTTCGGCGTCTGCAGTCCGCGATGAGACGAACCACCATGCAGTTTAGAAAAAAAAGAAGACAGCAGAGCTTTTGTAATAACTCCGATGAGGCCCGAAAGAATCCACGCCAAACACAATCCCGTCTCGCGCAATCTTTATAACAATGCAATGACGAATGGATCACTCTAATGTTTTGACAAGAGGTTCTGAGTTCGAAGCTTAAACAGAGCTCGTGAGTGAATGCCAAGACTTCCACAAAGCCCGAAGGTCATATCCAGATTGCATCTTGGCGCTTCGGTTGATGAGCCGGCCAACTAAAGTCGCATCTTCTCGAGACGGTAAATGTCACCGAAATGTTGCATTTCTTATAAAACTCACTCGTGAAAGTCTCGAGATATTTTCATCCCATTCAATTATGGAGATCTTTACATTATCATTAAAGTGTAGGTTTATTTGGAAACATTTTTTTGACACGCCTGATGAGATCATTGTAGTTCGATTTGAGAAAATGCAATGGCAAGGACTAGGAATCGACCTGACCTTGACAACACCGCTGGCAACAATCAATCACTACAACATGGCAGCAATAGGGTTGTTTGTTCCGAATCGTCAGCCACTTAAGCAGCGCAGGAACCAAAACCAATGCGGGAATGTCGATATTCCACGGCAACTCACCGAGGAGCAGAGGAGAGAGATGGAGCCAAATCCAGTTATGGTAGCCACTATGAAGAGGTCGTTTGAGGAACAACAAAATGACGCGGCCAACCACATCGTGATGCACATTCCCGATGGGATTGAGCCTGTGGTTGTCAGTACCGTTAACGACGTCAATTCTAGGCCCGGATCACCCAGCCAACCATTTCCGGCGCAAGGAAATATGGCGGGTCTAGGGCACATTCTGTAATGATCCGGTCCGACAAGAGCGGGGAGTGATCGCCAGGATCCGAAGACCTAGACAAGGAGCGGCTTCTGGCAGGCTTCTAGGATGGCAAGGAGGGGCATGTCTCCTGTCCCACATCGCCTAGGGAGGGAGCATTAGGCTTGCTTGTAAAGGCTTGGGAAACCTTAACTTGAAAGAAGCATTTTCTGGGGGTAGTATGGGCTGCTCTCGGAAGAATAAAACCGTGAGAATTTAGTATCAAAAGCGAACAATATTTTACCAGTGGGACCCAGGTCGTTACACATTCCTTTGCCTTCCGCTCACTTTCATAATGCTTCTAATCCTTCCGCTCACTTTCATAATGCTTCTAATTTAGGCCAAGTAATTCCGCCACCAGCAAGAATTTTACCAAGGCCCGAAACTTTTAGCCAAGCGAAATCAATACAAGCGTGGTTGGACCTGTAAATGGAAATAATTAATGACGCCTGCACTAACCACGACAAGATTCTCTTTTCTAGACAATTGCCGAAAAGGGAATCTACTCAATTCAAGTAAATTAGCCGCCGCAAGATTTGGGTTTTAACCCATTTCGCGTGGCCCTTTCGAATCCTCTGCCGCACAAGGACTTCATCGATTGTTCTGTCCCCTTTGTCCCAGAGCTCAGATGCATGCAAATGGAGCTTTGTCGTAGTACCCTTTTTGAAGACGGCCAATTCCTCGTAAATTTCTTTAATTACTTTTTTTTCAAAGAAAAAATATCTGTAACTAAATTTGTTCAGAAGGAATTTACAATTTTCAACGCACTGCTTTTCTCTTGATAAAAATACCCTTTTATAGATGAACTCCCGATGTTTGTCATGGATACGATCCGTATATATATGGGGATGGGTCGACTTAGTTTCGAATTTGTTTGCCAAACTATATGATCTACTAATTAAAAACCAGCAAACTCTTGTAATAAACTTCATAGGGCGAAACGGATCTGTGCAAACACAGGCCAGTCTCGCACAATCCTTGTAACAATGACAACCATGACAATGTATGATGGATCATTCGGATGTTTGACAGAAGGTTATGAGTTCAAAGCCCAGGTCGAGCTCGTGTATGAATGTCTGGACCTCCACGAACCCCGAAGGTCTCATCTAGATAGCATCTTGGCGGCACTACGGTCGATGAGCTGGTCATCCAAAGCCTCATCGCATTCCCTATAGAACTCAATGGAAGTCTCGTCATATTTCCATACCTCATTTTAGTATGGAGAATTTCGCTTCGTTATTAAAGCCTAGGTTCATTTGGAATGTAGTTCATAAAATCTGTTAAGCACGCCCATCTTTTCTTGTTCTTCGCACAAGTGGTCCACTAATACCCCTCTTAAAAGGACAGAACAAGATATTTGGTGCTAATTTGTCTCATAAAGTTAAAAGTGTCCTATTAATTTATAAGAGAGAAGGAAAATGACAGATCGGAGATTATACTAAAATGTAATGGGGGCCATTCTTAGCCCTTTTTAAACTTATTTGGTGATGTTGATTGGCTTTGGATTGTTTGGCAATGAAGCCTTCGTAGCATACTATAATGAACTTGCCGGACGCAACGATATTCCTCTTGGTGTGCGGATCGGCCCTCCTCCAGTCCACCAAGCAAGAAGATTCCTCAAAAACTACCACCAAAAGAGCTGTAGTAAACAGGCAAGATCATTGGCAAGCGCGCAGGTTCTTTACCCAGATGCACAATTCAACTGATCATATTCGAAAATCGCCCGTCTCGATGGAATTAGAACTGGCACGAGCTTTTCTGCCCAAGATGTTGTTGATATTAGGGGTGTGCATTGGTCCTGGTCGAACCCGGGAACCGGACTAAACCGAATAGAAGCGGGCGGTTCTGGGTGATTCTCAGGGGGATTGGTCAGATTTCCAGTTTCAAGACTAGTCAAGATTTTTTAATTTTTAATTTTTTATTCCGAAGCAAACCTTAAATAGTAAATAAATTTTTTTTCTTTCAATATTGAGAGAATCCCACTAGTAGGGAATAGAAGAAACAAAAATAAAAACAAGAAATCACCGGTCTAGTTCCAAGACCGGATAGGCCGGTTCCACAAATTGGGAACCGACCTTGCTCGGTCCGATTCCAGGTCACAGGGTGAGAATCGATCACTTTTAGCCCAAAGACGACTCTTGCCTTTCTAAGACGTAAATTTGTGCGTTATTCGTAACCGACATATCGAGAGGAGACTGAAGTCCCTTATCCGAGGACATATAATTCAAGCGGGCTTTCCTAATTAATGCATGAAATCCGGTAAGTTTGACTTTCGGGATTCCGTTCGCAAGTTTAATCTCTACTTAAATCGCGATCAAGGACTTTGGAACAGCTAAGCTTGGATTAACCTCAATCAATGGCCTTTTGCTAGTGGTCCTCCCTATTTCCATTGTTGGCGGCCACGGCCACAAGCTTATAACAATGTAAGGTCACAATTGCCGAAAAGAGAATCTCCTCAATTCAAGTAAAATTTTTATAACAAAAAAAAATTCAAGTAAATTTGCTCAGGACAAAAGTAAATAAATAAAAAGGAAGAAAAATAGCCGCCGCACAATGAGGGTTTTAAACCATATCGGGTGGCCTTTTCGAATCCTAAACGACACAAAACTTCGTCTGATTTGTCTGGGTCGTTGTCCTAGAGTTCAGAAGCAAATGGAGCGTGTTGCAAGTACCTTTTTGAATACGGCTAATTCCTCATAGGTAAATTTTTTTTTTTTTTTAAATTGTTCATTTACGAAGAATTTCCAATTTTCGTTGTACTAATTTTCTCTTAATTATCGGTTAGAAAATCTTGATTGTCCTAAATAGACCCAGGCTCGGGCGTAAGGGACCCAATCCCCGAGCACCGAGTCATGGGCCTCGGCTACAATGAACTCGGGTTTCAAGCACGGGGGATCTCGGCATGAGTACCGAGGTCTAGAGCCCGAACACTGAGGACCTAGCTATGGGCACTAAGGTTCTAGGCTTGGCTTCAATGTACTTGGATTTGGGCAAACGCACCGCGCCCCCAAGCCAGTTACTGGGGATCTGCAGTTTGGAGTCTTGTCTTTGTAGACTTGGGCTTGGCCTCCATGGACTGAGGCCTAGGTCGCCTTTGCACTTGGGACCTAGGTCATGTTTCGATGTACCTGATGCACAGGCACCGGGGTCTTGGGCCAGCCGTTATGGGCTTAAGCCCTGCCTTAATAGACCCAGGCCTGGGAGTTAAGGATTTGGGCACGAGCACTACAATCTTAGGCCTGGCCTCTTTGAACCTAGGTCAGGGCGCTGGGAGCCGGACAGGGGTACTGGGGTCCTAGGCTTGGCCTCTATGGACTCGGGCCTAGGCGCTGATGTCTCGAGTCTAATCTCTACAGACTCGGGCCTAGGCACCGGGGTTTCGTGACTGACCTTTTTGGACCCGGGCTTAGCCTTGATTGACCCCAATGGACCCAGCCTCGGCTTTTAGACCTGGGTCCACTGTCAAGGACCTGGGAACGAGCACCGGGGTTTCTATGCCTAATAATCCGAGCACCGATGTCTAGTTATACTTTAATGATTTACGCTATTTTAAAGAGGAAATCATTTTCTTGAATTTAAGCATACATTTTTCGTCGATTAGGAAAATATCTTTCGTTGACTAAATTTCTTAATCGATCCAAATGCCAACAAATGAAGAAGACGTTTTTTCGAAAGATGTTTTCCACGAACAAACGGAGCCAATTATCCGAGCTATCATCAGACTAATCCCAATCATCAGTCATTTGCGCGACGAGCGCACGATCCAAGCGCGCACCAAGACAGTCGCAAAAGGAATCGTAGTAAAATCCCAGAAGAGATCGCGCGCCTGTCTCGTGCGTGTCGTTGCTCTTTCATCCGCACACGATGGAATTTATGCTGCGTTCTTCTTTGGGGTTTACAGGGTCTCGTGAGGTCAATAGAAAAGTCAACGGAAAATGTGTTGATTTGGCTCCATGTTTTGATGGAGCAGACGTTGGGCAAATGGGAATTTTGCTACAGTGATCGGAGTGGAAGCGACAGCATCGGATGGAAAACAGACAGCCGTCGTTTCGACGTCG
Source organism: Syzygium aromaticum (assembly GCA_024500025.1). NCBI lineage: Eukaryota > Viridiplantae > Streptophyta > Magnoliopsida > Myrtales > Myrtaceae > Syzygium > Syzygium aromaticum. The sequence goes on along the minus strand of CM044886.1, from coordinate 3,050,305 downwards.
GAGGCGGCCATTTGTGCTCTGTATAGTTCGGCGTCTGTAGTCCGCGATGAGTCGAACCACCATGCAGTTTAGAAAAAAAAGAAGACAGCAGAGCTCTTGTAATAACTCCGATGAGGCCCGAAAGAATCCACGCCAAACACAGTCCCGTCTCGCGCAATCCTTATAATAATGCAATGACGAATGGATCACTCTAATGTTTTGACAAGAGATTCTGAGTTCGAAGCTTAAACAGAGCTCGTGAATGAATGCCGAGACTTCCACAAAGCCCGAAGGTCATATCCAGATTGCATCTTGGCGCTTCGGTTGATGAGCCGGCCAACTAAAGTCGCATCTTCTCGAGACGGAAAATGTTACCGAGATGCTACATTTCCTATAAAACTCACTCATGGAAGTCTTATGATATTTTCATGCCTCATTTAATGATGGAGAATATTACATCGTCATTAAAGTTTAGATTTATTTGAAAATATCTTTTTGGCACCTCTAGTGATACCATTATAGTTCGATTTGAGAAAATGCAATGGCAAGAACTAGGAATTGACCAGACCTTGACAATACCACTGGCAACGACCAGTCACTGTAACATGACAACAATATGGTTGTGTGTTTCGAATCGCTAGCCACTTAAGCAAGCAGCTAAAGAGCAAAACCGAGGTGGGAGAGTCGATATTCCACGGCAACTCACCGAGGAGCAGAGGAGAGAGATGGAGCCAAATCCAGTTATGGTAGCCACTATGAAGAGGTCGTTTGAGGAACAGCAAAATGACATGGCCAGCCACATCGTGATGCACATTCCCGGTGCGATTGAGCCTGTGGTTGCCAATACCGTTAACAACGTCAATTCTAGGCCCGGATCGTCTAACCAACCATTTCCGGCGCAAGGAAATATGGCGGGTCTGGAGTAACGTTCCTTCACCTTCCGCTCGCTTTCATAATGCTTCTAATTTAGGCCAAGTAATCCCGTCACCGGCGAGAATTTTACATAGGCCCAAAAACTTCCGACCATGTCAAATCAATACAAACGTGATTGGACCTGTAAATGGTAATAACCAAGTTAATCCCTCTCGCGCTAACCATGACAAGATTTTTTATTCTCTGGACAATTGCCGAAAAGGGAATCTACTCGATTCAAGTAAATTAGCCGCCGCAAGATTTGGGTTTCAGCCCATTTCGTGTGGCCTTTTCGAATCCTCTGCAGCACAAGACTTCAATCGATTGTTCTGTCCCTTTGTCCTAGACCTCAGATGCATGCAAATGGAGGTTTGTCGTAGCACCCTTTCGAGTACGGCTAATTCCTCATAAATTTCTTTAATTACTTTTTTTCTAAAAAAAAAAATTGGTAACTAAATTTGTTTAGGAAGAATTTACAATTTTCGACCCACTGCTTTTCTCTTAAAAAAAATGCACTTTTATAAATGAACTCCCGATGTTCGTCGAGGATACGATTCGTATGTATATGAGGATGGGTCGACTCGGTTTCAAATTTATTAACCAAACTATATGATCTACTTATTAAAAACATAGCAAACACTTGTAATAAACTTCGTAAGGCGAAACGGATTTGTGCAAACACAGGCCCGTCTCGTGCGTTCCTTATAGCAATGACAACCACCACAATGTCAAGTGGATCATTCGAATGTTTGACAAGAGGTTATGAGTTCAAAGCCTAGGTTGAGCTCGTGTATGGATGTCGAGACCTCCTTGAAGCCCGAAGGTCTCGTCTAGATAGCATCTTGGCGGCACTACGGTTGATGAGCTGGTCATCCAAAGCCGCATCGCATTCCCTATGGAACTCAGTGGAAGTCTCGTGCTATTTCCATACCTCATTTTAGTACGGAGAATTTCGCTTCGTTATTTGAGCGTAGGTTCATTTGGAATGTAGTTCATAAAATCCATTAAGTACACCCATCTTCTATTGTTCTTCGCACGAGTAATTCTCTAATGCCCCTCTTAAAAGGACAGAAGAAGATATATGGTGCTAATTTGTCTCATAAAGTTGAAGTGTCCTATTAATTTATAAGAGAGAAGGAAAATGACAGATCGGAGATTATACTAAAATGTAATGGGGGCCATTCTTAGCCCTTTTTAAACTTTTTTGGCGATGCTGATTAGCCTGGTAATGAAGTCTTCGTAGCATACTATAATGAACTTGCCAGACGCAACGATATCCAGTCCATCAAGCAATGCGTTTTAAGCGAAGGCATCAACATTATAACTTATTTTCATAACAAATATTATTTTTTTTCCTTAAAGTGCACACGGGCAGATTTGCAGGGTGGGGCAGGGCTAGGCATTTTGCAGGAAACCCGAGTCGGGGAGGTGTCCCACTGGGCACGGATTTCGCACATCCCATGCCCATCGGCCTCACTGTACCTAGCACCATTAAAGCAAATATACCTGCCGTTACCAAGCTGGTGACTGTTCAGACATTACATCTTGTAGACATCTCTATATAACCAGGGAAGAAAATAACAAAAAGACCTCCGAGGGTATCTCCCAAACACCATTTGCATTGGCAGAGACAGAACATCTCTTAGCCCTTATGTGCAGTTTCTTGTTGTCATCACATTATGTCTTTCACTATAGATATATCAGTTTCTACCATTCTCAATGTCAAGACCACTGCTGCACAAGCCAAAGGTCAGTATTTAGGAGCATGCCGAATATGCAACGCTTGTAAGTTGGGCAGGAGACTCAGATTTTCCGGCTCCTCATTTTGGCAGTTTAGCACTGCCGTAATAGCATGTGGAGCAACATCTAAAACTGGATCACGGGATTCTCACATACCAAGGTCCAGACTAATACCCCAACCCAACCAATGATTTTACCTAAAGAGTAACAGAGAAAAGGTGCTGCAGAGTTGCTGAAAGATGCACACGCTTTTAACTAATTCATGTCAAGATAGAGAGTTCCCAGTGAGTTTAAAGTCATTTGTTGCATATCGTGGAGAATTGCATATAGTGGTGATTGACATGGACAAGTTCATTGATCAACCAGTGGAGATAAGGGCATGACCAGATAATTACAATCTAGTCACTCAATTGACAGTATGCTTACAAGAACTGATTGAGATGTATTGTCAATACCGATTAAGCATTTTTTTCAAACGCGCAGCTCATTTTACAAAGAAAAATGTGGAGCAGAATACCAAGGGTAGGAATTGAGTTTTGCATCATCAATCATCTAGCTGCATACAGAGAGCCAAACTGCGCAAAGATATTATGTTGTCAACTTCGTTTGACTAAGCATATGGGAAAACAAAAAAAGAATCATGACTCTCACGAGATGACAAGTACGAAGCAAACTGACAGTTACATGATACCTACATCTACAAGCTGATATAAAACCCCAAGGAACAAAACAAACCAGTAACATCTGTGCCAACAATAACCGCAGCTCACAATTCAGAGCATGTAGGCTTCATCAACTATCTACTTGGTGGAATTGAAGGCAAAGTCAGGAGGTTTGAGTCAACAAAACACTAGAACCATACAACTGTAATTAGAAATGGATCCTTAACCTCCCAGACTGGAGAAATGGACAAATTTGACGTCTTTGAAAGAACATATAAAATTAACAGCAATTATACGGTATAATCACTATACTTCAGAGATGCCCAAACAAGTTCAACAGAAGAGTTACTCTTTTAATGAAAAAATGTCTATTCTTGCAATCTCGGTAACATTACCGAAACAACAGAACAAATCAAGTGAACTTCACCGATGATTTGCATTACCTGCATAGCTAAACACATTCAAACCTTTTCTCACTGGCTTCTATGATCGGCTATTTCCATGTACTGGTCGGCGAACATCAAACTGGTCTACAAACTCCAAGGGAGTGACAGTTTCATTTCGTATCCTCCTGATCTTGGGACTCAACAAGCCCCGATGACTGAACCCATACAACTTGAGCACTTGATTGTCTGCAAAATTGAATGCCCTCTCCATGCTTCTTAGGCACCGCTCAACTGGGTAATCCCCGTAACTCCCACAAGGCTTGCAACCCACAAAGTGAGTCACAAATGGCCACCTCTCGTCTCCCAAACCAGGATGATACTTTTCAATCATCTCTTCATACCGATCCACCAATCCTGCCCAATAACCGTGCAAATAATAAGAATTTTCAACAAACACCTTATCCATCCACTGATCCTTCTGAGAAATCAGCAAGTATATCAAAGCAGACTGATCATCCGCCTCGAAAGCTGGCCTTCCTTTCAGGTTAGCAGTCAAAATCTTCCCAGCCTCGTCACGGATTGGCCCCTTTGGGCCCATCGGTGCCCAAGCATCAAGCAAATCCAATGACCACTGACAATTCCTAAAGAGAAAGCTTCCAGTATTCAAAGCAATCCACGACTTCTGATTGAACAACAAATCAGGGTACCCGTGAATAACCAAATTGTAGTTAGCATACTTAGAAAGCGGGATCTCAAACACCATATCGGTGAACAAAGCATCACTGTCCATCCACCAAATCCACTCCACCTCAGGGTGTGACAACATCAACCTCCTAATCATGGGCAATTTCGCCCAATACCCAGCAAGCTCTTTATCCAAATGAGCCATATTATACACAATCTCAATCCCATGAATCCTACAATAGTCAATCTTGTTCTTAACAGCCTTCAACAAATAATGATCCCCAATTGCGTTATCACAAGGGTTCGGCTGGGACCCAGTTAGGAGCAAAATCTTAGGCTTACCATTGACATAGTTGGGGAACTCAGGATTGCCCTCGAGCCAATTCTTGCGGTCACCGTCCCAAGTCGAGATCTTGGGCCCCAGGGTGTAGGTGACGTTGGGATTGATATCCGCCTCGGGCGGCTCGTTCGGGTCGATGGGGTCGGAATCGGACCGGATCTCGGCGAGGATCCGTTTCGTCTCCTCGATCAGGTTCTGGTTGACGGCGTCGGCGTCGGAGCTCCCGAGGTTGCCCACGCCGATGGTGCCGCGGAGGACGAGGATCGTGACGAAGCCGCACAGGATCGTGATCTTGATGTTGTTGAACGTCTTCTGGATCTGCCGGCCCCGGGGGAGGAGGCGAGATGGGTGCCGGCCGTTCGTGGCGGTGGTCGGCAGGGAGGAGGAAGTCCGCTTCTGGGTCGCGAAGCCGTCCTGACCCATGATGGCGCCCGTTTCTTGATTCGCCAAGAATTCACAGAATTGGGCTTCTGAAGGTCATGGGAGTGTTCGCTCGCATCTGGGAATTTCCCCCTTTCGCCAAGATAAGAGGGATTCTCGGGAAGATCTCTCAATGTCTGCTTCGCTCGAAGTTGAAGATTGGGGAGAGAAGCGACGGTGGGTGCATAAACCCTAGACGTGGGAAGGAGTAGTGGAGCTCATGTCATGTAGATCGACGTGAAGGAGGAGAAGATGACGAAGAAGAACAAGAAGAGAGAGAGAGAGAGAGAGAGAGAGAGAGGCAGGTGAGTGGAAGCTGGACAGCAACATGGGTCCGACACCGACTGTCTAAAATCTTTTTTTACATTTCTTAGACATCCTATTACTTTTAAAACAAAAGCAACGATATTCCTTCATTTCTTTGTCCTGTTTCGGACCTCCCCCACGTCAATTGAATCAGGACACGATCTCCGTAATCTTATTATTCGTACGATTTCGAGTGTACGTATGAAGAAAAGAATCTGGTGTTGTAATCTTCGATTCCACGACGAACGGCGTAGTGCATAAGATTTGTGAACTCCACAGCGAAAATGTGTATCCGGGCACGGCAAAGTCGTGCGGGCCGTGCTCAGAAATACATTTCAAACGAGATTTGCTTTTTGACCCATCATGATCAGGACACAAGATGGGTCGATGCTGAAATGTACAAATCGATGATGGATTTATGATATATTTGGGTCTTATAGCTGTCTGCAAAATAAGAAAGAGTTGGGTCGTTTTCAAGAATCTCACATCAGTCGTCGGTCAGATTCAACCTGATTGGAAATCCATGGAATTGCGGCATTTGCCAACTCCAAGATGGGCCCCCCCTTGAGCCTCCGGACAGTTAGCGCATGGCTGTCCGTTTTGTATTTTTAAACCTTACTCAAACCGAATAATCAAATAAACACAAGCCTGAATTCACACTCTTCCTACTCGCTTTCCTTGCCGGTGGAAAAAAAAAATAGAGACAATTCATCCACAGTCAAAGAGGAATGCATTCCATTCTTTAATTTCTTGGAAAGTCTCAATTTTTGCATCCTCAATTTGCCGCTACATGAGGGGGAAAACGCCAGGTGCTGCTCGAAAACTGCCCGTGGGACAGAAAACGATAGTTAAACGGCAAGTAGGACTCGCTAACATGTGCACTGCAGGTGCACTTGCCTCATTTCATGGGCCCTTTGGCCTTCAGGTCTTATCTGTGAGCCGAGCCACCCCATGTTTTTGTCCTTGAACAACACAGCGTTTTGCGGGCCTGCAGTGAAGTTGAATGGTCATAGCATCTGCACTCAAAGGAGATGAAACGAGCAATGAAAGGCCTGAGCTGCCTGTTTGTTTGCTTCGTCCAGGAGGGACAGCACATGCAAGGGAGATCCTACAGTTCAGGCGGGACATGACCAATTAGGCACGTTAGAATGTTCTATTAAAACTCAAACTCTTTCTTGTTGAGATCACCAGGTGAATCGGACTCGAGTTGATAATTCATTCCGGGTTTCCTGGGGAAACATTAAAAATCGAGTCTCGCCCGGATGATGCATGAATTGTCATTCATAAGGATAAGGAATATTTGCTGTTCCCACAACTGCTTTGCAAATCGATTCTGCAAGGCCGGGAGACCTGCAGGTAGATGTTCAAACGTCAGATTAATTCATGTACGACAAGGAAGATGAAACAGTCAGCCATACAATGAAGTGAAAGTCTGGCTATCGGTTATGCAAGCTACAAAATCAACATTCGTAAACCGGAATTGCACCTTAATACTTTGTAGGACTTAAATGAACATTTTCTATCGGTTATGCAAGCTACGTTATTGAGAGGATGATGAACTGACACTATGCTGAATAAGTTCTATTTCATGCCCTTCATGTAGCCTTTCTTTTTCTGCTTCTTCTTCCTTTTCTTTCCTCTGGCCCTACTATTGTGCGATGGGGGCTCTTCAATCATGCATAACAAAGGCTTAACATCCTCCACCTTCCTCACTGGCTTAAAAACTTCAGTGATCTGAGGGTTCAACACGTCCTCGGAGCAGCTTAAAGTGATGCCCTTACTTGCCACTTCATCCCAAAGCTCTCTGGCCTTACAAAATTCGCCTCCTCGACAAAGCTTTGGTATGAGAACATCATATACTGGCCCATATCCGCCCAATGAACTGCTTTTCATTCGCTCGAACAATTCGAGAGCATGATTCACTCTCTCGACCCCACAAAGAATGCCAATAAGATCATAATAAAACTTATGCTCTGGCACCAACCCTTGCTCAATCATTTCATCCACTATCTTGTTACCCTTGCCGAATCTTCTGCTCAGATATAGTACTCTTGCAACAAGATAATAACTCACCCAATCTGGCGAACACCCTGCCTTCTTCATGTGGTCAAGAATTTGACACGACTCCTTGACTCTCCTAGCCCTACCCAAACATGAAAGCAAAATATTGTAACTAATTGAATTAGGAGCGATTGTATAGGTTCTCATTTCAATCATCACATTCAAAGCTTCTGGAACAAGACCTGAAGGATTCCACTTAAGGTTTCGCACACACAAGCATCTGAGGAAGGCATTAAAGCAAAACAAATCTGGCGTAAACCCAGCAGATTTCATCTCCTTGATAATTCTCCTTGCTTGCTTCACATCCTCCTTCATAGACCACCCGTACAGAAGACACCTGTAGATACACGGCTCGATGCCTTTTAATTTACTCTTGTGATGGTGAACTACCCCCTCAGCCATCTTGGCATGTCCTTTGGAACAAAGGGCATTGACGATAGCCATCACGGTTGCACTGTCCTGGGGACACTTGAATTTCTCCAGGTTCTTGAAGAGGCCCAATGCCTCACCTTCTCTCCCCAAGTTGACCAATTTTTCCGCTACCACGCTATAAGTCTGTTTATCCATCACCCGGCCTTCTTTCCCGAGATCCGAAATCAGTATATCCATTGCCGTGTGATCCTTCTTCTCCGCAAACATCTCAATTGCATAGTTAAAATCCTTATCCTCAAGACCAGAGCCCAGATTCTTCCTAGCCCAAGAGAAGAATCTCAATAACCTCCTGGTGGGTGCTTCATCCTTGCAACGACCGATCACTCGGGTCACGAGGGACGACGTTAAACGACCTCCGAACCGATCAAGACTCAATTCCAGGTCATCTAAGCTACCGATCGGGGTCGAAACCGCGCCGCACAGATCCTGCAGCTCGGGCAGCGTCAGCGGGGCCAACCGCGTGGAGCACAAGCGCCCATGGCGTGGTCCGCAATGTCGGGCAGTGCGGAATTGGCCGAGGGAGTCTTTCCATCTTGACGGGGTTCCTCTCGAGAATATCATCGAACAAGTGGTGCGCGTTTGGCGGGTACTCAAGTTTCACCCCCGAACGATCCACGCTTCGATAATTATCTCCATTGCGGGTTTTAATCATACAAGGACAGAGTCTCCCTCCCGATGACGACACAATCTGAAAGAGCGAGATGCCAAAAAACATAGAGAGAGGGAGAGAGAGAGAGGGATTAGATGTAGAGTTGGGTTGTTCTTTGGCTCCCTCCACATCATTGTTTTGCTGAAAGCCACAATGGTCGTATTAAAGCGGGTAGGTTTAGGATTAAAGCGAAAGTTAAAATGACTCTTTAGGGCAAAAAAAAAAAAATAATTTAAGTCAAATTGGGATCGTATTTGAAATTTGGGGTTTTTTTAGGTAATTAAGCTTAAGAACTTTTAGAAGGGGCGTTGACCGACTTGGTTTCCGCGTAAAGACGGCTTTGTGCCAATTTTTAAGGTCGATTCTCAAGTAGAACCGGTTTTGATCCGGTTCGAAATCGAACCCTTAGAACTTTGGTAAAAAATAATGAGATTGAGCGTTCCAACAGAAACAAGTAATCATGGTATCCGAGAACTCTGCCGAAAAAAAAAAAATGTATATGTGATGGAGCAATCAAACTAAAAAAATATTGAAAAATAAAAAAGTAGGTCGGTTCTCGGGTTGACCTTGGGATTTTTGTTTTGGCTCTTGACCGGTTTGAAAGTTGAGCGGTTCCAAAATTCGCGAACCGACTCTGACATTGTGGGTTCCAAGTTTTTTAATTTGACGCTTATCCACTCCGAAACCAAGCACCCCGAATTCTATTTTTTCTATCGACACGACGGTGCATCATTTTACCAATATTTTAAATAAAGAAGAAAAGAAAAAAAACGAAACCATCTATTTAGGAAAAATGAAACGGATGATTATTGAACTATACCCTAATTTGTAACGTAATTTCCAAATTTTAGCTCAATATGCAATATCGTCCATGAACTTTAAACTCATTCGACGTGATCCCTGAACTTTTTGTACATGCTTAAACTAGTCCCCAAACTATAAAAAAAAGTTTAATATCATCCGTGAACTTAAATGAATGAATTGATAACATTAGTTAATTTCATATAGTTTAAGGACTAGTTTGAGCATTTATCAAAAAGTTTAGAAATCATATTAAATAGGGAAAAAACTATTAAAAACCCCAAATTTTGCCACCCGTAACACATTTATCATTAACTTTTTTTTGTGACACCAAAAACCTCAAAATTTGCTATTTGTGACACATTTACCCTAATGTACTTTGTCCATGGGCATTTTTGTCTTTTTTGCTTTTGTTTTTTACTTTTTTTTTCCGGCGAGGGCGGCCCTTGCCGGTGTCGATTGAGGGTCGCTCTTGCCAAATCCGGCGAGGGCGGCCCTCGCCGGCATAGGGTGAGGGTTGCCCTTGCCTGGGGGAGCGAGGGCGAGCCTCTCCTAACGCCGGCGAGGGTCGACGTTGGCGAGGGCGAGCCTCGCCCGATGCCGGCGAGGGCGGCCCTCGTCTGATCCGATGAGGGCCGCCCTCGCTCAACATCGACAAGGGCCCCCTCACATGAAAGAAAAAAAAAACAAAGCAAAAAAGACGAAAATACTCATGGACAAAGTACATTGGGGTAAATTTGTCACAAATAGTAAAATTTGGGGTTTTTGGTATCACAAAAAAAAGTTCATGGTAAAATATTTGAAATTTTTGGTGATTTTTTTTCTATTAATAAATTAAAAGTTTATAGGTGATATTATATTTGAGGTTAAAATGCACAAAATACGTTAAATAAATTAAAAAATTCAAGAATTATATCGCGCGTTACGTTAAATTTAAGGATCTCGTCGTTGTCCCATTTATTTCCGGACATTCACAGTCGCGGTGGCACCAACCGTAAATAACGAGGGAACAGCAAAAATCCAATTTGTATCGTCCCTGAAAAGCCTCTCCTCCACCTCCTCCTCCTCCTTCCCTCCTTCCCTCTCCGATCGATCGGCTCTTCCGGCGAAATTCACCGGCGGCTATCTTCCCGAAACCCTCCGATTCATGCCACGGTGCGATTCGATCTCCTCCTCTCCTGACTCACATTTCACCGAATGTTCACTTCCGGACGTGCGTTCGATTCGATTCTCTCTGGTCTGGATTGTTTATGTGTCGGAGATCCTGTTCTGGTTTCTTTTTGGATCGTTGCAGATCAGGGTAGGCGGTCCGATTGGATGATCGGTCCGCATCTAAAGGCTGTGCTTTGTTCGGGATCTTGAGGGCTCGAGCTTGGTGTCATCGTTGCGCGCTGAGTAATTCGGGGTTGGTTTGGTTCGTCGATTGGTGAAGGGTCTGGTTAGCGGGGCGGCGCGATGAGCCAGGTGTTCGAGGGGTACGAGCGCCAGTACTCCGAGGTGTCCGCCAATCTGTCGCGGAAATGCACGGCCGCCGCCGCCGCTCTCAACGGAGGTAAATATGATTCGACGTTTCGAAACGCCTTTCTTGATTTCGATAGATCGGGTGAAAGCGGAGCGGTGGAATGTTCAGAATCTCTGGAGGCCCTTTTATCGCTTTCCGATGATCCCGAGAGATGCGTTGTGAGAAAGCCTTGGTTATTAGCTCGTAGGCGGGCATTACGGAAATGGGAGTAAAAACATTTGGAAGATCGTCTTTACCATTTCGTTGTGGTTTATGCCAAACCCCAGATCATGGTTTTGCGTCACGATATCCGTTAATTTGTACTCTGCTTGATCAACCGTGCGATTAGTCCTTTCGCGGTTAACGAATTTCCTTTGACGGTTGAGGAAGTTGGTTATGTAGAGGCTCGCCGAGCGTCTGAAGATGTAACTGGAAACTGGGTGATTAACTAGGAGATTGACTTCGTTTGTTTTGCAACCTGATTGTGGTGGGTCGTTTGTTCCTTATGAATATGCAGAGCAGAGGAAGCAGAAGCTTTCTGAAATCAAAGCTGGCTTGGATGATGCCGAAGCCCTGGTATACGAGGATAATTCTATCGTTCCGTATGCTCCTTTCTTTTTTTTTTCCCGTGAATTGTTACTTATGTTTGACTATTTGTGATTCTTGTAGATTCGGAAAATGGACCTTGAGGCACGGAGTCTGCAGCCAAGCGTCAAAGCAACTCTTCTTGCCAAGTTAAGGGAATATAAAACTGATCTGAACAATTTGAAGGCCAATGTAAAACGACTTACATCTCCAAATGCTAATCTGGCTGCCAGAGACGAGTTACTGGAGTCGGGCATGGCAGATGCAATGATGGTCTCTCTCTCTCTCTCTCTCTCTCTCTCTCTCTGTGACATATTTCTTTGCATTTGCTTCTTACCTTGTTCAGTTCGTTGTCGGTGATTTCTTGACATTGCTAGGTTTCTGCTGATCAAAGAGGGAGACTTTTGATGTCAACAGAAAGATTAAATCACTCGACTGACAGAATTAAAGAAAGTAGAAGGACAATGCTTGAAACAGAGGAACTCGGTGTCTCAATTCTTCAAGATCTGCATCAACAACGCCAATCCCTTCTGCATGCTCATAACACTGTACGTCGTTTGCCATGATCACTCTTTATTTGGCTCAACCCGGTTTTCCAGTTTCGTGTCGATCTAAGGATTTGGGAGATAGAAAGTACAAGAAATGTCTGTCCCAAGTTCCTTAGTTCATGTATCAGGACATTGTCATCCTTTTTTTTTCCCAAGTAATATAATACGGACTGCGGGTTTGTTGCTGCATGCGGATCCTTGGGTACTTTGTCCGGACCAATAGGTTTCCCTTCAGGGCGTGTCAAATCGTTACAATTCGTTGGTATAGGAGGACATTTCTTGATGTTAGTTCTTTGGTTTACAGCTTCATGGAGTGGATGACAATATTGGCAAGAGTAAAAAGATTTTGACTGCCATGTCGAGGAGGATGAGCAAGAACAAGTGGATCATTGGCTCCATCATCGCGGCCCTAGTTGCCGCCATCATTCTGATCCTTTATTTCAAGCTGCGTTGATGTCATCGCATGGCTTAGACGCAGCATTATCCGCTCAATTGTTGATGGCTTTTCCATGGTGTGAACGTACGCTATACTTATTGCAAATTTTTCGTCTTCTTAGAGCATGACGGTGTATGTTTTGCTGAGCTGAGTCTTTCTTTGAGTGATCATCACCATCTTGCCGACCTTTTACTTACCTAAAAGAGCAAATAGTCACCGAGTTCCTGTCAGTTTATGCATACTGCAGAATCTATTTGTCTTTGCCTAAGGATTTTGCTCATTATCCATCGGACTACTCTCGGATATGTTATTTTTGCTATATCGCACTTTCGAGTTTGTCCATATACACTCCATAGCATAAGATTTGCAGCTCGAGTGCTTAATGTTTAGGGATATCGAATAAGGAAAATTCACTCATGGAAATATACTTATGTTAAGACAATTTGATGGATCAAGGAAAGGTAAAACACTTCTGATGGGCTCTTGATAGGTCAATTTGTGGCAAATTACGACATCCCTCGGGCAACAACCAGCCGGACATTGTTCCCAAATTGGCTCCACTGATGCGACATTCTCTTTATGTGAACAACATTACTGCACGCAAGCAGTGAACCAAACTTTAACGTATCTGTTCCAACAAACTACGAAAAGATCAAATGGGGAACCGATATGATGCGGCACCATTTGTTTGACGAATAGTTTGGCCAATGATGAAGCTGCCACAGTGCATAGTTCACGCCTGGATTGGAAGAGGAACAGCAGTAAGCTGCTTTTGTGCAATCTGCATCACCTTTCGCGCGCCGAAATCTGATGTTGGCACCGAAAAACACCGAGCTGATGCTACGTATGATCTTGGCCAAATTGAGAAGAGGAGCAAACAACTCAGCTTTTGTATCCTTATGGGTTCTGCAGATAAAAATCACCTTTATGTCAAGAAACTTAACCATCCAGAGTAGAACCCCTCGAAGCGAGATCCTCATCCTCATCCTCTGCTTCATCCTCATCATAATCAGCAGATTCAGGTTGGCCATTTAGATCCACATTTACACCATTTACTTTCCTCACAAATTGGCCCCGCACTCGGGGCCTCCTTTCAGCAAGTCGTTTCCTGTTAACATACCTAATCTTCTTGTCAAAGCACCGCTCTTTCCTTTTCTGCCTAAACTTGATTAGGGCTGCCTCTCGCCTATCTACTTTATTCGTGTTTGCTTCAGAAATAGATGAACTTCCAAAGGATGGCCAGGAATGAGGTGAAGACATCTGACCTTGTTGTAAGCATAAGCCAACTGGGTAATAGGGAAACGATGCCATCCCATTTACATGGGGGGGACAGTGAGGAAGATGACTGTACTGGGTTAACATGGCTGAAGTAGCATGGTTTTGCAAGTCATGCGGATTATTCAAGTACACTTGTGCTGATGAATGCACCATAACTGGATGAACAACTCCAGGCACATAGTATGGATATGTGCTCTGCGCAGCCAATCCTGGAAGGTCAACGCGAGGCTCATTCATCGCATGCATAGGCATCTGAGGCACCTGTTCTTCCATGAAGTTCCGTTGTTGAGGAAAGTCAGCTGACACTGGCGGTGTACAGGACCGTTCCAAAGACAGAGAATCTGGAACACTACTCCCACTTGGAAAGTCATCTCCTAGGGAGGATTTCTCCCAGGCCTCTGCATTTTCATGTGCTTGAGGATCATAAACTGCCTGCTCATCCCCTGCTTGATCCTTCTCGTCCATCCGATAACTTACAGAAGCACCACAACCATCAACTTGTCCAGCTGTGAAAGGAGTATCCTTGACCATTGTCAATTTAACATATGTAAAGAAGGCTGAGGACTCTCCAACTTTTAGCTCACTCTTCTTAGGACCAGAGGAACATTGTCCTGCACAACAACAAATTCCAGGATAATGAACAGAGTAATAGTGACAGTAATAGTAATGGACAAAGAGAGCATTAATTCTTCATTCTACTGATGAGGATATATCATCAACAAAGCATAAAAAATGCTGCAAAGATGCGATGCACATGACAGCACACAGGGTGACTCTATGTATGCTACAACAGATAATATAATACAAATTGAAGCATGCTCACCAGTTCGACGATCACTGATTCCTGGCACATCAGGGAGACAATTTACTGCACCATTAAGTGGGGGCTCAGCAACAGCAGCAGACTGGCAAATATCATAAGTTTTGAGATATAAGTACTGAATTTACAAGTTGTCCATAATTTAGCAGAATGAAAAGATTAATCAATTTCTTCATAGATTTTGCGATCCTGACAATCTTATTGAGACTAACCAAATTTTAGATGATAGAATAGATCCTTCAGAGATCTCACTTCCACATTAGTTTTTTCCTGGGAGCAACCTTATTCCAGTCCATGTATGTACTAACTCAATAGTTTCTTCATTTCAGCCAGCTGTCGCACCCCTTAGCCAACTGCCTCTTTGAATTAATTAGATGAAAAAACCTTATTTCAAATTTCTCAAGTCCTGATATTATCAGGCACACAGAATGCCCATAGCTCCATGGAAAAGAGCAGTAGAAAATTTTACCATAATCATGATCTATTCCTGCAAGTGGAACAAAGAACCTCAACAATCAATGTAATACTCACCTCGTCTTCATGAGTTGCAGACAGCCCAATCTCGGGATTGGCACTCTTCTGGGACTTATCATCAGTATCATCAGAAAGCAAAGTAGTACTATTTGTGTTAGCATCACTAGGGTCGGAACCAATCAGATCAAAGTCATAGGTCAAAATGTTCTTCTCCACCAGTCCGAGCTGCCAAAAAGTAAATGTGAAGTAAAACATTATCAACCACTGCTTTGCAGATTCCCAAGCTCACTACAATTGTAGTAGGAAAGTTCCGATACAAAAGCACTCACTAAAATGGCAAACAACTTCTGACCAAAAAAAAAAAAATAGCAAACAACTAGATAATTGGACAGACACGAAAGAGTGTCCTGAAGGATCAAGGGCACATTACCATTCAAATATGTAAAGACCATGCAAAGTGTAATATGTTACTCAAATTATCAGGTACTGAAGCAAGAAAACATCATTCAAAAACCAGTCTCCAGCAGTTAAGATCATGGTCTAAACTAGCTCATACAAACGTCAAACTCATGCATCTGAACACTGTAGTTGGTGTGATTAATTTACTATGGCACTTCCACTCAAAAAATAACAAATAATACTTTGTCATAAGTATGAAAAGGAAATTAGTATAGTCTCACAAAACTGACCATGCGTCGCCTTCTCCACATGTGTGTCCACAAGTTTAACAACTCATTGGTGCGCAAGGGCTTCACAAGATAGTCCGCTGCTCCCAATCTCAAGCATTTGACAACAATTGAGACCTCATCCTGTGCTGACATCACTTATCAAAGCCAAAAGGAAAGAATAGAATAATTAGTATTGCTAGTATTGGATCTACCCCTATCATAAGTTCGGAAGCAACTAGCGCATATATTTAATCCAGGGACTCTTCCTCAAAAAACCCTAATCCCCTCTAAAGGAGACTTATAACATCATCCAGGAGGATTGACAATCAAGAGTATTAGCCATGTCTGTTTGTTCAGAAAGAAGCTATATATTGACAGCATCGGATGCATGAAAAACCATCCACCAGTGCTGGTGGGAACAACTAGTTTCCAAATGATTCCAATATAAAAATGCATTTGATGAAGATGAGTAGGGCAGTGTTTCAACCAAGAAACGTTGGCAGCTAATGGACGATGATGAACTTACTGATGACGGGAATCCGCCTCAATTCTTTATCTCTTGTAATATATTTTAACATCTTCATGCCTTTGTTCATGGGTATGTCCACTTCAGCTAGAATAATGTCTATATCAGGCCCTTCAGCATTTAAAGCATCAATGACCTGTCTAGCAGATCTTACAGAAGTCACTGCAAAACAAATGCAAACAAAAATGGGCCTCCATTTTACATAAAGGATCCACCAAAAGCCTAGTATAGCACATATTTAGAAACTCGCCTACTTTAACAATGAAAAGCTAGTATGTTATTAACCCAGAGAGAGAGAGAGAGAGAGAGAGAGAGAGAGAGAGAGAGAGAGGTGACAAATATCTCTTCCCCTTCAAAAGTACAACCAGCACCCCATTCCAAGTACAACAGAGTGGAAATGGGATGAAGTTTAATCAAAGAAGATATCAGTTGAAGTTAAGCAATACAGCATTAAACAGAAGATTACACTTCCTATTAATGTTCTCTAGCTTTTTCCGTTTGACAACAGTCAAGCTAATTAAATAGTGACCAAGCATTTGTGCATCGAATAGTGGAGAAAACCAATCTCGCTATTTAAATAACTATAAGCTATTGCTTTTCATACTCTCACAAATCAATTTTACAACATCGTACTTGTTTCTCAAGTTGGAAGTTCCTCTCATATTCCCTGACAACAAGTCTGGGCATCGCTACCATTCCATTCTCCATAAGCAGCACACTCCACATTTAAACTTTCTGAGTGGTCTATATCCCAGTTCATTCAAACTTGGCAAATTTAGTAGACTTGATGTTTTTCCTATGCATCTTAGCACAATTTAGACATATTCTGCACTCAATATTAGATAAGCATTGTTGCACGATGTAGAGGTTTGGGAGAACCCGCCCCGGTTAAGCATTCTCCTCGAATTGGTTCAAGCCCGGGCAGTACAAAATATGAGAATGAACAAGCTGTGAATTTCCAAAATACCTTGTTACCAACATCTCTCAAACCACTTCTCCGTGAAGAAATAAAAAATTTTAACATACAGCAAGCAATCACAAGTGTTGAGCATTCCACATCAACCAAGAGACCAAAAATTACAGCCTTAACGAGAGCACCACAGCTAAGGCAAAAATAAAAATGCTATTAAAAAGGGCAAATAACAAAAACAAAAGTTATACCCTGATAAGCGCATTTCAAAAGAAGCGTAAGAACCTCTTCCGAACTCTTCGTGTCGTTATCGCACAGCAAGATCCTCACTTTGCTCCTATCGATGAATCCTTCCCCACCACTCTTACTAGCATTATTATTCCCAACACTTGCCCCGGCACCGCCGCCGCCAATCTCTTTGTTCAAATTCAATTCCAAACAATCCATAGCTTCGACTGAGAAGAGGCTCTCTCGCGCTAAACCCAAAACAACCTTTCTCCTTTTACTTCGGTGGACGAAAAAAAGAAAAGGCGCGAAAACCTCGGGCGATGCTAAAGAACTTCCATGGAAACTCTCCTCTTCGCAGCCCCAACCAAAGCCAAACTTAGGGTTCCAGTTCCTGATACTCTCGTTGGCATGGCATCATCTCCCACCAGTCTATTCACTGCAAATCCCTCATCAAACACGCTAACATCCAACACCTACCGTCAGTTCACGCACACCAGTAACCAAAAAGCAAACAAGATAAAGAGAGAAACTCCACAGCAACGCCGGGCGAAAGCAGCTCCGAGCAGCTCAACAGCGGCTCGCGAGCGCGCGCGCGCGCGTCGCGAAACGAGCTCCGAAGCTCCGGAGGAGGAACCTCCAAACCAAAATTCCGCGGCGGCGGCGGCGGCGGCTCCTCAATCCGGAGCCCGGAGATCGAAGATCGCGGCGGCGGATCGACGATCGCCAGATAAGCCCCCGGCGCAAGTTAGCGCGGCGGAGAGAGTTTTTGGGTTCTCCTCAAGCGGAGGCACGCAAGCGACGAACGGAGAGAGAGAGAAAACTATCTTCCGCAGATATCTCTCAAAAAGAGCAAAAGCGCGTGCATTTGTTAAATAAGAAAAAAAAATGGCTACTGGGGGAGGCTAAAGTGCGCCGGGGGTCGGGAGGCGACGAGGGCCGTCGGATCGCCGCCGGGGGGCGACGGAGCGGAGGGCGGGGATCGAGTCTCGGGGGGGTGGGCGCAGTGCGCACGGGGGGATAAGATAGAAGGGCGGGTGACGTGGAGAGTGGGGGTGGATAGTTCGGTAGAGATGAGGAAGCGGCCACGTCACCCGCTACTGAGACCTCTCTCCACCTGAGGAAACCAATTGCGACCCTTCTATTTTTCTTTTTCTTTTTTCGTTTTTTTATTAAAACAATTAATTAATTTTTTTTTGGTTGGTCAAATAATTAAATGGAAAAAATTGGAAAAAGTCATAAAAAAATCTTAAATTATGTCCACCGTGACATATTCATCCTAAACTTACACAAAAAAATTTTAAACATATATCCATATGATACATTTACCTACCGTAAAAATTATGTTAGTGAAAATCATTAACAATCTATTTATATGGATTTTTTTAAGTAAAATAAAAACAAAGGTTAATACCACGAAAATTCCAAGCTAATATACATGTGATAAATTTACTCCAAACTAATTTTTTAACTATAAAAAATCCAAACCAGTAGACTTCTGACAAAATTACCATCTCGTTAACTGGATTATTATCACAAAAAATCATAAATTAGTAAACCTTTTGATGAATGGAGGGGTAAAATCTCAAATTGGTACACCCATCAACTGCAACGTGTTATACAACTTAATAATTTAACGGTAAAATTTAACGAAAATATACGGAGAGTAAATTTGTCACAGGTATACAAGTTTGAGATTTTTTGCGGTAAAAAAAATTAATTTTGGATAAATTTATTACAAATGTACATGTTTTGGATTTTTCGTAATATTAACCCTAAAAAAACATTGTTTTGATTGAAAAATCATTTAATGGGATTTTAACGGATGGTGAATATGTTACATAAGTACAAGTTTAGGATTTTTCATATCATAAAAAAAAAATTAGGGCAAATAAGTCACATATGACATAGTTTTGATTTTTTATGTCACAAAAAAAGACCGAGGTGAATATGTGATGGTTGACGTAATTTTGGATATTTTTCGTGGCTTTTTCCTTTTCATGTTCTTATTTTTTTTCATTCTTTAATTAAAATAAATAATTAAATTAAAAAAAGGGGCAGAGAGAGAGAGAAAATATTATTGGGTTTGTGTCTCTGTCGATATAAATTTAAAAAAAAAAAAATTAACCACGTCCCGTCCGAAAATGGGCGAATTGGAGATAAGCATAAAAAAATGGGGGAGCGAACGATCGGTCGCCGTCGGGAACTGGGAAGTTCGCCGGGGGAAACGAATCACGCGATGCCACGTGGCGCCGCCCCCGGAGGCTTGCACTTTTCGGTATGCGCACATCTCGCGAGCGCAGGTTCAGCACATGGAGTAACGAGAGCCACGTGAGCTGAGCTTCGGGGAGGGGGTTAGGCATATGCTATTATCGTTACATTGGGATCACGACACGTTCGGCCCGAAAATCACGTGCATCGTGCGTTGTCGGGGCGAAGAGACCGGTAGCACATTGCCGTTTGATCCCCCGTTCGGGTCTCCGCGTGGTACCGCACCGATCGATTCGATCGAGTGCATGTTTTGTTCGGAACGATAAGAAAATCAAAAAGAAAGAAAAGGAAAAGAGAAGAGAAGAAAGATGTTACTCGCATTTACATTCTACGGAGGAAGCCACCCATCAGAAGCTACATCATGAAACCGTTTCGAAACGGTGCTAACGAATGCTATTACATCGTTGCCTGAATTGCCGTTTACTCGTTAGACGGAGGAGTGGCTTGCAACGCCCTTGTGTGTCCAGGGCGAGAATGTGGACAACTCCTCCGTCTTCTCTTAGGAAGGAAACAGGCCACGTCAAGAGCAGAATTTGGGCTGTCCCCGCCCAAACAGAGGACTTCAGAAGCAGATGGTGGCGCCAGAGTTTCCCATTTGCACAGGTTAACAAGCCATTCCCCACCGGCTTTCAAACCAGAATAGAGAGAGAGAGAGAGAGAGAGAGAGAGAGCACTGACCATGGGAAAGAGCAGGTTCACACAGTAACTTGCAATGGACAAATGAAACGCACTGAGTTGCATCGGGGCTTGATCAATAATGTTCAACATGAGTTCAAAAGGCGAGTCAAGATCATGTGCACCAACGCATCCGTCTGCGCCCATTAGACAAAATCTTGAAAAACCAGTGATTTTTAAGGGAAAATGTTTCTAGTGTCCAGTTAAAGAACTATACAAACATTTCATTCGAATTCATTTGGATATTTCGACATCATCCTACCATTTGACATTCGGTGAGGGATTAGTGCGACGACAGAAGCTAGGATTAGTCTGATCTGTACACTTTGGGAAGCAGACAAGCCCCTGCTTATAAGGTTAAACATTTGTCTATCAGTATAGATGTCAGTTCGAATAAACAAACGACTTCTTTGCCACTGGCCGGAAGCCAGCACTCTGTTGAAAGTCGTAGGGATCCAAAGAGAAGCAAAGCATCCACAAACGTTCCAGGATTAAACAAGGGCTCAATCTCAGCAGCATCACACTGACTAAAAAACAAGTCTTTCTGAACTGCCCGAAGATAAATTTAGTCAAGGTGTGGAGAAATCTGGGTCAAGCTATAATGGACTTTCCTATCAAAAAGGTAACGCATTTCACTGCTTTTATCGCAAGTGACCAAAACGACTTGCTCCAATTCTACATGAACCCCTACATGATGAAGCAGGCATTTAAACATTCAACATGATATCTTTTTTGTGATTTGTGGGCTTCTTTTTCTTTTTTTTTTTGGGTTGTGTGTGTGTGACTCGTGAGCAGGCATTTGATTGGGTTCCTGGTGTTCTGGGATTGCTGGTGGCCAATTTTGTGGACTTGCCTCAGGTTGCGGATCTTCATGGCCTATTCTCAAGGTGTGTTTTCCATTATTCACTCTTCTACCAGTGTGCAGTTACGTTGCTGTGTCTTGTAATTATACATTTTACAGAGTCTTGATTTATCGATGTTTGTTTTCAGCGCAACTCTTCCCAACTCGTCGATATCGAATGGAACACAATTTTTCTGGGGGTGGGAATCAAAACCATACAAATATATAGTAAGTAAGGGTGATGAGAGGGACGAGTAAATTTGTCAGTAGCAGCTGATCTGTGTCGATTGTCATAGCTCTATTTCACTGTCTCAAGTGTTTTCTATGATGAGGCTCGTAGGTGCAAGTTGTAAGTCTCAGAGAGCTTGATAAAATTGCTCATTTGGTGAAGATGTTTGAATTTCCCTGCTTGGATAAAATCCTCCATAACCAGCTTAAAATTGTCCAATTTCAGTCACAATTGCTTGAATTTTTCCCACTTGCCTACCTGTTTATTGGCAGAACGGCGCTTTTAGTATGTACAAGTCCATGGAGTATTGTGATGTTTATGGCTTGTTACCATCCCGAGCAATGGGCAATTTTTCGTTAGCTGACCTTTCTTGCAGCCGGCATTCGAAATTGGCATTTAAAACCTTCATCTTCTTCTGGTGCCATATCAAAACAGCAGGTGCCGCAGATGAATAACTGGAGTTGCCTACAGTAAGTACAGGCACTTCAAATTAAATTCAGAAGATTTGTTTCTTAGGACTATACGAGGGTTGTGCTCGCCTTTTCCAATGCTGGTAAATTTCAGGAGCAGTTGCCTGACGGTCGAGACAGTCTTGCTCAAACAGCAAGTGCAAAACTAAGATGGATAGCCAGGGACATCTGTGTGATCAGATAGCATGATGGGTCAAAGTATTAACAGAAATGTCCTTTCTTTTCCAATAGAAATTAAAGAATTAGTCCATTGGAAATGTTCTCTTTCTTGGTAATACATCACGAGTTCAGTCCACTGACATCAATGGATAGTCATTTTTCGACATGAGCAGCACTGTTGGTGTTAAGAAAAAAGTTCACAAACGGTGGACCTTACAATAAACTATTGCACAATGCTCTGAAAGTTGATTGCTTGCTAAGATTCTCCAAACGAAATCATAGTGTGTAAATAGCTTTTATAGTGAAGGGTAGCTCACTAGATGGTTATTCAGTTACTGCTCTCCCCATTCAATTTTTTACTATTTTGACCTACTCTCTCCCTTCAGCAGACAGGATTAAACCAATTTCTATGAATTAAATGATCTGAAGATTGAATTCTGACTAGTATTTTCCGTAGATTATGCAACGGCTTGATATGCAAATCTACTTGTGCAGGTCAAACTCTACTAGTGCAGGAACTAATATATCTTACTCAAAGCAATTGCTTTTGGTGATTGAGTCCAGCGGCGACGATGTTTTGTTCGACTTATGAAAATAATGCTCTCTCTTTCGCAGTTCAAAGATGCATCTAACACAAGATAGTCTTCGCGGTACAAATTCTTTGGTGAACTTGAATCAGATAACAGAAGAAGAAATAAGATCGCTTCATCCTGGCAGTTATGCTGCTCACTCTCAAAGAAGAATCAGATACCCATTGGCAAAGTCAGTTGACAGCCAATCTGGCTTCGGAAGATCGACCACTTCAATGGTACCCGGGTGTCACATTACAATGTGTCATCGAAGTTAAGAACAAAAATGTCGTGACACATTGTAAAATTGTTTTACGACGATTTGTTGTAACCGAGTGTAAAGAGTCCTCAGAAATTCCCTAGGAAAATCAGAGAAGCACTCATCAATCTGTGATAACAAGTCACAGCCATAGTTTATATTATTATTTTTCATGGTTATTGTATCTGTGACCACAATGATCTTTCCTTCAGTTCACAACCAAAAGAAAATCTGATGATACTCAAATCCAAATTTATAGGAAAATACAGACAATATCACAATCCAACGGTTCAACATGCATAGCGGAGACTCAAGGTGTTCAAATGCTTAGAAGCACGAGGTCTGTTAACGAAACAATGGGATATCCTGACAAACAAAACCAAACATGAAGTTGAGATAGTAGGAGTTTAAGCAAAGAAAAACAACGACCCCGATGAATGCTACCACGTATGATCCTGTGAAACCCCAGAAGAAGCCATCTTTCCCGGACTCATCATCTCTGCCTTTGTTAGCAGTTTACCTTTGTACATTGCTTCACCGAAAGTTGAATTGGTTCTTTTTGTCGGGTGTCTTGCCTGACAAATTGTTGTGAGCAAAGCTAAAAAGTGGAAGCGTGTATAGCTCCGTTAGTTGTGGAGGAATCGAACCAGTTAACTTGTTGTAGGAAAGGTCCAAGCTCTCTATATTCCTTAAATTGGAGAATGCTACTGGAATCTGTCCCGTCAAATGATTATGTGACAGATTTTTATGACGTACATGTCGCTCACATAAGCGATTTACAGAGGATAGAGCCCATCAAAATTATCGTGTGAGAAATCCATTCCAGACAGATATTTCAAGAAGTTGCCCTTATAAGATTCCAATCTACTCTATGACATGAAGGTCACTTCTTCTGGTTCATCCAAAAAAGCACTCGTACCGTTATCATCATGGAGAGATGATGAGCCGAGTTTTCCCTTGTAGAGCTGCCAATACTCAGGCGTTTTCACTCAAAGTTTCGAATGTGCTGTTAGAGATCCCACCATTTCCAAATGTCAAATCTTCCAAACAAGAAGGAACCTCTCCAGAAAGGCCATTATAAGAGAAATCCAGAATGCTCATCTTCTTCAACTGACAAAGAGCTCGAGGGATCGAACCTTCAAAGTGGTTTCCTTCAGTAGAAGAAACGAACTGACCCAATTAGGCATCTCACATGTCAATGCATCTTCCTGTAGACCCAATGTGACAGTGGACAAAGCTCTAGGAATCAACTCAGGGAAAGTCTCGGTGAGCTTATCACTTCGTAGATACGAGAACCTAAAAAATGTGACATTGGCACAGTGGGGTGTAATTGGACCGAGATTTGTTAGTCCAACGGTCTAGGAAAACAAGAGAATTCGACTTGCTGAAGCTCAACGATTAAAGGACTACCCAATAAGTTTCCTGACAACATCAAAAATTCCAAAAGTAGAATATCTCCCATCTAATTTGGAATTGGTCTGCAAAAGAAATTGTCATTTAGATCCAAAATCCTGAAGTGTGAGCTATCCAATATGCTAGGTGATATATCTCCAGTAAATTGACTGTTGTCCAGATACAAATATTTCAGTCTTGTCAAGTTAGTAGTTCTTGGTAGCATTCACGCAAGTTGTTGCCTAATAGTTTCACTACCGATCCTAAGACACAACCTATGGCCAGTGACTGGCATCTCCCTTGTGAATCCACGAGTTGACAAGTATAAGGTCGTCAACAATTTCGTATCACCTATTGACGGAGGGATTTCGCCTCCTATCTAGTTCTTTGACGGGTTCAAGTACTGCAAATTTGGAAGGATGGAACCGATATGAGATAGAGGCGCTCCTTCGATCAAAGCGGCAGATGCATCGACCTGATACATATGGACAGGATTCGACAGGGAGGGCAAATCAAAAGCATCCGACAAGTTGTTGCTGGTGAGTTTTAACTCGACGAGATTGACATCGTTCTGCAATAGCCAATATCAACACCACTGAACTCCACATGCACAGCACTGGCAAAGGACGCTTCATGTTTTCATGTTACCGCCAGAAATCGCCGGCTCATCGATCCACATCAGATGTCGTTTCAAGTAAAGTTGTCCGCATCTGCATGTCACGTAGGACGACCATCAATTGTTGAACGCCATGTCAACAAGTTTGGACGGCAATTGACCAGAATGACAACATTGGAATTTTGCACAAAGATTTAATATTATATTGGCAAAATTGAAAAGTTTATGATTTAATTATCATTAGTACAATAATTTTAAGACTGATTTGGTAACTATCCCTGCTTAGTTAAGGTGGAGCTCAAGCGGCAGAGCAGTGGTCCCGCAATCCATGCCTCCTTCGTCAAATTGGAACAATTCCCAACGCCCAATCCTTTATGTCAGTACTATTCTTGAGACGCTAAAACCCGATTGGTTTGACGTTGCTGGGCGCAACCATCAGATAATCCACTGTCTTGTGTAACGTTTACAAAAATTTGTCAACGTTGGATTCCTTTTGAATGTGAACAAATTATTCTCTCTCAATCCTCAGCCAAATCAAATCTCCTGATATTCAGATTAGCAGGACAAGGAAAACAATACTAACGCTCTAGGAGTCAAGCATTCAAAATGCATAATCAAGATTCAAATGCTTACAAACCATTAAACAAAGGTTGTCCACTGTTTTATCTTATTTTTCCATCACAAAATACGATAAACTTATGAACAAGCTTGAACAACATGTACTGAGAATACGGGTTTAGGCAGAGAAAGAGAACCACCCCAAGGAACGCCACCACATATGATCCCGCAAAACTCCACAAAAAGGCTTCTCTCCAAGAGCCATCCTCCTTGGTATGATTAAAAGACGGCGGTGTCCCCGGTCCCAGATTTGTGCCATCACAGCTTGTTAATGGTGGTCCGCAAAGAAGAGGGTTACCTTCATAACTTGCTTCCTCAAAAGTTCCAAATTGATTTTTTCGATCTGGTATCCTGCCTGATAAGTTGTTGTGAGCCACACTAAAATGCGACAGGGCATAGAGCTTTGTTAGCTGTAGAGGGATGGGACCGGTTAAGCTGTTATAGGAAAGGTCCAGACTCTCTGCATTCTGTAAATTGGAAAACGTTTCCGGGATCGGTCCCGTCAAATGATTGTATGACAGGTTCAATGCTCGAAGTTCACTCAAGTAGCCCATCTCTGGAGGAATAAAGCCCGTCAAATTGTTCAGCGAGAGATCCATTCCAGACATAAGGCTTAGGATGTTGCCCTTATAAGATTCCAACCTACTCTTTGTGATGAAGTTTACTTCTTCTAGTCCTTCCATATAATCACCCAAGTCAACTTCCCTGTATTTATACCGATATACCAATTTGAATTTGACCTTATAGTCGAGTGGTTCCCAATACTCTACCCAAGTTATAGCACCTGAGAATGGAGATAACTCAAAGAATCCAAATGCCAAACCTTTCAAACAAGGAGGAGTTTTGCCAGAAAGATTGTTATTGGAGAGATCCAATATACTCATATTTTTTAATAGACATAAATCCAGAGGGATTGAACCTTCAAAGTTGTTTCCTTGCAGTAGAAGAATCCTCAAGTTTCGAAGTAAACTAATCCACCTAGGGATCTCACCTGACAATGCATTGTGTCTAAGATCCAATATGACAATTGATGAAGCTCTAGATAGAAACTCAGGAAAATGCCCAGCAAGAGTGTCATTTGATAAATGCAAGAACCTCATAAACGTAAAGTTGGTACAGAGGGGTATATTCGGCCCAAGGTTGTTGCTTGAAAGGTCAAGACTATCGAGATATCGTAAGTTGCAGAAGCTAAACGGTAAAGGACCTTCCAATAAATTACTCGCCAGCATAAGCCCTCCCAAGTATTGAATATCTCCAATCCAATTGGGAAGTGTTCCGGATAGCAAATTATGACTTACAGCCAAAACCATCAAGAGGGAGCTATTTAATATACCAGGCGATATGTCCCCTCTAAAACGATTGTTATCTAGATACAAAAATTTCAAATTTCTCAAGTTAGAATACCTCGGTAGCATTTGGCCTTGCAAACTGTTGCCTGACAGTTTCAATGTATTAAGTGACGTACAATGTTTAGCCAGTGTCTCTGGTATCTCTCCCATGAAGCCATTATTCGACAAGTCCAATGATTCCAGAAATATCATGTTGCCCATTGAGGGAGGGATCCTACCTGTCAATAAGTTATTCGACAAGTTCAGATATTGCAAATTCAGAAGGACAGAACCAATCCAAGAGGGAAGCTCTCCTTTAATAATATTATTAGACACATCGAACAACCACATGCTGGCAAGGCTCAAATTGGAAGGCAAATGAAAAGCACCCGATAATTTGTTGCCTATGAGTTCAAACCGCTTCAGATTTACATTGTTGTCCAGTAGCCAATTTGGGAAATTTCCTGTCATTCCATTATGGCTGAGCTGAACACCTCTCAGGTCATGTTGTTCCTTCAGAAAGCTAGGAATTACACCATTTGTGTCTTTGTTGAGTACACAATTTGATAAGCTAAACACCTTCAGCTGAAATGAAGGAAACCAAGTGGGGTCTTCTGTACTTACTTCCAAACGATAATGGTTGTCAAGGAGGTGGAATACCTCAAGGTTAGAATTATTAGCCAGGGAAGCAAGCGAAAGCGAGCCTTCGAAAGCATTTCCAGATAACACAATGTATTCCAATGACTTGAGATTATAGAGGAGACAAGAAGGAATGGCCCCGCCCAAATTGTTATACTGAACATCAAGCGCACGGAGCGAGGTCATGTTGCATGAACATGCAGGAAGAGGACCCGAAACTCCATTACCAATAATCTGCAACTCCTCAAGGTTCCTCAATCCACACAAGCCTGTTGAAGTGGACGTTGCAACTATGAGTATCATCACTAAATTGCACTTGTATAGAAAGAAGGTATCTATGTCTTATTCAACTTTATCACAATTAAAGGGTTATCATGTAATATAAATTATTTAAGGGATAAGTGCACTAGAAGTCCTAAAACTTGTCAAGAAAGTGCAATTGAATCTTAAAACTTTCAAAAAGTGTATCAAATCCTAAAACTTATCACGAAAGTGCAATTTAGTCTTAAAACTTACAAAAAATGCAATCAAGTCTTAAAATTTGTCACGAAGTGTAATAGAATCCTAAAAACTTTCAAAAACTGCAATCAATAGAAGAACTTGATTAGATCAATTTGATAAGTTTTAGAACTTGTTTACATTTTTTAAAAGTTTTAGGATTTAATTGCACTTTCATAACAACTTTTGGGATGTCCAACACACTTATCCCATTATTAAATTATCCTTTGTGATCACATAATGATGAGATATACATGCACTATCATGTTGAATAGAGTGGGTTAAACTGCTTGTATTGAGAGATAGTTTATTATTAATTTGCTAATTTCATTTGTATTTGAAATATGTGTTATCATCTTATTCAGATCATTGTTAAATCATTTGTTAATTTGTTATATGTGGGCTATCGAGTCATGAGATATTTTATCGATCTTTCAATATTATTTATTTCTTAAATAGAGCATAAATGCTTTATCAAATTTGTATCCATACTTAATTCAGCTTAGTTTGTTCTCATCCACTTGAAGTGATAGAAATGATACCAAAATATAGAAGTTTGTTTTTTAACGGATGTAATGTTCTAACTATAAGATTCATCAATAACTATGCACTTAACATTACTTATTTATGATATATAACGCTGTAAAGATATATCATTTTTGTTCTATAGACTTTTGATAATAATAGATAATGTTTTCTATTAATATGGCAATAGTTGATTTTCTATTTTCTGATATTCATTTATTTGTAAAACATGAAATTAGTTATTTTAAGAACGATGATTTTTTTATGAGTCCATTATTTGTCAAATATAGACTATCATGTTCTAATAGATAATTCTACGCTGTTCAACTTTTAGTATCTTATTTAGTACAAAGTTAGTACATATTTATATAATTATTTGTTAATATGGGCCACCAAGTTATACATTTTTATCAATTTTATTTGTCAAATATAGACTACCATGTTATATTAGTAAATTCACAATTTTCGACTCCTAGTGCGAATGTTATATAGCAAATGTTTATTACATGTTTCCATCATTTATTTGTTAAATATGAGCCATCATGTTGTATGATTTTGTTACCAATTTATTCATATCATTTTCTTACGAAGGAGGAAAAAATAATTTATCATAGTGGACATCCACACAAGTTTTAAATCATAGCGGTCATCACTTATTATACATTTCGTTATACTTATTGTTAAAATATATACAGTCTTGTAATAGAACCCTCTAAATAGATACTTTTTTCCTTGTATGATTTATAATTTTATTACTTTCGTTTAATTATAAAGCCTGTGAAACAATTTCTTTGTGATAATGGATTTTTTCATTGATCTTTTAATATTATTTATTTGTCAAATATGAGTCCACTATGAGATCTATCATGAAATGTCATTATTCTTCAGAATTGATATTAATAATATTTATATGTCAAATATGAGCTTACTAAATATGAGTCAGCTATGAGATACTTATCCCTACATCGCTAATCTCTTTCAAAATTTCATCATAAACATTTATTTCTAAACGTATAATATACATGAATTTTGAAATAAAATCAATATGAACATAAACAATTATATTTAAACATTTACCAGCGAAATGTGTGTAATTCTGTTAGACAAATATGCATAAGAATATAGAAAAATATATTACCTAGAAATTTACTACCAAAACATGAATAAGAATTAGAGATGCATAGTCAAATATGCATAAGAATATTTGAAAATATGTTGCCTAGAAATGAATTACCAAAATATGCATAAGAATTAGAGATAGGGAATAAGAGATCTCCCAGAATTAAACATTTGCTAATGTGACTATCAAAAACAAATTACTGGGTAAAGCTTGCACATGACCGTGTCTTGTGGCTCAACCTTATGCGAGTTTTACCCACACACACATATAAACACAGTTCGGTATCATAACTACATCATCAACTAGCATAAACACATCACTTTTAGTTAAATTAACCAAATATTAAGAAAGTATGCAATTGATTGGCTGCAATTCATGGTGCAACATAATTTAAAAATATTTTTTCCAAAGAAAATGGTGTCTTTAATGTTTTCATATTTTAGCACCCATGTACCAATTGGTTCTAGTGTACTTTTGAGTTTTGAGAAAGGCCCTTCCCATGGCGCGCCCAGCCCTGTTGCCCTCAACCGTAGTAGCCATTTATGAAATAATGTCTTGTTATCATATTTTGCATGCATTTAAAGAAATGGTAAGATGCACCATATGACACGTCAAAACAAGTGATTTACATAGTAAGTCGAAACAAGATAATTAAATATGATAATCTATTCTCCTAAGTAAACTATATACTAAACATATCAAGAACAATATTGCACTGCTGTTGATGAGTCATATACACAGTAATGGTAATAATGATGCTGAAGAAACTGGATGTGCATATACGCTTTTGATTTATGAAAGAGACGCACGGAAAATCTTACCTTATGTTCAAAACAATCTTGCCTTATTTTAAAAATGTGATGAGTTACCCATAGTGATAAACGAAAGCATTTTCACAAAGTACCTTCCAATAACTTTGAAGCACTCAATCCATGAAAGCTTATGACTAAGGCCTTAAGAGATGTTATCCTCGTAATGTCCACGAGGGCATCATTGACCAAATTGTTATCCAAAAGATCTAGCACCTCCAGATTCGGACCTATGACAAACAAAAAGTTGTCAAAATCGAACGTCGTATATCAACAAGGCATGGTCTTCTATTTTACATGTATCTTCAAGTTGATTGGAAGAAACATTTTGGGCCTCCGCCGAAGTTTGCTTGTACAATGAGGGGACTTGCTGTAGATAATTGTTAGATAGATATAGCTCCTTCAATTTCTTCAGGTGTAACGTTCCGTTTAAATCTGATTATGAAAAGATCCATGGATGCATTATGGTCGATTAATTATCTACAGATACATCAGATGTCTAACAAGGATCAAGAATAACCATATACTCATTATGAGGAGAATTATTTTATAAGGAGAAACCAGTTGGTTCAATATATCCAAGTATCAAAATAGTCCATGTCATATGACTTTGTAAACCAATTTCATAAACAAGTAACTTATACCTCTAACTATAACTATTATACATAGTTAACTAGAAGAGCTAAGAGAATATTCTCTCATGTGCTCCCCTTGTGACATTTGACTTTACCTCTATGATTGCCACGTGGCCCAATGCATGGCATAGTTTTGTCATGTGACCCACATTCGACCAACAAGCATTAGTTTATTGATTTGCCATTTCTAAACTTCCATCTTTTATCTAGTTATAAATCTCAAAACATGAACAAGAAGAAACAAATTTTCAGTTATATTCGTGAAGATATAGATCATTTTGCCAGGACAATGTTTCATTACATGCTTGTCATGTGACATTTGACTGCACCTCAATGTGGCAACGTACATGGCATAGTTTTGCCATGGCCCACGTTAGACCAATAAGCATTAGTTTACTGATTTGTCATCTCCAAACTTCTCTTCCCCCCGACCCACCACAAAACCAAGCCGGGGACAGGTCACCGCCTCCCTAGTGGCCTCCTTGATGGCCCGATTTGGCCATGATGGATTTTCTTTATAATGAGATGGGCCGCCCATGATGGGCTAACCCAGCCCATGAAAGAAAGTAACTGCACTTGGCAGTTATTGTATAGAAACAAAAGGTGAGAACACACGTAAGAGTGTGTGTGTGTTGAGTTGCATTTTTGATAATCAGAAAACTCATTCTCACTAAAGAAGAAAGAAGAAGGGGCTTTGTTCAATAATCCAAGGATTGTTCTCTCTCTCGAGACTGCGATAAGTGCATTTAATCTGTGGCAAAGAGATATGTTCGTTTACGTGATATACTTCGAACGATCGGTGATTCAAGTATAGAATAAGCACGTTTTTCCGCAATTTTAGTATTGTATTCAGGAATTCGTTTCCTTCATTGGTATCAGAGCGTGTGTTCTTGTTTCCTAATCTTTTGATATGTTCGTAAAACGGATTTTTTGGCCGGAATTCGTGAAACGGTGCCGACGAACGCTCGGGTACGAAAAACCGACACCCGGTCGTACTGTTCGAAGTGGTTTCTCCTTTTCCGTGCATCAAAATTTATTTTTGAAAGTGTAAGGTTGTAGTACTCATCGAAACGAGAATTTTGATGGGTGGCACACCGACGAGAGGAGCCGCACGCGCCCACACGTGCCGCCGCAAGTGGCGGTCTCGCCGGCACGTGCGTGGTAGTTCCTCCCGCGCGCGTGCACCGCACGCGCCATGAGGGCGTGTGCGGCGTGGCTGACATCACGCTGACGTCAGCCATGCGGTTGCCCAACCGGGTTTTGGAGACCCGACCCGACCCGATTTTTTTTTTTATCGGACCCAACCCGTTTTTGACCCGACCGACCCGTTGACCTAACCTGGTCATCCGTTGACCGTTGACCGGCATTGACCACTGTTGACCACCGTTGACCTGCGTTGACCGGCGAAAAAAAAAAAAAAAACTGAAGGGGTGGCAGAATGTGTTTCTTGCAAGTATCATGTTTTAATGATAATAGTCATTCGATTTTTTTTTCTGCATTTGTTGCAGGAAATATAGTAAGAAGATATCGAACTCCTATTATCCCTAGAACGGCGGCTCAAAAGGAGAGGCTTGAGAAACTAAGAATCAAGCTGGCTCTTTACCGGTTGGATGCTGATAATAACATGATGACACACATCATCAAGGTCAACCAAATGATACAAGATATCATTTGGAACGGTTTCCTTATGCCAGAGTATGTGATGGTCGGAGCCCTCAAATGCACAATTCCTGATGAGTTGGAAAGAATGATTGATAGAGTATGGGACACCTTAGAAGGTCCGAGCTATAAGATGATTGCAGAGCAATTCATGATAGAGTACATACGGGTCGGGGCAAGACGGACATCAACCCTTGCATTGTATCGGTCTCGATGCAATACGTTGCCCGAATCTAGGGGTTTTCCGAGTGCCTCAATTTGGATGCCAAAGAAAATAAAATTTCCTGAGGATTCCAGTTTATAGAAAGAGAATCATCACTTGATTGTGTTTATCTATTTTTCGTAAACTCTTATGGATATATTTACTATATATTGGTGTTTATGTTTATTTCCTTTGATGGATTCATTCCTTATGTACATAGTGTTAGGTAAATGAATGTTGATCAATATTCATGTTGTGAATAGTTTAAAGTACTATTCTGTTTTAATATTTATCTTATTAGTATCATATGGAGTTGAGTGGGGGTTCTAAAGGTTTTAGTAACTTTAAATAATGTAATTTTACCTTAATGATTACATTAACGGTAATTTCACATTAGGATTTTTTATGATGATTGGGAATATAGTGAACTTTCGAATGTAAAGCCTATGTGAAATTATTCGTTAATATAATCAATTTGTGTAAAATTAATGCATAAATAAGTGGCATTAACAATTCGTGCTTGTCTGTCTGATATGTTCAGATTCAATGGCTTTAGCATCAAAGAATATAGTTGCTGAACTGAACAAAGGAGAGAAGCTTAACGGTGATAACTATGAAATTTGGCATATGAAAATCCAATATGTGTTGAAAGAGCAAGAGGCTCTCGAAGCTCTTAACCTGATTATGGAAGAGGCTGAAGACGGAAACACTGCACAACATAAGAAAGATAAGGATGCATTTGCTGTATGGAAAAGGAAGAACTCTCTTGCTCGCATTACGTTGCTGAGTAGCATGGAAAATGATGTCATGCGAGAGTTTAGGCGTTTTGAAAATGCTAAGGAGATGTGGGGAGCATTGGCAACAAGGTTTGGTCATACATCTGTAACCAAACTTAGACAGCTCACTATAAGATTTGACTCATATAAGAAGCCACATGGTTAGTCCATGAAACAACATTTAAGAAAAATGTCAAACATGATTAATGAGCTGAAGGATGCTGGCCATGTTCTGACTGATGAAAAGCAAGTGCAAGCAGTGATTCGTTTTTTGCCTCAAAGTTGGAAGCATATGAAATTGCACCTAACTCACAATGAGAACATCAAAACCTTTGAGGATGCAGTGCGCCACTTAGAGCTAGAGGAGGACCGTCTCCTGGCGGATAAGCCGGTAATTGACATTTATTATGCAGGTTCTAGCTCACGAGGACCTTCGAGCTCTAAGCGCAAGAGTCCTAATTCGTTCAGAAGGTGGAGAGGTAAGAGAGCGAGTTTTTCGGGGAAGAAACCAAGAGACGAACAACACTAAAGAGGAAAGCGTCCTCATGAGAAAAAGATGTCGAGGGTGAAGTGCTACAACTGTAGCAAGAAAGACCACTTCGCTCGCGATTGCAGCGAACCAAAGAAGATTTGGGAGCAACAGACCATATAGCGAAGGATAGAGAAGCCTTCGTAGAATTCCAACGAGTTCCAACGGGAACTAAATGAATTTATGTAGGGAACAACTCCAGAACTGAGGTTAAAGGAATTGACACTTGCCAGTTGATGATGCGTGGTGGACACACTTTGTTCCTACATGACGTACTATATGCTCCGGAAATTCGTCAGAACTTAGTGTCTGTTTTAATGTTGATTCGACTTGGTTTTAATCTGAACTTCCATAACAATGGTGTAGACTTGTATTTAGGTACGAGTTATTATGGTTGTGGTTATTTTATAGATGGTTTTATTGTACTGGATGTTGATTCTGTAAATGTCAATGTTTGTTATTCCCACTTCACGTCTTCTACTTCGTGTGATAATGATGTGAATATATGGCATGCTAGGCTTGGCCATATAGGCCAACAACGAATGAATAGATTAACCAAAGAGGGTTTATTAGGCAATATTGATAAAGTTGATTTGCCAATTTGTGAACACTGCCTAGTTGGGAAAACAACAAGGAAACCATTTGGAAAAGGAACCAGAGCTGAATTTCCTTTGCAGTTAATCCATTCTGACATTTGTGGTCCAATGAATGTGAGGGCTAGACATGGGACTATTTATTTTATCACATTTATTGATGATTTTACTCGATTCGAATATGTCTATTTGATTTCTCATAAATTTGAGGCTTTTAGTTGTTTCAAGATATTTATGAACTTGGTGGAAAATCAATTAGATAAGAAAATAAAAGTATTGAGATCCGATCGAGGTCGAGAATATCTATCTGATGAGTTCAGAAATTTATGTGATGAAAAAGGAATAGAAAGACAATTATCTATTCCATATATTCCGCAACAAAATGGTGTTGCCGAGAGGAGAAATAGAACCCTATTGGAAATGGTTAGGTCTATGATGGCACAAGCCAAGTTACCTATCACCTGCTGGGGTGATACTTTGTTAACTGCTGCCTATATATTTAACCGTGTGCCTTCTAAATCAGTTGTTTCCACTCCATATGAGTTATAGTCAGGAAGAAAACCTGATTTAAATTTTCTTAAGTCTTGGGGTTGTGCTGCCTATACTCACGAGTCCTCTCATAAATATGGGAAACTGGGTCCCAGAGGTAAGAAGAGTATTTTCATAAGATACTCAGAGCACTCAAAAGGGTATGTGTTTATAGGTGAGCAAGAAAGTTGGAGTATAACTGAATTTGAATCACGAGATGTCACATTCTTAGAGAATGAGTATCCTAAGAAGGGCGAAATAGGTGAGGACTACTTAGTATTTGAAATCTTGGATCCTGATAATGAAATCGATGAAGTTCGACCAAGTGGGAGCAATGAGAATAATGAGGAATTAAATTCGACTCAATCTCAATTGCAACCATTTGATAAGATAATACTGTCATTATCTAATTCAAATGGGAGTGTAATGGGGAATAATATGCCACATGTACAATCTCCCTTACGGCGAATAAGTCGCAAAAGTGTTCCTCGACGACGTTTTGACATTGAAGGGGAAACTTTTATGATCGCTCCGCAAAATGAAGATGAGCCAAGGAATTTAAATGAGGCTCTAAGTTGCCCTAATAAGGATAAATGGATGAATGCAATGGAAGAAGAATTGGAGTCAATAAAGTCAAACAATGTTTGGGAACTGGTTGATCTTCCTAAAGGACGCAAAGCTATTGGGAACAAATGGGTTCTCAAAATAAAGCGAAAAGCTGATGGCTCGATAGAAAGATATAAGGCTCGCCTCGTGGCGAGAGGGTATAATCAACAGGAAGGAATTGATTATGATGAAACTTTTTCTCCTGTAGTAAGATTTACCTCAATTCGCCTTATTCTGGCAATAGTAGCAAGTATGGATCTTGAATTACATCAAATAGATGTAAAGACTGCCTTTCTAAATTGAGAATTAGAAGAAGAAATTTACATGGAGCAACTCGTTGGCTTCATTGTAAAAGGTCAAGAACAAAAAGTATGTCGACTTTTGAGATCGATATATGGCCTTAAGCAGTATTTAAGACAATGGTATACGCGTTTTCATAATGCCATAGTGGCTTATGATTTTACAATGATTGATGAAGATCATTACGTATATGTCAAAGGATCCAAATACCAATTTATGATATTATCATTATATGTTGATGATATACTGATTGCTGGAAGCAATATGGAGTTGGTTAATACTGTTAAGAATTGGTTATCGTCCAGTTTTGAGATGAAAGACATGGGTGAAGCTGCATATATTTTTGGAGTTAAGATTTCAAGAGATCGTTCCAAGAGATTATTGTCTCTTTCGCAAGAGACTTATATAAACAAGGTTCTTGAACGATTTTATATGCAAGATTGCAAACCTATTGACACTCCTATTGCAAAAGATGAAGGATTGAGCCAAAGACTATGTCCTAAGACTCCACAAGAGAAGGAACAAATGAAATGTGTTCCTTATGCTAGTGCTGTAGGAGTTTAATGTACGCTATGATGTGTATAAGACCTGACATATGTTTTGCAGTTGGGATGGTAAGTAGATACCAATCCAATCCAGGTCAAGCACATTGGAAAGCCGTCAAAAGAATCATGAGGTATCTAAAGGGTATTGCTGATTATTCTCTGAGTTATCAAGGAAAGGATCTGCGACTTAAAGGCTACTCAGATGCTGACTGGGGAGGAGATTTAGACGAAAGGAAATCTACCTCAGGATTTGCATTCTTACTAAATAATGGTACAATATCTTGGAGCAGTAAGAAACAGACATGCATAGAATTATCCACAATGGAAGCCGAGTTTGTGACATTGTCAGCAGCAGTACAAGAAGGGGTTTGGCTTAAGAGATTTTTGGATCATTTAGGTGTTGTAGAGCATGCTGCAAGCTTATTGTTAGTCAATTGTGATAGCCAAACAGCGATAGCATACACCAAGGATCCGAAATATCATGGCAAGACCAAACATATAGATACCAAGTACAATTTTGTTAAAGATATGGTAGCACGAAAAGATGTGAACTTGCAGTACATATCTACGCATAGAATGATAGCAGATCCTATGACGAAGCCAATTCCTAAAGATATTTTCATTGGTTATGTAAAATCTCTAGGACTGCGTAGATGTTGATGTACTGAATATTGTAATTTCCCTGAATGTTCACATTTGAATGAAATTGTTTTATCATTGTTAATGCCTATGATATTTTTATTTATGCATTTTAATACTTAGTGTATTATGTCAAGTAAGCATGTCGGACAGATAAGATTAACTCACTCACACGAGTAATCGCCTCTATTTGCTATATGATAAGTAGAGATGAGACAATTTTTAGACTTATTATCTAGGTGATAATCGAGAGCTCAAGCTTAAAATATAAATGCCGCCTTAGTTAAGTGCTAAGATGATGACATAATATTTAATTTGTCCGAAAGTAAAATAATTTACATATTTTACTTTATCTGTCTTTGATGCCAGATATGAGCTCTAACGGATTCCTTAGAAGAATAGATACGTGAACTCAAGTTTGGACATTGAGTATGTCTAAACTATCATCTGTACGGTATTGCATAAAAAGACATACACTCCAAAGAGAAGGAATTAATACCGTAATACGTACTTCATACTACGTATGCATGAGTCGACCGATAAGAGTGGTAAAAGTTTTTGATCTCAACTTTATGCCGTGTGAGACTCTTGAGAATATGAGTTCCTTATTTAGTGCCCTCAGGACTTTGACTTATTCTCAAAGTTTCTATTCAGTGTTCGCTATCTTAGAGTGTTGCCAATGGTTATGAATGATTCGATCTAATGGGACATTTCTAGAAAAGCGTGCTGGACTGAAATAAAGAGGTTTAAGAAAGAAGAAGATCAACTTATTGATGATGTCACATCCTATTTTTGTATCCACAGGTTGACCAATTATGATTTTGAGTAAATCATAGTTGTAAATACAATATACGAGATACTAAAAGAGATCGAATGAAATATAAATGTGACTGATTGATCTAGGAGACTGCATACTATGTCTACTCGGAAAACGTTGTACCCAATTTTGAGCTGCTATGTATTCCTAACAGATGCATCGCAACGAGCTCTCGAAGTATGCTGGTCGCACGGATTATTTGTTAGTATGAATATTGCAAAGAAGAGAGAAAGTTAATGTTTAGCCCACCATGTGTGAGTGGGAGATGATGGATTTTCTTTGTAATGAGATGGGCCGCCCATGATAAGCTAACCTGGCTCATGAAAGAAAGTAACTGCACTTGGCAATTATTGCATAGAAACAAAAAGTGAGAACACACGTAAGAGTGTGTGTGTGTTGAGTTGCATTTTGATAATCAGAAAACTCATTCTCACTAAAGAAGAAAGAAGAAAGGGGCTTTGTTCAATAATCCAAGAATTGTTCTCTCTCTCGAGGCTGCAATAAGTGCATTTAATCTGTGGCAAAGAGGTATGTTTGTTTACGTGATATATTTCGAACGATCGGTGATTCAAGTATAGAATAAGCACGTTTCTCCGCAATTTTAGTATTGTATTCAGAAATTCGTTTCCTTCAGGCCACATGAGAGAGAGAGAGAGAGAGAGAGAGAGAGAGAGAGAGAGAGAGAGAGAGAGAGGAACTTAGTCGGGCACTAGATTATATATATATAGAGAGAGAGTCTGTTCGCGGTGAGTCTGTCCATAGTAGCTTTGTTCGTAAGAGAAGATGTGAGGGGGAGAACAGAGGCTAAAGGAGAAGGGAGAAGGGAAATAAAGAAAAGCAAAAAGAATACGGAGGTTATATGAATATGGTTTGTAGTCTCTATCATGATCCACAACGGAATTTGTTGTTGCTCTTCTCATGGATACTGGGGTTATATGAACTGAATCGCGTAAATTTGATAACCTTTTTGGCACGGCACTAAATGTGAATTTCCCTGTCTCAGTATACTATGTTGACCTGGCAGGCACTGAGGGGTGTTTTGGTTTTCTTGCATGTCTGAATATCATGGGTGGAGTTGGCTTGGGATTTTGGATTTGTTTGTTTTCTCCTACTGTCCACGAGTCCATGTGTCCAGATAAATATAGATGTTTTGGTAGAGGTAATTAAAAACCAACATAAGAAGGGAAGAAAGAAAAAGAAAATGGATAAAATAAATTGTAATATTATTTGGATGCTAGAGAAAAAGATGATTGAGAGAGAAAAGAGTGCCCTTCAAGTCAACTTTGTTGGGCTGCAAAAT
Organism: Syzygium aromaticum; assembly: GCA_024500025.1. Lineage (NCBI taxonomy): Eukaryota > Viridiplantae > Streptophyta > Magnoliopsida > Myrtales > Myrtaceae > Syzygium > Syzygium aromaticum. The sequence goes on along the minus strand of CM044886.1, from coordinate 3,010,815 downwards.
GCAAAGGAAAGATGACATAAACACTCTACAAACTTTGACCTAATTTATAACGTGGTATCTGAACTTTTAATTTATTTAATATGATTCTTAAACTTTAGCTTAATATATAATGTGATCTTTAAACTTTTAATTTGTTCAATATCGTCCATGATTTTTTGGTACATATTCAGTTTAGTCCCCGAACTATATGAAAATGTTAAATTTTGTCCTTTCATTAATTTAAGTTCAGAGACTACATTAAGTATTTTCATATAATTCAGAGACTACATTGAATATAAACCAAAAGTCCAGAAACCACATTGAACAAATTAAAAGTTCAAAGGCCATATTGCACATTGAGTTAAAGTTTAAGAATTACATTAAATAAATTAAAAGTTCATATATCACATTGCATATTGGATCAAAATTCAGAAAATGTTTGTATCATTATCCCAAATGCAAACTAAGCTAATAGCTCTCCGTGCTTATTCTTGCTGTGGAGATGAGTCTCTCAATTAATTTATGATGTGTGCAGCCAACGACTTTAAGAATTGCGTCATTTGTGCAATCACGTTGTCTTGAATTCACTTAATAATCCACTTTATAGTCTATAGCGTCCTAGAATGACATCTCCTATTATTCAAAAAGGTTGAGTAAACGATTACCTAGAGAAACGTATATGAAAACAGAGAGAGAGATTCACCCGAGAGATAATTTTCACTTAAATCCAACACTTGAAGTTCCTCCAGAGGAAGGAATAAAGAGAGGCGTTGATCACCCAAGCTCCCAATTCCGAATCGTGGGTATCGTTTAGATACAATCGAGTCACTCGCAAAGTGGCGTCATCACACACGACGCCTTCCCAGCCGCAACAGTCGCCACCGCCACCGCCGCCGTCAAGCCACGACGGAAGAGAAGACCCACTCGGGCCATTGAAGGCGGCCTTGATGTCGAGCAGCGCATTCCTCTCTTCTTCCAAGCACCTCATGCTGCTTCCACTTCCCATCAATACCAGCAGCACCCAAGTCCTCATACGCCATAAAAGACACTTCATGTTTATGTGTCTATGGTAGTGCTTTGTGTTTTCTGCTTCTTCTACTTTGATTTATACAAGCAGTCTTCCCATTTCGAGCGATCGTCGGCGCCATTTCCGGGAAACGGCTATGGGCAAAGTCAAAGTCGTGCTGGAGCCAGTCCCGCAGAACCCGTCACGGCCGCCGTTGACTTGACCCAGAACTTGTAGAAAAGAGAAAGATGAAAATTAGAAAATGAGCAACATAAAATGATAAAAGAACAACCATTAGCAAATCGGCAAAAGATAAGTTACAGTAATTTCACCCAAGTTATAAAAGAAACATACGTGCCTAGATATATATACTAAATTGAATTTGACTGTTAGATAATAATGGACCCTGCAGATCTAATGGTTCAAATTCAGTTTAGTATATATATTAGGTTCATGAAATATTTGCTCATGGCCTGCGGGTTATATGTTTTCGCTAGGGACCCCTTCGACTCAAAGATGTGGCACATCTTATCCTCCCGTGTGATCAATAAAGCTTGTCGTGACCAGGAAATTTTCCAAGGAAAATCATGCGAACCATTTCCTTTTTGTTGAGAATTAGGGACGTGAAAAATGATAGACCCGCAGCTGATTCAATCGCCGGGAAATAAAACTAATCAAGTTCTTCGTGGAAATCGAATGCTCAACAATAACCTTGGATGCCCGAACTTATGTGGAAATCTATTTTGTTTATTGTGTGGCCGTCGAATCACATGTGCTTAATGAATGTGATCTGTTACATTGTGCGATTCCTATGGAGACTCACCTAATCTACTGGTAAGAATGCATTGGTTTTATATGTGCCATGGACCGCATCTATGTGCAAAAGTTGCTTCGGAATCTAATCTACAATTAATAGAGTTTTGTGGTTGAATCGCATCATGGCAAAACTACATTCTCTCGACTTTCTATTATATATTGCTGAGAATATTTTGATTAGATAAAAAAAAACATTATTACTTATTTAACATTGATGTTCCAAAAAAAAAGTTAAATTGATTCACGTAATATATAAAATAAGTGCCTCCTAATTAATTATATAGGCTGAGTAATACGTAATTACTCAATTATTTACGTTTTGCCTTATTTTCAAAGAAAAAAAAAGCCAATTATATATTTTAACTAATAAAAAGTAAAAAAAAAGTGAAATATGTTTCTACTGAAGATGAAAAAACATTTTTTTTTATTTACTAACAAGTCTACAATATATGTGTGTAATATATAAATTCTCTTATTTATCTAGAAAATGTTTGCAATATCTAATATCTATAATCTTATCTTATGTATCCATATAAAAAAGGGTTTTTTGTGCATTACAATTACATGATGGTTATTAAGTCTGATCATTTGTCACCCTCTCAATTGCACCAGTCGCGCTAATCGCAACTCCTTATATCTAGGTCACGTATCATGATGTTTATTAGTCAAAAAGGTTCCTTTAACCCTTAATAAGTATTAGGTTTAACGAATGACCATGAAATTACTAAGAGACGTGAAATTCCAAGCCGTCGCGTTATATTAGCTTATGACAATCGATTTTCGCATGAACCGCATGATGCAATGGCTTTTTATCTAAAGATACGGACATTTTATAGTAGAGCATGCACAAACACAAGCGGATTCTCTCCTGTAATTTCCCTTTTCACAGTGATTCTATAAGGTAAAATCAATTTTCTCAATGATTGCTACTTGCATAATAATTAATTAAATTGAAAAAGGGAAATATTATTGGTTTGGGTCATTGTCAATTATAATTAAAAAAAGGAAAAAAAAAGAAATTAGCAACATCACGTGGCGAATGGGCCAATTGGAGATAATATAATGGGGAGTTGAACAAATGGGTCGCTGTTGGAAAATTAGAAAGTTTGAGCACTACTAGCTCAACATACTCGGTCAAGAGTCAAGACAGATGCAATTAGCTAAACTAGTGATTGCCCGTGATGATCGGCTTCCCGATGAGTCAGTTCAGATGATTTCAAAATTTTGGATCCGGAAACCGAGCCAGTTGTTCCCCACTCCATTTTTTTTTTTTGCGTGAAAAATCAAAATCTTATAATAAAACCTTTTTAAAAAGAGGCGCCATTTTACTGCAGAAGCATCTATAGATTAAATGGTCATGTTGCTGGTTTGTTTGTTTCTTTTTTCTACAAGCTTCAAAATCGATTCAACCTGGGAATTCCAACCTTAGAACCAGGAACTTGAACCGGTACTAAGCTAATTGTAGGTTCACGGTACCGGGAATCAAACCTTTTATCCCCAAAACCGGACTTGAACCGCGCCTGATGCTCAGCCCCTCCGATTAATACATTAGAAATACAACATTGAATGTATTCTCATGTGCCTAAAATCAGGTGAGCTGCTGGTGCAACCTGGAAAATGCTCTTGAAAATGCAAACCAGATTGAAAAGTGCGAGTTTCGAGTGCATCGTATTCATGTGACATACATGACGGGGCAACAAAGTTGGCGGCATATTGCCATTTGATCCCCGTTTGATCTCTGCGTAATACCAAACTAATCAACCCGACCAAGTGGACGATCATTTTGAACTTTAACCATTTGTGTGAAGCTCGACAATGTCAAGAGCTTAAAAGAAAGGAAATGGAAACATGTCGAGCGCATCTACATTCTACAGAGGAAGCACCGCCCATCATAGGCTGCATCAAGATGCTGCTCGAAACACTTTGCCAACAAAGTATTTCCATCGTTGACTAAATTGCTGTTAAGTATAATATGAGCGAGTGGCTTGCAAAGCCTTGTAGGGGAGAACATAGACACCATCTACATCTTCTCTTAAGAAGGAAACTGAACACCCCAAAAACGGGACTTGGATTGTCTTGTTCACCTGTTCAAACAAATTAGTGCAGAAGTAGATGATGACGGCATGAGAAATTCCTATTTACACAGGTTAACAACCCATTTTACACCAGCTTTCAACTGGAACGAAACAAAAAGAGAGAAGTTGCATCGAGGCTAGATTGATAATGTTTAAACTAAGTTGAAGGGCGAGTCAAGATCATGCGCTCTCGCATCTACCCATGCCTAATAGAGTAAAAATGACAAACCAGTGATCTCAAGGGAAAACGTCTCTAATGTCCAGTCAAATAACTATACAAACATTTCATTTGAATTCAATTGGATGTTTCAACATTGTCCTAAGATCTGAAATCAGCAAAGAATTAGTCAGACGACAGAAACTGCTACAGCAGTTAGGATTAGTCTAATTGGTACAATTTGTAAAGCAGACAAACCCCTGCTTATAAGTTAAACATTCATCTATCAGGATAGATCAGTTCGAGTAAATGAACAACTTCTTCAACACTAGCCGGATGCCAGCATTCTGTTGATAGTCGTAGTGATCCAAAGAGAAGCAAGCATCCACAAAGGTTCCAGTACAGATCAAGGGCTCGATCTCAGCAGCATTACACTGACTAAAAACAAGTTTTTCTGAACTGCCGGAAGATTCTCTTCGGTATATCTCGGTCTCGTATCTTGGGATATCTGCATTAACAGTTGGAATGCTGTGGACAGAGAGAGGAAATTAACTTAGTCCACAATAAGCATTTAACTGACTTAACTCATATTGCAGATGCGTATGAAACATATGTCTCCAGTGCATTAACACATCTAAGAGAGCAAAGGGCTTCCTACAGGGTTTGAAAGTGTATTTCCAATTAGGGGTGGATCGATTCTGACCGAAAACTTGGAATCTACACAGTCCAGGCTGTTACTGGGTATTTGGAACCAGAACCGAATCGGCCCAGAACTGAACCAGCCATTTCCAGTTTAGACCCAGGAACAAGGGCTCAATTTTTTTTTTCATTTTTACTATATATTAAATTTATTTTGACATAATTGGTTCCAGAGGTTCAAAGAGCTAACCCAGGGACTGAACTAACCTTGGCCAGTTCTTAAGGTTTTTACTCATGAACCTACCTAGTTCACCTAAGACCGTTGGTTCACGGGTTGAACCAGGACTAGTGCTCATCCCCATTTCCAAGTACACTCACACCCACGTGAATATATGAGAGAGGAGAAAGAGATTGAAAAACCCCTCTTCTCATCTACCCCCCACCCCCAAAAAACCCAAATTTCTCAGGAAAAGATCCGACAAACAAAAAACAACCAAATAAACTTGCATGTGTTTTGTTCTTTTATCGAGGACTATGTTCTCAGCACTAATAAAGAATTCAACAGTTATGGAAGCTTGTCACGATCCAAGGAAAGAATAGCAAAAGCAGAGAACTTACTGCAGTCTTATAGTCGGAGAATTCATGAAGCCATTTTTTCTACTCACGACAGATCTCCACTCAGAGCTGCTACCAGAATCGATAGATAGTTTCTGTGCAATTCCATCGCATGCATCAAGCACCTGACATAAGGTTGGAGACGTATCCACCACGAAACTAAACTTTGGCCGACCAGCATTATTAAGAAACTTGTTACTATTACCAAACCGCACTCTCAAATGATTGCAGCAAAGCTGCAAAATTGCACCTTTATGCGAAAGCTGTATTCTTTGACTACCCCTATAGAAAGGGACGAGGGATGCACGGATAGAAGGGATAGTTACTTCTTCAGGCTCTAAGAACCCAGCATAGCCACTGCAACCCTCAGATGCAGATGCTGGAGAGGTAACGGAAATGTCTGAATCCTGGTTATCGGGTTGTTCTTCCATAGCAACATCTGATAGAAGGGGCTCTGCTCTCAAATCAACACTGAGGGAATCCATGCTAAAAGCATCTGCCTTAACTGTATCAGACTTGACCCCCTCATCTGCATTGGCAGTCAGTAGAGAGAATATTGGATGGGCTTCTCCCACTCTCTGATTTGCAAGAGAGAGTATCTGATCACTTTCAACCCTTTGATGAGACGTGGAGGAACTTACTGAGCTTCCTCCATTTGATAATTTTCCATTACTTCGACTTCTTGTGGTAGCATTAGGGGAAATCCAACTGTTTGTTGTGAATATGTCTGGGAGACTTGATTCCTACATATATTGAGATTTCAATCAATGCCACAGCCTATGAACACAAAGTTTACGAATAAATAGGCTTATCACTCATGCCAACCACAAGATCAAAGACAATTCTATATCTTTCGTGAGGGTGGATAGCAATTAGCCCTTGACCCACTTAAGAGAATGACAAGTCTAGAGTGGCAGGTGACTCGGCATTGACAGAGGCAACGGTGATTAAATAATATGTGCAGAGACAATGCATTACAAATCAAATCATAACCCAAATCAGTCAACCAAGTTCTCGTCAATTTTACCTGTTTTTACATGTATAACACCACACCGAAAACATCAACAATAACATGGCATCATGATTTCGTTAACCTAGACTGCAGAGAAATTCTGGGAAGGAAGATCTATTAACTCGTGCTCTCACAGAACAAGTCAAGTCAATCATTCAAGTGGAGCAACATGGGATGGAAATTATGGATCAAGCAAATCGAAAAACAAATTTTCCACAAACGATGATAATGACCTAGATTTTCGTTTTGGCTCCTTTCTTTCAGCGCACCAAAAGAAAGTAAATAACCATGCACGACTCAAGAAAACCAGTAGTTTGCTTTATATGGAAAGAGCCCCATGTACACGCACTTAACAAAAGATGCAAAAATCTCAACCACTATGAATGCACTAATGTCATATGGCGATATCGGCATGGAAAGATAGAATCGCCAAAGCTGATATTGACAGCAGGATACATAGACGGTTGCATATTTAAGTTTGATAACTCAAGAAGTTATCATCACCGGAAATCACAGATCAACAGAGTAAGGCCTTACCAAGAACAGAACTGTTGCACAATACTTAAGAACTTCCAGATTCATCCTCACATCATCCAAACTCCTGAAAAGATGTTGCCAGAAAGATAAACATTGCATTGAAGACATAATACTGGAAGTGGAATAATTCCTTGAAGACAAGCAGGATTACCTATGAGTTTGCTGTCCAAGTCCAAAGTACGTTGCCAAGGTGGCCATCTGTAGCAAAATAATAGCAATTTAGAAATACAAAAGAAGTGATAACAAGGATAACTTATACAACTTCCATGACATCTCAAAGTGACACCATGGAAAACCTATGTGTATGTTGGAAGAACCGAAAGAAAGAGAGAATTTTACCCAAAAGAGAAAAATAAGGAAAGAAATAACTGCTAAGATTCTAGAAATTCGCCATGCGATTGAACCAGAAGCAATGTATATGGCAGAAGACATTTGGTCAGCAAGAGAAACCGCGCATCAAGTGATTATTGTCAACTTCTTAAGCTCCAGTCTTAGAAAAACCTCCCTGCATCCGTCGTCAATTGTTTGTAGGAATAGCTAATGCCCAGATGAGGGAGCAGCTTCTCTCATGAAATTCTTTGCACAATTGGATGATTGAAGTAACTGATGGTATATGGGTTTGGTTTTGCCAATACAACCAAAGCACATCCATAAAGCACGACCCAGAAAAGCAAACAAACAAATGCTCCTCACAACACAGTTCAGGCCTCTAAGGAAAAGACTCGAGAGCATAAACCAACCGAATTCGCAAAACCGCGTACCTTCATATCACCAGCTCTTCTTCCAAACTTCTGAGTCAACAACGCCAGCGAATCGATCGTCCCCTTCGGCTCCGGCGCCGGCCTACCGATCTCGGCGAACGCCTCCCTAATCCGAGCACAATCGAACCTCAATATGTTGTGCCCCGCCCATATCCTCCCTATCAACACCAAAAACCCCACCCGCCAGCACAGCGTCAGGAAAACCCACAAACGGCGACCAAAACGCCTCCAACCCCCCGACACATTACCATCACCGCCTCACTCAACTCAACTCAACTCACCGTGGAGGATGTCGTGGACCTTGTCGGCGATGTCGGCGAACCCGGGGGCGGAGACGACGGCGTCGTGGGTGATGCCGTTGCAGCGGACGGAGAGCGAGGAGATGAGGGAGAGGTCGGAGGGGCGGACGAGGGTGGCGTAGCTCTGGAGCTCCTCCAGCTTCCTGGGGCACACCAGGATGGCCCCGAACTCGAGGATGGCGAACCGCTGCCCCGGCCGGGTCGGCACCGTGGTCTCCACGTCGAAGAACGCGATCTCCGATCGGGCGTCGTCGGCCGGACTCATCGTCGAATCCAAAAGCTCACGATCTGAACTGCACGCGCAGAGAGTGAGAATGGAGGAGGGTTTCGGGAGCCGTTCTTGCGAAGGTCCTAAGGCTTGTCGTTGGGATGATGATGAAGGAGGAGGGAAAAAACGCGCGATTTCGCGGGGTATTTATGGAGGTGGGGAGGGATCGCGTGCCGGTGAGGTGCACGGGGTTGCTTCGGGGATTGGGTTGTGCGTGGCGTGGCGTACCGTTTACCGGTGGGGTACGCCTCCACGTGGAGGTTATCCTCTTGGAGAGCTTTTGTATGTGTGTGTGTGTGTGTGTGGATGGACGGATGGATGGATGCCTTGCGTCCGGGATTCGACGGTCAGCCGCCGAGCCCTTTTCAGATCGGACGCACGGGATCGCGTCACCCACCTCCAACGGGACTTCCCGTTTTGACCAAGGGGCGAGCCTTGACCGTGTGAATTCTTCCGTATCGTTCAGGCCACATCATGGTCACGAATTTACTTACATCGCACATTTTCGCTTTCCCTCGCGACAGCGCAGAAACGTGACGGAATGTCTGTTGGGGAACGATGTTGGAATATGCCCGGCTGTCGATTAAGAGGAGTAGTTTATCATCATCATCTTTCCATTGTGATCCTTCCGTGATGATCATGATCTGGCCGGTCAAGTGCCTCAATTTCTAGGGCAACAAGATGCTTGAACGGGAACGATACGCTGGTTTCGCCAGTATTTTCGAACTTGTACCAACACGACAAAAGCACCCATTCTCAGCCCTAACAAAAATCTCAAACCCAACGAACTACACAAAGAAAGCATGGGGGTATTGATGTCACATTAGACATAGCTTATGATCAGAAAAAATGACACAAATGATTTTTGAACTTTGGTCCAATTTGTAAATAGTCTTCAAATAATTTTGAATCCATTCAATGCAGCAGTCCCACAGTTGAGGGACTACATTGAGCATTAACCAATAGCTCAGGAATCGTATCGAACGAATTGAAAATTTAGGTATAACATTCCACGTCGGGCCAAAATTCAGGGATCCAATTGCACAAATTAAAAGTTCGGGAGACGGACATTACACGTTTGTGCCATCATCCCCCATATGATTTTTTTTTTTTATCCTCGCGACGGAATAAAAGACTTGGCGCATCAATGTCGGGCCCGGCCTGTCTAACGCATTTTCGTGGCATCAACTCAAATCGAGCGCAGTAATGTCTATAACTCCGAAAGATGCACGCTGGCAGGGCCACCACATTGCGATTTGGTTAACGCAAGGCCATTCGTTGCTCGCCGCGAATCTCATTCTCTCGGTTCGCGAACGAACCGAGCCAGCGAGGTCGCGATCTCAAACCGGTTTTTTCCCCTTTTTCTCCTCCAAAGGAAAATACCAAGGAATTAGAGCGCCGACCTTTGCTTGCCGTGCAGATAGACACGGAGCTACAGGGGGAGAGAGAGAGAGAGAGAGAGAATCGGAGAGAATCATTCCTTTCCTTACCTTCACCTTAACCTCCTGCGCGAACGGGGTTGAAGTTGGAGAAGACGGGAAGAATCCTCGGACGCAAAGCGATGCCCTACGCCGCACTCGTTCGTGGGTGGGTGGGAGAAGAGGACGAGGAGGTTATCCGGAATTGCCGATCGCCGAGCGATCGTGGCTGCTTTCACCGATTCCTCCCCTGGTCTGGTATCACTGCTATATACTGCTCCGTCGTTGCACAGACAGAAAGAGAAAACGAGAGAGAGAGAGAGAGAGAGGGGCGCTTGGGCTTTAACTTCCACAGCAAGCTGTGGACTTTAATGGCGAGAAAACGCGCCTTTTTTTTTTTCTCTAGACTGTTGAATTTCAGCTCCCCCGCCTCGATTTTCCCTTCTCGAATCCGATGCTCCCCCTTATCCGCCGCGTGTTGGGCCGTGGCGTGAGGCCCACGATTGGGCCGAACCCGCGCGGGCCCTAAGGCCCACGATCCGCCCATTGGCCCGCCAGGGGGGGGGGGCAGGTGCGCAGCAATAATTCTCTGGGACAGGCGCGTTTGATGTTGTAAAACTTATCACGAAGGCGTGATTGAGTCGTGAAACTTTATCACGGAGTGCAATTGAGTCCCAAGTCTTGAAACTTAGTCCTTCCATCGGTTGCACGTTTCGAAAGTTTTCGGATTCGATTATACTTTTTTGAAAATTTTTGAGCTCGATTGCACTTCCATGAAAAAAGTTGTGGGATTTGATTGCACTTTCGTGATAATTTTTAGGACTCAACTGCACTTTCGTGACGGGTTTAAAAACTTCCGCTGCATTTATAACTATTTTTTTTGTAGTTTAAAAAAAATTGAAATCTCTCAAATCATTTTTCGGGGGGCTACTTGCATCCCCCCTCTCAATTTTGGCATTTTTTATTGTAAGTAGCCCTCCAGCTTATTCAGCTTAAGCTTTCGCAATGTCTCGCTTGAAGTACTGAGAGTAGTTGCAATGTCTCCGTTAGCATCGACCGACGCCGATCGTTTTTTTAGTAAGAGCTCCGATGATGTGCTGGTCATATGACTAATCTATCCGTAGAGTGTAGATCTGTCCAACAACAAATGGCAAATTACATTGTACTCCGGATTTTGGCGCGCGTGGTAAGTTGCCCCTTACTTTTTCGAATTTATTTATTTTTGTTTCAATGGTTCTCTTAGAGTATTGAAATGAGTTTCAAAGCCATCTTGACGCTGATCTTGGCCAATTTGTTTGATCTAATCTCCATTAGTGGTTTGATTTAGGCTACCTAAGTAGACGTCGTCTTGCCCTTGCCTAGTACATGCATGTGCATGTGGCATTGCCTTTATCGGCAGCTACTACCAAGTGCTAGACGACTCCTTTCTCTCTCTATTTTTTTTTTCATTGTTTCTTTTCCGTTTTTCCAAATAATAGAAATTTCAAAATCGTTTCTTCTTATTTGTAAATATTTTACTCACATGACAGCTCTTAGAAGCAAAAGCATATATAATCATTTTGACATTCTAATGATTAAAGCCGGGAAGCTGTCTCGCTGTACTAGCATTCAATAGATAGCTGTATTTTGGTATTCTCATGAATTGATGTTGGCACAAAAGGCCAATTCCCGAAAGACTATACCAATTTTGATCGATTGAATGACATTTTCGAAAATTTGGACGGAGCCTTAATTGAAAATTTTGGTTGTTTGACCGATCATTTTCAAATGGCTAGAATCGATAAATGAGTAAAGGGCAAGATTGTTAAGCTTTGAATTGATTCTTAGAGAGAGAGAGAGAGAGAGAGAGAGAGAGAGAGAGAGAGTCAATAACAAGATTGGACTTTTTTGTAATAAGGTGAGAAATGGACTGAAGTAAGTCCTTAAAAACCTTGGGATGTAAAATGTAAGGGGAAGTAAAAACATCATCCAACAAATAAGAGCAAGGCATGCAGGTACCGGCATGCAAAAATAAAAAATGCAGTCTAGCATCCCGCCACATAAGCAGGACAGGCGTAGACAGCCCCCCTCATCGGAAGGAAACCACCCCTTGGTTTGGTGAGGTTAAGCCCTCTGGTTACGCTGGCGTGATGGAGAGGCAGCTTCATCAGCAAGGTTGGACTTTCTTTAATAAAGGGCGAGAAATGATTTTTATATTATGTGTCAATTTCCCTCTATTTGAATCCGACGATCCCTCTTCGCTGCATATTGGGCCGTAGCGTGAGGCCCAATATTGGGCCCGAATCACTTGGGCCTTCAGGCCCACCAGTAAAAAGAAAAAAAAAAAAGGAGGGTGTCGTAGTTTGGGGAAAGCCACGGCTCGTTCCTCTTCTGATCTTCCCATGGCATGGATCTCCACGAGCAGCCAGGCGAGCTCTCGCGCGGGATTCCAATTTTTTTAAATGTCCGTTGAAGCAGCGCTTCCCGCGCCGTACCCGACAGCTCCGAGAGCGCTGCGGCAGCGCCTCTTCGCCCTGCTCCGGAGCCGTGGCGGCGCCGCCCCGAGGAGCCTCGCCCAGATCCACGCCCAGGTCGTCGTCAGCGGCTGCGCCGGCGGCGGCTCCGTCCTCGCCCAGCTGCTCGCCCGCTACGTCGGCTCCGGCCTCCTCGCGGACGCCTCGAGGGCCTTCGAGGGCGCCCGAAACCCGAGCACCTCCGCGTGGAACCAGATGATCCGGGGGCACGGGCGGGGACCCGCGCCGCGGGGGTCGGTGGAGTGCTTCGCTCGGATGGTGCGCGGGGGCGCCGCGCCCGACGGCTACACGTATTCCCATCTCCTGAGCGCGTGCGTGCGGTCGGGCTTGTTCGGAGAAGGACTGCAGGTGCACGGGAGGGTTGTGAGGGATGGGCACGTTTGCCATCCGTTTGTGAAGACGAATTTGGTGAATTTGTATGCGATGGGGGGAGGGGAGAGTGGGATGATGGATGCGTGCAAGGTGTTCGATGATATGGGCGAGAGGAATCTTGTGTGTTGGAATTCATTGCTTGCTGGGTACGTTAGGCGTGGAGACATGGGTGGTGCGCGGAAACTGTTTGACGAGATGCAGGAGACGAATGTCATCTCTTGGACGATAATGGTTGCTGGGTATGCTCGGAACGGAATGTGTAGACAAGCGCTGAGTGTTTTTGATGAGATGCGGAGACTTCAGGTGGAGTTGGACCAGGTGGCCCTGGTAGCTGCGCTGTCGGCTTGTTCGGAGTTGGGAAATTTGAAACTTGGCAGGTGGATCCATTCGTATGTCGTAGAGAAAATATGTGCTAGAAATCAGCAGTTGTCAGTCACTCTGAACAATGCCATTATACACATGTATGCTAGCTGCGGTTCGATAGATGAAGCCTACGGGGTGTTCAGGAAGATGCCACGGAGAAGCACAGCTTCTTGGACAACCATAATCATCGGATTCGCGAAGCAGGGGCTCGCGGACGAAGCTCTTGGGATCTTCCATATGATGCTAAGCATAGGAGAGCCTGAAGCACAACCCGACGGGCTAACTTATATTGGGGTTCTGACTGCTTGCAGCCATGCCGGATATGTTGACGAGGGCCGCCTTGTTTTCAAGAGCATGAGTGCAAGTCGGGGAATCGAGCATTATGGCTGTATGGTTGACCTCTTGAGTCGTGCTGGATACTTCGAGGAAGCATGTCAGCTCGTAGAAACCATGCCCATGAAACCGAATGAAGCTGTGTGGGGTGCCCTGCTTGGTGGCTGCAGGATTCATAAGAATCCTGAGATCGCTTCTCTTGTGGCACAGAGACTAGCAGTTGAGCTCAACCCTGACCGTGCTGCGGGCTATCATTTGCTTTTGTTGGAAACATATAGGACCGCTGAAAGATGGACAGATGCGAATGATATTAGGCAGAAAATGATTGATGTAGGCGTGAAGAAGCCAGCACCTGGCCGAAGCTGGGTTGAGGTCAATGGAGTCATTCATGATTTCGTGGCTGGTGATAGGAGCCACAAACACACATTGTCCATACATGAGATGCTTAGAAAGGTGATAGTTCAAGCCGAGTCAGGAGGAGACCGGCCAGATGGATCGGATGAGGCTTTGTGTGCTGCAGCCTAGAAAGGGTAAAGAGGGGACTTTTTGCGCAGCAATACTTCCTGCCCGTGTGCTACACCCTGCAACATCGTCATTTGTTTGGACTGCAAAGGTTCTTGGTGAATCCTGCACCAAGCAAGAAGTTTTGAGCGCCATTTGATTACTTTTGAAAAGCTCTAACTAACGTCAATTGTCATCCGAGAAGAATACTTGTTCTGAGAGGATCTTGGTACTTTGATAGTAGCTCCCATTCTTTTGTATCGTCCGTTCCGGTAGCGTTTAATGACTTGTACAGATACTTTAGAAGTACAGATACTTTAGAAACATTCTGATTTTGGATTCTTCAGAAACGGAATGAAATGGTGATGTTCGGTCTATGGAACTCTTGTGAATTGATTAATGGATTATGCATCTCTCGCTCTCTCTCGTGCACGCATTGACACACAAATACTTGACCTCTAAAGAACAGATGGAAGGATGGTAGAACGTAAAAACAATTTTAGCAAATTGGGCAACAGAACCCCGCGGCCAAGATTTTGTTTTATGCTTTCTTTTGTTGCAAGTCGTGTTCCTGTTTGCTGAGAAAGGATTATTTTGACATTACAAGCACAATGGCAAAGTCTAGAGATAAAATAGGCTATGCAAATTTTGCACGTTGGCACGTGGAAGAGGTTAGCGAACAGAAGTAGCAAGCATTCATATGTTGAAACCAAAACTTGCCGCCTACATGAGGTTTTCGAAAGGTCACCATGCAATGCATCAGTTTAAATGGACGCCAAAAAAGGGAAATGCTTGGATGAATTTTACTTTGAATGATGATCTTTATTATTCAACTCGTAACATAATGTACACTCCCCGTCATAAGGTTATTTTCAGGGTGGATGATCCGCGACTCTTATAAGATTAACAGCACCCGAGAGAATTGACCAGGATGTAATAGCATCTTTGACGTCATGAGCTTTTGCAATATTCTGCTGCCTTGGCAATCTTTCTGCAGATGAAAAGAAGAGATATGAACGCATTAAAGAGAGAGTTCATTCAAAAACTTAGAGAACCAATGCTGAGCACAGACAAGAAATTCACAATGAATTATCATTATTGGCCATATTAACACTGAGTCAAGATATCATGTCGGTGATTCTCACTACTAATAATTTATTATGTCTTTTACCAAAAATCATAATCCAGACCAACTAAACTAGTTAAAATACTGAAAGGAATTCCGATGGAGTGAAAAGCTGACATACATGATGTGAAGTAATCAGTATCAAAAATTAAACTGGAAGACTGAGAGCTTAAACAGCGACTGGTTCAGGCCTCTTGCTGGTTTTGATTCCTCTGATAGCTGTAAAACATTCAAAACATACCCAAGGGGAGGGTCAAACCAAATTATAGCGAATGGATTTTTCCTTCTTGAGCCTAAAAGGTTTTAGGTGGCCCTACCTTCCGCATAATCTTTAGCACCGAAGACTGCAGAACCGGCAACTAAAGCATTTGCTCCTGCTTCAATGACCTGCATGCATAGAAACAGCTTAAATGTGAATCATGCATGTCATGTGATCCGTCATTTGAGCCTTTATGTGTTAGCAGAAATGAGGTTCTGGCTCACTTTAGCTACAGAAATATTTGCAGCCATGTTTAATCCTAGGGTGCCAGCATCCTTCCCTTCCTAGAACAGAATGAATAAAACCCTTCTAATTTGGTAAAAGCATTTGAACTTTGTGTCGGTAACTACTCGTAGGTTCAAGAATCAATAGGCATGCCTTGTTACTTTCCCCCTTCCATCATTTTAAATGCTCTAGTGTACCCAAGGACAATATACATTTTAGGGACTCTGCGAGGAAAATGAATGGACATGGAGTATCCAGTATATTTCAACAGCCAGAACACTTAGTTTGGTTCTTCTGGGATGTTTTTGATGTCTTAGTGTACCCAAGCATACTTCCAGAATTTGACGTCTCGTGATTTGCTAAGGAAATAGTGCTGGATATTACACTCAAAAGATCAGAAAACAATCTAAGATGTCCCTCTGTGCCAGCTGGCAACAGTTCAATAAACTTCAATCCAAGTTCTTCCCCAATAATATAGAATCATCAAGGAGTGAGTCAGATAGATCAAACTGCTAGTAGGCACATAACAATTACATAACAGCACCTTATATGCATTGGCTGGGCCGACTCCACCATCTACTTCGATCCATGGGTCGACTCCCTGCCACAAAGGAGAAGATAAAAAAGTTCCATGATATTTTTTATTACTTTCAAGAGAAAAGTTCACTATAACCAAGCAAATAACCAAGTAAAGAAGAATGACATAGGACCATGTCCCAAGAATATTACCTTCTCCACACACATCCTTCTCAAGTCTGATGTTTTCTTCACTTGGCTCTCGATAAAGCTTTGTCCCCCAAAGCCAGGGTTCACCGACATGATCAACACCAGATCAACCACTATTTGCATAAAGAAAGCTAGTGTCATATTTTCTCTTTCATCAGATAAATTTGCCACCTCTTGGACAAAAAATCCTTGGGTAAAATATTGGGAAAGTTTAAGAAAGTAAAAGAAAAATTGCGACGGAAGTGAACAAACAGTAAACTCACCATCAAGGACATATTCTATAGCAGTTAGTGGGGTACCAGGGTTCAGGACAACTCCAGCTTTAGCTCCCAAACTTTTAATCTAGATCATCATTAACCAAAATTCGGTAAAAGATGCATAACTTATATTAAACTGCAAGGTGGGTGATGAACAGAAAATAGGGGGCAGTTATACTACCCATCCAATATTAGGAGTCTCAGGTACGAATAGATTAACCAATATATCAGATAAAGAAGCAAAAATATTCGGATTGTGAAAGATCAACCTCTACCCCAGTTATTATAACAATCGGCACAACATGCCAGAAGACCAGTGCACCACATCTGTATCACGGAGGTCGTATTACCGGATTAAAATGAGATGGCAATGTGTGCCTCTGAAGTAGGACAGTGAAAGGGCAACGTGCTGCATACAATCCCAATAGTATTGTAAATAGCAAAAGACAAAAGGAACATGTGCAACAGAAGTCCGTCATTATTCTAAGTCCTAGAAAGGGACTTACATTCTCCAGGAAGGTAAAAAAATTGGGTTGCCAGTAGAAGACATGGCATGCATTGTAAAATACTGAGGATCTACATGGTTGAAGCTGTTGTAGTTATTCTTATAAATTATCCTTGCAGGCCAAAGCCTCCCTCTTTTTCACGAAAGAATATTTTCCGAGGACTCTGCAGTTGTGAACAGTCTAGACGTACACATTGCTCCATGTAAAGAGACCCATTAAAGAACACGAACAACCACCAAGAACAACACGTTCTGCATATATAAAATAAAGAAAGGATCATACTAGGTTGAGTGTGCGATGCAAGTGGATGGTAGCAGTTTGTTCACAATGCACACTGACTATGTCAGCTCCAGCCTTGATGAAATCTGGTACTCGCTGTTCAGGTTCCACAATCATCTGTACACGATTTCCAAGTTATTAAGTATTCAGTTCAGTCGACAGCCTTCTCTTATTGAAGAAAATCCACCAAATGAAAAGGTTACCAGATGAACATCCAGAGGAAGATCTGTAACAGGGCGCAGGGCATCAACCACAAGGGGACCAATTGTAATATTGGGAACAAAACGGCCATCCATCACATCGACATGGATCCAGTCACATCCTGCCAACTCCACAGCTTTCACCTGGATCACTATATAAGAGTCAAATACCACAACAATGGATCTACATGACAACCCTTAGCAGAAACAATCTGAGACCAAGCTTGCGACTTGGAATATTGTTAAAGCATGCAAGCTAGAACCATACTAAAGATCCGAGTAATGGGATAGAGACAAATCAAACATTTCATAGCTCTTTGAAAAATAAGTGATAGAATGGAACCTGATCTCCCAGCTTCGAAAAATTAGCAGATAGAATTGATGGAGATACAATAATATCACTTTTGGAGTATTTGTCAACTCGTGAAGATGCCTTCACCACCGTCTGGATTTTCCTATTTAGACCCATACAAAGGGAAGTAATTATATCAGAAATGGGAGATAAAGAGCTGTAGAAGAGCTTAAGGGCAATGTCCATAAAAGTAGTCTTAAAAGTGAAGTCCCAACAATCTTAACTTCACTCTCAAATGACAAATGAGAAGTGAACAAGGCAAGTAAGAACTATCAGACGAAGCAAGAAAGACACATGCAATAGGCTACTAATAATGACAATTTTTTTTTCCCAATTACTCTGGAAGTGCGAATTGCCTATTAATTGTCGGGATATCTATCTTCCACCTTTATGTACAATCTCTCTAAACGACTGACGTCAAAAGTCAACACGAGTTCTACTCTGAAGACTGAATCCAATCTTGACACCTGGTAATTCGAGCTCTCGATGCCCCCAAGTACCTTCACATATCACTGGAGTACGATCACAAAGCCAGAGGAAGAGAAAATCGCAGAAAACTCCTGCTAGGAGTTATTGGCCAAAAGTAACAGCCAATCGATCACTACAAGCATAGATGGACCTTCAGTACTGTACATAATTCAGCTTCACATATTCCCAAACATGTAGCGCCCGAACTTCGATCCCAGTCGTTAACAGAAAATCTCAGCCTAAGCTCCTCACGCTAGCTAATGCGAAATTTCATCACGCGGCAAACCACGTCACGCTCTTTTCACACAGCCGGGAAAAGAAAAAGGAAAGCAAACCGATTCTCTCTACTTTATCCTTAGTTTCCTGGACTACACTCGATCAAATCGCCATAAACAGTTCGTTCCTCGCTTTGTGCCAACCTGAACAAATACATCGAATCACTACAAGAAATGATGGACCTCCAGTACACCATATAGTTCAGCTTTGCATAATCACAAACATATAGCGCCCAAACTTCAATCCGAGTCATCAACAGAAAATCTCAGCCTAAAATCCTCAACGCTAGCTACCGCGAAATATCTTCGCGCAGCAAACCACATCACGCTCCTACTACACAGCCGGCTAAAGAAAAAGGAAAGCGAACCGATTCTCTCTACTTCATACTTCGTTTCCTGGACTATACTCGATCGAATCGCCACAAACAGTTCGTTCCTCGCTAAGTTCCGAACTGAATCGGTCGCGACAACTTCCCTCGGAAGATTACACACTCCTTCCGCACAGATAACAATCTCGAATTCCGAACGAAACACCGATCTCTCGAAGAACGCCGTTCCCGAAAACTTTCAGCTCCGCAGGCAAAAAAAAAGCAGCGACGACTTCAATACCTGGCGAAACCGGCATTGCCCGGCCGGCGGAGAGAGGATCGCCGGAGCTCGAGGCGTCCTCCGAGCCCGCCGATCCGCGGCTGGAGCGTCGAAGAGCAAAGCGAAGCGGTCGACATCTCTCTCTGCGCTGGCGCTGGCGCTCTCGCTCTCGCTCTCTCTTCTCCCTTCTCTCTCTCGCCGAATCGTGTTCCTCGGCAGGCGCTTTAACGGTTAGGTGGAGAGAGAAAGTTCGGTGCGGTGTGGCGTGCTGACGATTGAGGACCTGCTACTCCTCTGCCGTTATGTTTCACCAGTCGTTCAGAGGAGGGAGACGCCGGATCCGAGGGAAAGGAGAAGGAGAAGCGATCTCGGGGCGACACGTGGCGGGCTTATCGGCAATGGTTGGCGCGCCGGGTTGCTGACCTGGAAAATGCGCTGGCCCTTTTTATCTGTAGAAATTAATTTTATGTGCTATTTATTTATGGACCGTGAAGCTGTTGAGGTTGATGTTTTGCATTCTATTATCCGAAAGATTATGAGACGGTTCCAAAAGGTCCCCTCATAACTGGACAGCTTAGTGGTCTCGTTCCCCGGTGAGTGGGCAAAGGTCCGAGGGGGCCGTCCCGGCGGGAGTCGCGAGGGTAGCACCCCCGAGCCACCAGAAGCGTTTTATGTTCAGTCATAAAAGGATTTCTATGGGAAAGCTAAATATTTTAAGGTATGTGGGCAATTTTGTAATTTGTACAATGTAGAATTTCACTATATATATTTAGGGCGAAACGGGTCTCTAGAAGAGAAGCAGAAGGTGAGAAAGAGTGGCTGTACACTTTTCTACGTTATTAGTAAAACGGATTTCTTCTCCTCGTGGACGTAGGTAGGCGGAACATCTCCCCTGTTAAACCACGTAAATTCTTGTGCTGTGCGAATTTTCATTACTTTCTTGCATCGTTGATAGGACTGAACTTAGATATTCGACAATTGGTATCAGAGCTTAGTTCAACGAGCTATCAAGATGGCAGGAAAGGGTTCGAGTGTCAAGTACGACATCGAGAGGTTTAATGGAAAGAACAACTTCACTCTCTAGCGACGAAGAATGATGGATCTTCTGATTCAGCAGGGTCTGTCGAAAGTGCTGCTGGAGAAAGGAAAGAAACCATAAACAAGTGATGAAGATTGGGGGGAGATGGAAGAAAGGGCGGTAAGCGCCATTCGATTGAACCTATCTGATGAGGTTCTGCAGTATGTGGTGGATCCCAAGTCGGCTTCGCAGGTGTGGGCGAAACTTGAGAGCATCTATATGACTAAGTCCCTAATGAACAAACTTTTTTTTGAAAAAACAGTTATACTCTCTACAGATGGCGAACCACAAATGGCGGAAGGCTCAAATCTGTTAGAACACATCAACACGTTCAATCAGATTCTGAGTAAACTTGCAAGTCTAGAGGTTTCAATGGAAGATGAAGACAAATCTCTATTACTGCTATCATCGCTACTAGCATCTTATGATTATCTGGTGACGACACTCTTATATGGAAAAGAGACGCTTGAGACAGATGAGGTCACTGCTGCCCTATTATCTAATGATACGAGAAAGAGGGTTAACAGTGCTACGGCACAGAATGAGGGTCTCATCGGAAAAGTCAAGGAGCAGAAACGGGGAAGAACAATCTAGCGAGGATCCAAGAATAAGGGTCGATCGAAATCAAGAGGGGGTAAAATGAAATTATCTTGTTATTATTGCAAAAAGGATGGCCATTTGAAAAGAAACTGTTATAAGAGAAAGGAAGACTTGAAGAAGTGCGAGAAAACTTCTAATCAAGCAAGTGGCTGATAGCTCAGACGGTGACGATGGAGATCTTTATCATCGGGTAAGAATCAGTTCGCTGATTCATGGATTTTAGACTCTGGATGCTCTTATCACATGTGCCCGAATAGGGATTGGTTTGATTTATCCTGGTCATACAGTAGGGGATCTGTCCTAATGGGGAATAATGCGGTTTGCAAAACCATTGGAATATGGACTATTAAAATTAGAATGTTTGATGGTATAGTCAGAATTTTGGTGGATGTAAGGCACGTTCCAGATCTAAAGAAAAATTTGATATCTTTGGGTGCGCTTGATGTGAATGGCTACAAGTACGCAGCAGCAGGTGGAGTCCTCAAAGTCATCAAGAGAGCTATGGTTGTCATGAAAAGAGAGTTGACTGGAAGTTTATACAGGTTCATAGGAAGTACAATAACCGGTGAAGCATCTATGACTACAACTGTAGAGTCCGATACAGATGACACTCATCCATGGCATATGCATTTAGGGCATATGGGTGAAAGGGGTATGATGGAGCTTCATAAAAGGAAGTTGTTAAAAGGTGTCAAAAGCTGCAAATTGAACTTTTGCATATACTGCGTTTTCGGGAAATAGAGCAGGGTTAGTTTCAGAATTGCAAAGCATACGAGCAAGGACGTACTTGATTATGTACACGGCGATGTATGGGGTCCTGCACCGATCAAATCAAAAGGTGGAGCCGAATATTTTGTGACCTTCATTGATGATTACTCAAGGAAAGTCTAGGTCTACTTCATGAAGCATAAAAACGAAGTCTTCTCCAAATTCAAAGAGTGGAAGGCTGAAGTAGAAAGGCAAATAAGAAAGAAGCTAAAGTGCTTGAGAACAGACAACGGAGGGGAATACAAGTACACACAATTCCTGGAATTATGTAGAGCTGAAGGGATCATATGTCACTTCACAACATCAGATACACCACAGCAAAACAGTGTAGCTGAGAGGATGAACAAGACACTTTTGGAAGGGGCTCGGAGTATGAGGCTAAATGCAGGGCTGAGTAAAAGTTTCTGGGCAGAAGCAGTTAATATGACATGCTATTTCATTAACAGGTCTCCATCTACAGCCACTGAATGTAAAGTTCCTAAGGAGGTATGGACAGGTAATCCGATCGACTATTCTGGTTTGAGAGTATTTGGCTGTCCATCCGATGTTCGTGTACAAAGTTGACATTGTTCCAAGTTAGACTCAAAGTCTAAGCAGTACATCTTTCTTGGCTATGAGGAAGGTGTGAAATGATCGAAGTTATGGGATCCAAATGTACGGAAGACCGTGGTTAGCAGAGACGTTGTCTTTAATGAATCTGACATGGTGAAGGCAAGCAACAGTGCACATGCAGATGGCAGAAGTGAAGAAGGATTTACTGTGCAGGTGGAGTCAGGTGAACCAGAAATAGTAGGAGGAAGGGAATCATCCAGTAACTCACCAGAATCACAGAAGATAGTAGAAAATACCTACACCATCGCAGAAGGTAGAGAAAAACGTACTCACAAAGCACCTATGAGATACGGGTTTGAGGATGTGGTTGCTTATGCCCTCACAGTAGGTATAGGCGATCCATCTTCCTATCATGATGCTATATCTAATGTTGATAATGATAAAAGGTTGTCAGCTATGATGGAAGAAATGAAATCCTTATAGAAAAACATGACTTAAAAGATTGTGGAGAAACCTAAAGGGCGAAAGATCATTGGGTGTAAATGGATCTTTCGCAAAA
This sequence comes from Syzygium aromaticum, assembly GCA_024500025.1. Lineage (NCBI taxonomy): Eukaryota > Viridiplantae > Streptophyta > Magnoliopsida > Myrtales > Myrtaceae > Syzygium > Syzygium aromaticum. The sequence continues at coordinate 2,988,333 of CM044886.1, read as the reverse complement.
AAGAAGTAGTGTCTGAGAATGAGTAGGTAAGGTACAAGGCTAGAATTGTAGCTAAAGGATATGCACAGAAGGAATGGGTGGATTATAATGAAATATTTTCTCCAGTAGTAAAGCACACTTCCATTCGGGTTCTACTTGCCTTGGTAGCCATGTTTGATTTTAAGCTGGAGCAACTTAATGTGAAAACGGCGTTTCTTCATGGAGACTTGGAGGAACAGATTTTCATGGAGCAACCTGACGGGTTCAAAGTGCCAGGAAAGGAATATTACGTTTGTCTACTTAATAAGTCACTTTATGGCCTTAAGCAATCTCCGAGACAATGGTATAAGCGCTTTTGACTCTTTTATGGTGAAAATTGGCTATTCGAGAAGTGAGTATGATTGCTGTGTTTATTTTAAAGTGTCAGATGATAATTCGATTATTCTTTTGATGCTTTATGTTGATGACATGCTCATTGCTGCTAAGGATATGCATGATATTATCTCTTTAAAGTCCTTGTTGAATAATGAGTTTAAGATGAATGATCTTGGTGCTGCTAAGAGGATCCTTGGTATGGAAATTCATAGAGATAGAAGTGCAAGTAAACTCTGGGTATCTCAAAAGAGGTATGTTGAAAAGGTGCTTGAGCATTTCAACAAGAATAAGGCTAAACCAGTGAAGACACCATTAGCTAGCTACTTCAGGTTATCCGAACAACAATTCCCAATAAAACATGAGGAGATTGAGGAGATGTCTCGAGTTCCCTATGCTAGCACAATTGGGAATCTCATGTATGCTATGGTGTGTAGCAGGCCAGATTTATCTCATGCAGTTAGTGTTGTTAGCAGATACACGAGTAATCGGAAGGAGCATTGGAATGCAGTCAAGTGGATCTTTAGATATCTGAGCGAGACTACAGACTTGGGTATTATGTTCAGTCGCAATGGAGGTTCAAAGGAGCTAGTGAGATATATTGATTCAGACTTTACTGGTGACCTAGACAGGAGGAGGTCTACTATAGGATATGTTTTCACATTAGTTGGTGAACCTATCTCATGGAGGGCGATGTTCTAGTCCACAATTGCATTGTCTACTATAGAGGCAGAGTGCATGGCAGTTATAAAAGCTGCTAAGGAAGGGCTCTGGTTGACTGGGTTGGTTCGTGAGTTGGGTTTAGAGCAAGAGGTGTGGTGTTATATTGTAATAGTCAGAGTGCCATACATCTTGCCAAGAGTCAAGTGTTTCATGCAAGAACAAAGCATATAGATGTGAGGTTTCACAAAATCAGGGAGCTTGTGTCTGATGGCAGCATTCACTTGAGGAAAATTCACACGAATAGCAATCCTGCAGATTGTTTTACTAAGCTAGTCACTATTGAGAAGTTTGGGTCATATTTGGGCTCAATTAGTATAACTCGTTATTGAAAGCGAGGGATGCACTCAATGAGTGCGGGAGTGTACCTCTTATGGAGGTACGAGGATGAAAACATCTATATTTCATATATTTTCACAAGTGACTTTGCAGAATCTAAGCCAAGGTGAATATTGTTGAGGTTGACGTTTTGTATTCTGTTATCTGAGAGATTATAAGACAGTTTTAAAAGGTCTCTGACGACTGGACAGCATGGGGGTTCCGCTCCACGGTGAGCAGGCGGGGGTCCGGAGGGGACTGCCCTGGCAGGAGTCACGGGGGTAGCGCCCCCGAGCAGTCAGAGGCGTTTTATATTCAGTCATAGAAGGATTTATATGAGAAAGCTAAATATTTTAGGCTATGTGGGCAATTTTGTAATTTGTACCATATAGGGTTTCGCTATATATATTTAGAGTGAAACGGGTCTTTAGAAGAGAGGCAAGAGGTGAAAAAGAGTAATTGTACACTTTTCTACGTTATTAGTGAAACGGATTTTTTCTCCCTGTGGACGTAGGTAGGCGGAACATCTCCCTTATTGAACCACGTCAATTCTTGTGTTGTGCGAATTTTCATTACTTTCTTGCATCATTGATAGGATTGAACTTAGATATTCGACAGAAGCGAATTTGATTGCGAGGGAAACTTAGGAGTTGATTCTTTGTAGTTAGCCTTTCTAGAAGGATTGCCATTTTACCCCAATGGGGTATTTTCACGAATATTAGGTGCCATCGGTTACAAGGCAAGCAGCTTTCACCCCGGAATCGAAAATCATCCTTTAAGATTCGGTTTCCCGGTTTGTGAAACCGTGAACCGCCCATTGATCCCTGGACCCACTTGGGAATCAGACTACCAGTTCAATCTGGTTTCCGAGTGGGTCAATAGAACAGGCTGTCTAGCAAGTGAGGTCGCGACCTGCGAGCCACAAGAGACTGAGAGAGCAAGGGTCTTGCAAAGAGTGTGAGGTGAGAGAGCGAGCTGCAGACTGAGATGAGAGGAATTAGAATTTGAGCCGTGGGACTGACAGGAAAAATAGGGAGAGGCAATTGAGGAGCATGGGGGATGGTGATAGCAATTCGGTGGGTGTTGCAGTCGGAGAGCTTAGACAACTAAGTGAGGATCCGCTGCTTGAGCTCGACCATGGCGAGGCGAGACGACACCGACAAGGAGGCACCGATGGCCCACATTGGCCGCTGGTGAGGAGGAGGATCAAGACATCGGTGGTGCCGGCAAGGATTGGGCATGAGGCCATGAGGCGCAGGAGGATTTGAGCCCCTGCGATCTCATCCCGGTGGTTCAACCAAAATGCAAGTCCATATTGATCGGACATCATTAGAGGGGATAAGGCATCGATTCGCTGTCCGTGGGATGGAGAGGTTTGATCGGGAGATGATAATGCAGGGAGAGAAAGAGGAGGATCGAGTGGAAAAGCTAGAAGAGAATTCACGTGCAGAGACGAAACTAGATCTCCTCGAGTCATCGGTGACCTGTGGGTTGGGAGGTGAGGGCATATTTACTATTTAGGGATTGATCGAGCTGAAAAATTTTGGATATCTCTCTTATAAAAAGAATTATAACAAAACTAAGACAGGCAAAATCCAATAATTATTTTATGAGAATATAACACAAACAATCCCTGAACTTTGTATTAATGTGCAATTTTGATCCATAAACTTTTACTTTGTTCAATATAATTCATGAACTGTAACCAAATGTGTAATGTAATCCCTGAACTTTTAATTTGTTCAATGTCATCCTTGAATTTTTTGTACAAGTTTAATTTAGTTCCTAAACTATAAGAAAATATTCAATGTAATCATTCAATTAATTTAAGTTCAAGGGCTATATTAAACAATTTCATATAGTTCAGGGACTATATTAAGCATGTACCAAAAGTTCAGAGACCATATTGAATAAATTAAAAGTTCAAGGACCACATTGAACATTAAGCGAAAGTTCATGGACTACATTGAATAAATTAAAATTTCAAGGACTAGGCATGGCCATGGCCCGGTTTAGGCCCGGAATTGGCCTGGGTCAAACCTGGGACTGGCCCGTTGACTGGGCTTGCGGTTCGAAACCAGCCCGTGACCTACGGGCCCGGTTCCGGTTCCAGTTCCAACAATTTTGGAATAGGCTTGGAACCGCCAGTTCAGGGCTTGGTTCCAAAAAAAAACCTGCAGCAGGGCCTGCAAACGAAAAAAAAAAACTGCAATTGGGCCTGCTGCCTGCAGACATGCAAGATGCTTTTTTTTTTTTTTTTAGCTGGTTTCGAACTGGCTCGGAACCGCCAGTTCCGGTTTATACATGACCACAAATCGGAACCGGTCGATTCCGAACAATATCCATGTCTATCAAGGATCAATTTCTATATTAGATCAAAGTTGAGGGACTGTGTCATTATACCTCATTTTATTTGACATGAGCACGATGAGGACATACAAAGAAATACAACACTAATCATCATAGTTTACCTTATTTGAGCATTGAAGAACACCGCACCGTTCTTCCTCTTCTCTTTCCATTTTCAAACTCTTCAAGCAAGAAGTCCCCACTCGTTCATCTTCTTCCTCCTCCGCCCACCTGCAACTTCCACCGCCAGCGCCAGCAATCGGAAATGGACCCAAGATGCAGCTCCTTCTCCACTTCCAGATCCAGATAGGGAGAAGAGGGTTCTCTCTTCCTCTCTCTCTGTAAGCCAATGAGGAGACTCAACAAGAATGCCAACGACCCTGATGAGCCATCGAAGCAATCCGACCCGGATGATGCTCCGACCCTCCCGAGAGATCCGGACAAGAAACCCGGGTACGGCCCGATGCGGGTCATGGGTGTGTTCGTCGTCTGCTTGATGGCCACGTCGGTCGTGTTTTCTCTGTCGGTGGTGCTCAGAGACCCGCCCACGAACGGTGTTCCTGCAGAAGGGAGGAGAGTTCATGAAGTCACAGCCCCTAAAGGTACTGACTTCATGGTTGTTTTGCTGAGCATTGGATCTGGCGTTTGTGGGTCGCTAAGCATAAGCATGTGTGTTCACTCATCACTGCTGCTGTTACTCGTGGGTCGCTAAGCATACGCATGTGTGTTCACTCATCGCTACTGTTGTTACTTGTGGAGCTGGATTTGTTTCGAGCCTCTCTAAATGATTAACAAGAAACGCCACTTTGCTGCAATGACCACACTTTGTAGTTCATATGTTGCTTAACCAGCATCCATTGTTTGGTATGTCGATTTTGCGGTGTTTAAAGATCCATCGAATTGTGTAGTTGCTTGAAATTTGTAGTGGGACACTGGCACTGATGTGAGTGTAGTTAGACAATCATAGTTATGTTAGGTTCATGTTGACTAGGCTTTTTTACCAGCAATAGAACTTCATACGATATCTGACTCGGTTTGAGTTTGCATGGGCACTCGAATTGCTCTGGAAGATACGGTGCTCGCGGATAGCTTGTGCGGACTTTACTTCCATGCGCTTCCCTCGGCTTCTCTGACCATGTTATCTTTTGTCACCGAGCATGTCAGATTAATGTTTGCATAATGTTAGTGACCCATCTGGATTTTATGAATGGAAATAACCAACAGAATAAATTGATCCATCCAAAATGAGTTTTTAGCAGCCTTTCTTTTTTAGCAATCTGCATTGCAATTCATAGTTGGAGATGGTCAAGCCCTTCTCTGTTGTCTAACCACACTCATAGCTTTTTTCTTTCTTCCTACAATCCATTGGTTCAGATGAAGTTGCCTCTCAGACTGTGGAGGAGCAAAAGAATGAACTGCTCGGTGGCTTGCTTGCTGCTGGGTTTGATGAAGGATCTTGTCTCAGTCGATACCAATCAGTTTTATTCCGCAAGGAGTCAAAGCACAAACCTTCTTCTCATCTTATCTCTAGATTACGAGGCTATGAAGCTCTCCATAAGCAATGTGGACCTCATTCCAAGTCCTACAAGAGAACCTTGGAAATGCTCAAATCTGGCCATTCCACGGGAATCTCAGACTGTAACTATGTTATATGGATTTCCTTTAGTGGATTAGGGAATAGGATATTGACTCTAGCTTCAGCATTTCTCTACGCAATTCTCACGAACCGCGTTCTTCTCATTGACCCTGGAGTGGATATGACCGATCTCTTCTGCGAGCCGTTTCCAGAGGTTTCATGGTTCCTTCCTTCGGATTTTCCCCTTAGAGACCAATTCAATGGCCTCGATCAAAACTCTCCACACTGTTATGGAAAGATGTTAACCAGTAACACCTTAAGTAAGTTGAAGATACCATCTTTCACGTATCTCCATCTTGTCCACGATTACAATGATCATGATAAGCTTTTCTTCTGCGATGAAGACCAGTCTTTTCTCCAGAGCATACCCTGGTTGATTATGAGGACAGACAATTACTTTGTTCCATCTCTCTTCTTGATCCCTTCGTTTGAGCAAGAATTGGACAACCTCTTCCCAGAAAGGGAAAATGTTTTCCATTTCTTGGGACGATATCTTTTCCACCCTACAAATTCTGTATGGGGACTCATAAGAAGATATTATCAAACTTATTTAGCTAAAGCAGATGAAAGGATCGGGATTCAAATCCGAGTCTTTGATACTGGAGTTGGTCCATTTCAGCATGTTCTGGACCAGATCCTAGCTTGTACTGCGGGGGAGAATCTGCTACCGAGGACAATTGAGGAAGGATCTCCAGAGGTTACATCCTTGAATCGGAAATCAAAAGCCGTGCTAGTGACATCTTTATCGTCTGGTTATTTTGAGAGGATAAGAGATATATACTGGCATTACCCGACAACCACAGGAGAGGCAGTTAGTATTGTGCAGCCAAGTCATGAAGAATATCAACAAACCGAGAAGGAAATGCACAATAGGAAGGCATGGGCAGAGATGTACTTGTTGAGTATGACCGATGTGTTGATCACGAGCTCTTGGTCAACTTTCGGTTACGTGGCTCAAGGTCTTGGAGGTTTGAAGCCATGGATCCTCTACAAGCCTGAGAATGGAACAGCTCCTGACCCACCTTGCCGCAGAGCAATGTCCATGGAGCCTTGTTTTCACGCACCTCCATTTTATGATTGCAAAGCTAGACGAGGGGTCGATACTGGTGAGCTGGTACCCCATGTGAGGCATTGTGAGGACATGAGCTGGGGCCTTAAACTTGTTGATTCTCATGATAATTGATAGATGCATTTTTGCATTTTAAGTGGATTCATTGCAGTAGTACTCAGCTGTTATAATTGCAGATGTTCCTGGTAAGTGGCAACACTATCACGTGGTACTAGTCCTTCAAACAGGCAGTGACCGTATCCGAGCAATCATTCTGGGAAAGAGAGTTTTATGAGTCTGGAACATGATCCTCAGCTGGAAGTTTTATCAAGAGCTCCGGTCACAGAAAAGTCGATCTTGGCAGACTTCTGTTTGCTAGCAAAGCAATTCATTAACAACTCTTGCCGGATACATGAATACGTGCCGCCATAGTTGAGAAGTTGGCAACTTCTGCTGAAAGAGAGGGTTTTTACGAGGCATAAGTGGTTCGTAAAGAGTTTCAACAGAGATGAATGTGGGCGTTTAGTGGAATTCAAATACATATTTTCTTACAGTGTAAGTTTGTTTGTCATCTGACAGATCAATTGTTTGCGAGAATCTGTACCCACGTACACCATTGTTACAGGTCGATTGTCCCATGTCTGAATTTTGTTTGGTTTTTTCATCTCAAATCTTTAGGTCCCCTGGTTCTCTTGTAAATTATGCATATGCACAATAAAATTTCCTGGGATTAACAATTTTAAAAATGGAACTTGTTAGTAACTCATCTATCGAAGATGCAAGTTTTCCGCTGGATATATGAGAATAGGCTATAACCTGTAATTTGGCATGGATTTTCATTGGCTTCCTGCAAACTAGATTGTAATATTTAGGCTTGTTTAGCCTTGAATACATCAGAGTTACAATGATCACCACTGTTCGCGTTTTATGAATTTCATCCTACTTGGCATAACCTATGTATTTAACTTTTAATTGGTTGGTCAGATCACCTGTCACTAACACATGATCGATGAGAAAAGTTTTTAATAGCTAGTCAAATGATTGGACGTTGGAGCAAATATTCAAGCAATTCTCTGAAAAAACTTCAGGAGGATCACTTTTCACATGAGAGTGCACTTTAATGAAAGCAACTATGTCTACCCTAACTCTCTGCCAGAATTCATCCAGATTGAAGCATATTGAAAGATGGCAAATTCTGCAATAGTTCCATTATTTGAGTGCACTAAAGGTGGACCGATAACTTTGGGCAATTAACAAATTCAATCTAGCAAAAGCAATTTTAGCATGTATATCAGTGCAAAAAAAGTCGTGGAGCAAAGGATGATCAAGGCAGGTACAAGCAGTTCATCCATCACGTGTACTTTCCTTCGTAAGATAAGGTTATTTTGATCCTCAAAAGTGACGCTAAGACCGGCCATGATTGTTGCTTGCCTTGCCCAGTATGCTGTCTCAGATGGTGAACAAGTTAAACTTCCTTGTATGTTCAAACCTGACCTCTACCACTGCTGAGAATAAGCATCTTGACTACTCAGAATCAGAATCCGAAAATGGCATTTGGTAAGCATCTTTAGGTTCTGCATCAGTAATTGAAGAAGGCCCATCTTTTTTTGATGTCGTTCTCTGTCGTTCTCTGCGTCTTGTTTTAGCTTCCTCCTGCGGAGATATTATACGAGCATGCTTAAATTGAGAATTGAGAATGGAGAATTTATTATTTATAGCCACCATGGCCGCATCCAATTATATAGCTCTGACTTGATGACCAAATTTGTCTTTCAAGATAATTAGTATACGGTGACCATAACAGTTCATCATACCATCTCCAAACAAAATAGAATCGGTGATAATGTGACTCAGGGGGATGGGGTGGCTTTTTTGATTGCTGAAAGAATGAATTGACTTCAGGAGCTTACCTTCCTGCTTGGCTGTTCTGATTGATCTGGTTGACTAGACTGTTCTGATCGATCCGGTTGACTTGGCTGACTTCGCTGACTTGGTTGACTTCTACGCAGCCATATGGTACCAAAGGACATCAATGCTCCTAAAAGCAAGAATGGACCGATCCTAGGATCTCCCAGACGATCAAAAAATCCTCTTATGAAGCCACGGATCTTCTGCGTCATTCCTGTACTCCTGGATAATATGTTCTGAGCACCTTTGGAAAACATGGGTTCTTCGCCCTCGGGAACAAGCTCAGGAGTCTTTGTTCTCTGAAGATTTATTAAGAACATTAAAAAGGTGTACATATATTGAGCCCAGGATATTCACCAGAACTTCTGATGAATTATAAATTTGGTCAGATAAGGCAGGCATGTTGCGATGTTTGCACCCCAAAATCGACATGTAAATACACAGGTTTCATGCATGGTAATGAGGTAGTCCAACAAATATTATGGCAGCAGAAAAAATAAAAAGTTGATCCTGAAACCAGATGTCATGCATTAGTGTTTTTCGGTTAACAGATACAATTCCAAATGACTAAATTCTACTAGTTTCTCAGACAAAATTAAGTTACTAAACTCTCATGATAGCACATTTAAAAGGCATGATTGCCTGGCTTTTCCAAAATCAACTATCGAAAGACTTACTGAAACATGAAAAATACTCAATGGGGCCAAATAGAAGTAGATCTATATTGCATATTATAAAGTTAAGTTTCTGAAGCTATGAGAATACCACCTGACAATTAATTTAAGGAGAAAAAATAGAAGGTGCCCTAATGACACGATAGGACATTAAAGAAGAAAGAGCTAAAAACAAGGTATTATTGGCAAAGGCATCAAATCCCAAATCTCTAATCAACTATGCGTAAGAGAAGGTTGCTTACATAGAATGGGAGATCTCTGGAGTCGCCATCCTTGATTATACCAGAAATCCATTTACTAATCTGCACAGGCCCAGACAACATTGTATTAAGCAAAAAGAAACAGAGCTCACAGAGTGACAATATGACTGACAATCCCACCACAACAAAAAGATATTCCTACCTCAGGAATTTCGTTGGAGCCATTGTACCTTGCCACAAGCTGTGCTGCAGGATCTGCATCCTCATTTAGCAATGCATCCCACATATTTCTGGGGTTTTTCTTAACCTCAGTGTTTTCCTCGGTTGAGTTTCTCTTGTAACGTACAATGAACAACCTAGGCACATCAGCAATGTCCCTTCTAGGTCCACAGGTATCATAGCTGGTTTCTGATTGAAGGTAAAATAAGCAATATTTCTGGGAAGAAAAAATAGAAGATATTAGTGGTTGACCCATGCACAATTACCATGGCTGTTGTCTACTGAGTTGTGGCTACTGGGAATAGAATAATTTACAATCAAACAGATTCCGAAGCATAGAAGCAATAATCGATTAACATAACACCAGTAACTATGAGGTTCTAGGAGCAGTCTTCAGACAATCTTCCCAAACAAAATCTGTTTATTGCACATAGCAAGAATACAAGAAGCCTGACATAAAGTTTAAGTCCTTGGGATGATACTATTCAAGACCTGAAAGCACCTACCCTCCTAGAAATATGCTAGAAAGCACAAGGAGACAGGAGAGACCTCCCCAACAAATGGGTGGTGACATGGATGCTTTCAAAGTAATCATTTTTGCTGGAATTATTATGAGACCTGCTTTTCCACTTCTGACATGCCGTTAAATGTAATGTATTCAGTATATCAACTCTTTGGATTGCAGTACACTTCTGCATATGGTTGTTCCCACATATCAGGAGCCACTTGCAACAATTTCCACCAGCCTAAATGTGTGCATCATATATGAATCCTCTGAAAACCATCCAATTTATCCATGGCATTATGCAGATAAAAAATTGTGATGTGGTTCTGCACAAATAGCTATGAGCACCGACAACTCTGTCAGGCACATCCATTAGCTATGTGACCATTTAGAAGATAAGGACAACCAAAATCTTTTGCATGCAAAATTTGAGGAATTCCCAGATGGGCATGATACGTGCATCAAACATGTCAATCGTAAGTTGACCATACTCTAAACGAGAAAACATAAAAACAAAATGACTGCAAACAAATAAAGACAAACTCACTTCCTGGGATTCCCCATTAAGCCATGTAAAAGTGAGCCGCTTATCTTTCAATGCAACAGCTGCATGTATCGAGGATTCCTCATTGTCAACTGAACTTAACTCACCATCACTAGATAACATTTCTCGGATCCTGCACATGGTCTGTCAATGTGTGAAATATTGCGATTGCCAAATTAAAAAAAATTATCAGAGGAGGAACTACCACAGTTAAAATCTTATTTAATAATTCCATATAAACTATTAAAAATTAAAACTTAATACTTTTTTGCTAGAAAACAATATCAAAAGGTTGTGAAACTTTGTGTACATAAAATAGTTTTGGGACTATTCATTTCAGGCCTTTCAGAGACAATAACACGTTGGCTGAGATAAGCTATTCAAGGATATTTAATGCCACATCATGGATTACGAAATGCATGACACAAAACCACCAGCTAATCTCCTCTTCCTGCCAGTGTAAGCTCATTAAAATCTCATCGTGTCCACTCAAAGAGACAAAGGTTTCTCAACCAACCTTATTAGCTAACCAAGCGTTTCCTTTGCCTTGCCTTGGCCCTCAGCATTCAGGGACTATTCAATTATTCACAGCATGATATACAAGTGAGGACATTGAAGCTTTATCTTTCAAGAGTTCTTTCATTTGACGTGTTATGAAGATGTGTGACAGAATTATCTCAATCAGATGTTTGTCTTTTAAGAACTTCGTTGCAAATCAGTAGAGCAATACTTCGTTTAAGCCTTAGCTTTGGCCAGCAGTGCTGTCAAAGGAGAATATGTTGACCTCAATGGCTGAGCACAATGGCATCTGGTTTAACCTTTTCAAGATCACAATTTGCCGGTTGGTCTCTAGAGGCTATTTGAAAATAGTTTCTCTAAGCATAAACAGGACGATACATGCAGGTTCAAGTAGTGGCTGTTTTAGGATGAAAAAAGGGTAACAGCCATTCAAAAAGTCAAAAAGAGATTAAGGTGGGCATTATTTAAGAGGAGAAAACATGAACTCTTGCCATGTCTGCTGAGAAATTTTCATTTTAACGGATTCAAATGAAAGCATCTAACAAGCAGACAAAATAACTCATGGCAGATGAATGATTGACTTAGAACTTCAGAAAGCTAAACTGTTTAAAAAAACTAGCTCAAAATTGGGAATGGAAAAAGTACTGGGGCTCTTTGAAAAATATCGTGATTTAAGGAGAAGGGATGGACCCTGCTGCTTCCCCATCTATCCATGTCTTTGGTGAGAACTCCCTGCTTGAGGCTTATATCCACAAGGGATCTCAGACACATAGCTGTGTAGTCTTGCATCAATTAAACTATGGTCTACAACACAGAACCTACAAGCCATTGCTAGAAGCAAGCATACAGATGTTTAACAAAGAAAAAATGAACAAATGACAATGAAAGGTCTACAGACTTTGAAACTATTTTGATCCTATCCAATTTGTGTGTTTGCATGCAAAATCTTATGCTTACAACACATATGTTGATGTTGTAATTAAAGCTTGGAAGCAAAACTTGAAAGTACACTTAATTTGTCTGAATAAACAGGGGACGCTTACTTGACGCATTTCATTTAGCTCCCGACTGAGCCTCCCCGCTAGTATCACACAGTACCATGATTCCACATTAACTCCAGCTCGGGAATAGCCTCTGGGGTCGCAACCCAGTTCATGTGATGTTACAGTCCTCAGTTGAGGAAGTTCTGCAAATATGAGGTTGCACATTTTAAAGAAGACTTCCCCATTGTTTACAAACGCCAATTATTTTGTGCTCTTTTGACTCATTCTAATACCAACAATTCAAATAAAATGCCTTCATGTCCTTAGTTTCGTCATAACAATATAACCAATCAGCCAAGTAAAAGTACACCATCAATGATCAATCCTTCCCCATGCAAGTTGCAAACTACCTCCTAAGATGCCCATAGTACAGGAAGTATGTTATTAAAGTAATCCTGAACAACTGCTATACAAATTCCTTCTATCGACATCCTGTCAAGATAACAAGCCTATACACTAGAAATGGAGTTGGCAGGAAGGGCTAATTCAACTTGATACCCATTCACAAAGTCCATTAACAGTTTCTGTTTGCAGCTTAGTTGATGAATTACACCCTTGAAAATTAATTTCCAAGTCAGAAAAAGACAAACTACACACTAAAACTAATTACACTGCATAATTATTCCTGTGCAACCAGATAGTCTTTGAAAAAAACCAAACGACAATAGATGCACATAATTACCAAAATTGCAAGTAATAACCGTGTCCAACTTATTCTACTCCAAAATCTAGGAACTCAGAAACATTAACCTTCATTATCCGGCTGACATAATATCCTATTTCCCAAAGTGGATGCAACAAATTAAACAAAAAAGGAGGGAAAGTTCCTTAACAAAAGAAAATTTTCTTGAACTTTCTGGTACCATGAAATAGGGTGCCCAATTTACTATTTTGTTTTAGCTCCAAAAGTCTCCACTCTCTTGTGTCATACTGTGCAAGTCAATGTCACATACTCCTTCAGACTATACAAAGTTCAGTCATATAGTACAGGAGGGAGGCAGCAACTTTCATCAGACAAAATAAGAAAACCAATAGCCATAGAACCCTTGCTTCACCTTGATGTTTGTTCTGTTCTATCAGATTGGAAAACCAAGAGCTGTTGACTGGTCCTGCAAGTTCCCAGTGTTAATTGTCAAACAAATTCTTTTGTCTGCAACAATAACAGAGTAAAGGAGAAAAGACAACCCTGTTTCATAGAAGGGTGCAAAAATTTACAGATGAAAAATGCAAACCTAACTTTGCTGTGGAATACTTATGAATGGAAAAAAACTGTCTATTTAAGTTCTAATAATTGCAGCATGTAGAAAATTAGCAAAATTCTTGGGCATACATCTGTTATTAGAAAGCCGCAGGAGATTAATTTTTTTGCCACTCAAAAGCAACATGCAGCACTTGGTTTCAGACAGCCTTCAGAAAATTCATAATTTGGCATACAGATGACATCATTGCAATGTGACGCTAAATCCATCAACCATTTTCTTTGGCATTCAAAGTGGACAATGCAAGTGCAATTCTTTTCATTCTCGATGTAAAAGTTAGCCCCTCTTAATGGGCACGAAGGTCATTGTGATTATCGCATCTGAGAACTGCCAATATAATTTAGTGTTGAATGTGTCGGGGCCTACTCAATCTCTGACAGGAAGCAAAAGTGTCAAAAGACTACATTTGCAGTTTCTTTTTCTGTCTATTAATGAAATAGAGAGCAGGGATCCCATCGGGTTTGGATGGGGGAAAATAGCATCTCCCGTCCTGAAGAAAATGGAAAAAATGCCATCTAATCATCTTTATCCATATACAGCAAAATAAGGAATACCATGGTGCACAACAGGCTTGACGCCAGGATCTTTCAAAATTACGATAGCAGGTGCAGATTCAACCTCAAACCTAGCATCATCAAAAAGCAAAAATGCTATCAGCAACTTATGCTACTGATGGAAGCAAACTAAAGCAACAAATTGAGGTACATCATCTAAAAGAAAACGAATCCTTTTCTACTTACGCATTCCACCAAAAGGAAGATTCCTCTTCTCTCCACAGTACAAAAGCAAATGATGCATAAGACCAATAATTCTTAGCAGCAAGACGCACAAATGGAGTGGCACGTTCCCCCGTCTTTGAGAACAAAATAACCTTTACCTATAAGGAAGAAGTGCACAAGGTTTGAATGTACACGTGTAAGTCACATATATTAACAGATACGAATAATTGATTTCCTTTTATAGGTGATATGAGGAGGGGTAATGCGGGAATCCCGATCTTGCTAAGAGTACCATCAATAGGCCAATCACTTTTCATGATTGATAAAGGTTCATATGTGCCAAATGACATAGTTATCTTATTTTCTTTTTCTTTTTTGCTTTCTTGAGGGATCGAGCCTTTGATCTTAAGCTACAAGTCCCAACCCCCACCAAGACATGACCACAAGGCCACACATGACATAGACATCTGGCCATATGTTTCATCATGGATGAACTCGTTATGCACCTGCACGAAATAGCTGACCCCAAAGTCAAAAGAACAAAAGAGGGTGCTTTTACAGAGTTGTGCAATAGATTCAACAAAACAGTGTTTACCTGCGTAAGAAATTTTGCAACTGATGGAATCAGAGATATTGGAGCTTTAAAAGTTGGGAGACGATTTCTATTGCAGCCATTAAAATTCAGGTTGATTACTGCTTGGATTATGTTATCTTAACAAAAAAAAAATAAGCATTATTGTTTCTTGATGGATAGAGGGTCTTCTGAGGACACTTTAATGCTACTATGTTGAGTCAAGTTCTCATATCTCATTCTTTGCAAATGAAAAAACACTCCGCATTTACTACGTATTACAAACAAGAAAACGAATTTACTATCAATGGAAGAGAGGAGTATGACCATTGTGTTTGGCGAGAGTGCACACCTAATAATGCATAAAAAAACAAAATAATAGGCTTGCACAACAAGCTATCATGCTTTTTCTTTTTCGGACTGAGAAGCTAGCTGATTTTAAGGTACATGAACCCCTTTCTCAGATCACTTCAAGCTTCACTGACAAAAGTATAGTTGATCAGTTATACTAAATGGTCGCTCAAGATCACTAACTCGGTGTAAAATCAGAAGACAAGGAAAACTGGAGATATGTATTGGCTGAAAAATTAATACACCATTCCCAACTAGTAGGATCAACCAAGTACCTTGTGAGGACTGGTCTTTGCCATAAAAGCTTGTCCCTGCAAGTATATTTCCACCATTAAGCAAAGGAAGCAAGAAACAATCACAACTAGCAACCAGGTTTTTGAGCGAAACGCTTTAATCTTAGTTGTTTATGAAAAAGAAGAAGAAGAAAAGAAGTGAATGAGAAAAGGAGAGAGGTATCTGGTATCTGATGTGACATATCTTGTGTAAACACACATGGAGACTGATCGAAAAATTTTGAATGTGAACATTAAGATAGGAGATGTTGAATGATCATACTTATTACTAGCCACTGAATTATGAAGAACTTAATGAGAGTTATGGGTTTTTTACGACATAAGTTGCATAATAAAAAATTTTCCCCTACAATGTGAGTGTAATAAACGAAAAACTTAAGGACTGTATTAGGTCCTAACGTTCTCTCTCTTTGACAGGAGTAGTTTATCACAAGGGTAACATACTATGTGCAAAAAGCATAGTCTCCAACATTTAGAAAAAGTACTGGATCTGCAAGAACCCAAAGAAAAATATAAAGCACAACAGTACTGTTAAAACAACAAAGCAAGGAGTAACAACCAGAATCAACACAAAACACAACAACAGTGAGTGACCTAAAGCTTAGAGACCACGTCAAATAACCGTTGCCCCCAGAGTCTAAAACTGTTGGGAGAAGGGCCCAGGCCCACCCTATAAATCTTGCATATTTTTAACCCCAAAAAGTATATCTAGGATATTTTTTAACAAGAACTTTAGTGTCAAACCATCTACCTGTATCTATACCCCAAATCAACCCGTTATCCCTCCCCCCCCCCCAAAAAAAAAATGACAATAATAAATAACCAATTAAATAAAACTTAGCTAAAAATGAAATTTCAAAAAACAGATAAGGAAGACAAAAGGAAGAGATCAGCATTTGATCTTTTGCCTCGGTACTATTCCAACATTAAGACTATTTCATGAAGATAAATAATCAAGGGCCTCTAACCTGTAGTTTCCATTGGGGTAAACAATAGCTTTAAGTGTTAAACAAAGGGGGCAGTTAGGGGCCTGATTGATTCAACTTGAACATACACAAAACAAAAAAGTTAATATGACTAGAGATGGACCTTCTTTCCTTAGCTACACGGCTGGATGGGACTATTTAAAGCAAACAGCTGACTGATGTTAAATATGGAAAGGTAGTTGACTATAAATAGAGATTAGAGAACCAAAGGGCAAGAATGGGAACTCAAAAAGCGTAGGTCAATTTTGCAATTGGGTAGTGATAACTAAACTGAATATACTACCTTTGATTGTAACAGATAACACTAACGACAGTGAGTATATTAATCGTGAAACAATTGAAGACAACTAGCTCCATATATGTGATTAGTAATTTCTTTCTCAAATAAGTATTCTGCTCCATCAATCACACTTTGTTTAGTTCTCATTTTTATAAAAACATCAGTAAGGAATGTGAAGAACAATTAGCAAGCTAAGTAAAGTAAAAATAGAGATTGACGTCCATAAATTTGGCTGTTCCTATCAAAACAATCCCGATCTGGCCTGTCCAACTTATTCAACAGTGCTTTACACTGCCAATGCTATAGCATAACAACCGTGATGATAAATGAAGATGCAATAAAAAATTATCTTCTATTCCTACAGTTAGCATAATCTTTTTCTGCAAAAGTGACAACAGAAAAAAGAGCATCCACACTGTCAACAAGAATAAGAACTGGTAAGGAATTTGTAACTTACAAGCGATTCCTTAGAGTAGTATCGAATGCGAGGTAAACTGAGTATGGTTGTTGCAAACCAATCGGTCACCGCATCAGTACTTAATTCTCCTTCAAACCTATGAAAATTTCCAAGGTAATTTCTACTCATGCTTCTCTTGTCATTTTGAAGAAACAGAAGAACTTCTAATCATAACCCTTCCATAGGAGAGGCATTTCCAACCATCACAAAGACTCAAAAATCAAAGCTTACTTAGCACACAAAATGGGCTAGAAAGTGAAACTCACCTAACTAGACAGTCTGCATTTCTACATTGAGGTGGAAAAGCAACAATTGAAGGAATACCTGTAGTAAATTCGTCAAATTAATAACAAAGCACACTGAGTGGAATGTCGTCTTTAGTACTCTCTCTTTACTGGACTGAAATACAAGTGAAAAGATAAGGAAATTCCTTGCATAAAGAAAAAAGCTCAACACATATTCCAGTCTTGCTTCTTAATTGCTTAAAATTTGTAACAAATGAATATAAAAGCATATTACATTTCTCATCTAAATAATGTATACGGGATGCATGCCAATGATGGTTCAATTCAACCAAATCTGCCAATCGAAAAGAAAAATGCAAGAGCATTTTTGGTTTCCTATCCAAAGGAAACCCACGGCATTTAAGGAAAATAAAGAGTATTTTTAGATCTTGGCCCCTATAACTATCAAACAAGGTACCACATGGAAGAGCTGAGAAGATGGGCTACCTAGTTTTTTAGACACTTTATCCATGAAGTCAACACTAGGAGAATTATATGAGAAGCAAGCACAGGTGCATTGCTAGATGTCCCTTATGCATTTCCTAGGATCAAAGAAAAAACTAGTGTCTAGTTTGTGGACACAAATCGACTTTTGGAATGTGTTGTTCAGTTAAGATGAAATATAAATCACACCAGAGGTCTCGAGTTGATTCTTCATTCTCTCCTTTCAGTTTTCTTTATTTATATAATGGATTTAATCCATTTTTTCATTTACACGTTACGTTTCGCATCCTTAAGGCCTTCATCATCCTAGCAGCCTTCATGTGAGGGGGATGTTGACTTGAGATATAAAATCTAAACAGCGTTGCTCTCTAACAACTCAAATGGTTGTGCAATCAACTTCACACAGTTTTTAGCTGAAATCAACTTTTGATGTAGTGGAAAAGCAAACCTTCCCTTTTTCTGTTTGATATGTACAGAGAAAAATCAAGGGCTTCTTTATTTTGGTGACATGCTAACTATTACCTTCCACATGGTCCAAAAGATTTCTATCCAACACAACCAAATTAAAAACTAATAGTGATACATCCAAGCATCTTACCATTTCTGTAAAACAATTGTCCTGTTGGTTTTCTCTCAGCAAGATATGCTGCAAGCTGAACCTCACCAAGTTCCACAGCACCAGTATTTGCCACTCCATCCAACAGAGCAGCTGAATGTAATTTAGAGGGGAACATGATAAAGGGAAAGCACATAGTGAAACCAAAGTGATAATTCTTTAGTCATCATCATGATCGCAAGATGTGAAGCAGCTACCATCAAGTACCAAAAATTCTGTTTGCTTCAGCAAAAAATTCACTCCAAGTCTATTTAATTCTAATAATTCGAATAACTTTTGAGTGCTCATATTGCTTTGTGAGAAAAAAGTTTAGCATGACCAGAAGCATTCCCGCTTTTCTTCGTACTATAGGCCAAAAAACTCTCAACTATCTTGAAAACTCAGTCTAATCAGATTGAAACTTGAAATGCAAACCATTGAAGATTGTGCATATGAATGAAGAACTAGAAAAGGAAAATGAAAAACAACAGATCTAGACTAAAATTGAGACTTTAAGAAGTAAATTGTCAGAATTATGCGAAAGCATGTTCTCCTCTCAACATAAACATGAATTGATATCAGTTGCAAGTATTTTACTTTTGAGAATAAGAACTAGCCATAAGAAGATGGCTCTGAGCATGAACAGCACAAAAACAAATAACCCAACAAGCACTTCATTAGTAGGAAGAGTGATGAGCCTGCACATAGTGGACGAGTTCAGGATTTAAGAAGAAGAAGAAGAAGAAGAATGCAGCAATTTTTTTCTGAAACTGTGTTTACAAGTTTACGACAGAATGTAAGGAGTAAGAACGCATCCACACTCAACTAAACATCATGTATAAGTATCGGACAACTTGGCAGCTCGATTATCTAGCAAAACAATAAACAAAATTTGAGAACTAGGAGAATAAGACTTAACAATGAATTTTTATAAATTAGGAACGTACCTATTCTTTTCCAGATGTCAAAGTGATGAGCACAACACTTGCTCCCAGATGAATATATCTAAATTAAATTATTTTAAATAAATTATTTGCCAGACTACATGTGATGAGAGGAAAATAAAGTAGAAAAAGGAAAACACATGACAAGCACAAAAGCATGCAAAATTCACAAATATTGCAGTTTTTGGTTTATGTATTGCTCAATTTAGGTCCCTCAATTGTAAAATTTTATGGAGCCACTCTCAACAATTCTAAATGCTTACGCTATTAGATGGCAGAATAGTTTAATATGCAAATATTCTAACACTCCTCCTCATACGTAGGTTGGACTTTCGCTTAAGACTAAAGCCTGGAAATAAAATAGGGTGGGGGGGAGGAAGAAGTGGGGGTGCAAATAAAGGAGCCTTCAAGAATTGAATTCGCGATATCCAACCCTGATACCATGTAAAAGCTCTGTGGAACTCTGCCCACTATTTTAAAAATTTTAAGCTCTTAGATAAAGGAGTGATTTTATACTTAAACATTCTGGCAATAATAATGCAGAGGTCCCTAAAAATTACAGCCCAGCTTATTAGCTGGCCACTATCAATCTTCTAAAATTTTGCAACTGGATGGACCCTCCAACTGAAATGCAAGGGTCAACTGCTTGAGATACTCTAATTGATAGGTAACTTCTAAAATGAGTGCGTGAAAGTGTGGGCAATCCAATCAAGGCATCCTTCATGCTCTTTCTCTTGCTCTTGCCGATAACTTAAATGCTCCACATAGCAATCCTATATTTGAGCTGTCTTTTGGGTCTTGACTAATTTTTGCACGTGTTGACACCATGTGAAGCCTTTTCTTCCTCCACCAAATCTTTATAGAAGATTAGTAGCTCTACAGCTTTACCATTTTCATCATCTACAACTCAATCAATCAACAATATTCTCTCATTTTGTAAAATGCAAGAATCTCTATGGTTTATCATTGTTGTCATTCTATCAACCAATTAGTAGTATCTGGACTTTGAGAAAACATATCAATTAGCTAACCTGTATTATCAAATTTCTTTATCAACTCAAAAAACAAACTATATCAAAGCCCCTACAGGCCTGAGGAATAACTTTGACAAGAAAACACATACAACCATACAACAACAACAGCATAGGCTGCTTCTCTTTTCTTTATTTTTTTCTATCAGAGTATGTAAGGCCAGTCTTATTGATGGTTCTCAGTAGCTCGGTGCAATAATCGAGTGCTCATCCCTCCCTCCCACCCCGAAAGCTAAAAATAAAAATGCCTGGGACGAGAGAAGAATGCATTTAAAATGACTTTGTCCTTATTTCACAGAAACCACAAAATCTCCCACGACAACGGAAAAGAGAAGCACCAAGATAAATTGTGAACACGTTAAAAACAGCCTGGATAAAAGCCCAAATAAGATGTAGATAGCAGTAGTACCATAAAGAGCCATGGGCTGTCAGCTTCAGATGTAAGAACATCCTTCAAGGTAATGGCATTAGAAGCTTGGTCTCCAGAGTCTGATCAGAAAATGAAGAAATTGTCTATAAGCTTAACCAATGCTTGGTGTAGGTGGAAGTTTATAACCAGTTCCAATCTAAATCCAAAAAAAGGATGACCAAGAAATCGCAGTATATATTCTTACTTACCAGAAGCAGCGGCATCTAGTAATGGAAGGTGCACTCCAGAATAGCTTTTCCCAGCATATTTCTGTTTGGCCTCTTCAATAACATCCTGCGGACAAAAAAGTTAGATGCCGTACCACATCTACCCGTATTCTCCAGTAAACAAATAGTATATGAAAATGTACACATAACACACCTATCAGTATCACTAAGAAATATCACTCACATGTTGCTCTTCAATGCCAAACATGTCATAATTTCTTTTCCAAGTGGGGTTGGTCAGCAGTTCATAAGCATAACGAATCTGCAAAGCATAAAATGAAATGGGGTCTACATTCATGAACCCAAAACTCAATGGCAAGGGAAACAGGACCCAAATAATCCTGCGGATGAGAGAAACAGGATGGACAAAGAAAAGAGAAGACAAGAAAATTCACATATGTAGATAGGTTACAACTTTATGAGAGAATTTTTTGCCACAAGTATTCCACCATAACTGCCAGTTCAAGACTAATGGAGAAAATGTGGATCCATTGCAGGATAAAGTCCCTAGAAAAGAGCGAGACAACTCAAAGATAAATAAAGTGGCAATGCTAAAATTCCAAAGAAAAAATAAACTATTAAAGAGTAATATGATTAAGTTCACCATGAAATTGTAGTGAGAAACATGAAGCAACCACAAACTTCTCTGGCAAAGTACCAATAAGTCGAAGTCCACAAAAAATGAAAAATGGTGTGGAAGAACAAACTTGTCTGAAAAATCAGTCCGGAAAGATGGACACTATGTTCTGAATATGCAACTTTCAGCAACAAAACATGATATCCAAGAACAAGCACGGCGAAGTTTTGCCACACTCCAAATTAACATTGAAAGAAATACCCCAGATTGCAGTCATTTCAGTTCAAGACATGTGTTTGTGCTGTCAACAGAAAAGTTTTGTGGAACAAGGCATTAGTTTTGGTGATGAAATAATTATTTCCAAAAGACAACTTATAGGCACCGACTGTTCACAACTTTCAGAAAGAGGAAAAGGACGTGGAAACAAGTAGGTAATACAAAATTCCCCGTCTGTTTTGAGAAAAGCGTACACCAATGAACTCTTTATAATTGCAGAAAAAATTTCCTTTTTGTCAAAAACACTTAGGAATCTACTCACTCCCCAAATAACACATGGATAGAAGGAGTGAAGTTGTAATCATATTTTAAAGGGAAAAGGCACCACATTCTAGAGGAGACGCACATTATCTACACACATTGGTGATTCTAACTTTCTAAGACACCAAAAGAGTTAAACACATTGATAATTGAACATTCCACACAACTGATACAAGAGCAAACCTAGTTGCTGCCGACTAAGTATATTTTGCCAGTTAGCTCCTTGTTTTAAAGCAAAGCAAGGATGAAAATATTCTAAACCCCTATTTCTAGTGAACGAGCGATAGCATCATGACAAAAGTTTAAACGGAAGGATTTCAGGCCACGTACTGCCAAAGTCAATCTTTCTAAATTCTCTAAGGTCACAATCAGTGACAAAGGAAGCATGTTGGTTGTATTTGAATGAAGCAATGGAAAAACTACTGCTACCAATTGATCAGCAGCATCACGGGAAGTTAGTTGATATCGAAAAAGAAAGTCATACGGTGGTTTCGCCATGACTCCAAAATTGATAAAAGCATCACAGAGGCAATTCGAGCGAAGGTTTAAATAGTAGGATCATGTTGCAACAAATAATGAGCTGACCACCTTACCAAAAAAAAATAATAATAATGAGCTGACCTTTATAAATTCGGATGACTTTGGCAATTCCCCATCTGAGTTCCTGAGATCATTATGGTGGCCAAAACGATCAAGTTGCGTAGGGTTGTAAATGACCAAAATTGTTATTGACACGCATTGTGAATGTCCATCGAAATTTAAAAACGTAGGTGCAATAAAACTAGTAAACAAAACCGGTAATAGAATCAACTTAAAGAAACTAAAACTGACCCAGATGAGACAAGCTTCTCGTACGCCTCTTCTACTTCCTGGATAGAACTATGCCTCTTCAAGCCCAAAACTGAAATTTTTTAACCCCCAAAACACAAAAGATATCAGATAACCTCCAATACAACTCATTACTATGGCTAGATCAATCACATAAAATCCTCAGAGCAAATACATTGAATGCTTCCCAATTCCCATATATTGGCGGATCAAGTAGTGAGCGGAAGATACCATCATAGTGACAACGAGGGAACGTGTTTGGAATAACGACGAGCTGATACACCATGGCTCCAATGAAGAGCATCAATGGAACCGAGTACGCCTTCACCGTCGTCAGCATCGAAGAAACCCTCGCCATCTGCAACCACGAACAGAGTTACACCCACAGTCAAAGCTCCTTCTAGCCCTCGGATTAACCGCGTGCCCGTCAGTTCGGCAATGATGATCAGCACCGACCAAGTCAAACCTCCCCCCCCCTCAAAATTCCTTTCCCTCATCATCAGCCTTCAAAAGCTCTCCACCATAACCAACCCGCACGCACGCACTGAAGCTAAAACAGCCCCATTCCGACATCGAATTGCAACAACACCCACACAACGCACAGTGATCCGACAAGGACCCTGCTCGAGATGCTCAGCCCACATCTCATTCCGCCGCGCGGGGTATCGAGACGAACGAGAAATAACAAGAGCTTGAACACCGAAATCCCCGCGGGCAGAGCAGTCACGGAGCAATGGCGACTCCGATCGTGGCCCAGAACGAAAGCGAATTGCTCGACGGAGGCTTAGGACAAAACAACGAGGTTCGAGCGCGAAGGAAGGAGACGAATTCGAGAACCGGAGACTCACCTTGGGCCACAACCTCGCCGGAGCAGGGGGGAGAGAGAGAGCGCGAGAGAGACAAGGAGCAATGGCCGGCTAGCTTGTTATCCGAGGAAACGGATCTTTTAGTTATTTACTACAAGACAAAAAAACAAGGCAAACAAGAAAAAAAAAAAAAAAACCTTAAAAAAAGGGACAATATGGGCTTCGTATTGTCCGTACTAAAAGCCCATTTGAAGCCCATATTGTGAAGACTAATGTGGACTTCGGCCCAAAAAAAGGTTGACACATGGGCTTGTGGAAAATGGGCTTCGTGGCCCATGAATGCTTCTGGTGTTTTGAAGAGTTCGGCACTAGACCTGATCATAGGCCGGGCGGGACCATGCCATGGGCTCAATGTCGAAACCAACTTGTCGTCCAGGCATGCCCATGCTACATAAGATTTCGGGTAGGTCCGAGTCCAAATTTGCAGCCCGAGCCTTCTTTTTTTTTTTTCTTTTTTGCGTACGGAGTGTGTTTTAAGGTACGCTCATTTACAATTAACTGTTCTAGCCCGAGCATGATAGGTTGTCCAACTGCACACGTATAGATCATGAATGTCATGTACGGGTCACGGAATTGAAATAGTTACGTGCATTATACGTAAAAGTATCGGTATTTCATCGATACGAATACTAATGCGACTCAATCGGCCCATTGATTCGCACGCACCGGAGAAGTTTGCCCGGGCAATGATGTCGGATGGGTTCGGTTTAAATTCGGCAATAATACGAAAGGTATAATCGATCCAAAATTCATTCTATTTCGAGGAAAATAGGGTTCGGAAAATGTGCTCTTGGATCCTTTTTCTTTAAGGAACCGGGCGTGGTTTTAGTGTCAATAGTCCAAAAACATCATCAAAAGGGCAAATGATAGAATTCTCTTTCGATGCCTTTGGAAGGCAAAGACGAACTTTGAGCAAAAATGGCAAAGAAAGATAAGATTTGACTTCATTGTACTTGACCTTATCCTTTGGAAGGCCATCATTATTGCCGTGGCTAACAAATTATCTAATGTCAACGTCAATCATTTCGCCTCTGCAACGTTCAATTGAGTATGATCCCGGGTTCAATTTGGCCTTTTTCTCCTGCCCATTGAGATCTATCCCACATGGCCCCCCCTAGGAAGAATTGTACAAATCACAACGCGTGTGCTCTCGAGGTCCTTGCGAATAAATCCGGTTAATTTATGAGCTGTTCGCGAAAAAAAAAAAAAATTTGAAACCCCGTGATGAAAATAATAAGGCAATGGCCGATCCGATGGGGACGAGGAGGAGTCGTCATCGGCATTGGAGCGAAGAGTACGTTGTTTGTCTAGACTACCCAAGAGGGAATCGGTGGACGGAGATTCGCATCAAATAAAGAATGGGCAAATGCATGCGCGAAAGCGGATTTGATCTATAGTGAACATGATTCGATGTAATAATTAATTCGAGCAAAACTTCGTTGGTACCCTTTAATCTATTCTTATTCGCGCCTTTCTGGAATTCGGATTATCGTAATCTTTAATTTATGAAGATACTATAGTATTTGATAATTTTGGCTTTTCCTTAGGGAAATACCCTTCTTTGATCAGCTATTGGTTTGGCAAGGGCGACTTGATCTATTCAAAATCATCCCTATTGCAAGCGACACGAGGTGGAACATCTCCAATCAATTGCGAGTTACGTGACAGTCACGTGCCTTCTCTTTTTCATTTTTTTTTTCTCTGTGATGAAAATAATTGAATTAAAGTATGATTGTTCGAGGATGACACTTTGATTAGATTCGATTGCACTATTGTAATCTCATCTTTCTAAGTTTTATTGCATAGCAATATCTTCTTTCAGTTCCACGGGAACAATTTTTGCGGCGTCATACTTTATATTTCCATTAATTAACTAAAAGGGTATAAGCATCCTTAGCCAAGTATGATTTGAAACATGCAATTACGAAAGGAATATCAACACGTTTCGTATTAGGCATAGCTTCTTTTCTCGACCGGAGTAACTAATAAAACAAGGTGACATGGAACTAGAAGGCTAAAACGAGAATCGATACTTGTCAAGATCCAAATTAAAGGGGATTATAGGTCTGGCAACCCATTAAAGTACGCTCAAATCAGACCAATACAAAAAAAAAAAAAAAAAAAAGGCAAAATGAGCTGGATTGATTATGCAATTATTTTCTCGAGGGCGGCTAATCGCCTCGTTCCACTTAGGCCCCGTCACTTTTTACTTGCAAGCTTGACGTCCATTTGGTCATCAACGGATCTAGACAGAGGGGCTTTCTGGTCCGACGGTGGTCCAGGCCAGCGCACCAGCTCGGGCCGTCGAGAAAACCAATCTCGCCCCGGGCCATGACACGGACCCGCCCCCCCCCCCCCCCCCCCCCCCCCATCTTAGGTGGGGGCGTCGCCCCGAATCCAGTGGCTGCGATTGCATCGGGTCCCATATAGATCGGGTTCGGGTCAAGGGCTTTATCGAGAAAGCACTGTCTCTCTCTCTCTCTCCTTCCTCCGTTAATGCGCGGTCATAGGACGCGAGAGGATCTCCTCCCCCTCGTCCTTTTTCTTCCTTTCGACGGAGGGCCCCCCCCCCCCAAACGAAGTCGGGAGATGATAGTCGTCATCCCCCCCTTTTTGTCTCTTTCCCCCGGAAGGCAGCCGTCACCCACAGCTGTTACCGGGGTGGGGTGGCGAACCCAACCCCACCACAACCCCCGCGCGCCCCCCGCCACGTGGCGGCCTCCCATTGGCGGCTGTCGCGCTCGCCAGCGGGGCACGGGGTGACGCCAGCGCCCCCCACCTGAGCCGCGTGCCGAGCTAGGGGCGGGAGTCGCGCCCCCTCCTCCCCCGGCCCCGTCGGGTGGGGCCTTCCGGCCGACGTGTCGACCGTTAGGGACGGCCGAAATCCCAGCCCCCCCCCCCGGGGCCGAATCTTGGGCCCACCACCCTACCCCCTCCCGTGGGCCCCGCCGCACGCGATTGGAACCCAGAGTCCCTTCTTTTTTTTTTTTTTTTTTTCTCCCTCTATTGTGAGAAATAAGGACAAATTTATAGAATTTAATAAAATGGGGCGATGCAATTTTTTGGGAGATTGATTCGGACAAGCGAGCCGCGTTCCAGCACCTAGTAAACGTGTCTGCCGAGTTATATTTCGAAATTAGTGTACATTTGGAATCACTCCTATTTTCCTCGAAATTCCGGTATATCCGGCATCACCACGGGATATTGCTGTTGAAATTATGCACGGACGCAACAATTTGCTTTTAGAAACTCGAGTTGTTAGAGGATAACGTACATGCTTTATCCGTTCCATAGCAGTCTTTTGCAAATGGAGGTGCGTCAGGCGACGAGTGCCTTGGACACGAAGAGAATCGCGAGAACCGATCTCAAAAAGCCTATTTCAACAATTGTTCGAGGACGGCACTTGTCATTTTTTTTTTTAGGATTAATACAGTTAAAAATCCCATATCGGTACACGCAGCATTTTTAGTCCAGACTAATTTTTGTTGCAAAAAAAATGTCGAACCAGTATCTTCACGACATATTTACAGAAAGAAATTCGCCTTACAAAAAATCTAAAATCGGTACCATTGACCTAAGTCTTTTTTTTTTTTTTGGGTTGAACGCTGACCTAAATCTACCATCTACTAAAATGCATACTTAACACGTTAGATCCGTAGCGCAATTATCTGCGAGACGTATGCATTTGAAAGAAATATTAGACAAAATGGGCGTCGGGAGTAGATTTGAATTAGGGTACCAGTTGCGATTTTTTCTATGAAAAGAAAATTAGATTGGCTAAATGTGTCGTGGAAGGACCGGTTGGGATTTTTGTGAGGCGAAAATCAATTTAGATAAGATGTGTCTAAGATGTGTCGTGACAAAACGGTTCGAGATTTTTTATGACATTAATCATTTCTTTTATAGGTTCATCCTATCTATATCTAGTAATTCATTGAACATGTATGATGAAGTTTGCGTGAAAATTGTCTAACCCCATTTTTTCGTAGGTCAAGGGGCTTGTGACGGAGGACTACTCTACTAACTAGAAAGAGAGAGTACATGCGAAGGTGACTAAATATCATTAGAAGAATGGTCATCTGTCTACTTTGCTTCTAATTAAATTATTGGTTCGGTGACCAATAGAAACGAAAAATAGGCCCCCGCAAATTTCGATTAGCGGGCATTTTAAAGAAGGGAATTCTCAATCTAAGTCTCCGTTTGTTTCCGAAAAAAATGAATGATTTGAAAATTAACAATTCATGTCTAAACACATTCGTGGACGGTGATAATAATTTCTGTTCATATCATTTTTTAAAGCGATAGAAACGATTAATTTTTTAAAAAAATATTTTTCGGATCATCCATTTTCATGAAACAAGCAGAGCCTAGCCTCGATTTCCGGTTACCGACGCATCTCGCGAAAGGGGCAAGGAAGAGTCTCCCCCCACTTCGATCCTAGCTGAGGAACATGTCGTGCAGGACTCGAATTGCTCGCGATTCAATTGAGGGTGCTTGTTCATGTGTTCGAAATCGAAAACCCCACGTGGTACACTACATGTAATATGACGAAATTAAAACGAGGGCATATGGAATGTGTGTGTGTGCTGTTGACTCTTACATCGTCATGCATTACAGCTTTGATAACTGAACGACTGCGAAGGAACGAGAATGGAGACAAGAGCACATTGGTTTGCTTAATGGGTTAATCATGCTTCAGCTCTTGTGATTAGGGATAATAGCTTTTGATTAAGAGGGCGTGGATGGGCCATTGAATTCGACTGATGGCATCGCCACTTCCTGAAAATTTTACCGAGTCTCATCCTCGCCGAGGTTCCTAAGGTCCAGGGTTTTCTTTCACGTTAATCGTCTAAATGCCAGACTTAGATTACCATACCAATTAATTGATATGAGATTATAATGAAAAAAAACGTGCATAAAAGGGGCACATATAAGAGAGAGCGCGCACTAGTCACATATGACCTGCGTTTAAGTTTAAGATCCAATCGGATGATCCATGTCAGGCAAAGGAAGACGTCGCCACTATGCCGCCTCAATACAGACGATAAAGCGCCTCAAACCAACCCCACACCCCCGCCCTCCCTCCCGAGCCCACAAACTTGAGAAAAAGACGCGCCCACGAGTGGACAGGTGCAGAGGACGATCATAAACGAACCCCGTTCTTGTTAGCCAATCGCGCCGACCTACCCGCATGTAGGGACCAACATACGAGATTTCCGATATCTGGATCAAATGCTCAAGCACTCAACAAATTTACTTAGGATCACCTTCGCTTTCACATCAATTATCAGATGGGATCCGATCTCGTCTCAACTTTTATCAAGAGCCACCAATACATAAAAGACGGAGATAAGTGCCCGTATGAATTCCAATCGACATAATTCACGTTCAAATTGTGCATGTGGGCACGCGCGCACGAGAGCGAGAGAGAGAGAGAGAGAGAGAGAGAGAGAGAGAGAGAGATTTAGGGAAGGTTGTCCATAATGGGCGGCGGGGTGGCATGCTCACTTCGGTCCCCACAAGGACAACAATCTAGAACGAGAGAAAAACCCCCTCTTCATCCCCCCCAACTGTACGAGGATGAAACTCGCTTTCCCTCGGTGATGCAAGAACCGGAACAACTTGCGGCTGCTGCCATGGCGAAAATACTCTGCACTAGAAAATTCATTAAAGAATGAAGATCGGTTAGCCTCAGCCACCAACTTAGACGTCACGTATGTCACATGTTTTGTACTCGAGCCAATCTGCACTTGCGACGCTAATGCTGCTAACAGAACATCAAGCACTCGATAAAATATTCATGGTGGGCAAATCACAAATTGCGCTAAAAATCTCCTTACAAATGCATAACGACATCATACAGAACATGCTTCACTTTCTTTCAACCACTCCTTGGGATTTAGAAAATCTATACACCAGGCCCACGCTCACCCATAATCTGCTTTTATGACGAATAAGAAGAAATGACGCCAAGCCTCTCCTAATGACCAATCTGTATATTTGCTTAGGAACGAGCACGAATTATAATTTTTTTTTGCTAACTTGAATAGTTCCAGAGGAGGTCCAGGTCCACTGGTCCAGCCGAGGTCGATGGAGCTTGTTGATCCTCGAACTGCCTCCTCCCCATTCCGAAGCTCTGCATGACGGAGGAGATCTCGGCGTTCTCGTCGTTGGCGAGCCCCATCTCTTGCGAGGCGCTGATCGCTGCCCTCTCTGCTCTCATGCTCTGCCTCATGCTCAATCCGTGGCGGTTCTCGAGCAGAGCCCTGAGGACGGAGTGCTCCGGCGCGAAGGCAGGGCCCGGGTATTGGAAACTTGGTGGTACGGGGATGGCCTGAGCAGGGTATAGTGCGCTCAAGAGCGAGATTTTGGGAATCGGATTCATGGGATTCGAAGAATTGGGAAACAGAGGATTGTTGAAGTAACCGTTCATGTTTTCCTTGTTCTTTTCGAATTTCGTGGGGCTGGAGAAGCAGGGCACGTAAGCTGATACGAGGTTGGACGTTGTCGTCTTCGAATCTTGTGGAGAAGAATCCGTTAATGGCGGCAAGCCGGAGCTCATTTCGTTCACGAGAGACTCCGTCCTCACGAGGCCCGAGATATGGATTTTCCTCCCACCGGAGCTCTTTTGGAAGACCCTGCAAATGACCCACTCGTTCTGCGACACGAAGAACAAGAACTATAAATTTGTGCTCTCTCAATTATCATGGGAAAGTATACAAAAGAAAACGGAAATAACAGGGGAGGAGCAAAGAAATCATGGGAAAAAACAGAGGATTAGCCATTATTCATTACCTTCGAAGTCTTGGGGAGATTATTCAGAGAGAGTTTCCCCTCTAACCGGTATTCATGCATCACCCAATTCGTCTTCCCGCCCTTTGGAGCCCTCCCTCTGTAGAAAACCAAGGTCTTCTTCATACCAACCAGAGATTTTCCCCTGTAAATCTCTTTGTCTTTTCCCGTTGCCTTCCAATAACCAGCTTCCGTGGCTCTGTTGGTCCTCAAACCAGTTGGGTACTTTCTATCCCTCACACAGAAGAAATACCACTCCTTCTCCCCCATCTTCGCCTTCCCTATACTCAGACAAAAGCAATCGCGTATGTCAATCTAATTCCAGAATGAATCAGACGTGAATAGAGATAAGTGAGACGGGGTGATTTCGTGATCGCTTACAAGGCAATTCCCAGGGCTCAGACTTGTTCAAATCCACTTCTCCGATAGCTTTAGCGGAGAAGCCGGTGTCCATCACCTTCTTCTCCAGGTAATGGGTGATGAGCTCTTCATCAGTCGGGTGGAACCTGAACCCCGGTGGCAACTCGATTTGATCATCTTCCTTCCCAAACCCGGCCAAGTTCTCCATTTCTTGAAGCTGCTGATCGCCCACAGCGCCCACAGATGAAAAAGAGAGATTCAAATTCTTCAAGAATCGAAGAGCCCAAAAGTAAGCAACTTAAAAATCCTGAGGACGCGAAAACTCCCCAAGGGTAGGTGCTAAAACCACCCACGGTATGCCGTTTATATATCAACCGAGCAGAGAGCGAGAGAGACGAAACAGGGGATTTGAGATTCAGTGAATACAGAGATATTTGAGCGAAAAGTTCGAAACGAGAAGCTGTGGGAAAGTAGTTTTTTTTTTCGGTCGAAGCTGCGGGAAAGTTGAGGCAGGAGAAAAGCTGGGGACAGGAGAAGTTAGAAACTTGACAAAAAAGAAGAGGCGATTTGAACTAAAAAGCTGCAATTTTCAAAGGGGAGATGTCAAGGAAAAAAAAAACGCATGTGGCAGGAACAGAGGCGCCCCTAAATACTGCTCTCTGTTATAGAGAGAAAGAGAGAGAAACGTGGAATGTAAGGCAGCTCGTATCTTGGCTTTGGTAGGTTGTTTCCGCTCTCTCAGTTGCTTTTTTGTGCTAATCCTATCTTCTACTGTTTGACTTGAAGACAACTCACACCTCAATGTCATGCATGTGTGCTTTGATAATAACCGATTCATCATCATCTCTCAGTATGGCCAGTGGAGTTGGAGATAGCCCCATCATTTGTTCTCATTTGACAACACTGTTCATCTCCCCATCAGGAATGTATCGATGGGGGGGTTCATCACAGCACGTTAAGGGAGTACTTTCACGAGCATGTTCGGTCGGGGTCGATCGCCCTGAGCCGTCGCTCGGCCCACATCGTCCTCGTTCGCGTTCGAACAGTCTCGAACTGTTGCCGGGAGGAAAACGAGCGATGAATCTGGTGCAAAAAGAAGGGTACTCGCAGAACCAACTGTCCTACCTCCGGTAAAACCCTTCCGAGCTGTGTGTGAATGCAAAGGGAGGCCTTTTTTTTAAAAGCAAAAAAGTCTCTTCAGATTCGGTCACTCGACACGAACTCGTGCACGTTTCGAGTCGAAATTACAAGCGTAGCCCCGCCTCCTATTGACTTACCCCTCCTCCTATTGACTTTGGTACCGGCTTCGAAACAGGGAGAGGGGCGTGGGAGCTTTCATTTCCGTCGCCATTGAACCAGAACTGCGGGCAACAGGCGAGGGGAATGTCAAGCAGTAGGCTCCTGTGGTCATGTCACTTTCAATAAAAAAAAAAAAATTCAATTAGCAAGGCTGAAAAATAAATTATACCCACTTCTTAGCCAATTTGTCCCCTTTTTTTTCTCGTGTATGTTTGATTAAATTATTTAATTATGCGGTACTAACTTTGAAGCTCAATTATGCTAATGTCATAAGTATTGCGGTTACATGTACATGCATGTTGTATTTCGTCCTGGCTCTGTTTGATAACGTTCATGCACGGCCCTAGCTGGTGTTGGGCTCATTTAAACTCCATCATTAGGCGAAGTACATATCGTCATGAATGCACGCCGGAGTAATTAGTACCGGATTGTTCTGGGATTAGCATCGGTATCTTGAGACGACGGCGAGGATTACGCTCCGCCGATTATGATTGAACAATAACATGGTAACTTTTGAAAGTAAGGTACAAAATGGTGCATTTCACATTCGATCAAGGTGCAATGAACCCATGGACGCAAACCCTCTTTCTCACTTGGATTGAGCAAACAATGGTGCCTTGGGTGCCTACCTTAGCCAAACCTTATCAAGATCATTTAGGACTTTTCGGAAGTGATAGGGTTGCACTTGGGTTTTTGGTAGTAAATGGAAACCGAATGACTCTCAAACTTCCTATTTTTATATTACTAGGTTTCCATTTCTAGTGCCCATGATAAGAAGAAAATCACATCGTTTAATGGCAATTGGGTAAAAAGAAGCAAGAATTAGGTCTATGATTTGCGCACCCTTTTTCTAGATTAACACGGAATGATAAGATTTCGCGATAATCACAGATGTTTCAGAGATGCACAATTAGTATCAAGATCGAGCATCACGAAAAGCCCTGAGTCTTGCTATTGGACATGCGCCAAGTAGGCATCTCCAAGAAGGTTCATATTATTGTTAATCATGCGTACTTACACATCAAGGATAAAGGTGGAGGTGCGGTATTCCATTTGGTGTGTAAATTAAAGAGACGTCAATTGTCATGTAATTCAAAATGGCCTTCTCCAGCTGGGGCCTTTGGTACTAATTTCGAATTATACTTTTATCTTGAATTTCATAACTGAGAAATTAGTAGGTATCAAATTATACTGTAATTGATTTTCTATCTCGCAACCATATGTCCAATCGTGGTATGTTTGCGAAAAAAAAATGTGGGGAAAGAAGATGTTTCGTAATCACTAGAGAGTGCTGCTTGACATTTGACATCAACCTCAAGCCAAATTGATTCGTGATACCATCTGAAGCGTATCAGACCTATTTACATATGAGCTGGCATATATACGCTACGAATTTTCAACTGAGAAATCCCGATTGAATGATAAAGAAAAGTCGCGTGATTATTTTAACATAATGTAATATCTTACCAAATCATACAGGTGCTGATAAAATTACGTAGTATCGTCGGCATTTTAACAAAAAATATCCAAATTACAACCACCAAATTTCCTAAATGTTAATATAAAAAAAAATGAGAGTTCCCTCAAGTGCACGGCACAAAAAAGGCAAGAGAGTCCAATGAAATCGGTTTTGCTAATCTAAGGAATCTACATCTAATATCTATTATCTTACTAACTATTATGGTTAAATACCAAATAAGCATCGTTTACCATTTTTAATAATAGAATGACGAAGATGACCTTTCCGTTTCAGGGGAACCCTCCCAATCTCCGCCGTACACGTGTCGCGCGACGCCCATCCGAGGAATTTCAGTCGTCTCGGAAATCCCCCGAAT
Source organism: Syzygium aromaticum (assembly GCA_024500025.1). Lineage (NCBI taxonomy): Eukaryota > Viridiplantae > Streptophyta > Magnoliopsida > Myrtales > Myrtaceae > Syzygium > Syzygium aromaticum. The sequence continues at coordinate 2,954,355 of CM044886.1, read as the reverse complement.
CTCGCCCGCCCCGGAGCCCACGCGCCAGCCACGTCAGCGACCCGTGAAGTTGACAGTGCCCGCCGCGCCGCACAGGATGCCAGGATCGCAGCCCTTGGCAGCCCGTGGCGAACGCCACGTGGCGCGTCGAGAGCGTTGACCGTGATTTAAACCCGCGGGCTTTGGCCGGCAGGGAGGGGGACGGAGGGGAGGGGGGCTGCTGAGCTGGCGTGGTTTCGGGGGGCCCTGCTCCGTCTAGCGCGACATGCGGGGCACGAAAGGGGACGGCTGCGTGGCGGGCGCTGATTGGCCAGGGAGCCCGCGTTAGGCAGAGTGTCAACTCCTTCGAATCCCATGAGAGAAAGTAAAAGGACTCCCCGGATTTCTCTCTCTCCTTTTCATCCGATCGACTTCTCCATGATCCGATTATTTTTTTTTTTATGGACTTGCCTAACTTTGAGAGAGGACCTAGCTAAAGCGGAAAGTTTTTATTTTATTTTATTTTAATGTATTTTTAAAAAAATTATTGGTGTACGTGGATGCCTTTGATCGTACTCTTATTCTTCTGCGGATGACAAATTGCCACACTCTTTGGTTTTTTTTTAGGGTTGAGTTGACTTGGGAATTGGGATTGAATGTTCCACGGCCAGCGTTTGGTTTTGCAATAGATAATTAGATAATGAGTAGATCTTGGTTCTCGAAGGTTTGATCAGATGATGATGATGATGATGATGATGAGGAGGAGGAGGAGGAGGAGGAGGAGGAGGAGGAGGAGGATGTAACGGGGGTCGGGATTTGTTCATAGACCCGTCGAGTAGGTGAGTCGGGTCGAAAAATAGTCCTACTCAAATTGACAATTTAACCCGTTTTGATCAATTTTCATACAATATAAATCTAGCGATTCATATTACTCACACACACACACACACACGTATATATATTTACCTTAATTCAGGAAAACTCATACTCAAACTAAGGTAAAATGATGGAACGAGCGAACCTGAGATCGAGTGAGGGCGAGTAAGGGTGAAGATAAAGTTACAGGTGAAATGGGTCTAAATAAGTTGTGAACCTATTAATACTAATATTAAATCCATTTATTACCAATTTATTAAATATAACCGACACGTATAACAATCCAACCCATCAAATATGTGTTAAAAAAATGAGTTTACAACAAATTTTGATAGTTCTACATATTCGTGGTTCCAAAAGTTGCAGGTATTTTAATTGCTTGATTGTGTTTCATTTCATCACTATTTGCCAACTTAGCCAGGAATTGGGAGACAAGGAATCGAACTCTACTATGGTTCTTCACTTTTTTTTTTAATATTGATTTCGTAGGGGATTCCGGTACATCGATCAAAATAGTGATGGTGTTGTCTTTAGCCGAATGAGATTTACTAGGGTTCGATATGGACGAGCCAGATGCGATGTGGGAAATGCGTGAGTGCACGAGGTGAAAGTAGGTGATTAAAAGCATATTACTTTCATATTAATCAAATGAATGTATGTGTGTATTTGGTTTTATTTTGCTACCCCAATCATGGTGCTAAGGATCCTTCATAACCCGAGGATGGGGGCAGGCCAACTAGCATGTGGGTCGAAGCCCAAATAGTCGTAGTTTCAATTTATTGTGCTTGATCGATGTATTTGTTTCTAATCTAAAGTTTTTGATACCGAGCAACATTTCTAGTCTTGATATTAATTCCAGTGTGAAACATGCCATTGTAAAATCTAGGAAAATTACCATAAAAATCTTAAATCTATTATGCATGTGCCAATTCATTGCTAAACCTTTTGATTTGACCAATTTAGTCATAAAACCTTTTGATGATTTTTAAATTTAGGCAATTTTGGCCAATTTTGGTCGAAATTGCCGACATAGATGCTAGCCATCCTATGTGGCACAGCCAATATTGACGTGGATAATTTTTTTAATTCTTTTGTAATTTTTTGACTTTTTATATTTTTATATCTATTTTTTCTTTTCTTTTTTTCCCCTTCTTCTTCCACCAGTCTTTGGGCCTTAGCGATGGCCGGTGAGGCTCGATCTTGCTAGATCCTGACAAGGTGACCCCGACAGGCTCGCCCAATGAGGTTGAACCTCCTTGGAGGTCGACGAGGATCAGTCTTGCTAGCTTTGGGTGAGGCTTGACCTCGCCAAATTTGACAATGAGGTGACCTTGCCAGTGTCAGGAGAGGGAGAGCCTCACAGCCAGTCGCTAGCCATCACCAAGGCTCGGTGGCAGACAAAGGAAAAAATAAAAGAAATGAAAGAAATGAAAAAAAATGAAAAAAATTGCAAAAATTATCTAAGTTAGCATAGGTCGTACCACGTAGGACGGTCAGTATCCATGTCAGCGACTTCTGGTTAAAATTGGCGAGAAGAACTACGTAGACTAATTGTCAAAAGGCTTATGATTAAATTAGCTAAATTAAAGAGTTTATGATTAAATTGGGACAAATGTAATGAGTTTAAGGTTTTTATGGTAATTTCCCTGTATAATCTTGCCTAAAAAAGAAAATTGTTATGGGCATTGTCATAAAAGTTGCCCCACCAAAATGTTAGTTTCCAAAATATGAATACCTACTTTATGACATGTACAAATTAGATCTTTCAACCACACACTCCAAAAGCTGTTCTTGTAACGAATAACTAGGGTTTTTATAACTCTTTACGTTAGTTTAGAAAACATCTGTTGGAAATAGTTGCAACCAACGAGTTGGGGTTGGACGATCTTTCTCCAACTACTTATGTACACCAAACCCACAAACTCTTTGATTTTACTGCTACTTCCATTAGCCATAAAGTAACTCAGTTACATCTAACTAGACAACCTTGCACGGTTTAATCTTTTTCCTTCTCCTTCAATTTTAACAAGCGCTAAGCCAAAAAGAAAAGTGTGTCCCCTTGCGTCGTGCACCTTTTCGGGTTACTTTTTTTCTACATCGATGACTTCTTAAGGTCCATTTGATGTGGCTTATTTCAATATTAAAGGGGGGAAAACCCTGTTGATGGCGAACTTACATTCATTTTGTGGCGGGGGCAATAATTCAAAATCACGTTTTGGACTACTCGGCGGACCGGGCATTTGTTTAGAGTTGACTTAAAAAGATAAACCTAATTAGGGTCAGATCCAACGACTAAACCGAACTCATCTATTCACTATCTTTCACACTTTTGACCCTCCTCAAGTTCAGCAGAGAACTAGGCATATTTCTTCTTTAGCCACCATTGTTTTGCTTTGTATATACCTAAACACTTCGATTGGCTCAAAGGGTCTGTAGGAATTGGTCAGATATTTGCTTTAGTTTATGAGGATGGTGAGGGTCCATTGGTCCACCAGTTCATAAACTGAGAATAGAACTGTTTTGTCTGCATTCCCAAGCATTATCCATTATTATATGCCCCTTCTCTTCATTCATACACTGCCCCTCCCACATCAAAAGGCACCCCACAAAGGTCCATCACTTGACCGTTCAGCTCACCTAATCACTCATCACACTGATGTCACGGCTGCGATTTGTCAGATCTTGCGCCAATCCCATTCGACCTCAGTGGCTCAGAACCCCTGCATGATTGCTGATAAAACAACCAATGTGCTTGACCTAATATCCATAGGGCTTACGTCTGAGTGGATGGACATATATTCCCCTCCCTCCCCCGGTTTCTAGAGAAAATGATAGTGCATGGATAACTGGTTTCATTAGGTAGATCATATGCCGCGAGGACCTATGAGCCAGGAATAATCTCACCTAATCTTGTGCTAAACTAATACCGATTCTTCAGTCAAATTTGTGAAACCCCTTTTGAATTTTTACGTTGTTTGATTCGTTTCGGGGGCATCAAGACTACGTTGGCATCTGCCTTTTGAGGACAACATTGATTAGGGACATATGAGGTGGTGTGCATGTCTCACTGGCGAGGATTGAAGCGGCCAATGACACGGGGAATTGTGTAATGATGCCATGTTTCATATCTATTTTGCTGGTTTAATTGAAGGGTTACCAACCTAATGATGCTTTTCATCTCTCTTTAGCAGTTTCATCTCCTTTTCTAACATGCATTGTAAATTCAGTGGTCCTTTTCTTTTCGACGTCAGTCACCAATGACGGATGTTAAAAGAATTCCGATGGGCTAAGTCATATAGAATATGCAACATGGTGCCTTTTTAATGTCCCAAGTTAATTCCTTAATTTTCGATGTAACATATAATTAGTGTACTTTTCTCGGATTCAAAATTTAAATATCTTTATTCTAAGTCGATGAATCTATACTAGATGTGGCCGTTGGTCGCCTCTGATCGCCTTAACTCCACCTGAAATTGAATATCGCACACCCTTTGTAAGCTCGACCTTGCAACCTTGTTAGTCGCTTAGGCTTGCCGAACAGAAAGCAACGGTGGCCCATGCTAGCCCCAAGTATACATATTTCTATGTTTCTAGCTTAATAAGACATGAAAAACTAGAGTTAATTATTTTAAAAATGAAACACAACTCAATTGCACACAAAAATCTCAAAAAACATGGATAACATGAAGAAAATGTCAAACTCTACTTTACATGGTCAATGTCTAGAAAATTGCCTTTGAAAAGAAAGCTTTCTTCTTTCGTAAGTAAAATGAGCGAGTCGAAATGTTCTCTCCAGACTGAAAGTTCATATCTCTTAATTGAGTAAAGTGGGCTTGGATGGGCCAGTCTGATCTATGGTCCGGTCTAATTGTACTTAGAGTTTGCTGGCTATTATTATATCACGAATCACAATCGAGCTAATAATGATAAAAAAGATTTTTGAGAAAAAAAGAAGGAAAATTAAAAAGCTACTGCTAGTAGATAAACGGGTAATTTTGGGCCCATGGCCAAGCTTCATGCAGGAAGTTCTAAAGCTAATCGGGGCGATCAAGATGATCTCTTTTCATGCAAGAATCATTCCGAAGCACGGATGCTCCGATATTTCACGTCCCTCTTCAAGAAATGCTCCACCCTCGCGGACGTCAAGCAGATCCACGCGCGCGCCATCCGGACCAGCTGGATCAAGAACAAGAACCTGTTCGTCGTCGGCAAGATCATCAACTTCTGCGCGGTTTCCGAGCACGGGGACATGGGTTACGCGGTCAAGATCTTCGAGAGCACGAGGAAGCCCGATGGGTTCCTCTGGAACACGATGATCAGGGGCTTCGGCAACTCGGGTCAGCACGGGAGGGCCTTCGAGTACTACGGGAGGATGCGGGACGAGGGGATTCCGGCGGACAATTTCACGTTCTCGTTCTTGCTCAAGGCCAGTCGGCATCTGGGGTCTGTTCCTCTGAGCAAGCAGCTGCACTGCAGTACCGTCAAGTGTGGTTTGGACGAGCATGGTTTCGTGAGGAACAGCCTCGTCCACATGTATGGATTGATCGACGACATCGATGCTGCGGTTCAGCTGTTTGATGGAATGCCTGAACGGAATTTAGTGGCGTGCAACACCATGCTCGATTGCCTCGTGTACTGCGGCCAGTGCAAAGAAGCCCTTGACATGTTCGCGGATATGCTACAACGTGGCATCGGGCCCGATGAGGTCACTCTTGTTGTGATGCTCTCGGCTTGTTCCCAAGTGGGTGCCTTGGACTATGGGAGGTGGCTCCATGACTTCATCAATCATACCGGCCTTAGTGATATCGTTCCAGTGTGTAATGCGCTCATTGATATGTATGCAAAGTGTGGTGCGGTTGGAGAGGCATATTTGGTTTTCGCAGATATGAGCCAAAAAAACAGAATAACATGGAATACTATGATTCTAGCGCTCGCGATGCACGGGCAATCAGAAGACGCTCTACGACTCTTTTTGCGGATGTTGAAGGATGGATCCCAAGAGCCGGATCATGTTACTTTCTTGGGTGTTCTATGCGCTTGTAGTCATGGCGGGATGGTCAATGAGGGAAGAAGGTACTTCGAATCCATGCGAAAAGATTACCATATCGAACCGACGGTTAGGCACTATGGTTGCATGGTTGATATGTTTGGAAGAGCAGGTTTTCTGGAGGAGGCGTATGAATTAATAAGGAGCATGCCCATACGATGTAATGCCATAGTGTGGAGATCGCTGTTGGGTGCTTGCCGTATGCACGGCAATATTGAACTTGGGGAGATGGTGAGAAAGAAACTGTTGCACTTGGAACCGGATCATAGCAGCGACTATGTTCAGCTTTCAAGCATGCACGCAAGTGTTGGTCAGTGGAATCTAGTGCTGAACGTGAGAAGAATGATGAATGACAGGGGAATTGAGAAACCTAAGCCAGGTTGCAGTTTTGCCGGGGTCGACGATCTTAGCGATGGAGTCATTTGCAGCATATAGAAATCTAGGTTATGAAATGTGAAATATACAGATGGCTCTCCAACTTTGCCAACTTCCCTCGTTTTCTACAAGAATATTGGTTGTGTAAAGCTTCAAGAAATGAAAATGCATAGAAAATTAACAACTGTAGTTGATTTCAGATGGCTTTTGACACTTTCAGGAGCATCCCCCTTTGACGTACCCAAAATAAAAATTCACGGAGAATTGCATTTATTAGAGGAGCTTGGAAAGTATTAAGCGGTATCCGCGGTACCATGAACACAAAATCAAAGTGATAGTCGAGAAATAAGGTGAAGAGTCTTGATTATTTGTAATGTACATCATTAATTTGACAATCCTGGAGAAGTCCAAAGCTCAAACTTGATTACAGTGTTGGATACAAGTAATAACATTTGAACATGACCATCGCAATCAGGACATCTTCTTCTCTTTCTTTTCCTTCCAATCTGCAATGTCGGCGTCTATTCTCTTTTTAATACTAGCATGAAACCCTGGGTATGGTTCGTATCCAAAGACAGTTTGAAGAACCTGCATACAACAATTGAATAATAACTTTTCAAGCCATTCTCCAAAGAAAACCAAAAAAGCTCAAAACTGTGCAAAGATTCAATGACTTGCCTCAAGCAAAACAAAGAAAGGAGCCATTAGAAAGGCTTGTACAAGATTGTCCAAGAGAGCTGGCGCTCGTTTCTGAAACAAAGCGATCCAATTGAGATAAAGCTTATTCAATGGCCAAAAGCTATAAAATAGGTTATAATTAGTGAACAAAGCAGAAGACATTTCCAAAATTGAAGAATATTCTCACCTCAAATACGCCATGTCCGAGGAATTGCCCTGTCCAGCAGACTAATTGAGCCACAAGAACAACCTGAAGAGAGATAAACCTTGTGAATGCACATGAAAAAGATCAAGGAGGAGATGCAATTAACTTCGCTTTTAAATGACAATTTTCCCCCTTCAAAGCCAACTAATTAACCACCATACTTCAGGCAAATTTGCTGCAGCATATAAAAGTAATAACAGGCTTGTCCCAATGTCAGCCTTCTGAATTTACTCTTAGTTCCATCTCCTGATGGATAGAGAGAAGAATAAGCATATTCACCCTGGTTGATGCGATTTGCTTAAAAGAGCAATATGACAGGAGCAAGGCAAAGTTTAATAACACAGAAGAACTCACCGAGGCTACTGAATTATATAGGTGTACCTCATGGAGTACATTTTTACCCTTTGATGAGGAAAACTTATTCTGTATGAAGTATTATGCTATTTTGATGGTGACAAACAAGAAGTTTTATGGAGCATAATTAGAGCAACTTCTTAGGCTCTCCAAAAAGTTAATCAGAGCTCTTCTATCTTGCTTTGATTTAAGAAAACTCTTTTAGGAGAGTATCTGCAGAAGTTTGCTGCTTTTAGTGATGAGTCTGTGTAACACGTAGAGGCGCAGCATCCTACATATCCCAGAGATCAACGGATCTTTAGGAACTTCATCCTTTTCGTTTTTATCGCTGTCTATTTCTTTTGATTTGGCTTTTAATTTGGTATACCTGCACAAGTTTGCACTCATAATACAAATTCAAGATCCTATTCTCAATATATCTTTTTCTTAAATATATCCAGATGGCTTCTGCTTAATAATCCCTTCCACACTCAATCTCTTACTGGGCCCCAAAGCCCCGGCTGTCTCCTCAAAAGAATGTCAAACAAGTAGCTCAACAGCCCAACCAGCCAAATCATGTTATAATCCATATTCTAGTTACTATATGTCATGTAGGAGAACCAAAACACCAGACTGCAAAAAAGAGGCTTCAATAAGGACAAGAATGTCGTACGTAAGGAACAAAGCCATCAGACAAATACTAGGATCCACCAACTGCCAGATGCTGCAAACTATTCCCTTAAATACCAAGGAAAGAAGATGAGTAGTTTGAAGGAATTTTGACAAGGACATTCAGGAAACATGGTCGCTGTACACCATAATTCTTGCTGTCAATGTTCCAAAACTGCCACATCCGACAGTTAGGGCTGGTCACAAAACCCGACTTGATGATGCTCACACAACTGTACTTGGTGAGGGTATCCAAGCAAATGAGTTCATGTAGGTCGGGCTCAACAACAAAATACTGGCACTTGAGATACCTATGTACAACTCTATGCTACTTGAGCAAGTTAGGAAATCTCAATGTAATTGCACAAATGTGGTGTTTAAGATACTTATGCACCGGTCGTAGTGAACAGAGCAAGTCATAATATACCCACATATTGAGATTATTTAGCATCTTCAACCATCCCACGATTGAGCCAGGTATTGACTTCGGAGTTCTAATTCTATGGTATAGAGTTAGAATTGTTCTTATTACTGTTTAAAATTCAAATATCAAAAGGAAAATAACTGCAACAATACATAATAAAAGCTTATAATGTTAACATAAGAAGAAATGAGGTATCTGGTTCCACAGAAATCATCATCAGTTGACTCAGGTCCAAGGATCCAGTTTCAAATGGATACCCAACTCATGGGTGTTACCATTCACGAATGTGTTTCCTGTCAACCAAGAGTTATAATCTGACAGTTTCTCTCCCTCGTGATTCACTCAAACTCTGCCCATTATGCAATTTCAGACTCTCAAGGCGTCCATGACATAGAACTCCACTTTAAATGAAAGACCTCACTAAAATCTAAGAGGTGAGCCGAAAAATAGGTGGGTGGCCAAACATGAGATTGTTTGTACTTTAGTGGTGTTGAAAATTGAATTTACGTCATCTGTCTAATCCACAAACTGAAACTGTTTTTTGATCACTCCTTGTACCGTAAAATTAACCGTACAGAAGTTGTTCTCCTAGAAGAAATATGATCCTATTCTATGGAACGGCCTATGTGGAATTGATGAGCTGGCTTTTGAGTCCGATTAGTCAGAACTAAGGATCACTAGGACCCCCAATCCTCCTCCTCCATCCCAGAACCATCAAACAACAATCTTTTCAAGAATAGTATCACCAAACAAGCAATTTGAGCCGACCCAAAACGACCTGCTTCCATCTAACCAAAGGATCAAACCAAAACTAATACAAGTCCCTCCCACTATACAGTTATTGATGACGTCCGATAGATTCAAGTACTAATTATATCAGATATCAGGTATATCAAAAAAGGAAAGAAAAAGCAAGACAAGAAACGCGATACCTTCCAAGCCAGGGAGAAACCAAGATGCCTAGCGAGCCAACTGGCTCCAACCCAGCACACCATACACAGCAAACCCCCCAAAGATCCCGCCTTTATGTCCATGCACACATAGAACACGGCGTACAGGAGAGCGAAAAAGAAGCCCAGATTCAAGAACAGGCCGTGTCTCGCCAAGAAACACTGGGGCTGAAAGCTCAAGAGCTCGCAGATCGAGGGAGTGAAGTAGAAGAGGACGAGGGAAGTGAAGAAGATCGGCCAGACGAACACGGTGTGGATCAGGATGTTGACCGGGTTGCTGTGGTACGCCCCATAGAAGGCGAAATGCTTCTCCAGATCGAACAGCCCTTTCCTCCCCATGGAAGCTTTTCTCGAGAAAGGATTGGTTTTTCTTGGAAAGTCGGCGATGAAGATGAGAACTTTTCTAGGCGGAGGGCCAATCTAATATAGAGAGAGAGGAGGCGATGGGTTTCTTGAAAACCAAGAGCAGGAGAGACCCACCGGATTGGTAATTTGGAGGCTAGCGAAACTTCGGCCGTCGTGTGAAGGGTGTCGACTGTCGGAAGGTTTCGCTAAACTGCGACGGTCTGTGTCGGGTACTTATCCTGCGCACGGTTTGATTTTGTACGAGAAGAGTTTAAATTTACTCTGTGTTCTCGATTGGTCCTAGGTTCTGACCAAAAACAAAACCAGGTCCTAGGTTGGTTGATCTTTAAATGCAAAACTCGAATAAAAGTGAAAATCTTTAAAAAAAAAAATAAGGAATTGTTCCTAGGTAATAAGAAAAATGATATTAGCCCAAAAAAATAAATTGGATATGAATGAGGTCCATTCGATTGTAAAGTTCATCGATTAAGGTTATTTCGTTTATGCAAATCTTTAACACATAGTGCAGGCTCGGAAAATTACGATATACTATTGCAGTAAATTTATTGCTAAAAACGATTTTATTCGATTGTAGAATGACGATGTTTAAATGTTTGTATCTTACAATAAATTCTTGAGGGTCTTATCCTTTGCTAAAAGTATACATAGAATATGAATTAACCAAATACGGATAATACCCCCCCAAAAAAAAAAAAAAAAGGAAAGCAAAGAAACAACAGCATTTCGATAGTAATGGACCGTATCAATTCTTTAGAGAGACCAAGGCAATGCTCATTAATTGGCGAGTCTACCTTTCCATGACTTTATACACAAAAAGTTGGCCGCATTCATCAGCCATTACAACTAATTTCATTAATGTTGACCATTGAATCTTGTGAGAACTGTTATTTATTGTATTGCTTTCTATTAAAGAATAACGAATCCTCCTCAAAGGTAACAAGAATAATTGAGGATTTACCATCATGGACATAAGCTTCCAAGGGATCATTATTCTCATAGTCGTATGAACCACGCTTTCCTTTGCTCTTCTTTTATCTCTCTTCTATCCACGATCATCATTAAAACATGGCATACCGAAAAACGATCCTAAGGCTGGCTCCACTGTCAATGCTTTTGCTTGTCTGTTGGTGACTGAGAATACGAGTTCTTTATCGTTGTAAAAAAAAATATTAAAATTTGTCCACGTCCGTATCACATAGGATGACCGATGGCACACCTGGCGTCCACACCAACAATTTCCGGCCTAAATTGGCCGGATGGATTGAATTGATACAAATATGAAAAAATTTGTGATTGAATTGATTCAATTGAACTGTTTAGAATTGAATTGGTACTAATACAATAGATTTATAACATTTTTGGTACTTTTTCCAGAAATGTTGAGGTTCGGAGTTCTCTCGGTGGCTTCTATATTTTTTTTTTGTGCGAATATTTCGGCCAATTGAGCATTCATTTTTTTAAAGTCGACATTTATAGTGTAGCGATTGACGTAAAATTCAAATTTTATTTTCTACATCATATGCCTAATGGATATGTAGGCCTATTCAAATGAATGAGTTATGGTGTTGTGTTTTTTTTTTTTCTGGTAAAAAGTTATGGTGTTGTGTTTAGTCCCCTGAAATGTGAAAGGGATCGATTATTAGCTTCCTTATGACGATATGTCCCTTAGAAACTATTGATCAGGGGACTAAGCTTAGGGTGCGTTTGGTTCGGCTTCGGGAAAATGTCTTTGAGAAAATGCAAAGACTCTTTGGTTTAAAAGAGATTGCATTTGGCGCTAGCCTATTTTCAGCAGTTAGCACTCACTCTATGGAAATCATTGACATATTCCAGTTGTGATACGTACGTTGTCAAACCATAATCAGTTCATATAAACCAACAGATATGTTGCAACCTTTTTGTCTTATTGTTTTCATAACATCTCTTTTACTCTGAATCGATACCGGAAATTAGTAACAGTTTGGTAGAGAGGTCATTACAGAAACTAGAAGTAGCACTGGCGAATTTCACGTCGTTTCGGCCATGGTGAGGTTGACCTCGTCCAGCGACGACGAGGTCTACCTTGCCAGATCTAGGTGGCCTCGCCGTCGCTGGGCGAGGTTGACCTCATCGTTGCTAGGCGAGGCTAACCTCACCATGACCAGGTGAGGCCGATTAGGTCTGGTGAGACCTCGTCGTCACCGGGCAAGATCGAGCTTGCTAGGCGACGGTGAGATCTTGCCAAATCTGGGCGGCCTCGCCATCGCTTGGCGAGCTCAATCTCACTCGGCCACAGCGACGATGAGGTCTCGCTAGATCTGGGTGGCCTCATCGTCGCCGGGCAAGGCCGACCTCGCCGTGACCGGGCGAGGCCGATCTCGCCGTGACCGGTCGAGGCCTCGCCTGGCCAGGCTGCCCAGATCTAGTGAGACCTCACCGTCACTAGGCGAGGTCAAGTCTCGCCATGGCCGGGTGAGGTCGAGCTTGCTAGGCGATGGTGAGATTTCACTAAATTTGGGCGGCCTCATCGTCGCCAAGTGAGGTTGAGCTTGCCTAGCGACGGCGAGGCCTCACCCAGATTTAGCGAGGCCTTGCCGTCAGGGCGAGGTTGAGCCCGCTTGGTGACGGCGAAGTCGACCTTGCCTGGCAACGGCAAGGCTGGCCCTCACTAGTGCCGGCGAGGGCCAGCCTCGCCCATGGCTAGTGAGGTCCACCTTGTCGGCCTTAGCCTCTCGCTGGTTGGCGGTCGCCGGACTGGCGACCGGGAAAGAATATAGGGAAAAAAAGAAAGAAAGAGAAAAAAAATATAAAAAATCAAAAAATTATTAAAAAAATTATTAAAAATTGCCACGTCAGCCAGCCAGTGTCCACGTTAGCGTCAGCTGGCTGGTTAAAAGTGGTTGGATGAACTGAATTGACATGATTGTAAAAGGTTTAGAACTGAATTGGCACAATTGTAAAAGATTTAAGACTTTTTTGATACTTTTCCCATCCAAATATAGTAGAAGAGTTGACTGGATTGCATGATAGCTGTAGCTACCAAATCAATGACTGTTATCCATTATATTGCTTTCTATCAAATGATAACAATCCTCCTCAAAGGTAACAAGAAGAATTGGGAATTTACCTTCGTGGACATAAGCTTCCAAGGGATTATTATTCTCGTAGTCGTTTGAATCACGTTTTCCTCTTCTCTTCTTTTATCTCTCTTCTATCCACGATCATCATTAAAACATGGTAGAGCGAAACATGATCCTAAGGTTGGCTCCACAATCAATGCTTTTGCTTGTTTGTTAGTTACTGAGAATCCGAGTTTTTTATCGTTGTTAGAAAAAATATTAAAAAAATTTAAAATTTGTCCACGTCCATATCACACGGGACAATCGATGGCATGCCTAGCATCCACACCAATAATTTCTGGCCTAAATTGGCCGGATGGACTGAATTGGTGCCAATACAAAAAAACTTATGACTAAATTGATCCAATTGAACTGTTTAGAACTGAATTGATACCAATACAACATGTGTATAACCTTTTTGCTACTTTTTCCAAAAATGTTGAGGCTCAAAATTCTCTTGGTGGCTTCTCTATTTTTTTTTTTTGCGAATATATCGGCCAATTGAGCATTCATTTCATTAAAGTCAACATCTACAATGTAGTATTGACGTAAAATTCAAATTTTATTTTCTGCATCACAAACCTCAATAGATATCGAGATAGATATTGAGACCTGTTCAAATGTATGAGTTAAGTCCCCTGAAATGTGAAAGGGATCGATTATTAGCTTCCCAACGATGATATGTCCCTTAAAAACTATTGATTAGGGTACTAGGCTTACAGTGCGTTTGGTTCGATGTTGGGAAAATGTCTTTGAGAAAATGCAAAGACTATTTGGGTTAAAAGAGATTGCATTTGGCCCTAAATTGGACCATGCCCTATTTTTAGCAGTTTGCACTCACTTTGAGGAAATCATTGACATACTCCAGTTGTGATACGTACGTTGTCAAACCATAATCAGTTCACATAAGCCAACGGATATGTTGCAACCTTTTTGTCTTATTGCTTTCATGACATCTCTTGTACTCTGAATCGATACTGGAAATTAGTAACAGTTTGGTGGAGAGGTCATTATAGAAACTAGAAATTTCGGGCCGTTTCAGTCTCGAAAGGCAGGCGAAATGAACCGGTCAAGATAGGCGCATGTATTGGAGCGTCACGTGAAGATGAAGGTAATTCCTTCCTCGTATCCCCGTGTTGCCTGCAGTACAAGAGTGCAGAACTCAGAAATCGGGTGTTCGCAGAGTCCAAAACCATAAAATGGTCGATAATGACATCTTCAATGAGGCAAATCAAATATCTGACATGGAAAAACACATAAAGGAGGCAAACCCAGATGGTAGAAAACTGAGGCCTTTACTGGAAATTTTACTTCCAAGGTTCCAAATCCAGTAAAAGAATAAAAAGTCCTCGATCAATACTCGAGCAACTTTTGCCAAAGAAAATATCTCTCGTCATTGAGCTTCAGAAGATCATTTCCAACTTGGCAATGCAATTAGCTGTCCAAAACAAAATCGAAGCACGGATTGTTGCGTATCAAAGTTTTCGAATCTACAAAACTTATCTGCATATATGTAAAGCTTGTTTGGTTCCTTTCATTGTCCTGCCAAATTTAGCGAGGAAACAAAAATTGAATAAATGGAATACTTGGAGGGTCGGGTTTAAAAGGAGAATCTTGAGATGAAAAGAAAATCTCAAGCAATGCATCTTAAATTGAAATCGACACACAAAATTGATATTACAAAAAGTATGGCCCCATCTTCTGTTTCTTTTCCTTCCAATCGGCGATTTCGGCGTCAATTCTCATTTTTACACTAGCATGAAACCCTTGATATGGCTCATATCCAAGGACAGTTTGAAGAACCTGCATACAATAATTGAAAAATAATTTCCTCAAGCCATTCTCCAAGGAAAACAAAAAAGCTCAAAACTGAGCAAGATGCAATGACTTGCCTCAAGCAAAACAAAGAAAGGAGCCATGAGAAAGGCTTGTACAAGATTGTCCAAAAGAGCCGGCGCTCGTTTCTGAAACAAAGTTGATCCAATTGAGAAAAAGCTTTTTCTACGGCCAAAGCAGAAGACATTTCCAAACTTGAAGGATATTCTCACCTCAAATACGCCATGTCCGAGGAATTGCCCTGTCCAGCAGAATAATTGAGCCGCAAGAACAACCTGAAGAGAGATAAACCTTGTGAATGAGTATGAAAAAGGTCGAGGAGGAGATGCAATTGCATTTTGATGTAACTTCGCTTTTAAATGACAAATTTTCCCCCTTCATAGCCAACTAATTAACCACCATACTTTAGGCAAATTTGCTGCAGCATATAAAGAATAACAGGCACGCCCCAACGTCAACCTTCCGAATTTATTCTTAGTTCCATCTCCTGATGGAAAAGAAGATGAGTAGTTTGAGCAAATTTTGACAAGGACATTCAGGAAACGTGGTTGCTGTACGCCATACTTCTTGTTGTCCATGTTCCAAAACTACCGCATCCGACACTTAGGGTTAGTCACAAAACCTGACTTGATGAGGCACACACAACTGTACTTGGTCAGGGTATCCAAGCAAATGAGTTCATGTAGGTAGGGCTCAACAACAAAATACCAGCACTTGTGATACCTCAACTCTATGCTACCTGAGCAAGTCAGGAAATCTCAATGTGATTGCACAAATGTGGCGTTTAAGATACTTATGCACCAGTCGTAGTGACCAGATCAAGTCACAATATACTCACATATCGGGATTATTAGCATCTTCAACCATCCCACGATTCAGCCAGGTATTGACTTCGGAGTTCTAATTCTATGGTTTAGAGTCAGAATTGTTTTTTTACTGTTTAAAATTCAAATATCAAAAGGAAAATAACTGCAGCAATACATAGTAAAAGCTTATAACGTTAACATAAGAAGAAATGAGGTATCTGGTTCCACAGAAATCATCATCAGTTGACTCAGGTCCAAGGATCCAGTTTCAAAATGGAAACCCAACACATGGGTGTTTCCATTCACGAATGCGTTACCTATGAACCAAGAGTGATGATCGAACAGTTTTTCTCCCTCGTGATCCTCTCAAACTCTGCCCATTATGCAAAATTCAGAAACTCAAGGCATCCAAGGGACAAATTCATCATTTGTTCAATGCTTCTTCTCTTCCATGACATGGAAATCCACTACAAATGAAATACCTCACTAAAAGGTAATACGTGAGCCAAAAATAGGTGGGTGGCCAAACACGAGATTGTTTGTACTTTAGTGGTGCTGAAAATTGAATTTACGTCATCTGTCTAATCCACACACTGCAACTGTTTCTTGATCACTCCATGAACTGAAAAATTAACCGAACAGAGAAGTTATTTTCCTAGAAGAAATTTGATCTTATTCTCTGGAACGGCTTGTGTGGAATTGATGAGCTGGCTTTGAGTCCGATTAGTCAAAACTAAGGATCACTAAGACCACCAATCCTCCCCCTCCATCCCAGAACCATCAAACAACAATTTTTTTACAAGAATAGCATCACCAAACAAACGATTTGAGCCGACGCAAAGCGACCTGTTCTCAACCAAAGGATCAAACCAAAACTAATGCAAGTCCCTCCCACTAAACAGTTATTGGTGATGTCGGATAGATTCAAGAACTAATTACATCAGATATCAGAGAGATAAAAAAAGCGAAAAAAACTAAAAAGCGAGAGAAGAAATGCGATACCTTCCAAGCCAGGGAGAAACCAAGATAACTGGCGAGCCAGCTGGCCCCAACCCAGCACACCATACACAGCAAAGCAGCCAAAGAACCCGCCTTTATGTCCATGCACACATAGAACACAGAATACAGGAGAGCGCAAAAGAAGCCCAAATTCAAGAACAGGCCATGTCTCGCCAAGAAACACTGGGGCTGAAAGTTGAAGAGCTGACAGATAGTGGGAGTGAAGTAGAGGAGAACGAGAGCAGTGAAGAAGATCGGCCAAACGGACACGGTGTGGATCAGAATGTTGACCGGGTTGCTGTGGTACGCCCCATAGGAGGCGAAATGCTTCTCAAGATCGAACAGCCCTTTCCTTCCCATGGAAGTTTTTCTCGAGAAAGGATTGGTTTTTCTTGGAAAGTCAGCGATGAACATGAGAACTTTTCAAGGTGGGGAGTCATCTAATATAGAGAGAGCAGGCGATGGATTTCTTGAAAACCATGAGCAGAAGAGACCCACCGGATTGCTTGCCAAGCTTCGGCCAAAGTGCGCCGGTTTGTGTCAACTGTCAAGGGTCAAGTAGTTATCCTGCGCACGGTTTGATTTTGTACGAGGAGGTTTTAATTAACGGTGTTCTCACTAGGTCCTAGGTTGTTGATCTTTAAATGCAAAACTTGAATAAAAATGAAAATACTAAAAAACAAAAAACAAAGGAATTGTTCCTATGCTGTCGATCTTTTAAATGCAAATTGAAATAAAAAAAAAAGACTATATTAGCCGAAATATAGATTGAATACGAAAGAGGACCATTTGATTCTGAAATTTATCGGTTAAGGTTATTTCGTTTATGTAAATCTTTAACACATGGTGCAAGCTCGGAAAATTATGCTATACTCTTGTATGGAATTTATTGCTAAAAAATTGTAGAATTATCATGTTTAAATGTTTGTACCTTATCCCAACCAAAAAAATAAAATGTTTGTACCTTAGAATAAATTCTTGGGAGTCTCATCCTTCACTAATGATTTCTTTTTTTATTTCTATTTCTTGAGTGAGTTTCAAAATAGGAGTATGCGTTTGATAATAATACAAAATTTATCTTCCCTAAATAGAAATTTGTTTGATAGCAATACAAAATTTCTCCTTCTTATGCTCTTTTCCATTCATCAATGGACGGAGGTTCGCGACTGGAGGCGAGCGGCTTTGGGAGGTTGCTGCAAGTAGGGGATGGCGGAGGTTGCAGTTAGCGGGGGGGGGGGGGGGGGGGTTGTTGATGAGTGGTGGCGAGAGTGGGCGATCGGCGAAAGGCCACGGGGGATGGAGCTAGGAGGCAGTGGCTGGTGAGGTGTGGCGGTAGGAGGCAATGACCAGTGAGGGGCAGTGGCGACTGTATGCGGCGAGAGGTGAGGGCGAGTGATGAGAAGGGTTTTTATTTTTCTTTTTGTTCAAAAAATAAAAAAGTATAAGATTTTTAATTTGTATTTCTGTTTCAAATCTATTTCTAGACTAAAAATTTGTTCCAGAAATATAAAAACAAAATTGTGTTACCAAATGGATTCTGTTCCAAACATGTTCCCGAGAATAGAAAAATAAAAAAATGAAAAAACGAATGGTTATCATGTGCACCTTAAAAATACATGTCCTATTCATAATATAGTAGCAAATCTAACTGGGTTGTGTGATAGTTGTAGGTATCACTTCAATGACCGTAACTCATTGTATTGCTCTCTATTATAGAATAATGAATCCTTTCCCAAAAGTAATAAGATGAATTGGGATTTACTACGTAGACATAAGCTTCCAAGAGATTATTCTCTTGGCCATTTGAACTACGTTAACCATTAGGCTTTTCTCTTCTCTTCTTTTATCTCTCTTCTATACACAATCATCATTAAAACTTGGTGGAGCGGAACACGATCCTAAGGTTGGCTTCAGTGTCAATCCTTCCGCTTGCCCGTTGGTGATTGAGAACCCGAGTTCTTTATTATTGGCCTAATTCCAAAAAAATGCACCGACTTTAGGTTGAGGAATAATTCTGGCCCGAACTTTTTTTTTGTTCCATAAAAAAGCACCAACTTTAGGTCGAGGGACAATTCTGGCTTAGACTTTTTTTTGTTCTATAAAAAAGCACAAACTTAAGGTTGAGTGATAATTTCGGCCCCAATTTTTTTTTGTCTCATTAAATATCATCAACTTTCATCATGATCCTAAATTTGACCACTTGTTGACTTTCACCATTGTTTGAGAAAAAAGGTTATGGTGATGAGCTTGACCAATCTCGTCCATGGCGTTTGTTGACAAGCAGTGGTCAGTTTCAGATTACATTTGGCCAGAGAGATTTAATCTAGAGATATTTTTAACTTGTCAGTGAAGTAAAAGAGATAAATAGTTTTACTGTTATTCTTCAAATTGTGGCTTAAAAATAAGACACTAAATATTGCTTTAAATCCAGTTAGCAAGTCACATGGATTTATTGCTAATGTGGAATAGTCAAGTTAAATAATCAATGGTTTTAAATCAATGAGGGCCAGATTTGGGATTTAAGTAAAAGTTAGTGTTTTTTTATTAGATAAAAAAAACTTGGGGCCAGAATTGTCCCTTGACTTAAAGTTGTTGTTTTTTTACGGGACAAAAAAAAGTTCGGGCCAAAATTGTCCCTTGACCTAAAGTTAGTACTTTTTTATGAGACAAAAAAAAGTTCGGGCCATAATTGTCCCTAGATCTAAAGCTGATGCTTTTTTGTGGAATTAATCCTTTATTGTTGTCACAATAGTGCATTTCCAGTAGCTCGTTGTGAATTGTTTTTTGCAAGTTCAGGAAATTACGATATACTCTTGTAGTAAATTTATCACTAAAAATGATTTCGTTCGATTGTACAATTATGATGTTTAAATGTTTGTATCTTACAACAAATTCTTAAGGCTTTCCTTCTTTGTTAAAAGTACATATAGAATATGAATTAACCGAATATGGATAATAGCCAAAAATGATAAAAAAATATGAGAAGGAAAGCCAAGAAACAACAACATTTGGATAGTAACAGATTGCATCAAATCTTTTGTGGGACTAATGGAATGCTCATTGGTCGGCGAGTCTACCCTCCCGTGACTTTATCCACAAAAAAGTCGCCGACGCCTTTATCAGCTATTAGAAATAAGTTCGTCAAACATTTACCATCGTCAATTGTTCAAATTAAAAGCTTGCTGATGCCGACCGTCAGATTAGGACACGATAAATTTACCTTGATTTTGCTCAAGTGAGGTTAGAGAGGCCCCATTTTCTCCCACGAGAAGGAATGCTCGTTTGGTTCCTTCATTGTCCTACAATATTTAGTGGGGAAAGAAAAATTGAATAAAGGAAATAACTTCAGGGTCGAGGTTTAAAAAGAAGGGAATCTTGAGATAAAAAGAAAATTTCCAGCAATGCATTTTAGACTGAAATTGATTCAGAAAATTGATATACCAAGGGACGCGAAGGAATGTAAGTTGACATTCGTATCCAACGGTGATCGAGAATTAGTTCGCATCTCTTAGTAAATCAATTTTAGAACTACTCAAAAGATCATTATTGATCAAGGAGCTTTTACTATGGGGTTTAGGTCTATTGAGCGATGGGTTAGTTGACGTAATTGAGCTTGTCCAGTACGAACGGCCCAACCCATTGCAGTCTAGGCCCAGTCCAAACCAAAAAAAAATTAACAAAAGAAAAAAATGGCCCAGTCCAAACCTGCGACCTTCGCGTTATTAGTACGACGCTCTAACCAACCGAGCTAATAGGCCTTTTTTGATGTGATTGTTAAGATTACAAAATTTACTAGAAAACTCCATAGTAGTTGTACGCCAAACCAAAAAGCTTGTCGCTTAGAAGTGTTCAATTCCGGGGCTGGCCAACTCCTACCCTAGATACGGGAACTTGAACAGAAAGGCCTGTTCTCGGTTTGTCAAACCGGAAACCGGCCCACCTTGTCCTGAGTTCAGAAATTGGCATGATTTCTCAATGCAACATTGGAACCAGATTTATATTGGTTCGGTCCGATTCCCATGCTCATCCCCTAGTGGCGCCCTCAAGTCACGGTCATTGTTGCAAAATCTCAACGCTGCTTGTAAAAGTAACTGAGGAAATTCATAATGTTTGGCTAGTCCAAATGAAACGCACCACCTTAAAATAGACCAAGAGGGCCAGAGCTAGGGAGAACTCACAAGATCGACACGAAATGGAATGATATAGCTCTCTAAAAGAAAGTTACAAGGTTTATTGACCGGACTGTCGTCCTTTGTACATTTACAATCACCAAAGTCGATCATTTGTAATACAAATGTAAGCACAAACATTACAATTCAAGAAATGAACTTCTCTTGGACCGAATCTAGTCCATCACAAATTGCTTTCTTGTTCGTGTGTATTGTCGATTTCTTCTTGCACCGTCGGCTGGAACATCGGGGACTACATTCCGAACCCCTTGGGCGGGATGGTTCGACACATGAAGCAAATGTGCGATGTGGATCTGCATCGAGATATATTGTATCCCAAACATCTGGTTCACAGCATCAAAGATGACAGATTAAACAGGAAGAAATCTCAAGCCTTCATTCTTATACCAATGGAACAGCTCATTTCACGAGGTGGCCTTTCGGAGCCCAGCCGGTCAGAGGACTAGGCTACGACGAATACGCCCCCTTTCAAATCTCCGTTCTTTTGGAAGCAATCATCAGGCTTAAAAAACATCACACGAAATCTGAAAGAACAAGGAAAGTTCGCCATCACGAGAATTGTGCTATTGCAACAACTCAATTTCTCAGCAATTGCATACCCATTTCTCATTGCTGTCTGACAATTTAAATGCCTAGTTCAACTAACTCACAAAAGCAAATATTCAATTCAAACACAAGGATGAACTCCAATTGAGGCTCCATAAAAGAAAACTTTGGCCTCTGAACAATGCATTTCTCAAGAGATGTTGTGAGAATTCAAAACGAACAGCAATTGCCTCAGAGGTAGTGACAATTTTGCAGATCATCACACTGTATTCTGATAATACGTGCATCAAAATGCATCATTGGCAATCGATGTCGCAATTAATAGACGAATAAATAAAAGAACAGGGCATCAAAGAGATTCCCAAAGACAAATCATCATACTCGCAGTGAGTGCTGATGTCCCTGTCTGTTTTTCTCATCACTTGCACAACAAAAGGAGAAACTTTCAAAACAAGAACATATTCCACGAAGATTAGAAAAGAGGAGTCATATGAGTCACTAGATTAAGTGTAGTATGTTCTCATCAGATAACCATAAAAGCATTCAAGAAAAGACAAGAGACCTCATATTATGAACGAAAATCCTAATCACAGAAAGATTCATTGTAATTCGAGAGCGTATATATGGAGGATAGTTCATCTGAGGCCCCCATAAAAGCTGATTGCGACCCAACATCTACCAGCATTGTCATTGCACAGGTACAGAAGTTGCAGTTCAAACAGACAAGAATGCACACCACTAAGCCAAAGTCTAATACTACAACAATCACGGCAAAACAGTTCAGGAGTGGAATAATAGGAACCTAACAAAACATAGAAAGCACTCGAATTGATTCATCAGAACCACACATCTTCACGATAGTCATGTTAGAAAGTTCGCACATCATGGGAAACCACGAAAACAGCTCAGGGACACAAGAGACCATAAAACGGAGAAAAAGCCATTAGATAGCACAGGAACATGATTAAAACAAGAAACGCTGAAAAATGCATCAGAGAGATTCCCAACTAGACGAAGTCACCATCCTCCATAGGAGTGCTGATGTCCCTGTCTGTTTTTTCATCATTTGCACAAACCTTCACGTTTCTTGCATCACAGCGTAGCATCGAAAACGAGAACCCGAAACTTACAAACGAAAAGAAGATCGAGAAATAGATCAACAAGCAGAGTTCACTGAAATGCCTCAGATTTAAGTTCTTTTCAAAGAGAAGGAATCTCTCAAAGTATATTTAGAACCATCACCGGCAGAGACCCAGCTAAAAATTTTCGACACTCGACGCTTGAAAACTGATTCACTCGGACAAGAACGGCGAGGATGAAATGCCCAATGAGACTAAAAATCCGAACTTTCTTCTCATAATGACATATTGATCAGACACCCACCTAAAAATTTTCGACGCCCGACGCTTGGAAACTGATTCACTCGGACAAGAACGCCGAGAAATCAAAAGCCCAACGGGCCTAAAAATCCAAACTTCCGAGAATCAGATACCAACGAGACTAAAAATCCGAACTTTCTTCTCATAATGACAAATTGATCAGACACCCACCTAAAAATCTTCGACGCTCGACGCTTGGAAACTGATTCACTCGGACAAGAACGCCGAGAAATCAAAAGCCCAATGAGCCTAAAAACCCAAACTTTCGAAAATCAGATGCCCAACGAGACTACAAATCCGAACTGTCGTATCACAACGACAAACTGATCAGACAGCAAGGCGTTGAGCGAACTGCTGATCCGTACGCCATGCGCAATCTCGACCAAAACGCAGCGACAACGAAGAACAGAGCCGGCATTGCCCCAGACGGGGAGAGAGAAAGAGCGTCCAGGGCTTCGACGACCTCGACGATGCGTTGGATATATATCGGCG
Source organism: Syzygium aromaticum (assembly GCA_024500025.1). Taxonomy (NCBI): domain Eukaryota; kingdom Viridiplantae; phylum Streptophyta; class Magnoliopsida; order Myrtales; family Myrtaceae; genus Syzygium; species Syzygium aromaticum. Next base: position 2,931,128 of record CM044886.1, on the reverse strand, counting down.
AAAGGGGAAAGAGTTAGGGTTTCGAGTTCATTCTGGCGGAGTCCAGCTTCGCCGACTAGCGCTGACCAAAGTCTCCACCACGGCAATCTGACGGCCCACAAATTGCTATGCAGCTTAATCTGGGGCTGAGCATGGGCCGGGCCGGGAGGGCTTTTGCAACTTTTTGGCCCGGTCCGGCCCGAAATTTTCGGGCTCAAGGTAATCTGGCTCGAGGCTCTTGCAGTGCCTTTTGGCCCGGATCGAAGACGACCGGGCCAGCCCGGGCCAAAGCCCACAAAGAATCACATCCTTGGTAGGGGGGAAAATATCGGGTGGCCCGGGGACTCCACGCCAGCGTGGTCCCGGACCACTCATGAAGCGCCACGTGGAGCTGTTGGGTCGGTTGGCCAAGACGGGATTCATGCACAAAAAATAATCTTCTTTCTCTTTTACTAGCAGACGCACTAGCCCCGCGCGAGAAAACATTTGGTGAGTGAGATGCTCCACGCAGGCCATATAGAAAACCATGATGCGAACGACGCATGGCCAGCCGAGCCTACAAGACAGAAAATTTTCAAAAATCTCTTACTTTCCCTTCTCCTTCCATGTCTCCGTTAACCTCCATGTCTTTCAATCTTTGACGTTGTTCTCTCTCTCTCCCTCATACTCCTCATGCTAAACTCCACTTCGTCTTTCCTCCGCGAAGGCGCGCCTCCTTTGGTCGTGAACCACATCGCGCTTCCGCCGCCCCCTCGCAAGAAAACCCCTAAAATCTCTCTCTCTCTCTCTCTCTCTCTCTCTTCGAAGCGCGTCTCTTTTCATGAACCGTGCCTCCGCTAGTTGCCTCCCGGAGCCCATCGGTGGCTTAGATCCCAACTACGCCGCCGCCTCTGCCTACGTTGCCTCCCGAAGCCCCATTGGTAGCTATGACTTGTCCTCTGCCCCTCTCTCTATCTCGAAATGGCTCCGCATGGCTCCCTATCATCCGCTGAACCGCAGCGTGGCTCACAACCGAAGGAGGCACGCCTTCGCGGAGGAAAGATAGAATACAGTGAAGTGAAAGAGTTTTCTTGGGTGGGAGGGAGAGAGAGTTTAGCGTGAGGAGTTTGAGGAAGAGAGAGAGAACAACGTCAAAGAGTGAAAGATAGTAACAGAGGTTAACAGAGATATAAAGGCAAGAGAAAGTCAGAGACTTTTTAAAATTCTGACTTGTGGGCCCCGCTTGCCACGTGTCGTCCGCAGAATGGTTTTCTACATGGCCTACCTACATGGAGTATCTCATTCAGCTAATATTTATCTCGCCCGTGTGCCCTCTCTCTCCTCTCCTTCTTCTCCTATATTCTCTCCCCTCTTCTTCGTTCTTTCCTTCTCCTGAGAAGAAAAACCAACCCTTCTTCCTCTCTTCAGCAACGGCTTTCAAATTTCGAATCTTTACTTTCACTCTCAGATTTTGCTACTACGCGCTTGGTGTTGCTGCTTCGGTGTTCCTTGTTGCCCCGGCGTTTGTTAAGTGGCCATTCCCCCATCGTTGCCGACAAAGCACATAGAGTCCGCCCATGCTCTAACGAGGCAAAGGTCTCCCTCTTTCGCAAAATCAAAAGTTTATGTCCCGCGTCCTCGCTCTCTACTTCGACGATCACTCTGTCTCTGCTCTAGCGCTCACTTGCTCGAAAAATTGAAGCAAACATATATAAGCAAGAAGAAAAAAGTAACTAATTTGAATAGTATATAAAGGGTCACGCTTCAAGAAAGTAATATAAAACGATAAGAGATAGATGTCCAAAGTTAATACATCAAACTTGTTATAAACATTTCCAACTTCCAAAAGATGATATGCACCGATATTTGAATATTCACGTTAAAAGGTAAAAAGAAAAGAAACGTTTCTTATGCTTTGTAGAGATGGAAGGAAGAGAATAATGTGAATGTTTTTGCAAAATATTCAGATTTTCTACACCAATCTCTCATTTTCTCCCCATCCCTTCTCTCCGAACTAAACATTAGAGAAGAGAATAGAAGAGAAAAAAGAGAAAAAAACGGAAGAACCGTTTCTTCCTCAGTGAAATCGAGCATGGGGGAAGGAAGATGGCCGAGTTGGCCTAGGCCAAAGCCTATGAAGAATCGCTTCCTTGGTAGGCAAAAAATATTAAATGACCTGGGACTCCATTGTCCCGAACCACTTATGAAGCGCCACGTGGAGCTGTGGGGGCCAGTTTGCCATGATGGAATTTTCGAACAAAAAAATAATCTCTCTCTCACGTGTCTGCAAACTAGCCCTGCGCCGTCTCTCTCGTCTGCACACATTTATTTCTTCTCTTACATTCTTTCTCATCTCCTTCCTTCTTTCCTTCTCAGAAGAAGAAAAAAAAAACCAGCCCTCCTTCCTCTCTCCAGCGAAGGCGTTCAAATCTTGAATCTCTACTTTTGCTCTCAGGTTTTGCTACTCCGCACTCGCACTCATTGTTGTTGCTTTGCCGTTTGTCAAGTGGCCATTCCCCCATTGTTGCTGATGAAGCACGTTAAGCTCGCCCATTCTTCAATGAAGCAAAGGTCTCTTTCTCTCGTGAATTTAAAAGTTTATGTCCCTCGTACTCGCTTTCTGCTCTGATAATCGCTTTGTCTTGGCTTTGGTGCTTGCTCGCTTGAAAAATTGAAGTAAACATATATAAGCAAAAAAACTATTGGAGATACCTTTGCTCTTTAATTGATACGGTGGAGATATCGTCCAAGACATAGATTGATATGATTGTCCTTAATTGATTTGTTAGGATATTGTACATTGGGAAATTGATTTTTCCTCTTTTTTGTATGTTCTTTTTCAAGTTTAGTTTGCTCTGTGTACTATAAATAGGTATGTACTCATTCAGTTTATACATGAGAAGCAATATACATAATTTTATCCTCTCTTCCTTCTAGCTTTCCATCAGCCCATATCCTTTCATGGTATCAGAGCACTTGAAATAAGCTTCCGCAAATCGCTCTTTCGTGTGCAAAGAAAAAATGCCTAGGAATCAGAATTCGAAGTCCGGTTCGTCAAACGACCCTAAAAACTCCTCAAATGACCCTCCTTCGGATCCATGTCTAGATACATCCCATATCACCAAAGAAAACCAAACGGAGGAAGGGCAGAATAGACGACTAGATCCGGCTCAACCCCAAACAGGGCAATTTCTTTCGGGCTCATACGTCCAATGGGTTCTTGTCCAAGTTCAGCCCATTCAGGACCAACCCGTCCAGGCTCATACCATTCACGGCCTGATGATTTCACCAAGCCTAGTTCAGATGGGCTTTGTGGAAAATAGTGGGCCAAAAGGAGGCTCACATCTAACGATTGAGCCCAACCCAGTCCATGAACCGGGTTGGCATTTCTCGAACCAAATCGGATTGGGTCCATTGGGTTTTGAGGCAAACCCAGCTTCAGTCTACAGCCCCAGTTTCTTTCCCTTTGCAGGTGTCGCCGGCGATCGGCTGGAATCGAGCGATCCCTTGTACACCTTAGCTGCGGACGGCCTAGAACTGCGCCTCTTTGCGCAACAACTCTCGGGATCAGAAAATTATTCCGTTTGGTCTCGAGAACTCCAGCGTGCCCTAATCACAAAAGACAAGGATGCATTTATCGAAGGAATAGTGCCAATTTCGTCCGACGAGCGGCTTGCATGACACTGGAGGAAGTGCAACCAACTCGTGCGGACATGGATCGGCAACTGCCTTACCCTGGAGGTCACCGCCAGACTACCCCCAACCGAGGATGCGAAGAAAATTTGGGAGAGTATAAAAGAAATGTATGGCAAACTCGATAGGGCAAACTTTTTTGGGGATAACCCAAGCCCCATCGGGGCTAAAATAGGGCAACCTCTCGGTCATTGCCATCTTCAACCGATTGTTGGCACTTTGGAATGAACTCGAAATGGCGGAAGAAAAACTTGAAGGACCATAGGCTACACTAACACAATACCAAGCAATCAAGGAACGGGAGAAGGTAACCAGATTCCTACTTAGACTAAACGAGAGTTATTTACCTTTTTGTAGTCAAATGCTCGCCATTGATCCTGTAACCTCGCTCGGACGAATTTATTAATTGGTCGTGCAAGAGGAATCCCAACATCTGGCGTCCACGGAGTACTCGAAGATCGGTGACCATGTTGTTCTTATGGCAACGGCGTGTCGTGGGAAAGTCTTGACGTGGAGGTCTCCCTCTTTCGGGCACGGCGCTAGGGTTCCTAAGTGAGGAAGACGACATCAACTCTTCATTCAGATTGAATGGACATGATTTAATTGTGTCCCTAAGATCGGAAGGTCTAGGGCGCACCCGAGGCACAATACAGATGAGCAGCTGTGATTTGATCACGGGATCAGACGGTTCAGGGCATGCACTGTGTTCAGATAGCTCATCTTTCATCTTGGCCGTGCCCAAATCAAACGGTGCATATCATGCCACGTCAGCACCTATGTGGAAAGCATCTAACAGCTGAGATTCGGCCATGTCATCTAGATCCAATGGCCAAAATTCCAATAAAGGAAAAAGGTGAATTTTGCGATTTTTGCAAACTTCCTTATCATACAAAAGAACATTGGAAGCCAAGAGTCAAAGAAAGGAAAGATCGAGATTTTTCAATTGCAGCAAATGCCAAGGTTAACCAGCTCATCAATCACAATCAATTCCAATAGATTATGAAAGCTCTAAGCTAGCTAGGCACCCAAGACAAAATGGCCAGCTATGCAGGTATATCCTATTGCTTAATGAGCTCTATTTCGTTTGAAGTATGAATTGTTGATTCAGGTGTTAGTGACTATATAGTCTGTAATGAACATTTTCTTTCCCATATCCACAAATCCTCTCATAATACTTCAGTTCGTCTCCCAAATGGAAGTGACACTTCCGTCACTAAAATTGGAAACGTCCATCTCAATCCATCCATTACACTGAAAAATGTTCTCCTCATTCCTGAGTTTCAATTCAATCTTATTTCAGTTTCTAAACTTTGTAAGGATAGCTCTTGTTGAATCTTCGTTGATTCGAATGTTTGTTTTTTTTCAAATCCTTTTGACTGGGAAACTAATGGGCTTGGGTAAAAACCATGATGGACTTTAATTCTGGGTCACATCACCCAAAGATTCTGATCTTTTACATCTCTCCTTGAATAAGGGCACATTGTGTAATGCCAATGCCAATAAAAATGTTTCTTTATTTCATCAACGTCTTGGTCACAGTGCTTCTTTTCCTCACTCCAAATGCTCTATTTGCCCACTAGCAAAACAATCACGATTACCGTTCACTCAAAGCACATCATGTGCTAACAATGCCTTTGATTTGTTACATATGGACATTTGGGGGCTATATCACACACTGCATCGTGATGAGTCTCAATTCTTTCTTGCCATTTTGGATAACTATACACGTGCAACATGGGTTTTCCTTATGTAGTCAAAAACCCAAGTTCTTTCCCACCTTAAAAACTTTCTTGCTTTGATTAAGAATTAGTTTCATAGAACCGTCCAACGAATTCGTACTGACAATGCCCGTGAATTTTTCGATCGTGAATGTTCATCTCTTTTCATCTTGAATGGCATTCTTCATGAAAGTTCCTATGTCTATACACCTCAGCAAAACGGGATAGTTGAGAGAAAACATCATCATCTTTTAGAGGTGGCTTGTGCCCTCAAATATCAAGTTTCCATTCCTGAAACGTTCTGGGGAGATTGTGTGGTCATGGCAACTTACTTAATCAATCGAATGCCATCTTAGATCCTAAATGGACAAACCCCTTTTGAATTGCTCTTTGCCAAAAAATCGGATATCCGTCACTTGTGTGTCTTTGGATGCTTATGTTGTGTATCTACTGTGGGCCCTTGGGACAAATTGGGTCCCCATGCCATTAAGTGCATATTTATGGGATATCCTACTCTTCATAAGGGATATTTGGTTCTTGATCCATCAACTGGAAGATTTTTCGCTAGTAGGGATGTTATTTTTCACGAAGACATTTTTCCTTTTAAAGACGAAAAATCTTCAAAAAGAAAACTGGAAGATACTAGCAATCTGCGTCCATTTTTAAATGAGGAAGATTAATCACCTTCACAGCTTATTATGGTTCCCTATATGGTGCCTCCTGCATCATTGGAAATGAATGGTGCAACGTCAACTTTATTATCAAAAGATTCTATGGCTTTTCCATCAAGTCCTCTACATAATGATTCTCATGGGCCACCAAATTAGCCTGACACTGTTGTACCTCGACGTTCAGGCGGTACAACGTGACTACCCACATGGACAAAGGACTATATTTGTTCTGCCTCAAAATCATCTGGTACACACTATCATATCTCCTCTTATATTAGCTTTGCTCGTTTATCACCAAAACATCAATGCTGCGTTAGTAGAATATATGAGGAACAGGAGTCATCCTCATACAATGAGGCTGTTCAAGATCCTCGTTGGCAAATGGCCATGGCAGATGAAATACTAGCACTCATGGAGAATAAGACTTAGGATTTTATTAGTTTACCACTCACCAGCAACCCATTGGGTGTAAATGGGTGTACAAAATAAAATACAAGGCAGATGGTTCCATTGAACGATATAAGGCTAGGCTAGTGGCCAAGGGATTCACACAGAGAGAAGGTTTCGATTATCGTGAGACATTTTCCCTAGTAGCCAAGGAAGTCACTGTTCATTCTTTTCTTTCTATTGCTGTTTTTCATAATTGGCCTCTGCATTAGATGAAAGTTCATAATGCTTTCCTTCATGGGGATCTATAAGAAGAAATTTATATGGATCTTTCACCAGGATTTTGGAGACAGGGGGAGAATCGAGTATGTCGTCTTTGCAAATCCTTATATGGGCTCAAACATCCATCTCGTCAATGGTATGCAAAATATGCAAATGGACTTACAGCTACAAAGTTCAAACAGTCAAGGCACGATTTTGCCTTATTCAAATGGAGTCGAGGTATATCATCAATCTACTTGCTAATATATGCTGATGATATATTGATTGTGGGGAATGATGAATTTGCAATCAAGGAATTTAAGAAGTACCTGTATTCCACTTTTCACATTAAAGATTTGGGACCTCCCAAATATTTTCTCGGGATTGAAATTGCACGATCAAATAAATGAATTTGTCTCAGTCAGAGCAAATTTGTCCTAGAAATCATATCAGAAGTAGGACTATCCGGTTCCAAACCAGCTGTCATTCCAATTGAGTAGAATGCTAAGTTAACAACTGCCGAATATGACAAGAAGTTGTCACCATTGAATGAGGACCCATTACTCAAGGATCCATTAGCATACTAGAGACTTGTTGGAATGCTCTTCTACCTCACCATGACCATATCTGATATATGCTACGACATACAAATTCTCAGTCAATTCATGCATGATCCAAAACAGTCTCATATGAATGCTGCATTAAAAGTAGTGAAGTATCTAAAAGGGTGCCTTGGACTAGGCATATTACTGTCTCGAGAAGACATCATGGAAATGACGGCATATTTTGACACATATTATGCTACTTGTCATATGAGTAGAAAATCAATGACGGCATTTTGCGTCAAATTAGGAAATTCACTACTCTCATGGAAGATAAAGAAACATTCGACTGTTTCATTATCATCTGCTCAGGCAGAATATCGAGCAATGGCAAAGACTAGCTGTGAAGTTGTCTAGATAAGAGGATTACTTCGAGATCTTGTTATATGGGTGAAGGAACCAACAACTCTATTTTGTGACAACGATACTGCACTTAATTTAACAGTGAATCCTGTTTTTCATGAAAGAACAAAGCATATAGGAGTCGATCGTCATTTCATCAAAGACAAAATCCAGGATGGAGTGATCAAGACAATGGGAATAAGGACTACAGAACAACCTACGAATATCTTCACCAAACCTTTATGTCAGAGGCAACATATGTATCTACTAAGCAAGCTAGACCTTCTTGATGTATACAAGCCACCAACTTGAGGGGGGAGTGTTGGAGATACCTTTGCTCCTCAATTGATATGGTGAAGATATTATCCAAGACATAGATTGATATGATTGTCCTTAATTGATTTATTGGGATATTGTACATTGGGAAATTGATTTTTCCTCTTTTTGTATATTCTTTTCCAAGTTTAGTTTGATCTGTGTACTATAAATAGGTATGTACTCATTCAGTTTATACATGAGAAAGCAATATACATAATCTTATCCCTCTCTTCCTTCTTCTAGCTTTCCATCAGCCCATATTCTTTCAAAAACAACCAATTTGAATAGTTTATAAAGGGTCATGCTTCGAGGAAGTAATATAAGATGACAAGAGCTTGATGTCCAAAATTAACATATCAAATCTGTTTTAAACATTTCCAACTTCCGAAAATTAATATGCATCAACATTTGAATATTCATATTAAAAAGTAAAAAGAAAAGAAGCATCTCTTATGCTATGTAGAGATGGAAGGAAGAGAATAATGCAAAGGTTTTTACAAAATATTCAGATTTTCTCCCCCCCTTCCTTTCTCCCCAAGAAAACATTAGAGAAGGGAATATAAGAGAAAAAGGAAGAAAAAAGAGAACCATTTCTTCGTTAGTGAAATCGAGCATAGGGGAAGGAAGAAATAATCTCTGCTACCCTTCTTCTCTCTTACCATTTGTGTCAATTTCCTTTCTTCATACTGAACTAATATTATTCTACAATTCAATAGAGCATCAAACGTCACGTTAGGGTTTGCATTCTCCAACTCATCACGATAAATAGACAAATAGAGGAGACTCGTTGTCCGATGAATGTAGGTCCCAAAACTAAGACCAACATGCTTGAAACATGAATCTAAGGCCAAGATCGACAAGTGAAGTAGGAGATGATCGCCTAGTACAAGAAGGAGAAAACTTTTATACACCTCAGGATTCAACATAAAGGATTGGACTTCAATAGGGCCGAAGGAGCAGGTTTGGAGTTATGTGGAGTTATGTGGTTAGGATCAGGAAGAGCCCAATCAATTGGGCACAACAAGTGTGCCTATTAGATAGAGTTGAAGGAATACAAGCAATATATGTAGCTCTTGAGAAACACCTGCTCAAATGGATTCTGTGTAACGACACATGAAAGCAAAAGATAAGAACATGCTCTAGCCTAAAACTAGAAACCCATCTTTAAGTATCACAAATTGCCAGAGGAACATGGAAATGGTAATCCGATAAATCATAGATATATAGTTACCACAACTTTTGGAGCTAATTGACCAAGCTATCGAGTGCTAATTTCTCTGGGGTGCCAAGATGGCTCTCGTCATCCTTGCCTTCCATGTCTTTGTCAGAGTCTTCCCTCTTTCGAACCAACCCTCCAAAAACTGCTAACTAGAAATCTGACGGTACTTCAAGAGACATGGCAACTTGCGCTAGAGTAGAGATAGAGCGAGTTATGAGATTTTGTGGGATCATTGCCAACTATTCTTGTGAGATTTGGTGGGATCACTGCCATCTGTTCTAAAAACTTAAGCTGTCAAATGAAGATGTGGTTTAATATTTGATTACTCTAACAATCCCCCTCACACTTAATCCGGCCTTTTTGCCTAGTATTAAGCTTAGACATATTTAATTTAGGAGACAAATGGGCCTAAAAAGATTTAAACTCAGGACCTCCAGCTCTGATATCATGTGAGATCTGGTAGGATCACTGTCAACTGTTCTAAAAACTTAAGCTGTTAGATGAAGGTATGATTTAATATTTAATTACTCTAACCTGAAAGCTTAAGCTATTAGATGAAGGCATGCTTCGTTTGGTCTTTTTGTTTAGTATTAAGCGAGGATTTATTTAATTGAGGAGACAAATGATGTCTGGAAATATTCAAACTCATGACATTTAACTGTGATACTATGTGAGATATTGGTTGGACTATTACTAATTGTTTTAAAAGCTAAAGTTGTTAAATGAATATGTGATTTAATATTTAATTGTTTTAATATGAGCAACGGAGTAGAGAGTGACCAAGCGCTAGAGTCGAGATGGAGCGAGCATTGGAGCAGGGAGCAAGGACGAGGGACACATACTTTTGAATTCACGAGAGAGGGAGAATTTTGCTTCGTCGGAGCATGGGCGACCTTAACGTGCTTTGTCAGCGACAATGGGGGAATTGTCGCTTGATGAATGTCGGAGCAGCGAGGAACGCCTAAACAACAACCACGAGCGCGGAGTAGTAAAATCTGAGAGTAAAAGTAGAGATTCAGAATTTGAAAACATTCGCTGGAGAAAGAAAGCCTTCGTTAGAGAGAGGAAAGAGGGTTGGCTTTTCTTGTTCTAAAAAGGAAAGAACGAAGAACAAGAGAGAGAGAATATAAGAGAAAAAATAAAAATGTGTGCAAAGGAGAGAGAGGGCGCAAGGGCGAGTGGCAAGCTAGTGATAGAGAAAGAAGATTATTTTTTGTGCAATAATTTCATCTTGGCAAGCCAGCTCCACGTGGCGCTTTAGGAGTGGTCTGGGAGCATGCCCACGTGAATTCCCCGGACCACCTAATATTTTCTCCTTGGTAGAAGAAAAAAGTCCATGATAAGTCCCATCCTCCAGTTTGAAGGATGTGATTGATTCTAAAATAGGAAGAAAAATGTCTCGAAGAGCACCTTTTGATGATGATGGGATACAGACCTTTCGTTTTGGCCTACTATCAGGAGCGAGCTTTGCGGCATTCAACCCTGCGTTCATATGCCTCGGCCTTGGTGCGTGCGCTGATGTATCTTCTTCAGGTATTTTCTGTTCAGGCACACATCGAAATGACATCGCGATCGAATGTATTATCGTTGAGGATGAGGTACGAAACGTCGGTCGCGATCATGGACACTTAACTTCTAATCGCTGCTCGATTTAAGGTGGTAATCGCGTTAAAACATCTGTAAATTTGTCGCGAGGAGGACACCGGTGTAATCACAACGACAACCTTATACGCAGAGTCGCAGACGATGATGGGGCGTATTCCCAGAAAAGCTAAAGTGAATGTCATTGTCTTTGGACAAGACTTGGGTTTTGTCCGAAAGGGTGGAGATCAGATGCGACGAAGGTGGGCATTGCACTATCGTATCGTCATGAAACGATCGCCAAATCCATCATCGGTAAAGCCAAGAGACTGCGAAAAAACGACAGAGCGTGTGCGGTCGCATTGCAATTGCATGCATGGGTAGATGATATAAGCCGGAACAAGTGTGCGGTAGGCATTGCTACAGCTGAACTGGACCGAGCGGTTGTCCTCCACGTCTTTCGTTTCGTGTCCGAAAGTCGAGCATTTCACGGACGGTGGCGCGACCCTTGTAGCATCTGACTTTTAAGAACCAAATAAAATTATAATTAATACGATCACCAACAATGGGGATGTAGCTCAGATGGTAGAGCGCTCGCTTAGCATGCGAGAGGTACAGGGATCGATACCCCGCATCTCCAGTTTTTTTAATTTTTTTATTGCTTTTTAGTCTCGATGCGAAGGAGACGACACAAGGGATGTCTTTTCAGTTTTCGTTCTTTTGGTTCGACAGTGATGTTGGTGGTCAAGAAAGTTGAGGTTGTTCCTTGGTGTTTCTAGTGAAAAGCCAGTTCTTGTGTTAACGCCAATTCATGCGCAGAAGTTGTCTTCTTGGATTATGGTTTCGTCAAAGCGAATCGATCCTCGACACGACAGCTCAGTGCCGTGTTCACGATGTGTTGTTTTCTCATGAAAAGCAACGGTTGTCTTCGAATCAAGGATGGCTTTAGAAAAGGACCAGATCCATATTAAAAAACATTGTCTCTTGGCCCTGTTTTCCTTCAATGGCAGGTGAAGAAAGGGGTTTATGTTTGCAGTGTTTTAGTTTATCTTCCTAATCCCGTCTGCAGAAAACATTAGTGGGAGAAGAGGAAATCATCTCAAAGAGAGGCAAATACGGGCAAGCAAGCAAAACGAAAGAGCCTAACATAGCTAGGTTAAGAGATAATTAAGCATGTCATGACGTTATTATCATCTCGTACAGACCTTTATGGAGAAAGAGACATTGCAAAAAGAAATGTGCGTGAGAGAGATGTAACATAGCTAGGTTAAAAGGTAATTGAGCACGTCATGACTCAATATATGCCAAATGTCACACCATTTGGGCAAAATCTTATTGAATAAGCTGATATAAACACCGTCTATCGCTTTTCTTACTATGTTGCATGCGTCATCATAGCAGATGAGTTGACCGCATGATGATTGCACAAGGTGCGATCCTGTTGTGGTTCTTGCCTGAGATTTCTCTTTGCTCCCATTTCCATCTCTATTGTCGTGGGTAGTCGCAGTGGTCGTCCACCGCCACAACAGAGGAGACCACCATCGCAGTGGGTCACTTGTGGTCCTCCTTGATGGGCGATTCACCGTGATATTGATCGTCTGTGCTCGTAGGATGGTTGCCTGTGCAATTGCTAGCTAGACTATATTGTCGGATTATTCTATGCATATTTCTAAAATCTATCCGTTGCATTGTGGTAAGCGATAAAGAACAGCATTATCATCGTTGCGAGTGCACTCTGCAACTTTCCTAGCTGCTAGTCCAACACTTGAAGCAGATGAGGTCGTCATTCAGTTGGTCCAATTCAAGCCCTAAGAACAAGAAAATGTCTTCCATGGCTATCTGATCATGAGATAAAAATGTGTTGTTCACGGACCTTAGAATGCACAGAAAGCTGTGAAATCCATGCAGAGATGCAACAAGAACTAGGGAAAGCAAAGTGCTGATATAGCCTGAAAAAGCAACCCAAGAAGATTCACATCACATGATTTCGATTGGATGCATGTTAAGGCACTTTTTGCTGTCTCTCTCTGTCTATCTGTCTCCTCTCGTTGCTCATGGGTTTGGAACTTTCAACTTTCTCTTTATTATTATTTTTTTGGCCTCAACTTGTAAGTATATTTCCAAGATATATGTTTCCATCATTTCCAAAAATGTTATGCCTACAGAGTTATTACAATTTGAGATTGATATTTCTGCATGATAAATCAATTTTTAACAGGAAAAAAAATGATGTAACGTACCTCAGCAAGGCGGACCTGAGGAGGGATGGTGCGTGCCCGTAACCTAGAACTCGATCATTAGGTGCTTGGTGCAATTTTTCTTCATCGCATACCAGAGATACTTTTTATGAAAACCCTATTAAAATTCTTAAGTCTGTCCTCCTTGCCAAGATTTATGATAATAAAAAGAATTGAACGTGGACTGCTTTAAAATCGAAGCTTTCTTTTCTTTTTCCTTTTTTCACGGGTGTGAAAATAAAGAATGACACTAAAATGAGGATGATGCAATGACTGAGAGCTGTCTGTTGTTTTGTTATTTCAATGCAGCAACGCGCAGATGTAGACATGCATCGCAGAGAAGCATCAGCAGCCACGTGCTCGCTCGCTCGCTCTTCTTCTTCTTCTTCTTCAACCTCACAACTGCCGTGTAACGGATAACATTCAATGAATTAGGGTTTTGGGATGTTGGGATATCTTTTCCCCTATGCCTCTCTCCCTCTCTCGCTCTCTCCGTTTCATGCAAAGAGAAGTAATAAATAATGGGTCAACATTGTCACACTCGCAGTGTCAAAGTTGTTCTTCTTCTTCTCCATTTCACATGACAACACCGACGTTGGGTCGGCGAGGTTTTTGAGGGTGGTGGGTCGGTCGGAATTTGGACTGTCCTCTTTGTTGGACTAGTTTTCGTAGGCTCATTAAATGTATGCAATGACGTGCTTTGAACAAGTTCTTTTTCGTCATTTATGCAATGAGATTGCAGTATACTCGTTTATATATATTATCAAAAGTATACTCGTTTATATTATCACGAGAAAAATGTAACCTATTCTTTCATTTGCTTAAGGTCACTTGTCATCGGCCGGAAGTTTCGTGATTGTGGGAAATCATTAAGAAATAGGAGGGAAATTGTCCAAAAAGTACTAAACCTATTATATGGAGATCAACTCAGTCCTAAACCTTTCGATTATGTCTATTTAGTCTTAAGCCTTTTGACTCTATTTAGTTTTAAACCTTTTGACGATTTGCCAAAGTAATCTTCCGGCCAAATATCCAAATAATAGGTTTATGACTAAAATGAAATTTTTTAAAAAGGTTTAGGACTAAATTGATATAAAGAAATGTTTATGACTAAATTGACACAATTAAAAGATTTATGATTGGATTGACTGCTATACAATATGTTTATAATTTTTAGGACAATTATCTTGAGAAATAGGATTCTATGTTATCAAAAGATCTCGTGTGATTGTTTCTAGTATGGAACGGGTCAATCTTGCAAGTAACTGTACTCATGATAGAGATAAACGAGTAAACTAAAGAAGAAACCCTAATTAGCGAGTTCCTTGAAAATGACTATATAGTCCTTCCCGATGGATCTTTTGCTAATGTATCTATGTATTGTATGTGTATACGCTATAGTCAATGTCTCCCCATGTGTCTATAAATGTATGGTGTTCATGGTTTTCTGAAATAGCCAGCTAAAGGTTGGAAGTCTGTGTGCTCAAGACATGGGAAATGCAAATACAGCACTCCGTCGGCTTTAACTGTTTCTGGTGAATATAAGGGTTTGTTTTCTGCAACGCATGTGCTCATGGCGGCGATGTAAGAAAACTATTGCCTTGATTAAGTTTGAGTAGCCATGATACTGTAGAGTTCATGGTATGTGAAGAACACAAAAGAAGTATCTTATGTACCAAATAATGTTTTGCATCACCTCTTGAAATCAAGATAAAGTCCGAACAAAAATTGGGATGAAGCCTTGTAACGTCATGCTTAGGACCTAAAGTTAAGATGCTGTAAAAGTGGACTCTTTTCATATAATTGCCTTGGAACGTAAGTGAGACCTTTTCACAGCTTTTACCTCGGAGGAAAAGACTGCACCAAAGGGGAGCAAGGAATGGACAAAACGACCAACCCCCACAGAACAGTCTCTTTCTGAATGAATGCATCGTATGAATGACAAATGATCAAGATGTAATCACCAGACGGACTACCGAAACCACGTGGTCAGAAGAGTCGCGGCTCTGTTTTGGCATAGACAAAACAACCCTTGCACTTGGGGGTTTAAGGTCCCCACCGCAGCGCATACGGAAGAAAAAGGGAAAAGAAAAGGGAGGAAAAGAGTCAGTTTCCTTGGGAAGCGCTCTCTGTAGCTGGCAGCAGTACTTCCACTATATAATCCCTCGTAAACCCTCCTGCTCTGCTCCATAGCACTCCAACTTCTCCTCCCTCCTTAGTCTATCAAAATTCAGCAACTCTCTAAGGTTTGCGCCTTCCCTCAAGGCATCTTAGTTTAGCTTAGTTTACGTGAATAAACTATATGGCATGTTCATTTCATGCAAAGAGCTAACTAACTATCATTTTCTGCTTGCACGAACAGGAAGGGGTAAGAAAAAATGGCTTTTCTTGGGGTACTCTTGGTGGGATTGCTTTGTTTGGGTTCATCTGTTCATGGATATGGTGATGGCTGGATTGATGCGCATGCAACCTTCTACGGTGGCGGGGACGCTTCTGGCACAATGGGTACTTAACTAATTCTTTTGCATATGTTCAATTTTTGCGAAATAATCGGTTACATAGTCAAATTCAAGACATAACTTTTTCTACGATGGGTCTGCTAATGGTCACACATAAGGATATATTCATGCTTGTCGATCCATAAAATCAGCCCTGCAGGCTTAATCTATACACGCATTGCCCTGTATGAGAGTTGCATTAGTCTAATGAGAGCCATTTGATAAAATTAAAACGTTACACTGAGGCAATTATTCAGCACCCATAATCATTTTGGCAACGCTTTCTTTTGTGGCTAGGCGGGGCTTGTGGCTATGGGAACTTGTACAGCCAGGGCTACGGCACGAACACGGCGGCCCTGAGCACTGCCCTGTTCAACAGTGGGCTGAGCTGCGGGGCCTGCTTCGAGATCAAGTGTGTCAATGACCCGCGGTGGTGCAACCCAGGCTCAATTGTTGTCACCGCCACCAACTTCTGCCCACCGAACAACGCACTCCCCAACAATGCTGGTGGCTGGTGCAACCCGCCTCTCCACCACTTTGATCTTTCCCAGCCTGTGTTCCAGCAGATTGCCCAGTACAGCTCTGGGATTGTCCCTGTGGTTTATAGGAGGTTGCAAATTTATTGTGCTCTTTATTAGTTCACTTCAATTCCACGCCCAAAGTTATGGGCTTCAATTTTAAAACTGAATGCATGATGTTTCACATAATTGCATATATATATGTACTAAACAATTAAATAATTAATTGGCGCAGCTAATCTTTTCAATGTTTCTTGTGGTAGGGTACCATGTCAAAAGAAGGGAGGCATCAGATTCACCGTGAATGGTCACTCATACTTCAACTTGGTCCTAATCACCAATGTTGGAGGTGCAGGGGACGTCCGCTCTGTTTCGATCAAGGGCTCACGGACCGGCTGGCAACCCATGTCCCGGAACTGGGGCCAGAATTGGCAGAGCAATTCAAACCTCAACGGACAGAGCCTCTCCTTTTCGGTCACCACCGGTGATGGACGGACCGTGTTCTCCAATGACGTGGCGCCCCCCAATTGGTCCTTCGGCCAGACCTTTGCAGGCCGGCAGTTTGCGTGAATTTGAGCACAATGTCTAGTCCCCTGGGCTTTGCTAGTAGTTTAGGGTCCAATTAGGACAAGAATTGTGTAGTTAGTACTTGTAGTACATAAGGGGTGAGTCATGTTAATTAAGACGTGATAAAAGGATTATTTTAGGATGGCCTTCATCATGTGACCATTAAGGCTTTGTCTAATCTGTTCTGGTCTACTTTAAGAAAAGAACAGAACAGTGAAGGTGGCTGTGGTGCGGTGCCGGGTAATGTCACCACCCTTCATGAGTCAACAGTCATTTATTATCCGGTTGTGTTGTGTTGTATCTCATCCATTAGTGAGGTTACCATGGATGGAGCATTGTAATGAACCTTTTGTTTTGCCTTTTCAAATGTTTAGTCATGGTTCAGTGAGCACTGAACTGTAAAGGCTTGTTCTTCCTGGTTTATGGTTTGTCAGTTTGGAATATATAAGGTATGGTGTTTGTCTCTCTCTCTCTCTGTACCCCTAAAATGACATATCAAGGGCTGCAAAAGAAGCTTGTATTAGCCCAGCAATCATGTTCTACCATAACAATCAGCCCAATCTTGAATTTGGGGTTGTCTCAGCCCAGCACTTCCAAACTATCAAGAAAAATCGAGCCATCAAATTTTTACTTACGGACTTTTCTTGGAGTTTTTGGCCACGGACTCGTGGGCTTTTAGTTCAGTGCAACTATTTTGTTTTTTTTCATATCTTTGGATCAAGAAATCTAAATCATGTGTGGCATGCAAAAGGCCCCACGGTATCTTTCACAACCAACACAAGCAAAGAAACAGATCGATGAAGATATTGCAATCAGATAAAAGGATAAGAGCCAAGCCCTCCCATTGGCCGATTCCCCACCACAGCCCATCTCAGCCGTTGGATCCCCAACACCACCCAAAACCAACCGTCCACTTTCAACGTTGCACATGAGCCACATGTATTGCCATGAAATCAAATTACAAAGGGCATGCAAAGACAGGCACTGTACTCTCAAGCTTCTAAAACTCCAACTCTCTTCCCTTACAAGGACTCCCAATTTTTTGCTCAATACACACAACCTTGGGTTGGAGAAGAAGATGGCCGCAGTCACCACACAGGCCTCAGCTGCCGTGTTCCGGCCTTGCTCGTCGAAGGCCCGGTTCTTGACCGGCTCGTCGGGTAAATTGAACAGAGAGGTCAGCCTCAAAGCTTTGCCATCAACTTCATCACCTGCTTCTTTCAAGGTTGAGGCCAAGAAAGGGGAATGGTTGCCTGGTCTAGCCTCACCAGGTTACCTCAATGGAAGGTACTAATTCGACTGTATAAGCTTTCATAATCTTTCATCCTATATAAGATCTCCCAGCAGAACATGATATTGAAGTGCTAGACCATTATTATAGTGTAAACTACGAGGACAGTCTGGTCTTCAGTTCAAACATGGCTCAAAGGAGGTTTTTTTTTGCAGCATCACATGACAAACAAAAAAAAAGGATGATGCATTAGTCATGTGGCACTTAGTCAAGCAAAATAAAGTAGCAGTAATTCACCCTTTCAAGTTTTGCATGGGAGAGACATGCCTTAGAAATTCATATAATACAGATTAAAGGCAAAATCTCTAGAATAGTTGTAAAGAACTTTTGCTCTGCTTGAGAAAGTTGCCGTCCCTTAATTCAGATTGAAATTAGTTCCTGGACTTGGAGATCCAACTATGTAGGGACTCAAAACTCAGTAGATGTCTATGTTCAGCCTTCCAGGTGACAATGGGTTCGACCCGCTCGGTCTCGCTGAGGACCCGGAGAACCTGAAATGGTATGTCCAAGCGGAGCTCGTGAACAGCCGGTGGGCGATGCTTGGGGTCACAGGGATGCTGCTCCCGGAAGTTTTTACCAAGATTGGCATCATCAACGTGCCCACCTGGTTCGACGCGGGGAAGGCTGAGTACTTTGCATCTTCCTCTACCCTGTTTGTGATTGAGTTCATCCTGTTCCATTACGTCGAGATCCGGAGATGGCAGGACATAAAGAACCCGGGGAGCGTCAACCAGGACCCGATCTTCAAGCAGTACAGCTTGCCCCCTAATGAAGTGGGTTACCCCGGTGGCATCTTCAACCCCCTCAACTTCGCTCCCACTGTTGAAGCCAAGGAGAAGGAGCTCGCCAATGGTGAGTTTTCAAAACAGCAGCAGTGTTCCCGTGGTTACCCGTTTCGATGGGATATGAGACATGAATTTTCACTAGAACTTACACACTTGCCTCTTAATTGTGTTTGCAGGGAGATTGGCAATGTTGGCGTTTTTGGGGATGGTGGTGCAATACAATGTGACAGGGAGGGGGCCATTTGACAACCTATTGCAGCACCTTTCAGACCCATGGCACAACACCATAGTCCAAACACTAAGGGGCTACTAAATACATTTCTAGGGCACAGGGAGAGAGAGAGAGAGAGAGAGAGAGAGAGAGCAGTTTGCTCTTCCTGGTTTGTTTACCGTGATGATCAAATGGTGTTTATGAGTAATATATTCTGGACATGTGTAAAAAGAATTCCTCTGTACAAGGTCATTGATCTAGCAATCAATCTTTTCATGCAAGTTTATTTTCAATACCCAATCTAAGGCCACCTGCTGAGTTATCAAATGAAGAAAGAGTGTTACAATCAGAACAAGAATCGGGGATGGTGAATTTATGCATGCTTACATCCATTCTTTCTAGCAAAGTTTCATTTACAGTGAAAATGAGAGACTTCTTTGGGATTGGTATACAAAGGAGAAACAGGGATGAAATGCAAAAGCCATCCCACCTACAAAGTACATAAACCTGTGCTCCTATATTGAATACATTATTTACAAATCCTGCAGCTGAAATTACAAAAAGGACTGCCGCCACGTGATATCTTGGGTTTCTCTTCATGGAACAAGTTTTCCATCTCATACCCGTGCACTTTAATCCAACATCAGAGTAACTATTTGGAGAAAACCTTCAACTCTGATGCAAATAATATGCCTTCAGCTACCAGTCTCAGTACAGGAGAAACAAGGTAGACTTGTGAACATCGTCAATCGGATTGCTGCAAGGTAATAAAGAGAAGAGTTATAGCTGAGGTTCATGATAGCCGATCCTCCAACTTAATAAACGCAAGAAGTATTTGAAGGGAGAGAAATGATGGACAAAGAGGGTTTGTCTCTATTGAACACAATTACTGCAACGTAGAGTTGCTTTACGTGTTCAACATCTGTTAAATAGATTTGGTTTATCTCAAGTGACAAAGGCATTAGCAAAAAAGGACACAAATTTTGATTGCTAATAACACATAGCCCGACTGTGCATATGCAATACCTATATATATCCACACATGACATGAGAAAAATTGAGATTGAAAGGCACCTGAACCTACATTTTCAAGCAAATGAAGAGTATATACAAGATGCATTATTTAATGAGACCAAACATACTAAGAAACAGAAACATAGATGGAGCCCAAATGTTGCAGCCACCCTAGTACGGATGGAAACTTTAAAATCTATATCAACAAATTGAAGCAAATCTAGACTAATACAGAGGAAGAGCATTATGTAATGACTCAGCTGACTAACAACCATGAGAGGTTGAACTTGAGTACAACAAAATGGTCAAATCACTCACCTGATTGAAGGGGTTTCCGTTATACATAGCAATTCCACAGGGGGCAGTAACTGAACACCAATGATGATGCCCATTGTCATATATTGGTCTCTGCAGTTCAATATTGCTTGTAACTTGATAATCTACGGGATGTCCTTGTAAACTCATATCTATCTCTTGTTCCATCTTATTGCTTGCGACTTGATAATCTACATGGTGTCCTTGGAAGTTCATTCCTATCTCTTGTTTCATTTTCTTCTCATCTGGTAAAGTTAGGTTGCCATATGGAGCATATGGATATTGTTCACCAACTTGGAGGCTTAAGCATGCATTCCTGTTTAACTCATTCAAAATACAGCCTTCTTGTACCATATTTTGAACTTGCCCTAAATTTCCGATTTCGGGGTGCTTATCCACTCCAAAGTAAGCAGAGCACCCTGGGAGGGAGACATCTGCGGAGCCATCAATGGGTCTGCGAAAATGTCACATCAAGTCCTTGGGTTATGGATTTTAATTAACTCACATCAAATTACTTCACCAAATCATATAACAAATACAAATCTAGATCCTGAATTTCAACACTGGCATCAGAGCAAGTTGATGATACAACATTGGGGAAGTTCATAAATCATGCACATTCACAAAACACAAAATATTGGTGGATAGGATTCTAAATTTACTTGTAAAGAAGAGACTCACCCTTCAGGAAGATAGTGAGGGTCGTTTTGGAATAGCAAGTGTTGGTTCTCATTTATTGGCAGCCAGGATAAAGGCTGTGCTTCTGGCATCCCACCCACAATGAAAGGTAAAGGCATAGCATTTTCAAACTGCAACGCAATTTATTTTGTATAAGATCACAATGAAACAAGCATATCGCTGTACAAGTCAGCAGTGCAAGGATGTAAAGAACACATCCCTGATTCAAGAGTATAAGACTTCAATGCACCCGCATGCACTCACAAGCACGTGCACTCGCACAGAAATTCCATTGTGTCACAAACTTGTTACCTGATTTGTTCGCTCCAATGACATAGCTTGATGCTTTCCAACATTTTCCTGGTGAGAAGACACAGGTACTTTTGTATAAAATCACCGCTTGTCAAAAGAGAATCTAAGGTCATTCTAATTTAGAGTTTCAAAATCCTTATTCTCCAGATAGCTTTAGGTTTGGAAAGTTCAATTTTTTTTTCTTTTTTGGCAAAAAACGGCACTGCATAATATGGAAAACAAGCATTTTAAATGCAAGGTGAGTGACTGTAGCATAGAAAATGATTCAGACTTTGTAATCTAAGTAATATACCTTGTGCTGTTGGATGTGATTTATAGAGGCCCTAAGCGAGTCTTCCATCTGCCTGAGTTGTTCTATATCATCAATCTTCTCCGGATTTCTCCAGCAGCTGGAACGATGGCACAGAGAAGTGGACTTAGCGAAATGAAAATACATAGATTTCTTTCATGATCTTTCATGGTGTTGCTACTTATTGTGATTCAAACCCAAATATTAACAAAGTACCCAACTAGGTAGAAAGATCAAGCTCACTGCATTTGCCATCTGGATCTGAACATCTCATCTAGATACAAAGGCAAAATATCCTAGGTCTGAGGGATGTGACTAGGTTTCTACATCACTCACCCACTTTTTTATAAGCATGATAAATCCATTCAACTACGATATCATTAAATAATCTGACACACTACTTATGACTATGATTTAATAGGTCAAACAATGACTGAAGCAATACCGACTAATTAAGATTATAATCGACTAAAGGAACATGATCGCAACGACAGGAACCAACATGTGGGCATCACGATAGATATCAACTAGGATAAAAGTAGAAACAGATACTTTCAAAACAAAAAGCTCCGAATTTTGCACCTCAATCTCTTTTGCGTTTCAGCTAGCTGACTGTGCAGCAGCCTTACTTGATTAGTCATTTCCTGTAAATCATTTACAATCAAGTAAATTTATTTATGCAGAAGGCGGTGCAGAGAAAATTCCAGCACCTCATGAATACCACTAATGCTAGCAATGATTTGATACCTCGACCGTTTGATTGCTGCAAAGAGATGAAACAACAGAATGATTACTACTCTCTTAAACATTATACAAAAGAAATTCCACACGCTTCCCAAAAGTAATCACGAACCTTGTACCAAGGAAGTCTTGTATATTGACATCATGATCCAACTTCTTAAAGGTTTTCTTCAGAACCTACACATGTCAAAAATAAATTGGAGGCTGAACCAATTGACCCACAAAAAACAGCAATTTATATCTTCTATAGAAGTTGATTGGGAAAAATCTTACTTCAAGGCTCTCCAGCTTCCTGTCCAGTTGGGAGGAGAAACATCATAAACTAGTCAGATTAACATAGCTAGGTAAGATGAAAATCCAAAAAGAAGTAAAACAGTGCATGAATGGCACCTTTTTGCCCTTTCCTGAGGAGTTAACTGAGCAAACTTCGCAATGACCTCATCAATGTTGCTGAAACCAAAGGCATGCAGCAGGATTTTTTAGTAGATAATGATAAGCGGTCATGTTGCCACATACTTTACACTTTAATCACATTCTTATTTTCCAAAGGAAGGTACACTTCCAATCCATAAAATATTGCTTTATATATCACATATAGCCTTTGCTCTCCATTATGCTCAAATTTCAGAGGCTTGCCTCACAGTAGAATACCATGTCATTATGATGTAAACATGAAAATGAAACAGCCGACAAAGGTCCTGATAATAAATTTGTCAAAGAACCAAGCCACAGTGTAAAATTTGCATCAACTTTATAAAGAGAAATATGTTTTCTCCATAAAAGTATCAGACTATGAATGACAGCAATTTATCACAACCAGGTTCATAGGGTCAAACATTATCGCAGCTAAAATTAAGTTCAAACGAAAATCTTCTATGAGATGTAGGCTTTGAACAGCCTTCAAACATGGATAATAGTTACTTACCCAACGTGAAAAGAAAAGAGAAAATGTATCAAGATGCACAGAGGATGGACATTTTCCAATGTGCAACCATCCATTTCTACTCTAACTACGTAACATCTCTTTTGGCTCGATTTTCACAAGTAATAGACCCATTAGATGGATGTATCCATGTGAACTGCTTACTATCCAACATAATCTTGACAAGATCATACTAATAGGGCGCATAATTGAAGCATCATGCTGATGCCCATTAATCTGAAGGAAGACCAATCATCTACAATTGCTTTTGAGATTACATTGTCTACTTTCTACAAACGTTAGCATAAACCAAAAACTGAGACTAACAAAGAAAAAAAGTGGAAACATCATATGAACCCCAGTTTAACACCATATAATGGTTAATATTACCAATGATCCACGCACTTTTGCCCGAAAATCTTAACTGTCCACCTTTTTTTCTGTTCACAACCGTCCTTTAAAAGTGCACCGGTCATCGTAAATCAGGCCAATGACAGAATTTGCTTATGAGGCGCTAACGCCGTTAAAATTTGCTGCGTGGACATTTTTCCCTCGACAGTCTCTCTCTCAGCACTCATCTTCTTCTTCTTCAACTTAAAACCTACCAAATCCGAACCACAACCCACATAATCCAACACCTCCAACTATGCAAAACCTCTGACTCGTAAATACTTGCTCATGATGACGATTTGCTACCATGACCACGAGCACAAAGCTCGAGCAGCCATGGCTCTCGAGCTCAACAAAGCATGAGCGGCCATGGCCCTGAGCTCGAAGAAACTTGGAAGCTCAAGCGGCCATGACCGCGAGCATGAAGCTTGGGTGGCCATGGCCAGGAGCTCAAAGAAGCTCGAGCGCCCTGGCCCCATTTAATTTTTATGTTGCTGATGTGGCACCTGTTTGCGCCACCTAAAAGAAGCTTTGCAAATCATGATAGGATAAGTATACTCAAACGCTAAAATCAGCAATCTGCCTGTCCATGTCAGTAAAAATCGATCGACAATAGAAAAGGTATAACGATGGACTAACATGAAGCATTTCAAATAGTAGAAAGACGGTTTTGAACCGGAAAAGAGTAGATGGACCGTTTTGATTTTCGGGCAAAAGTACAGTGATGCCTGGTAATATTAACCTCAAAATGAACGTGGGACTTTCTATTTATCCAGAAAAAGGGATAAATTGTTGCAAGATCCAAGATGTAAATCACCAGGTTCTAAATATTGAATATGTTATAAGACCTAATTATGCAACTGAATCTGCTATTGAAGACAGAAACTACAAATGATGTTGGTCCCCGGATTACCTGCGTTCTCCGTGAAACAATGTGGGCTTATCAGTCGGAGAGAACATCAAAAGGACAATGTCGATGTCGCACAGTATGGATAATTCCTTCGCTTTCTTCAAGATGCCGGTTCTTCTCTTTGAGTAAGTCACGTGCCTGTTGCTACTGTTCTCAAGTCTCTTAATCTTTAGCTTAACTCTACCCATCTGCAAATTAGCCAACAGGACCTTAGGAAATTCTTCCTTTCCATTATATGCTTGTGACCTTCAAGGAACCCTATGATTCAACAATACCCCAAATTTCTATTATCTAACCTGAAGAAATGAAATTATCCCACAAATGTATCATCCATTGCTCAGATTAATATACGTTAAGCTAGCTCCTAACATCTAAAAGCTGCCAACATAACCTTACACGTGAACAAAAAATTCGAAAAGAAGCCAATAAGTACTAACGCTCACGGTCTCGAAACAAATCCCCTCATCTCTTCTCTCGATACAATACCTTACCTTGACTACGAAAAGAAACAACTTGTGATCATAGAAAGAAAGGGCCCATCGATACGAATCTCTAGAACGCGGAAGATAGCATCCGAACAACTACGATTTTCCCTCCTTCCTTTTCTTGCGATCCCCGCTCGAGAGAAATTAATCGCCCGAAATGATTCGAACCCTGTTTTCCTCTGCCGCAGAAACTCTCGAAAGATCACGAAGTGAGAGCAACCCAGAACAAGAAAACACACGAGGAGGGGATGGGTATATAGGTTGATCAAGAATTGGAAGGAGAGCGACAAGAAAGCTTCTTCAGCAAAGATAAGGCGCAGAGGCACGGATTAATCCAAATTCCAAAACCAAATGCGGCCCAAAAAAAGAAAAGAGATTCGAGACACACACCGAAAAAGATAGAAAAGAAAAGAAAGAAAGAGATATATCGGAAGAGCGAGAAGATGAAGGAAGAAGATGGAAGAAGAAGAAGGCAAATGGGTGTTCAGCTTACAAGATTTGCAGTTGAAGGGACAAGCTGTGATTTCGGTCGTGGGAACGAGCCGAGCCAACCAAGTTTGTTCGCAGAGCGTGAGTGTTTGCGTGTGCGCGCGTAGGGAGAGAGAGAGAGAGAGAGAGAGAGAGAGGCTTTACTGTCCGAGCGGGCAATGAAGAGAACGGGATCTCCGCAGGAAACCAAATTCGCGGTGGAGTAAACCCCGTTTCCATTCGACCGTTAAATGGCCATCCTACTCGAAAAACGAGGGAAAAAACCGAACCTTGGACCATCGAAACATCGAAAGAACAAGAAAAGAGAAAACCTTAATCTCCCGTCGCTTACACTGTACGGATGAGACCCGAGGTTGTTACTGACGGTTGAAATTTGAAGTATCGATCACACACACCTTCCGCTATGGGCGATCGATCAAATTTTGTTTCATCCAAAAAGGAAAAAAATCGAGTTTTTATGATAAAAGTATCGCGTTTGACTATAAAAACATATGTTGATTAAGTGATTATATTGTCGTTTTTTTTTTTGTGTTAAAGACCGTGATCGATACTCCATAAGTGCAAGAGAGTTTTTTTAATTTTTTTTATATCATGTTATACGTATTTACCACAAATACAATCCTTTTACCATATTCGGGATATTTTTATCACGAAAATAAATTCTCTAGCATAATCCGATACGTATTTGCTACGTGAATGGTTTCTTTCTATCATATATTACCACGTGTTATATACACATTATGATTGTGCGTGATAAATTTTTGAATCCGTGAATGTTGGGACATTGATTCCTGAGTAGGTTCTGCTTCCCGAGTTGATCAACCCGATGCTCACCCCTATGTTATACTATGCGGGCGAGATTTTTAGGTCTCATACAATTGTGCATGCCATACCTTTTTCTTGCTGAAATCACATGCCATTGTGCATTCCATGTGTGATGTATTAATGGATGTCGTATGTTTTGTGTTACCAAATGATGCATCTCGTAAGACTTGTGTTTATAAAGGTTTTCCCCTGAAGTACAAAGAGCGAAAGAACCCCTTTCTTGAGGAGATAAACAATCAACAGAAAACCATGACAAACGGTGAGGACTATGCAAGCTCTGTCGAGATTAATTCGCGTGTCGACCTGAGATGGTTGGCCTAGTGGTCATGGCAGGGGTGGGAGTCGGAATGTGAATTCTTGCTCGATCCTTGGCAATCGCCAAAGCGGAAAAGATGAACTAGGAAACGAGCATTGCTTGATCCATGATTCTGCATATATGAAGCATTGCTTGATCCTATTGACATCACCTAATGTAAGCTCAGTTCACTCCCTCTTCCAGGTTGATCAAGGATTGGAGAGCTGCGAGAACATGTTCAGACTCAGATGTTCATTTTCCAAGAGCACAAAAAAGATTCAATAGGCGACAATGAACACTGATCCACAAAAAACTCAAAAGCATTGCAGTATCAATGATAAACCCAGAAAACAAACTTGCAAGACCACATCCAAAAGCTCCCTTCATACTCTGGCATCAGAGTGAAAAGCCAAATTGTAAAAAAGAAAATGCTTTCCAGTTTATTTTACCAGTTTCGAATTCAGAAAGTCTGATAATGGAGTTCAAGTACAATGACAGCTGCAAATTACATTACAGGGAAAAGAATCATACATTTAGAACTCTCGCATTAGGAAGAATGTTAAATAGATTGGTAGAAGAAACAGCATCAGTAAATTATCATGGAGATGAGGAACAAGCAAGAGACTTCGGAGACTCTAATTCACATAATGCCGATTCTAGTTCCTGTGTTGCCAGTAGCCTGGATGAGGGGGAAAAATTTGTGCTCAGCATGGATTGAATTGCTTTGAACTCTTCAGGTTCCACAGAAAAATGGGTTCCAAGTGCCCTTATTGTTCTGTCGATGAAATCTGACCTTGATATGTAATCCTTCATGCGACATATAAATTCCAAATGGCCCCTTGCCTAAAGAGGAAGCGTACCGTTAGAAAAATCAAATTGCATCTGATTAGAATTGTACCCTCATAGAACAAGCCAGCATAAGTGAAATTATATCAGAAAAAGTAAAAGACAATCACTTGCAGAGTCTGACTGGGAAAGGGGGGAAATAATGGCAAATGTTTCAAGTACATCTACTTGTTGCAATTTTGACTTTTTTTCTTGATGTGGCTAAAAGCTTTTGGCGACCGAGAATGAATTTAAATTATTCTTTGGTCCAGCCTGGATATACTCTGGTTATTGGGCTGACAGGAGAGCAGATTGAGAAACACGAAATTGAGTGAATACTTAGCATACCGATCGATATTCGGGAGCACGTGAAGGAAGCTTCAGATAAGCCATGTTTCTGATCTCGTAGTCCCACAAGAAAGATGTGTGATGGATCCACCGGCCTTTAGTGATGGATTGTGCATTCCCTCCAAACTTGTGATTGCCAAAAACGTAATCTAGAATAGGTAGAGGTGTGCGCTATTAGAGTTTGATAAGTTTTTCAAATAAAACTTTCAACCATGTGGACATTTAACCATAACAGCGCCTAATCAGAGAGAAAAGACTAGAACTTCCAACTGCGACAATAAGTATTAACAAATTTTGCATTGTAATTGATGTGCTGAAAATAAACACTCCATGACATCAAAAGTCTCCACGACATTAGTGTCGAATATGACTCATCGCAAGGACAATCAGGAGAGGTTGAAGAACATTTGAAAGCCAACACATCATCAAAAAGGTTATCTCAAAGGAGACTCCTGCTATATCATGGACAACAATCAAAGCCTCAAAGCATATGAAGGTTAAGTTGCCAATTATCTGCATATGCTGACACATCATCGAGTTTGGTCCTTATGCTACATCAGACTTTCGTAATCAAAGTGCACTGAACTTTGAGCCAAGGCTCCTATTTCCAGAAAGATGCTTACCCCAATCTAACTAGGGACAAACAAGGGCAAGGATTTCATTTTGTCCTTCAAAAACAATAGAAAGGAAAACAAAATAAACAAAAATAGAGACCGGATTATAATAGTAACTATTCCCCAGTGCAAGCATTTGAAAGCTGTCAAATGTTTGTCATCACGACAACCCTCAGCAACAAGATCATATCAGAACCCTCCAAGGAGTGCCAAAGAGTAAGATGAGACGTTTGCAGTCAAAGAAAGAAGGAACATCGGAACACAGCCTATTTTGAAAGGTCCATGATCAAAGAAATAGTATCATGTAGAAAAAACCAAATTGTCCATAAATTGAAAAAAGCAAACACGAAGCAATTTCATTTGACTAGCAATAATAGAGAAATTGGGCAAATTGAAAGTTTTGAAAGTGAATACCATTCTCGCGGAGGTAGAAATCGCCAGTTCCTTGGAACACTTCATTGTAGATTAGGCTGCTCCAAGACATGATGGGTCTAGGATACGGCTGCAAATCAGGGACAGAATCCTTGTTGCATATGAAAGTAACAAAGATTGTCCCACCATCCACTATAACAGTGCCTCCCCCAGTGAACCTTTTGATCACAGGTACCTGATTGTGTAACACTGGTTTAATTTCAAGCAGTTCGGCAGGTTTCCTATGCAAAATATGCATGTACTCTATTAAATTATATTATATCCAAGCAGAACACATCTCATCGACGTATAAAGCAAGCATAAATCACAAACTAGTGCACATAGTTTCATAGTCACTTTTGTCTTAAATATATTTCTACAGTGATGGGCGAATTAATGTCTGAAGGCAGAGTGGGTGCCACCTGTCTAACTTATGAATCAATGCCAATAACTGATTAATGGCGGCATCCTCATTAACGTAAGACTTTTGCTTAAAAAGCAGAATGCAAACCCATCTGTCTCGGTACCTTACCAAAAAAAAAAGAAAACCCATCTGTCTCAGAGACATGGGAAGGAATTTTCCTCTACTTCTGGCTCCAATTCTTCATTCCACACGATGGAAGCCTCGACACTAGAACAACCCGAGAAGTTCTTGCTTTCAGAAGGCCATGTTGTTTTTTTGATAAAAAATGAACAAGAATTACATGTTCTGTCTCTTCTATATTTCTAAAGGCTCACTGCTCAGAGACTGAATCTCAAAACAAATGCTGCCAAACTCATCCATACGTGATATCAGAATATTATCAATACAATTCTAATCACGCAGACAGATTAAAAGGCCATACGACATGAATGAGCACCCTAACCTATCAACACTTCAAAAGCTTCGAGAAAGATGAAGAACAACCACAAGCCGAGGCTTAACTGAGTAACAAAGAAGGTCAGGCATGAGCTTGTTCACATTCATGATTAAAAGTCGTACTAATATGGAAACGTCTTGTTTAGTGTTAGTGATTCACCAGGTCCAACAGGACGTTCCATGGTGATAGATCAATGTAAGGGTGAAAACAGGATCTAAGCTCATTATACTCCTAAAAACTTTGCCACAGGTGGCTGGATAAATCATAGAGCAATGTAAGCATTCCAATACCAAACTAAAGCGCACCGAGTATAAGCAAGAGAAACTCTCAGTTTATAATGGCACGATCCACACATATCAAGTTAATAAAGGAAAAGAAAATATGAATCATCTTCACAAGATATTAGGTGAAAACGCTCCAAAAGTGACCATAAAAACTTACCCAGAAACACCCATGACAATGGTAGGTGCCCTAGTGCCATCATTTATAATACACCAATTTTCCGACGAGGTCCGAAGTAACTGCTCCTCAATATGCAGCTGCTGCAGAATAGGCCATTCTCTCAATCTGATAAGCTTCATCAATGGACGTCCAATTTTTTGGCTTTGAGGTATAGTCATTTTGATCTTAGATCACACCTCTCAAATTCTACTCTTAATAGGCAGTACATCCCACAGCAGGAGATCCCATACCATTGATAGAGCGAGACATGCTCAAAAGCAGGATCATGATTGTCTTTCCAGTCTGAAAAGGATTGCCCTGTTTTGCAGGTTTTCTTCCACATCAAAAAGCAGAGTTTCAGCAATAAATTTCTCTTTCTTTGGTAGAAGAACTTTCAGCAATAATGTTTCAAGATGATTGGAACTTGAAAATACATATAGGTATCTGCAGGTAGATGGACACTAAAGCAACTAAATAAATCTACTAAGACAACAGACAAACATCAGGACAACCAAAGTAAATGGATGAGGAGAATACACGCCATCACCATGCACATTCTATGCATTGTCCCCCTATTTATATCTTGCTTTTCTCGAGTTCTGAATCAATTAAGTTGTCGGTGTTTTCTGCTAAACACTTTGTACCTAGTTACAGTGAAACTTCACGCCATACACACATTTCAAACCTCGAATTATCAAAACCCAAGAGACCAAATTTCCAACACAGTCGCTAAGCAAGAACTCAAAAGCAAGAAATTTCTTTCGTTAATGCTCCATCAACCTCTATGCTTTCAAGAGGAGCATTCGGGAACCGGTAGAACCAGGCGATTGAGAACATATCGCCGCGCCAAAGATCACAGATGATCCCGAAATTGCGAACCGCGCACACACGAGGAGGAGCAGCGCAACCCATCTTAAAGAATTAAAATTCACCAACAACGCTCAAGCGGATCCTGTTTTCCACGCAAAAACATGACCATTGCAGGAAAAAAAAGATTACTTCCAAGCTACAACTTCGTTGCTCTACTTGACTACAACGTTTCCCATCCGAGATTTAGCTCGAAATCAAATGGGGTCGAATGAAAAAGGACTAAGACCTTCATCAGGAGTTCAAAACCTCACCTTTTACGCTGAGTGCGTAGCATCAAGAAGAGAGCGCCTGCGGATCTGAAGTCCGAATTGCCAAGAAGTGGTCTGATTGCAGAAAGAGAGAGAGAGAGAGATGGCCCAACAAGAAAAGAAGAATGATCACAGTATGCACCGGTGCCGGAGATTTCAAGGAAGAGGCTCCGCTCGCAAGGTAGAGAAAACAGATGGATCCAAGGCGCGGCGGCTAACGTTGTCAGTTGTATCTCGGGCAGAAGCAAGATGGCTTTCGACCACTGGAAAATAATTATGTTTTGGCCCCTGAAGTTCGTCTCGATTATCAACTTTCCCCTGAAACCGAAATTTATTTTGTTATATGATTTGTCCGGCAGCTTTCACCGATAGTAGCAAGAATGAGACTAATGTTGTTGGAGAAGATATACTGTGCCTAAACATGTACCTAAAAAGTTTCATTCCGAGTCTCGGGGATCCCCAGAATGTAACCATATCCTTAAAAAGTTTTATCTCAAGTCTCAAGATCCCTAGAATGTAAAATAATTATAATGTATTTCTTCATCGAAAGGAAAATGAAAATTTGGATTATTGAAGAATAGGACGTGCAGAAAATAAAGGACGCATTTGCGAAACAAACATATCTATAAGGTTCACGTTCACTGCACATTAAAACTAGGGCCGATCTTGCACTATAGGCTATTATTTGTCACTCTACTTATTAATCGCCATGTGTCCAGGTGATCCACTTTCGCTTTCCTTCGTTACTCTCTCCTGTCACTTTTTCTTTGGTTTCTTTACGCCTCTGCAGGCCACGGATGCCAATGGAAATTGTGTTTCATAGGAAGAAGGGTTTGGAGGCATTGAAGGAGCACTTCAAGAACTCCAAGTTCCCGAGCGAGGCGGAGTACTACCAATGGGTAATGTTCTCACCGCCGCGGAACAGGCGGAGGCGGCTGACGGAGACGCTCCCGCGTGGGAGCAGGGCAGCAAAGATTGTTTGTCACACTTCAGCTCCTCAAGCCACGGGTTCGCATTCTCACAAAGAAATCAAAACCATCCTCTCGCGAAATGTCCTCTCCTCACCAAGAAATCCTTATTAAAACCCTGCAACTTCTGCGTAGACGCACAACGAAAAAACAGAGCGGAACACATACCCACAATAAAACAAGAGCAAAGATGGATGCTTTCTGCATGAAAACAGGGATTCACGCAATCACAAGGGACCGAAACAGTTCAGATCTGAAAAGCAGCCCCCCTTTGGATGCGTGGCGATCAACGAATGGAGAATGGAGAGACGCATAGCATAGATGGCAAGGCTTGCCTACCTGAACGAGGTCTCACGCACCCACAGAAAGCGGGGTCAAGAAATCCGAGTTTAGGATCTTGATTGACCCTCGATGCTTAAGGTTGACGAGCGTTGAAAGAGGAAATAACTTGGGTAGCGAGCTGGCCTTGTAGGTGGAGATTTCCTCTTATTAGTAGGAAGGCTCCCGCCGTCTTATTCTGTCGTGCTAGCATCAAATAAGCGCTTATTGATCGGGCGACGGTTAAAGCTATCGACGAAGAACCGATTGATGCTCGGTTTTTGGGCGATGGTGAGACCGTTGTAACTCCGAGCTCACCGGCACAAAGGCTCCGATTGAGTTGGGTAAGGCTAAGGTCACTCGTCGTCAAGAACGCCTTTGTTTCACCGGGAAACAAGATTTGACCCAGCTATTGAAAAATCTTTTACCGGAAGTTGATCTTCGGTTTTTTCTTTTTTTTTTGGTTAAACGGGTTTGGTGGCGATTTGGATAGGAATTGGATTTGCGTTACAAGGATGAAGAAACGGTAAATTTAGAAATACAAGACTATAAAGGCGGAAACTGAAATGTACACACAGAACTTTATTTTTGATGTCTATAAAGGCTGAAACTGAAATGTACACAGAGAACTTTATTTTTGATGTGTAAGGACCTCGGCCCCATCGCGCTTCCGCTACGCCACTCCTTGTGTAATATTGTCCGCTTTGGACACTAAGTTCTCACGGTTTTAAAATGTGTTATACAAGAGTTAAAGGCCAAGTCTTATAAATTCACAAAAATCTCACTCCCTAAGCAATGTGGGACAAGAACAATGTCCCCCATTACCATCCTAGAAGCTTGCCAGAAGCTGCTCCTTGTCTAGGTCATCGGACCCCGGCAACCACTTCCCGCCCTTGTCAGACCGGGTCGTTACATTCTCCCCTCCTTCGAGCATAGCGTCCTTGTTGTGGCCCCACATGCGGTCGAGAGTCGGCTTTGATACCATTTGTAAGAACCTCGGCCTCACCGCACTTCCGCTGCGCCACTTCTTGTGTAATATTGTCCGCTTCGGACACTAAGTCCTCACGGTTTTAAAACGCGTTATACAAGGGTTATGGGCCAAGCCTTATAAATTCACCAAGATCTCACTCCTTAAGTAATGTGAGATAAGAGCAATGCCCCCCCTTACCATCCTAGAAGCCTGCCAGAAGCCGCTCCTTGTCCAGGTCCTTAGACTCTGGCGACCACTTCCCGCCCTCGTCGGACCAGGTCGTTACATGATGATTGTGGATCCCTCTCCAATAACTACACATTGCCTTTTATAATCTCCTGAACATAAAAGCTCATTAGCAGTTAATACTTTACATAAAGTTACATCTGCAATTCCACAATTTTAGATCTCCTGGTCGCATGTCAACCTTCTCAATAGGAAATTGTAACTTTTTAAGTGCCACTGCACTTATCCATCGATTGGTATCTTCGTCTTCAATTGGCATCTTCACTTTGTCTCCTTTCTTCATTTCCCTGCATCAAAACACTAAGATAAAGTTCCTATGTCATCGGCCATGTATTGGTTTATATTATCGAATCAATATGTTCGTTGACTATTCAACATCGTGTATCGATAGCTATATTACACGGTCATTAATATGTTATTCATAGTCCTAGGTTAGTCTTGCCATTGTCAATAACTACGTTATAAAACCATTGGTGACCATCACATCACTTGTCGATAATTGTATCGATCTCATCGCCAAGTCCCATATTCGACCAAAAGAACTTCAGTTCGATTATAAAGATTGGGTCATTTTTTGGTGTAAATAGCCTTCGATTAACAATATCGTTGGGTAGAATGTAAAACGAAAATATTTGTTGAGTCAATTAAAGACGTGTGTCACATATACATCAGTAGGTCAAATTCATTACCATGGAGAAATTGGTGTTTGGATTAGGCGCGCAAACTGAACGAAATAGAGAGTAAAGACGAGAAAAACAAATCGAGACACAAGGTCTTAGTTCACCCCCTAAACTAGGGTTACATTCAGCAGAACATTTTACTATAATTAGCATCCCTCACCTCTTTAATTACAACTCTCAATTACAAGAGAAAAATATTATATATAGATGGTACAAAAAATCCCTAAGCCGCTCAGTTGCTATTCATGAGTTCGAGCCCAAATTACCAATAAAATACGGGTCCAACTTATGCAAGCCATTTTGACAAAAAAAAAAAAATTATGAAGGCCTTCTAGCGGCTCAAGGGCTCTGCCCCCACGACCTCTGCCTTCCTGTCAATGGGGAGTATAAATAGCACCCTAACAATCAGAACAATAATCAATCTGAGGACTATCGTAGCTTGGAATTTGAATGCATCTGTTCATTGCTTTAAATTCCATATTGCGCGTCAATAAAATCGATTAAGTATACCCAGTACTTATCCTGCTGATCTTCTCCAAATTGATGGTGCTAAATTCAATTTTTTTTTTTGTTTAATAATCCATTTTCCCTGTTTTTTTTTTTATCAACTCATTCACGTTGTTCTCCTTTAAGGAAAGTACGAAAATAAACTATTTTCCGATGTTTCGAGGTTGCTCTCATTGTTCGGGCACAGGACAACAACAGATAACAGGAACAGATCTCGGGAAATTTTATTCAAATCGAACATCAAAGTCACATTCGATGGAGTATCTACATAGATCCATCTGATACAAAATCTCAAGATTGCTCTCTCGACACGATCACAGCTCAATGCGGCGCAAACGTCACGCACCGCGCAGACCCGGCCCGTGTTGAGCTACTAAAACAAACACGTGTCGAGACCCGATGCATGTAACACGGGCGCGGAGCAGAGGTCCCGCGCCGGCCGCCCGCCCTCCCGGGCCTTCTAATGCTGGAAGCTCCTCTGCACCAGCTTGGCGAACTCTCTGAAGTCGATGAGCCCGTCCCCGTTCTCGTCGAAGGCCTTGATCAGATCCCCGCACTCGCGCTCGGACAGATCGACGAAGCCCAGGGCCCGGAGCACGTTGCTCAGTTCCCTCGCGTCCACGAACCCGTCGCAGTTCCCGTCGAACACGTAGAACGCCTCCTTCACCTCCTCCAGGCTCACTTCATCCTCTTCGAACACCCGGGCGATCTCGGTCGCCCCGATTCGCTCCTGCAGCTGCTCGCTGCCCGGGTCGTCGGCGACGCCGAAGATCCCCAGCCTCTTCATCACCATCTTCACCTCGCCCCAGGAGAGGTCCGCATCTTCGTGGGGGATCCTCGTGCAGCGGGCCGCCGCCGCCGCCGCCGGTGGCTCCGCAATTCTTTGCTCGCGGAAAAACGGGCGGGCCGCCGCCACCGGTGGCTCCGCAATTCTTTGCTCGCGGAAAAACGGGCGTTCGTCCGGGCCATCTGGGGCTGCTGCTTCTGCATTGTGCGTGCAACAATCGCGTCTCGTCACGACAAAGAAGCAGGGGAGGGCTTGAACGATGCAACGGAGGTAGGAAGAGTAGTCTTGCAAAACTATTACCGAGTTGACCAACACCAGGACCGCGACTATGCCCAGGAGTGCCACTGGGTCGATTGGGAGTTCCATCCCCTGCACCATTTGTTCAGTCTGTGAATGATGTTGCAGCTGTAGGCCCGCACTCCCATAAGCGTAGGCCGCTGTTTTGTTTGACAGAATGCCTCAGAGAGGAGAGGGAAAGGCGAGAGGCAGTCACCGATTCAAGCTGTTAGGAAGGATTCCATTTGCTTAACCAACATGGGCATGGATATATAAGCAGAGGGACATCAAGAAAGATGACAAAGGGGCGCAAAGTCTTGTTCTTCGCGTAAATGGCGAAGAAACTACACAGTGGCGTGCAGAGAAACGTTAGCTGCGGCGAGTGGTTGGAGGTTTCTCTGCTTCTTTAATGCATGGCGGTCGTCTGTTTACACTTTAGATGGTCGTCCATGGAGCTTCCGGGAAGTTGCAGGGTGATGTTGACGAAGGAGAGAGCTTGGCGGTTCGGAATACCATGCATAGTTTTAATGCAGAGCGGCAGGCCTCGGATTAGGAAAATGCGTTGTCCATGTCCGAATCACATCGGGATCGAAGAAAAGCCATTGGAAAGAGACGTGGAAATTTACTGGTTTCTTGACAGAGGGGTTAGAAAGAGACTCGAAACGTTGACCAAAGATTCGGTAGGAAAGCAAAGTACATCATGCTTGTCCGGATCCTCGGACATAACTTCCAACCCTCGGATGGTGTTGGGGTTGTTCCTAGAAAGATGTGAACTCGATCGATTGACTTCAGCAACGGACCAATCCCTTCATCGTGGGTCGGTTTGTCTGATGAAAGACCATTTCCGGGAAATTGTTTCCTAGACTTTTCGGTGTATAGAAAAATGATCTCTATAGATCGAAAAACAAGCTTGGTTTGGGACAAAAAAAAAAAAACTATCTTGCTTTCTGGCGAGAAGGGATTCATTTTCTCTAATTTATTATTTTCTATCTTCTCGGCTCTCTGTGTCTCGTCAATTTTTTTTTTCGATAAGTATCGTATGCTTTTTTTCCATAAATCCAGTCTACCATTTACTGGGTATTCTTCACCGATGCTCGTGTTCTTCAACATTTCCAGAAAATACGATCATTTATAATATTTTACAAATGTAATTTCATAATTGCTTTCTTAATTTCTTTGTAATTCTTGTAATTTCGATGAATTGCAGAATAAAAAAAATAGAAAAGATGTCAATTCCAGCTTATTAGTCATCAAATGTTATTTCTAACGATATAAGCCGCCTTTAGTGAAACCAGTTTTTTCGACTTATTTTCAACGTAAACAAAGACTAGGACATGGCTTCCTTTCTTTGAAATTGAATTTCCTAAAAGTATTTTCTGGCTCAAGGGAAATTTTCATTGAAAGAGAGACCCTAAGGCTCATTTACAGAATATGACTAGGATAAGTGAGAGTGCCATTCGTTCAATGAGACTCATGGCGGCTTAATGGTGAATCGGGTGGTTGCAATGACAAATGGTGGAGTTTCAATGCGTTTGCAGGATACATTTCACCCCTACCTCTAAATTAGGTCGAATATGCATGTTCACATTTTATGTTCGTGTTGTGTAGCTAGGGCTAACCACAGGGCCATGCCGGACCACATGTTAGGCACAGGCAGGATTGACCCAAGCCACTATTTTTATTTGGTTAAATGACACAAATGATTCATAAATTTTGATTGGATGTGCAATGTGATCCCTGAACTTTAAATTTATTCAATGTAACCCTTGAATATCATATAGTCCATGGACTAAATTGAATATTTACTAAAAATCCAGAGACCGCACCGAACAACTTTGAAGCTCAGGGACGAAATTATGCATTGAGCTAAAATTCATGGATCATATTGAACAAATCTAAAGTTCGTGGATCACATTGCACATTAAACCAAAGTTCATTGATCATTTGTGTCATTATCCCTTTTATATTTAAAATTTTAAAAACTAAAAAAGTGAATTTATAAACTATCTTTTTGGTATGTGAATTTATAAACTATGATATTCAATAATAGTTGCAAGAAATAGAAATAGTTACAAGATTTTAGGAAAACTAAAACCATACATGATTAATTAAAAATAACCATTCAAATAAACACTCAATATTGCCTCTCATACACTTCCCTCACACCACTTTGTCACTTAAATCACGCATTAATTTAAAATTTATAAACTTTTTTCTATATAAATATATGAACATTTCGATCTGACTAACAATGATAAAACTAAAATATCTGCATGTCAAACGTCTCTCGTCTCCATCTCGATCCTCCCTTGTGACCCTCCCATCCTGTCGATGCAATGTCAAACTCGGTGCCACGATATGCGGCATCGGGGAGTAGGATCTATTTTTCGATTATTTTATGAAATCTCTATGCGCTTAGTCTTGAACTTGAATCCAATGTCCTAGTGCCACTTCCGAGGTGGGTCCCGCTTCAGAAGGCTAGCTGTGATTAGGCCGTCGCAGCTCATTGAAGTTGCGATCTCGCTCACCCTCGCTTTATGATTTCCCAGCAACCTCACCTGGACCGACGAAGCATCCCTTCGGACGGTCACTTGCAAGTCTCATCCCCTCATGATCTCCACTCTTATCTCCTCTTTCGGCCAAGCCTATCCATCTTGTACACATAATCGATCGAAGGTTTGGCGGATTGCCAAGCAGGCACAATGCGAGGTGGCACTTGTGCTTGGTGGGACTCTCCCAAGCCCTACCGATCGCAACTTGATATTCTCAATTAATTATGGAAATTATATTATTTTAAGAGTAGCCACTAACCTATTAGAGGCCACTTAGTAGCCCGAGTAAGTGTGGGGGTCCGCCTTACTCCCACGAATCAAAGATTTTAAATATGATACTTGGTTACGCTAGATTAATATAGCGCTCTTTCGATACCTTATCTCTTTATAAAAATGTTTAACATACGATCTCCATCAATTTTATTATCGAAACCCTTAACATGTGGAAATAGGATCACTAGGCGTGGTACTCAAGAAACAAAAACAAACAACCAAGCAATAATAAATAAAAGCAGGTAAACCGAATATATGTCAAGGGAGACAAAGTACCTGACCCGTATTCGGCAAAATTAATCAGGGTTTTTTTATTAAGCATCGGAATAGGACCTCGTTTAAATCAATAAATGTAAATTTATTAAGGAAATTGCTTATGTGACAGTTTTTTATTTATTGTGAGAACAACAGCTTATTTTAAGTCACAAAAAAATAAATAACAAATAATTACAAATTGCTATGGGTACACTTCTTCAAGAATCGGTAGCCACGATATTATGTTGTTCTAACAGTAACCCAAAAATTATTATACTAGTAAAGCCAATCAAAATAATGAAAGACAAATTCTAATATGATAAGAATGAAGCTAGTAAGTATACTAAACTAATAATGAAACTAGTAATGAAACACCTAAATGAAACCTAATAATTTTTTTTTATTTTTTTTATTAATACCTTTTTTGGCATATTTCTTCGTGCCAAGTACTTTCTTGTCTTTTTTAATCATCCACCCTGTACTTCTTTTCCCTCTCTGTTCTTCCTGTTTGTCTTGTCTACTCGCCTCCCACTAACTGTAACTCACTTTATTCAGCTTAAGTTTCAAGCAAGCAAAACATCATTTAAGCCAGAATCTCTAACCCTCAATGGATGCTCACACCAACAAATCCTAATTTTCGAGGCTTCGATCGAACATACCTCACCACCCCATGTTCACCGGAACGGCGATCAAGCTCGGCGTGACGTATAAATGGACGAGGATCCGCTCGGCGGGGGACGGCGGCGCGCCCGGCGAACGTGGCGGCGACGTGAAGTCCAATACAATTGGGCGCCCGTCCGAGGGTATGGTGCGATGACTCGTAAAGGGCTTGATGCCGCGACCCCATGGCACGACAATAAAACGAAACAGAGCAGAAATCAGTGGACAAATCTAGAATGAATCAAAACCAATTTTACAGACCGGAAAGAAACGACTTGGGAGACGCGGTGGGGCGTGAGGTTCTCCGGAGAAGAATTCGAAGCTCACTGAAGACCTGGTATAGACCGAATGCTCCGCTGTCTCTGTTTTTACTCCCCCACCGTAAGTTCCGAGGCTAGTCTGGAAGATGAGGGAGCTTCGATGGGCAGTTTCTCGCCGCGTGATCCGACCCGACTCTTTGTTGAAAGCTGACCACATTTAGCTCGACGAAATGGATGGCGATTTGAGACATTCGACAACGGCAACGAGCGACTCTGTCCCACTCTGACTGGACTGAGTTGAGCGAACCCAGCAAGCAGTGAGGGCTCGCTCGATGCAGCAGAGAACGGTGCCGCGCATGCGCTGATGGTCCCACTCACCGATCGCCGATTGGTTCGCCTACAGCTTCTCCGGCGAATGTTGGTCTCTGTTTCGCTCTGTAACTGGTAAAGACCGCTCTGCGGTGGGCGACAGGCCGCGGCAACAACTCGAGTACCGATTGCGCCACGGCTGCTTGGCCAAGAGGAAGCAGAGAAGAAGCTGACGCGACCCCAACGCCCGACCCGGTGGAGATGATCGCGAACGCCATCGCGCTCTGTCCATTCATGGCCCTCCCAGACAAAACCCGAGAAGAAGATCCGCTTCTGTTCGGTAAAAGATCCCTGTGCATAAGCGGTGTGTAGGCGTGGGGGATGATCTGATGCTGTCAGGGGAGACAGAGAAAGAGGACGGAAGAGCTAGAAAGGTTTGGTTCTTCGCGAAATTGGCGAAGAAACTATGAAGTGGCGGCATGGATCGTTCGGCGGCGGTCGCTGTTTCTCGGATGCTTCGCGGGTCGCTGGTTACGCTTCCGGCGGTCGTCCATGGAACTTCCAGGAACTTGCGCTGGTGATGTTGACGTGACGAGAGAGCAGGCCATGGATCAGGAAAGGTGTCGTCCCCTGTCGGAATCACGTCAGAATCAAGAAAGCTGTTGGAAGTAGAAGTGGAAATTTCCTGGTTTCTTGACAGACAAAGGAGGGGTTAGAATACTTCTGTCAAACAAGTGGATTAGATTGGATTGAGATTGAACGAAAAATGATCCGATCCAAATAGATTTACATAACTCATTTTAATCAATTTTTATATTATATAAATTTAATAATCTACATTCGATCTAATCCATATTTAACTCGATTTCATATTATTAAAATGTTTTCAGATTCATACCCAAATTAAGATAAATGTGCGGAGTGAGCGAGCGCGAAATTGAAAGAAAACAAGAAAGATAAGTTAAGCTTAAATAAGTTTACGATTCATTTTAACCCATATTATGTTTATACTCATATATTAAATATAACCAACTCATTTATTAATATATAGGTTAAGAATGAGTTTATGATCCTTTTTAACAGGTCTAGGTTAGATAGAGACTCGAACAATGACCAAAGGTTTGTGGAAAAGTAAAGTGATCACGCTCGACCCTGATTCATGGGACATAAACTTGGAACCCTCGGATGGAGTTGGATTTCTGTTTGATAAAGCTCTTCCTTGGAGCTTGTAACTTGATCGATTAACTTCAACTATAAGTCAATTGCTTCCGTTCATCAAGAGTCATTTTACAATTTTCAACAGACCGCAAGAACAGTACATGACAAGGAACGACAATGGTGGCACATCATCCTAGTTGCACCCGCTTATTTGAGTTGTTCGGATTATGTGCACAAATATAACGAAATCAGAGAGTAAAGATAAGAAAGAGAAATTGAGACACATGGTTTATTTTGATTCACTTTTAAATCATGGTTACGTCCAGCAGATAATTCCATTATAATTAGCAACTCACAACTCTCTGTTACAATTCTCAATTATAAAGAAAAATATATTACGTATACTCGGTAATTATTCATGGGACAAAGACCAAACTATCAATAAAATATATGTCCAAACGATCGGCGGCATTGAGAACAAGATCTATTCTTCAATTATTTTTTCAAAATCTTAATGCGAGTGGTCTTGAACCTAAATCTAATGTACTTGAGCCACTTCCAAGGTGAGTCTCGCTTGGGAACATTGACTATGATTACGCTATCTCGGTGCACCATAGCCGCGGTGCTCACCCACGCCTTATGATTCCTCCGCAACTTACCTTGGCCATTAGAGTATCCCTTCCGACGATCACTTGCAAGGCCCACCCCCACTTGATCTCCGCGCTCACCTCCTCCCCCGGCCACGGCCCGCCCACCCTGTACACGTAGCCCATCGCCGTCCCTTCCTTGGAGATTAGGCGGTACGGCATCTCTTTCGCCGAAAGTCACCGATGAAAAACCTTTCAAGATGTGAATAGATCGATAAGTGAATAGGCGACGGGTCCTTTATTGATTTTGGATAGGCAAGTAAATAATAAGAAAATTGGTACAGAAATCGGAGACAATTGTGTCCAACCATATAAATTATAGGAAAGTAAAGAAAAAGATAGATTTGCAAAGAACACTCAAGTTCTATGATTGAGAGGTCCATTACAAAGAGTACGATGTCACTACTTATAACCCATAACCGATGATTACAAATAGTTATTGTATTTAAAAAGATGACTTCATTATCTTATCTTCAGAACAATTACCTTTCTAATCCTATCCTCAGTTATAAGAAGTTACATTATCCATAATTTCCTATTATCTAGTAACATTTACCCAAAAATAAGTTATATATCCGAAATTATTTATTGCCAACTCAACAATTACATATCCATATCGATGACTTCATCTCAGTGAAGATTCTCATCGATAACTAATGTTTTCCGTCGATAACTTTTTTGGCGAGTTGTTGATGCTCTTCAAGTTGCCGATTGTTCTTTTCATCAATGACTTCTATTGCTCACCGAATTCTGCTATTATCGATCAAGTCTGTCACTTGTTGATTAATTAATCAAAAGTCAGTCATTTTTGGGGGGACAACACCGTCATCCCCAACTCGCTTTGGGACGAGGCATTGTCAAGCGGTGAGGCCAATGGAAACCCTCGCGTCTCACCGTGAAGTGGCAACGGCAAACTCATTCTTTCGAATCTATCGACGAAATTCAACCAAGTCGTGAATGTTTCTAATTGTGGATATGGTTCACTTGTAAAAACCACTTACAGTCGATAAAGCACTTGTGGAAACCAAGTTTCACTGACCAGTCTTTATAAACTTACCATTGTCCAAAAAAAGAAGACAAGTTGTTATTGATGAAAGGATCATGTCAAGTCCATTCTGAAGAGTTAAGGCAGGACTCGCAGTGCTACGACACTGTTAAAGACCGATTTAACTGGAAACCGCAACACGGACCGTTGTGAACCATGCAAGCACCAAATCCTCGTACTCGTACCACTTCCGAGGCCCGTGCCACTTGGGAATGATGACAGTGAGCGCGCCGTCGGCATTCATAGAAGCCATGG
Organism: Syzygium aromaticum; assembly: GCA_024500025.1. Taxonomy (NCBI): domain Eukaryota; kingdom Viridiplantae; phylum Streptophyta; class Magnoliopsida; order Myrtales; family Myrtaceae; genus Syzygium; species Syzygium aromaticum. Next base: position 2,887,823 of record CM044886.1, on the reverse strand, counting down.
CCTCGCTCACGCTCATCTTATCATTGCTCGGCAACTCCACCTTGACGGGCTCGTCTCCTTGGCTGATCACCCACAAGGCATGGCCCCGCCGGACCTCCACCCTCACCTCGTCTGGCCTCAGCCACAGCCTGTCCATCTTGTACACGTAAGCCGTCGCCATCTCTTCCTCAGAGACCTGGTCGTACTATGTGGTGCCCCACACGAGGGGGGACAAAACCGAAGCTGCGGTCCATCTGCACGGGACGAGGGAAACGCATGAAGATTTGAAAAATTCCTTTTTCCCGCGGCACTGTTTACGAAATTGTGATCCACCGATGCAATGCCGACATTGCTTGCTAAGAATGACAAGATCATATGATAATTCGGTCAACACCCGACGGTCTCTAATCCATCTAAGTGCAGACATTGGAAATCACGTTGGCAGGGCATGAGCTGCCATAAAAGCAATTTAAGGCCTCAAAACAAAGTCAAAAGAAAGAAGCAAGTGATTTTTGGTCGAATCTTAGAGAGGGCCTCATGTGTACACGTCTAGCTCCCCTAGCAGAGACCAACTGTATTAGTCAGTAATCACACATTTGATGTGGCAGTTATTCTGGTTCGTTCATCGAGGAAAGTGAAAGTCTTTGTAAGCTTTGAATCTTCACAAAAAGGATTCGGCCGGAAGTTCTAAACAAAAATGAAGCGATAAGTACAGACTCTGCAAATTCTTTGGCTAAACAAAAAAGATAACTGCATTACCTCGGTATAAATGAACGCATTCTGCATGGGGAAAACGGTAACAAAGTTCGAAAATCTCTTACAAGCCAAGAAAGGTGAAGGAAAGAAACCAACTCGCGAAGGCGATGGAGTATCCCGATCTAACCCCCAGTAGCATTAACAGAGGAAACCTAAATATATCGTTGTTTTGCCTCCATCATCAGCGAACAAAGTTACAAACTGTTCTTCCATCAGGCAGCATTCAAAGTACAGGCGGGCTTGAATTGGGCCATTTTCTCATAAGAGCAACTGGCCGAAAACATCCTAGGCTCCGAACGAAAGAAGGTAAATCCGACTCACAATCTAAGCGAGTCGGACTTATCCATCCAAATAAATCCAAGTTACTTCAATAATTCTGTTGTTGATAAATTGTGGAGTCGTTGTGTACACTTACGGTGGTCGTCGATGGAATTTCCAGGAAGTTGCACGGTGATGTTGACGAAAGAAAGTTTGGTGGTTCTGGTTTCGACTTGTAGTTTTTGCTGAGCAGCGGGCCTTGGAGTAGGAAATGTATCGTCCGCGTGAAAATCAGATCAGGATCAAGAAAAGCCGTTGGAAATAGACGTGGAAATTTACTGGTTTCTTGACGGAGGGGTTAGAAAGAGACTCGAACCGTTGACCAAAGGTTTTGCGGAAAAAGAAAGTTGATCAAGCTGGTCCTGATCTGTCGGACATAAATTTGAACCCTCGGATGGAGTTGGGATTGTTCCTAGAAAGATGTGAACTTGATGGATTGACTTCAGCTTCGAATCAATCGCTTCCGTTTATCGAGGGTTGGTTTGTCTGATGAAAGACCATATTTTGGGAAATTGTTTTCCCAACTTTTCGGTGTTTGGTGGCGGGAGAACCATTCGATCTCTATAGATCGAAACAGCAAGCATTGCGAGGTCGTCGCTTACAGTTTGGGTCGTCGTCCATGGAATTTCCAGGAACTTGCATGGTTTCTAGACGTGAAGATTATTGTTTTCTTGACAGAGGAGGGGGGGTTAGGAAGAGACTCGAACGTTGACCAAAGATTTGCGGATGAAGAACGTGATCGCGCTCGTCCTAATTCATCGGACATGACTCTGAACCCTCGAAAATGGAGTTGGGTTTGTTTGACAAGCTCTTCCTAGAGGATGTAACTTGATCGATTAATTTCGGCTAAATCAATTGCTTCCGTTTTACGAAGACTCATTTACATTTCTGAGCAATCCGTAAGGACGGTAAATGGGCGGGATAGGCGAGATTGCTTCGATCATTGAATGAGACTCACGGCGGGTTAATGGTGAATCGGACAGTTGCAACGACATTGGCAGCGCACCATCGCCGTTGCAACCACTTGTCTGAGTCGCACCGTCAATCCCAATTTCAATGCGGATGAAGAATCATCGGTAAAATTTCACTTGTTCCTTCGATGAAGTTGACAATGTGCTCAGTGGCATATTCATGTTCACATTGAATGTGCATGTTGTGTAGCTAAGGCTGGCCATCGGGCCGTGCCAGCCCACGCTTGGCTAGGACCCCCTTTTAATTTTTCAATTAAATAAAAAAAAATTCGGCTGGAGAAAAATTCAACAATATTTGACAAAAATTTGGCGAAGTGTAAACATTATAATATTTTAGGAAAATAGTGTATAATTACTGAAAAGCATTCATTCAATTAAACAAGAGTGGAATGCAAGTATATCTTATCTTCAAGTTTGCAAGAAAAAATTACACCATAGAAGCGCCCTAATAACAAATATACATAAATTACACTCAAGGGAATGCCTGATTAATTCGGCAAAAGGACACTATAAGTGCCATAACTTGTGTACGGAGATCACTTTGGCGTCATAACTTTTTTTCGGATCATTTTGGTACCAAGTCGGAGGAAAAATAATCACTTAAGTGTCATAAGTTTTTTTTGGATCACTTCAGTGCTAAAATTTTTGAAACACGATCGCTTATGTGCCAATCTCCGGCGAGCCACGTCAGCTTCAGAAATTGATAAAAAAAAGGCCATGTCGGATTTTCGGCGAAAAATTGTGTACGACATCGGAGTTGGCACTTAAGTGATCGTTTTTCAAAAATTTTAGCACTAAAGTGATAAAAAAAACTTATTGTATCAAAGTGAGCGCCGTACACAAGTTATGACACTTGTAATGTTCTTTTGCCGATTAATTCGGTGTCTTTGCTGCCATGTCTCTCATTCTGATTGGGATTATAAAGTGTTGTCATTGTCCTTTTGTTCATGTTGGGCACGTTTAGTTGGAGTCAATTCTTACAATGACCAATCATGCCCGCATATAGCCATTTCATCTTTTTTTTTTTGCAATCAAGCTGCACCAATCTATTCCATAATCCATTGGGTAGTACTCAGACATGGATTCCAGTACCATAGACGCCCGTGGGGTTAGTAACTCACAAGCCATGGTCTAAAGAATTGAAAAACGCGAAACTCTATTGATCCACCACTTCATAGCACAGACGATGTCTTCACTAACTCTCTCAATATGTTTGGAGTAGTCTGTTGCCAACTAATGTCTCAAACTCATTGGTAGTAGAAGATTGTGGGGGTTGTTCTTGCTATGAAGCAAAGACCATACAAATTTCTAGGCACTGCTTCATGAGGGTGTCATCACCATTTGGTGGGTGGAGTTTGCCATGTCGAATCGCCTGGTGTATGCAGCATACATATTCTGGAGCCAATTCTTCACCATCGCCAATATCTGAGCGAATTAGACATTCTCACCTTGCCGCAAACTTTCTTAATAAGGAACAAGGAGAGTTTCGAGCCACTCCAACTTGAAGCTCGGATTCAGAATAGTGGATACAGAAAAAAAATGGTGGAATGTCCTTGTAATATTTAAGGAATTTTACCTTCATAGCCATTGTTACTTCATTGAAGAAGGAATCACCCTCCTTGTTCGCTAATTCGGCAGACATCAAGTATAGAAATGGAACTGTTGCATCGCTGAAAACCTGCAAGAAGTCTCTAAGAACTTCAGCCACCATCCAAATTTGTCGTGTCAACAGCAGTAGACCAACAGTTTCATTATGAGTGCTGGAGTACGGCATCAACACGCGCATCTTCCGGCATGCTTTCTTTAATATCTTGTACGTTAAATTCCACCCCGTTCTTACGTGTAGAGAGAATTTCTCAACATGCCTTCCCTGTAACATGTAGAGGACCTCCAACTCTTGATTCCTCATTTGGGTGAATCTATTGTATTGGACCCATTTTGGCCGCAGAGAATCGTAAAACCGGCGGAGATCGTCTTGCACGTAAAAGTTAATGTAATGGTTGAATTCAATTCGTTGTGTCTTGCACACACAAGCTGAAACCGGAGCTTGCCCCTGCAATTCCTCCCGATTATCAAGTTGTTTGTGGGTTCGTCATCGTCGAATTCGCCTTGTTGTCAGGGCAGAGCCCGTACGCAAACGTTGCTGTTGCGAAACTCACTAAACGACTCAAACGTGACTTGCTAGCTGAAATCCAGATTGAGTTGGGATAATTATAAACGGTTGTCGTCGTCGTTGTTTCTCATTACGGTACTTAGAGCGCGATTAAATCATTGTAAGGAAAAACAAAAAAAGTGAAATTGACAAATAGGTTTTGGAGAGCAAGAGCGTGATGTAGTCATACATGACATGAATGAGAACGGAGAAATGATGAACTATGCGAGAGGGAAGGACAGGAGGGGGCCCATTTATAGAGGGAAATCGTTTCCCTCTTTTTGCTTGGAAGATAGCATAGGATATGAATGGTTCTGAGGTTTTCTTTCGCCAGATTCATCGGATATCTTGATGGGAACAGTCCTGTCCCGACCCATATTGTAAACGCGAAGTGCTCGAGCCACTTTTTTAGGGCTGGCCCGCTTCGATACTTTCACGGCGAGCACGCCGGCACCGCTCAAGGAAGCCGTGGCCTCCCTCGCTCTCACCTTGTCATTCCTCGGCCGACCCACCTCCACGACTGTCGGATCTCCTCGGCCCGTTGCCCTTAGTTTTCCCTGCTTGATCTCCTCTCTCATCTCCTCCTTCTTTAGCCACGGCGTGCCCATTTTGTACATGTAATCCGTCGCCATCTCTTCCTTGGGAACTTGATCGCGCCGTGTCCTCCCCCACAAGCGTCAGGGTTCTCGAGTCCTCCGATCCGGAGATGGTGCAGAACGGTTGCATAAAACTCATAGCGCCTCCGGTATACTAGGAGGACAGAAAAATCTTCGCGCATTTTGATTAGCATTAAATGATTATTTTGTCTCTTATTAGGCATGTTAAATCAATTTTGCTTCTTATACACGGAACTCTCACCACTTTGTTATCTTTGGTTACATTGCAACTTATAAATTCGTTTGTATGGATATCCGAATATTTCAACTGGACTAACACTAATATAATCGAAGTTAATTGCGAGTGTAACACCTTGCTCCCCATCAATGCATACCCCAAACTCAGCCTCACGGAAATAGGTGGGGAGTGGGGATCTATTCTTCATTTATTTTTGGAGATATAAATGCGAGTAGTCTTGAACCTAAATCCAATTTCCTTGTACCACTTCCGAGGCGGGTTCCGCTTGGGAACGCCGACCATGATCACGCCGTGGTCCTACTCTCCTTGCCCTATGATACCTCGGCAACCTCGCATTGGCTGTCGGAGCATCCCTTTCGCCGATCGCTCGCAAGGCTCACCACCACCTTATCTCCGCCCTCACCTCCTCCTTCACCCACAGCCTGTCCACCTTGTAAAACTTAGTCGATCGCCGTCTCCTCCTTGGAGACTAGGCGGGTACGGCATCGTCCCCAACTCGCCTCCGGATAAGGCATAGACAAGCGGGGAGATGTATTTTAACGACGTCGGGACACGCGTAGATGTATCGGGCTGAAGTGGCAAGGGGGAGCTCTTTTCTTTTGCCCTCTCAAGACGGCTGATGAGCTGCTTGATATGTAGGGTTCATCAACGAAAAAAACAACGCAGCGGAATATAGAACCCTAGACCGGATCCATGTGTATATTAAAATCGAGATAAAAGTTCGGTACGTACCTTTTGCAAATCGAATGAAAATTAGCAGTTAATTGTGTCTGGATTAGCACCCCAAGTGTTGCGCTTCTACCGGTATCCACACACGTGAACAGAAGTCTCCGACGATCCAAGTGCTAGCTAAAGATCGTGAAGTTTTTTTTCTTTAACGCCTTTTGATTTTCGATACTCTGTCGAAAAACAAAAACCCTAGACAGAGAACGATTCTCTATCTATTTATACAACCTCATTATCTAGCGGAATTAAAAGAAATGGGCTAGGCGATTTGGGCCCGCCAAATCGTCCACATTTAATCGTTATCTCATAACGTGCACGACCGCGTAGATAAGTTGAATATGAGAATAAATTAAAATCTACTTCTTATTTTAAGTAGATTCCGGCGCACAGAAAATATTAATTCAATTCGCTTTTTGTGTGCGACCATGTAGGTTCACTAAACATTAGCAGTGTGCTCAAAATCCTTTTTGGCCCACAAGTCATAAGCGGTCTCTAGCAAGACATTATAACTACCTAAGTATAGTGAAGGTCGATATTTCGACACAACCTAATCCACAACTAATATTGAAGCATCAACCTTGATTGATTCCTAAGGCAGACCACTAACATGATAGCCTTCTGGAATTAGATTTTTCCGACGAAATGCCCGAAATGCTTCCCTCTTCTAAGATGAACGAGGACATAGACGGGTGGCTGTTTCCCTTCTCAAAACGCAGCCGAACGTGAGCGACCTCATCGACTCCGAGGCACGGATACATGGCGAAAACTACATGGGTACGGATATATAGAAGAGAAGATGAAGAAAGATGACGAGCCAAGACTTGTTCTTCTTGTAAACGGGGGAGGAACTACACCGGTCGGCGTCCATAGAAATGGTCGGCGGCGCAAAGTGGGTGGAGATTTCTCTGCTTCTCTGATGCACTGCGGGGTCATTGCTTACAGTTTGGGTTGTCGTCGACGGAATTTCCATGAACTTGCATGGTTTTCTTGACGTGGTGGGGTTGCCTTGACAGAAAGGTTAACCGATTCGTTTGTGTATCGAATTAGACATGGGTTAAATCATTAGAAGTTCTTAGCTATGCTCATCTTGCTCCACCGAATCAAATACACCTTGTACGAATAATTTCTACTTCTAGGTTGATTTTGTTCCCCCTTGTATTGTACGAGTAATTTCTACTCAAACTCCGACTGTTGTTTGACTAGAGATAGTTAAACCCTTTAAAAAATACTAAATTATTTGACGGCGGAATTTTCGAAACTACTTTTTTTGGTCAAAAGAGAGATGCCATTCACAATCAGAATAATACTCGAGAGGTACATAAAAGGTTTTCAAGTATAACAAATCCTAAAATACTGTAGAACAAAGCACAAGCCAGAAAGTAAATAACAAGGCATAGTTTGCAGCTAGAAGCACAACCTAATCCCTCAAGAACAAATTTACCACCATAAACGATCAGCGGCCAATCATTACATTCAGTGATGAGCACATGCCGAGATTTCCCACTTCATTTACAACAGTTTGTGGTGCACGTTTAGGTACAACGTCATTATTATCTCTCCGTGCATAAACACCAATGTCCAAATGTTGAATGAACAAAGATCAAATAGCTATAAGGTGATCCCAAAATCTAGATTTAGTTCGAGAGAGTAAAACCCCTAAAACTTGTCTTAAATTTAAATCGGAAGAGGAGAGCAGCTTAATTTCGGGGAGGTTGTGGAGCTACATTATGAACATCCTCCTCGGTGATTGATGACCTGACGAATGGCCGAACTGATCTCTATGTTCATCCAAGATCAGCTGCAGAAATTTATTCACACACAAAAGTTCCCAGAACAGATCGGGAGAGAAAAAAAAGATAGAGAGCTTCAAAAGATGGAAGAGGGCGACTGAGGGAGAGGGGGGAGGGAGGGAAAGAGGGGACGGCAATGTAGAAAGGCGGCGTCTTCAAGGTAAAGGAGAGGAAACCTAATCTAAGGATAAGAAGGAGAGTGTCCGATTTGGTTTTTTCGAAACTTAAATATACTTTTTATTTTAAAATTTAGAAAAGTATACATGAAACTAAAAAAGTAGGAGAAAAATGCTAGCGAAAAGGAGGTCATGCCAATTACCAAGTGGTGATTTTTCTACGGCATCGTTGATTTAATGATCGGGGAAAACTGATTTTGTTGAAATGAATTTAACCATAAATCGGAACGTGGACCGTCTTGAACCTAATAAGTCTCAAGTCCTTGTACTTGTACTTGTACCACTGCTGAGGCCGGTCCCGCTTGGGAACCACGACGGTGAGCACCCCGTCGCCGCTCATGGAGGCCGTTACGGCGCTCATCTTCACCTTGTTGCTCCTCGGCAGCTTCACCTTAATCGCCTCGTCCCCCTGGCCGAGCACCCACAGGACCCGGCCCCATCGGATCTCCACCGCCACCTCCTCTCGGGTCAGCCACGGCTTGTCCAACTTGTACACGTAGGCCGACTCCGTCTCCTCCTCAGTGACCTGGTCGTATGTCATCCCCAACACGCGCCGGGCCGCCTCAAATCCGAAAGGGGTGACGAAGGCGAAGGCGTCTTGATAGACTTCCTTCTTCTTGTAAACTTTCCTAAGACCCTCGGACATTGTCTCGGTGCGTGTGTCGGAAATTATGCTGTTTAATCTGTGCGAGGATTCGAAATTGCATGCTGGTTTTTATAGCGATGAAGATGCCGGCATTGCTTGTGGCGACAAAATTTTACTTGGATGAGTTTGGCTGGGCTCTGATCATTCGTCGGTCTATTTTCCTTACTGAGACGGTTGAACTGCCGGAACTGCCGGTCGGCATTCCCTTTGGGCGGAGCAAACAATGCCGACATATGCGACGATGGGAACCGGATCATTCATTTTGGATCTTCCTGTTGTCGTCAACGAGCCCCAGATTTGAACACAAATCAGGCAATGCCAATGCACATAACTCAAGGCGCAATGGAAGAGTTGCCCGACTAGCTCATGATAATATGATTGATCGACAAGGCCCATCAATGGAATGTTTGATAAGTTCATCGATCGTGAGCTTTCAATTGGCAAAGTTAAGTGAAGTATATGAAACGTGGCGACAATCGATTGACTTGAAGCATGCGCACAAGTGAAGATAGGCGGAGATACTGGCAGAGGTAGACCAAAACGCATAACGCAATGGCCCATTTTAGAAAGAGCAAAAAGAGCAAAAAAAAATAATAATAACAATCACAAGCAATGAAAAAAGAAGAGAATAATCACAGGCCATGAAGACATTGCAAAAATAAAATCATATTGTGATTCCAAAGTTATGAGGATTGAAAGATCATTCGTAATTAGATTGATTAGGATTAGATTTTGCCTAGGATTTAAATTTGAATTTGAATTAGATTTGGTTTCCTGAGTCTAATACTCATGTTTGTCTATAAAAGCATTCCAGTCGTATTTTGTAGGTTCTTTACTTTCTCTACGCATTTCTCTCATCTCCATTACTAGTTCATGATCTAATTCGATCATTGATCAAGCATAGCCTCCAAGAATGTAAACCATATGTTTTAAATTAATAAAGGCCGTCTTGATAAACTTCCTTATCCTACTTCCTCATTGCCAAATTGCTTGGAATGCCTGGCAGTCTCATCAAACATGAAGTTCATGATAATGTAGTTGACCGACAAGATCCATCAATGAAATGCATGATAAGTTCATCCATCATGAATTTCCGATGGGCAAAATTAAGTGATGTATATGACATGTGGTGACGATGGATTAATTCGAAGTATGCACAGAAGTTAGAAATAGAGTCAAGATGGATCCATTGATCGAGAGTAGAAGAATGCGTTACGGAATTAATGGCCCATTTCAGGAAGAGTTAAAAAAAAAAAAGAACAATCATAGGCAATAAAGAAGACATCATTTTCACCACAAGAAAAAAGAAAGGCATTACAAAAGTTACAACAACACATCGAATTTTGATAATGAAGATGGGAAAATCATTGGTAAGAGATCGATTGAAATAAATTATCTAGTTAGATTAGGTTTCTTGAATATTCATTTTTGTTTATAAAAGCATTCCATTCGTATTCAGTAAGTTTCAAATAATTTCCTTATGGTTTTCACTATGTTGTTTGCGCATTCTTTAGTAATTCGATTTTTGCAAAATCCAAGGGATTTCAAGCCATATTAGAATTCACCCACTTTATATTCGAACTCGTATTTACTAATTTAATTGGCTATCCATCATTCCCGATTGGATTTTAATCACTAATTGAAACCGTTGAGTTCCTAACAGCCAGTGTCGCCTTGCAAATATCCGCGTAACCCATCTTTTGACTACCGTAGTTGGAGAATAGAATGCCTTGCCAAATTGCCAGGATATGGACGAACAATTTGAGGGCTTGAATGCTAGTTTCAGCACTAAAAGTGTTAAATAAGCTGAACACACTGCTCAGATGAATCTGCACTCAAGTAGTGTGGTAAAAGAAACAAAAGATCAAATTATCAACCGTGTTGATCGACAAGCTGGGAGGCTAATGATAATGGTTCATCACATCGATAGTTCGAGCACTTGGTGTGTTACGACACTTCGTTAAGACCAAGAAATCCCAACTCGGACTGTTTTGAACTTATTAAATGCCAAGTCCTTATACTCGTACCACTTCCGAGGCCCGTGCCTCTTGGGAATCGCAACGGTGAGCACGCCGTCGGCGCTCATAGAAGCCAGCGCCGACGGCCTTGCTCAACCTCATCTTATGGTTCCTCCGCAACTTCACCTTGATGGTCTCGTCTCCTTGGCCGATCACCCACAAGGCATCGCCCTACCGGATCTCCACCCTCAACTCATCCGCCTGCAGCCAAGGCCTGTCCATCTTGTACATGAACGCCGCCACCATCTCCTCCTAGGTGACCTGGTCGAACGCTGTGGTGCCCCAAACAGGCTGGGTAGCGAGGAATTCGAGAGGGGCAACGAAATAGAAGGCCGCTTCCTTGACTTTGTTCCGGGCACCGTCGATTTTCTTCCGGGCATCGTTGATCTTGTTCCAGATCCCGGCTCGTTGGCCTGAGGGAGGAGCCAAGAAATGCATGACGACCTGAATTTTCTCTTTTCTTACTGGAACACCGGTGTTGTGAAGCTGTGATTCACCGATGCAATGCCCCCTCTTCTCATACAGATGGAAATGCCGGAATTGCTTTCTTTATGACCCTTGGATGACATTCACTTTGATCGTTTGACTTTAGTTTTTTAACGATTGACCTTGCCGGGATTGCTTGTCACCCTCAGGCAGGCTTATTATCCATGTCCCTTTGCAACACCTTCTCTAGCGAACGCCATATGAAATTGAGAGACACTCCATATGAATAAAGAATATAGTTTTAGTTATAATATCATTACTAATTATTGATGACTAAATTGGCAAATTATAAAAAATTTTAGGACTGAATTGGCAAGTTATCAAAAGATTTAAAATTAAATTGACAATCGTGAAACAGGTTTAGGGTTTTTTTGACAAATTTCCCTGTAAAATCATCTAAGTCAAGTCATATTTTTATCTGTGCGCTTGTGTACAAGTGTGTGTATACACTCGCATAAAACAAAAGGTCAAGTCATTTTTTTACTTATTTTAAGTGGGGTTCATCAACATCCGACGTAGATGTAGGCTTCGGAGATTCATGCGATGGATGTTTCCAAATATCAAATTTATACACGAAACTCTATAGGTCATGATTTTTTCTAACTGATATTGATTGATGAATATGGCTCGCTTGTAAAAATCACTTATGATAAACAAATTCTGTCGAGCAGTATTTATAAACTTAGACATCGTTTAAAAAAAAAAGTTGGCGTCGAAAGTTTACAACAAACGATGATATAGTGGCACAAGCATCCGCATCAGAAAACATTGCTAATTGTTAGAATATTTCAATATAAAAAATAATGCATTCATTTAACAACTTAAACTTTTAAAACAAATAGAGGTGATCCGACAAAATCTCACATTAATACTAACAATATCATGTTAAATCGATTCTAAGACATTACTTATTTGAGAAAAACGAAGTTCGGGTATCACGAGGCATAATGAGGAATAGTTCGAATATTCGCAATGCTAAAGACACTTTACTAAAACCAATTTAACTGGAGATCCCAACATGAACCGTTTTGAACCATAAAAACACCAAGTCCATGAACTTGTACCACTTCCGAGGCCGCTGCCTCTTCGGAATCACAACGGTGAGCACGCCTTCTGGGCTCATAAAAGCCGTGGCCTCTCTCAGCCTCATCTCACTGTTCCTCGGCAACTCCACCTTGACGGGCTCGTCTCCTTGGCCGATCACCCACAAGGCATGGCGCCGCCGGATCTTCACCCTCACCTGATCTGCCGTCAGCCACGTCTTGTCCATCTTGTACACATAAGCCGCCGCCGTCTCTTCCTCGGAGACCAGGTCGTACGACTTTGGGAACAGGTGGCCTTCCCAAGGGTCGACGAAATCCATGGACATCAGGCGTACCTACACGGGACAAGGGAAACTCATAATGATTTGAATATTTTTCTTTCCTAGCGCTCCAATGACAATGTGGATGCACAGAGAAGGGTCACGACAATGTTTCTCATTACAATTGACTGCATAATGGTAATTAAAATCTGCTGTCTAAGTTGCCAAAAGCTGGTTTTTCCTTCATTAACATTGCAGCGAAGAGCTTCTATCAAGAGGGAAGCAAAATACCAAAAGAACTGGGGCAATTGTCTTGTTCACCTTCAAGAATTCACGTGCAATTAAACGGGAAAAACAAGAGAGAAAGATGTGAGCACTCTACAATCGTGCATGGTGAAATGGGTACACAACATAAAGCGTGATCATGTAAACGGGGGGTGGGGGTGGGTGGGATCCTCTTGATTTGTCTCTCCTTCGATTTGCGCCAAACTCCCCTCGTCCCCATTCACCTTCTTTCCCTCGTCTCCGACCATCGCTCACGGCTCAAACTCTCTTCAATGGTACGTCATTGTTGAGGTTGATGTTTTATATTCTGTTATTCAAGAGATTATGAAGCGGTTCCGCAAGGCCCCATGACAACTAGATAGCACGGGGGTTCCGCTTCCCGATAAGCAGGCAGAGGTTCGAGGGGGCCACCCGGGCAGGGGTTGCGGGGGCAACGCTCCCGAGCCGCCAAAGGCGTTTTTATTTTCAGTCATAGAATGATTTATATGGGAAAGCTAAATATTTTAGGTTATGTGGGCAATTTTGTAATTTGTGCCATGTAGGTTTCGCTTTATATATTTAGGGCAAAATGGGTCTCTAGAAGAAAAACAGGATGTGAGAAAGAGCGGCTGTACACTTTTCTACGTTATTAGTGAAACGGATCACTTCTCTCCGTGGATGTAGGTAGGCAGAGCATCTCCCCTGCCAAATCATGTAAATTCTTGCGTTGTGCGAATTTCCATTATTTTCTTGTATCGTTAGTAGGATCGAATTTAGATATTCAACAATTGGTATCAGAGTAAGGTTCAGCGAGCTATCAAGATGGCAGGAAAGGGTTTGAGTGTCAAGTACGACATTGAGAGGTTTAATGGAAAGAACAACTTCACTCTCCGGCAACGAAGAATGATGGATCTTCTAATTTAGCAGGGCCTGTCGAAAGTACTGCTAGGGAAAGGGAAGAAACCAAAAACGAGTGATGAAGATCGGGGGGAGATGGAGGAAAAGGCGATAAACGCCATTCGATTGAACTTATCTAATGAGGTTCTGCAGTATGTGGTGGATCTCAAGTCGGCACCGCAGGTGTGGACGAAACTTGAGAGCATCTATATGTTGACACCTAAATTTTAGCACATCATTTAGTGGTTAATTGCATAGAAAATTAGGGATTAAATTTTAACCCCTAAACAAAAATATTTAAATTGCATAACATATAGTTTAGGTTCATTTTAATTTAATCGCATTTTGCATCGAACCGGTGATGGCGAACGAGCTTAAATTTCATCGAATGGGACTCGGTTCGCTCGGAAAGGCAAGGGCCGAAAATCACGAGTCAAATAGGTTTGGTCGTTTTAGTTTGAGTTTAATTCAGCCCATTGTGCTTAATTAAATAAAAGCCCAAGTTAATTCAGCTCATTTAAATTAAATTAGAGCCTAAGCCTAAGCCCATTATGACTATAGAGCCCATCTAATTGACCTAGATTAGTGTTATATATACATCATTAGGTCAGAATTTGAGGGGGGTGTGGCTTTTTCTTATTGATCTGATCAAGCACAGAAAAAGGGAGATAAGGGAGAGTGTCATCTTCTTCCTTTGGCGTTCCCGCTTGGAGCTTCGATTTGCAACACGCTGGCGCCGACGAAGCCCAACGGAGCACCTGCACGACTACCGCGATGCTACTTTCTTTATCTTGATGCTACCTGCCCATGCCAAAGACCAGCTGCATCCGACGCACTTGACGACTCGTTGCAACATCGCACCGTCACAGCAAGGCCGACGCTTCCAGTCCTTTCAAAAAAAAAAATCTCAGCAGCCCAGTCAAGCCTCCAGCGAAGCCGATGCCCCCAACGCTCCTCATAAGCTCTTGCGATATTCTCTTTCGTCCGTGATTCTCAACACTGGAGCCTCCTTCACTGGCGTCTCCCACATTCAAAGAAGTAATAAAGTTAAGAAAGAACATGGCTGAAGAACATTAGTGTGCCCGAAGGAAGAGCAAAGGATTATTTTTTGGGAAGGATATCGTGAAGGGTTCGGGCGTGTGGCGACATGCAGATTCTTTAGTGCAACCGACTTTGCCAATGACTTTTCAAGCGGGACGGCTACGACCGTGAGTCTCTTGACTGCAAGAACACCACCGCGAAGACCCAGCCGAGCTAAGAGCTACGAAAGCCAGCCACGCTGCGACACATCTCCAGCCAAGTCACGCCGCGAGCCACCGTCCCATCGAGCCTCGCATCCGTGATCCCGAGCCGATTCCGTTGCGTTCAAATTCAGAAACTGAATCCGCGTGATATTTCGAATTAGGTAAGAAATTTTATCTAATTTGATTTTTGAATATTTTGTTTCGTTATTTGAGATATTGTGATGCTAATTGGATCCATGAATGATATATCCGCAATATTTTAAAATACCCCAAATTAGGAAAATTTCCTAATCCGCAACCGCACACGTGAAAATAAATCTATCTATCAGGCTTTAGATAGAGTTATTTCCATAGCGGGTATTTCGAATTTTAGGATCGATCTGTCAGGCTTCAGATCGAAACTTAATTCGAAAGATTTGGCGGTTATATTTTTTTTTTACTTGATTTTAATTTCGAATTTTGATTTTAAAAAATACCAAAAGATTACTCTAGAATAGGTTAATTTCTTTAGTTTAAAATTGCATGTTTAGATAATTGGCATTTTTAATTCCGAATTTCATTAAAAAAATACAAAAAAAATAATAATATGCACGTCATTAGAAATAGGTCACGTTGTCGCATGACATATAATTTGCATGTTAGATTGCATTAATCGCATGTCAATTTTTTGCACGTCATTACATATAGGTTAGCTTTCATTTAAATAAGTGAAAATAAAAAATTATGCACCTTTAAACTCTAAGTCGGGATTTATCAAAATTGCCAAATTGGGTATTTTTCTTGAAATTGGTACCGAAAGGGCGTTAGAGAATCTAGCGTAACCAAGTCCCCGAATTCATAATTTCTGGTTCGTAGAAATAAAATAGTACTCCCGCTATTTTATTTAGGTTTCTAATCAACCTACCTTAAATGATTAGTGGCGACTCCCATTGAAAATATTTGCATGCTCATAATTGGACCTAAGTTGCGATTTGGTAGAGTTTGGGAAAACTCGAGCTAGGTTAGTTAATTTAATTGATCTAGTAATCCATTAGCCTAAGATCGAAAACTCGATTTTTTTTAGGTCGCGACAGCTTGGCGACTCCGCTGGGGAATAACTTGAATTTTTTTGAAAATTTATGGAGGACTTAGGCCAAAAAAGAATTTTCAAACAAAAATCACTCGATTTGGCAAAATTTAATTGAATTCTCATTTTTAAGTGTTAAATGTTTTTGCAGGATGTGAGTTATAAGGGGAGTAGTGATTGGCTAACCCTTTGTTTTGCAGGTTTGGTGGAGTCAAATTTAATTTAATTTTCGTACTATTGAAGTGTTGGTTGCATATAATTGTTGTGCATGATTTACAGTATTTGCACTACATCACACACAACCTGTGACCGGACCTGGGTCACACCCATAGTTTTAAGATGGTATTTAGGTGGTTCTTTAACCTTGGCGGTAAGGCTTCGCTAAAGGTTATCCCATTTGAATCCCGAAAATTTTTCCAAAAAATGGCTCAAAGGTTGTCCTCATGCACGTGAGGCTACAATGCATGGGGTTGCCCTTGTCGACCGAACCAAGCCGAAGTGATTGGACTCGACTAGTCATGACTATTGTATGCGAGGCTGCGACTAGTCATGACGATTGTACGCGAGGCTGCGACGCGTCGTTTCGTTCATCATTTCACTTTGCAAAAGCCATTAGGATAAATAGATTAAGATTTAAACTCACGATTCATGTGCATGTCTATGTTATTGACATTTTCTCCCCAAAGACGGTAATTTCTCGAGCTTTATCTTTGGTTTTCTTCATCTTATTTTGAGCCGGTCCATGATTTAGGTTGAGTCATTTGGCACGTGATCTATATAAGAATGGGTCGCCTTGATATCCGTTTCGTGCCTACTCCGAAGCTGGAGCTCAAGAAGCTATGGAGCCAATTGAAGCCAGATGGTCAGCAGTACGTTCTCAAACGCATTGGATTCATGCTGCCAATCCTAGACATAGATGTTCAGAGCGGGATCATGCAGGCATTCGCTCATTTTTGGTGCCCCGAGACAACCACATTTGTGTTGGGAGGTAAGTTTGAGCTCACACCGACTCTGGAAGAATACAGTATTGCCATTGGAAAATCGATTGAGTTGGATATAGTCGAACCACCCATTAAGGTAGATCCTGTGGTAGTGCTTGCCGAATTTTTGAATTTGACTAAAAATGAAATTGAAAAAGTGCTAAGGGGTAATTGTCAAGCATGCCCATTATCTTTTCTTATCGAATGTTGTGAAAATAACTCTGTCCTCATGAGATCTAAAATTTTTATCTTAGATTTTTTTGGACTCATCATTTTTCCATTCCGTCAAAATGCTATTGATCCTGTCATAGCTTGGACGGTAAAACTAATATGTTGTGGAGTTAGTTTTATAAACACAATTCTAGCAGAGACTTTCATATCTCTGACACGATTCAAGAAAGGAAAAGATAGAACTTTTCGAGCCCCGATTGAGCTTTTACAAATCTGGCTTTTCTCACACCTTTCTCAATTTGAGGAAGATATGACTGTATTTGAAATGGGCATGACTGATAACCCTATTTTAAGGTTCAAACAAATACAAGATCAAACTAAGAGTTTGCACTATACACAATGGGTCCATCTGTTCAAAGATCCAAACTCTAAAATTTTCTTTTGGCAAGCTGTGTGGTTTCGGGAGGTCGAGGCTCGACTATACCATGGCGATCAGAAGCCCGTACCTTTGATGGGCATTTATGGGGCAACCTGCTATCAGCCCCTTCGGGTTACACGTCAATTCCGAGTTCTGCAGGATGTCCCACCTCCACTCAGGCCCAATGAATTTCAAGTCCAGTTCGAGAAAGGCGAGTCCTACAGAGTCGAGCTTAGGCGTCATTCTGAGGCTTGGCAGAATTGTTCCACTCAGAAGTTGATTTGGCCCGCAGATGAGCTCACTGGAAGAATGAAGCATCACTTTGCCATGGATCGGTATGTTCAGTATCATACCATCCCTGCTGAGATACTCCCGAAGATCCCGGTCGTGACAGTACGGCATACCCTTCAGACTCAAATCAAAATCAGCGAAGAAAAGGCGATGAAGGCCCAAGATAAGGCAGAAGCTCTGGCTGAAGAGAATGCACGACTACGGCGTGCTTTGAAGGCCCATTCGTCTATAGATCATGTAGCCTCTAAAAAGAGGAAGACCATCTGATTTCTTGTTTGATTTAGGGAGTTTTTCTTTTTTTAGGAGGAAATGTTAGCTTGCTATCAACGTTTTCTGGTAATAGATGTCGTTTCTGAACGATTTTTATAAGAATTCTTTTGAGACATTTTCCATTCTGAGCAATTCAATGAAAAACGTTAAGCTATAATATGTAAATTTTGGAATTAGTCTAAGTTTTTATTGAATGAAGCAATTTGGAATTTCGGGATTTACTGGACGAATTGGTCTTTTGAAAGAAATTTCATCTTGAGGGTCTAAAGGATGTCATGGACCGATTCATTATTCTTACTTGTTGTATTCATTTGATCATTACTTTTGCAGGTAATTTGCCACGGATCCCCCTCATCCTCATAATACTCGATCGGTGACCAAAAGAAGGATGGCCAATCAAGCCGAGATTGCAGCCATGATTGACGAAAAGCTGAAAGAACACATGAATACAATCAATGAGCAGATCACGGCTGCTATGTCCAAAATGATGAGTGATCTCATGGCCAAGCAACAACAGATCAATGCTATCTCTCAATCGGAGATTCCGCCTCCAACTCGTCAAGGTCTCCGCCTCGACAAAGCTCCTGCAGTGAATACTAATCCAACCTTTCAACTGGACGATGTCATTTTGACTGACACTAGTGCGTCTCCGGCGACTGATGTTCTTCATCCACCTCCCAATGATGAAAATGCTAAATTGCTGGCTAAGCTCGACCAGAGATTACGTGAAGTAGAGGGAACTCAAAGTTTTCCGCCTGTTGATTTGTCTGTTTTTACTCGGGTCCAAGTGCCCGATAAATTCAAAATGCCAGCCTTCGAGAAGTATGATGGCACCTCGAACCCAATTCAGCACATCGAGATGTACCAGGGGCTCATGAACAGATATGTTTCTAATGGACCTTTAATGATTCAAACCTTTCATGCAAGCTTGAAGGATGCTGCAATGAGGTGGTATACCAACCACCAGATCAACCGGAAAGACTCGTGGGAAGAAGTGGCAAATCTTTTCGTCAAACACTTCAAGTTCAATCTTGATGTCACTATTACAAGAGAAGACCTGGAAAGAGCTGAGCAGAAAAAGGGCGAAACTCTAAAGGAGTATGCCACTCGTTGGAGGAACATGGCGGGACAGATCATGCCCGAACCTTCAGAACGTGACTTAATGAAGTTGTTCGTGTCTACTCTACCACAGCCGGTTCGTTCACGAATGTTAGTGACGGCCGTCCAATCTTTTAGCCAGCTGATAGCCATGGGTGAGGAGATTGAATCTGGGCTCAAGAAAAGATGGTACAGTGAGTCGGGTTCATCAGGCAAGAGATTTATTAATAAGAAAGACAAAGAGCATGCCCCTGAAGTCAACATGACTTATGTACAGAAGATGCCAGCGCAGGCCCCGAAACTACAATTTACCACCAAGCAGCCGACCTCTTATGTGCAGCAAGGCCGGCAGGACCCACGCCCGCAGCGCAAAACTCGCCAATTTACTCCACTTCCTGGAACGTTATCTCAGGTACTAGCAGTGCTAAGGAAGAAAAATTTGCTGAGTTCGGAGCCACAAAGATCTAACGCTGCCGGCTTTGCACGATACGATCCATCGAAGAAATGCGATTACCATAGAGGTGAGGTGGGACATTCGACAGACGACTGCCAAGTACTCAAACATCGAGTACAGGATCTACTCGAGACTGGAGCGTTTGCACTACAGCCAGCCGATAAGCCCAATGTGCAGAACAATCCACTTCCTGATCATTCAAGCAGTGCAAATGTTGTCCTTGGCCCGGCGGTTGAGCGAGTTCAAGACTTCAGGGTCCCTTTCGAAGATATGTTCGACGCTTTAGTCCGAGCTGGCTATGTTTCGATCGGTGAAATGGTATCATTCGGTGAAATAGAAAAGAAGGTGGATGAGTTGGTAAGAGAGGGAATGATTGGGATGGCTGATGAATTCGGGGTAGTGGCTACTATATCTCAGGTCATCATTGACTGGAATGAAGAACTCGCAATGCTAACCGATGAACAAGTTAAGTTGGATCTTGAGCTAATTGACATGCCCCCTCTTGAGGATGCCTCTGATGATGACCTCGGGATCGTTATACCTTATGCTTCTGAAGTATCGGTGTTGGCATCACCTCAGCCCTACGCTTATGAAAGTGACAAGATGGTTCCATGGTCATACAATGTTGATCTGATAACAAGATCGGGGCGAACTTATGCTGATAATCCACCTGTTAAGCCAGTGGTCGAGAAAGAAGCGAAGGAATTCTTAGTTGTGATCAAGGCTAGCGAATATAGCGTGGTTGATCAGTTGAGAAAGTTGCCTGCACAAGTCTCGTTGTTGGAACTTCTTCAGACATTAGAGAAGCATCGGGGTGCTCTTATGAAAGTTTTGAGTGAGGTTCATGTGCCCGAAAATATTGAAGAAGATAAGCTAGAGGGGTTTGTCGGGACGATCCTCCTCAAGGATCAAGTAGCATTTTCTGATGAGGAAATCCCAGTTGAAGGACGTGGTCATAATAAAGCGCTTCATATATCAGTGAAGTATAAGGAGACTCACATGGCTAGGGTGCTTGTTGATAACGGGTCAGCTTTGAATTTATGCCCGTTGGCTACTTTAAAAAAGCTAGGCATTAAGCCATCTACCATGCAAGCAGCCAAGACTTCTGTTCGAGCCTTTGATGGAGCAAAGAAAGATGTGATAGGCCAGATTAACTTAGAGCTGCAAATCGGACCTTCGGTGTTCGATATTCTTTTTCAAGTGCTGGATATCCCTTCTGCTTTCAATTTTTTGTTAGGGCGGCCATGGATCCACAATGCAGGTGCAGTGCCCTCCAGTTTGCATCAGAAGATCAAGTTTGTCGCTGAGGCAAAGTTGGTTACAATTTATAGAAAAGAAGATCACCGAATCTTCAACGCGACATCGGTCCCATACATGGAGCCCGATCATGTTGAGGAGGATAGCTATCATTCATTTGAGATAGTTCAAGTTGTTCAAGCTTCCTCTGATATGCCGTCGCCGGCTCCAAAAGTTTCTAATGCAGCTATCATGGTGGCCAAGGTCATGGTCGGTAATGGTTTTAAGCCAGGTCAAGGTCTTGGGAAGGAAGGTCAAGGCATTCGTGCCCCGATTGAGACAAATGGACAATCCCACAAAGCTGGTTTGGGATATCATGGATCGGGAAGCCGCGAACAAGACCTCGGTTGTTGCAGAGGCCAAAGAGGAGTAGGTCAAAGTCCCTTACCACCTCCTATTGACCACATCTTTCGCTCAACTGGAGTAGTGGGGAGATATGAGCATTTAAAGCCGAGCCCTACTGAGGATGATCTTGGGCTTATCTTTCCTAAGTCGCCACCAGCCCTAATTGACTCTCCTAAGAAGCATGGTAAAGCGATTTTGGTCAGTTTGTTTGATGATTCTGAAGATGATCAGCCACCTTGTATTTTCAAGAAGTCGGAGTCGAGGGTGGTCGACTTTGACTTTAATGACGGTATACCCTACCTCACTGGTTGGTTTGCTGAGACCTCCATTGGTGCAATCACTGAAGGATCACTTGAAGGGATGGGCGCTGGCCCTCAAGAGTAATTATTTCTAGTTTTCGCATCTCCCCTGCGTGGGAATCTTTATTGTTTTCGATTTTCATTTCAATTCATGTTGCCCTTAGGTTTTTCAATCCAATAAGATGTAATTCATTGATTCGATATCAATAAAATTACAGAAGTTTTTATTATTTTGAATCTTGTTGAAGTACCCCAAACCAACCCGATGACGATAACCAACGATTGGAAAAATTTGTCATCTACGGTAAGAACTGAGGGTTGGGCTTCTCAAGAATTCTTGTTTCGAGATCTTCAAAAGCAAAATGAATTTCAAAAAGCAATGATCAATTTTCAAAAATCGCATGTGGTTAAGCCCTGTCTTGTCTTTTTGATCTATTTCCTTTATGTTTCAGGATTAATCTCGAGGCATGCGAAGGGATGGGAATCATGGATCCTCATATATGTGATGCAAATCAATCTGATGACTTAGACGATTCTGATCCGAATGATGAAGAAATACAACGGAACTTGGAAATCCATGAGAAATTCAAGCCTCTAACTGTTGAAGAAACCGTGGTGATCAATCTTGGCGACACGGAGAATCCTAGAGAAGTGAAGATTGGGGCATGCCTCCCTAAAGATGTGGCTGAACGCATGACTCAATTGTTGAAGGATTATCAAGACATCTTTGCCTGGTCTTATACTGACATGCCGGGTCTCGATCGATCGATCGTCGAACATTGTCTACCGACTGATCCTTCGGTTGAGCCCGTGAAGCAAAGGCCGCGAAGAGCTAAGCCAGAACTGGCAAAGAAGATCAAGGAAGAGGTCATGAAGCTTCTTGACGTGGGATTTATTGAGACTACCCAATATTCAGAATGGGTCGCTAATATAGTCCCGGTGTTGAAGAAAGATGGACGGGTTCGAGTTTGTGTTGACTACCGAGATCTGAACAAAGCTAGCCCTAAAGATGATTTTCCACTCCCACACATTGATGTGCTTGTGGACAGCACAGCCGGGTTCGAATTATTTTCCTTCATGGATGGTTTCTCAGGTTATAATCAGATCTTGATGAACGAGGATGATAAGTTGAAGACAGCATTTACCACTCCATGGGGGACATTTCACTACAAGGTGATGCCTTTTGGTCTCAAAAATGCTGGAGCAACTTACCAACGGGCAATGGTCACGTTGTTCCATGACATGATGCATAATGAGATTGAGATCTACGTTGATGACATGATTGCAAAAACTCGGCGTGGAGAAGATCACATAGAAACTTTGATGAAATTATTCGATAGGCTTCGCAAGTTCAAATTGCGCCTCAATCCGGAAAAATGCGTGTTCGGGGCGGCCTCTGGCAAACTACTCGGCTTCATTGTCAATAACAAAGGGATTAAGATTGACCCGTCAAAAGTGAAGGCCATTTGTGAAATAAAATCTCCCTCTTCGGTGAAGGAAATTCGTAGCTTAATAGGTAGACTAAACTATATAGCCAGATTTATTTCTCAACTATCTGAGACAGCAAAGCCTTTCTTTAAACTTCTCAAGAAGAATGCGCTGGTTAGATGGGATGAAGAATGTGAACAGGCATTCGACAAGCTTAAGCACTACTTGATGAATCCGCTAGTGCTTGTTCCGCCGACACCGGGGCAACCTCTGACACTGTACCTTACAATCCACAGTGAATCCTTAGGCGCTATGCTTGCTCAAAAAAGTGAAGAGGATGGAAAAGAGCGTGCAATTTATTATTTGAGTAAGAAGTTTACCGCTTCCGAGATGAACTATTCTGAAATAGAAAGAACGTGCGCCGCACTGGTTTGGGTGCTACACAGGTTGAGGCAATACACTTTGCATTATCAGATATTGCTTGTAACAGAATGTGATCCCATCAAATATTTGCTCAATCAACCCGTTTTGGTTGGAAAACTGGCAAAATGGCAGATTCTCATCTCAGAATTCAATGTTCAATTCTTGTCTCAAAAATCAGTCAAAGGACGAGTAATTGCTGATGTCCTGGCCGAAAATCCTGGGAAAAATGAGGATCTGGGTCCGCTAGAGGATAGAGTCATGCCAATTGATGAGTATGTATGGACCATGTATTTTGATGGGGCCGTAAACTTATCAAGATTAGGTATCGGGGCAGTTTTAATATCCCCAGGCGGTCAACATTATCCAGTGGCTGCAAAATTGATATTTCCTTGCACGAACAATATCGCTGAATATGAAGCATGCATCCTCGGGTTACAAGCCGCTATCGAAATGGGAATAGCTCGACTTAAGGTGTTCGGGGATTCAACCCTCATTATTCTTCAGACCGTTGGTAAGTGGCAAACTAGGAATGCTAAGTTGCAGCCCTATCACGCCTATTTAGAGGAGTTAGTGGAAGAGTTTGAAGACATTTCGTTCGAATACTTGTCGAGGACTCAAAACCATTTTGCCGATGCTTTGGCTACTTTATCGGCAATGCTACGAGTGACAAGTGGGTTAGAAATTGAACCTTTAAAGATAGAGGTTTTACAGAAACCAGCTTATTGCATGGCCACGACAGAAGAGCCTGACGGCAAGCCGTGGTATCATGATATCAAGGCATATCTTCAAACACAGGAATTTCCTGACAAAAGTACTGCATCTGACCAGAAGTATATCAAGAAAATGGCGTCAAAGTTCTTCTTGAACGGAGAATGTCTATACAAGCGGTCCTATGATTCGGTCTTATTAAGGTGTGTTGATTCAACCGAGGCTGTTCATTTAATGCTAGAAGTACATGAGGGAGTATGCGGTCCGCACATGAATGGTCATATGCTAGCAAGGAAGATAATGAGGATGGGTTATTACCGGCTCACTTTAGAGAGTGATTGCATTCAACATGTCCGAAGTTGTCACAAATGCCAGATCCATGGTGACAAGATTAATACTCCCCCGAATGAATTGCATCAGATGTCTGAACCATGGCCATTCTCTATGTGGGGCATTGATGTGATTGGCCCAATCAATCCTAAAGCGTCAAACGGACATCGGTTTATCCTGGTCGCTATCGATTATTTTTCGAAGTGGATTGAAGCTATGTCCTATACGTCAGTGACGGCACGGAATGTGGTGAAGTTCATTCGTCGAGACATCATTGCTCGATATGGTGCACCTGAGACCATAATTACTGACAATGGGTTGAATCTGAATAATAAATTGGTGGATGATCTGTTCAAGGAGTTCAAGATCAAACATCTGAATTCCTCTCCATATCGTCCGCAGATGAACGGAGCGGTCGAAGCAGCCAACAAGAATATCAAGAAAATTTTGGCTAAAACAGCTGAGAATTATCGTGATTGGCATGAGAGATTACCATTTGCACTTATGGCATATCGAACTTCTATCCGGACATCTACAGGGGCAACTCCATATTCTCTTGTGTACGGTATGGAAGCAGTTTTACCTGTTGAGGTTGAAATTCCTTCGTTACGTATTCTTTCACAGGTACAATTGTCAGAAGCAGATTGGATCCAGCAGAGATTAGACCAGTTGAACCTGATTGATGAGACAAGGCTTAGAGCTATATGTCATGGCCAGTGCTACCAACAACGAGTTGCTAAATCTTTCAACAAGAAAGTCAAGCCTCAACGTTTTCAGGTAGGCGACCTTGTCCTGCGGAAGTTATTGCCGATAGTTCCTCTTGCAGAAGGAAAATTCGCCCCAAATTATGGCGGCCCGTACATTGTGAAGAAAGTCCTTCCAGGAGATGCTTTGATTTTGGCCGAGATGGATGGTCGTGTTTTTTCCAGTCCAGTTAATTCTGATTCTGTGAAGAAGTATTACACTTGATTTGTACTCATTCTGACTTTGTCTCAGATCGAATTTCGTGAATCAATTGATTTTCTTGTTATGTTACTAAGCTTCGTTTGAGGAAAGCTTTTGATCTGGCAATCTATTTCTGTCCTAATGAAGTGATCATATTGTATGAGAGACTTCAAGATGACGAAAGGCAAGCCATTTCCATACATGCCTTGAATAATAATCCCCAATGCGAGTTGAGTGAAAATTCCGTGCTGACAAGGTAAAGGATTATCTCACGAAAAGTATGACGACCAAAATGATGAGAGGCATTCATTTCCTCTATCTAAACACTACAGGTTATCATTTGCTTAACCCTTTGAACGGAGTTTCATTTGTTACCCCTGTCAGGAACAACCCCATACTGGGGCAATTTCTTAAAAAGTTCAAAATGGTTAGAATTTTCTTGCTTTCACTTGCATCAATCTTCAAGTATATTTACTGCATCAAAATTCTGTGTTAGCTTGAGTGCCTTAGATATGACGAAGAGCATTTCTTTCGCTATCCTACACACTTTATCCGTTGCTTAGCCCATTTGAGCCTACAATTTCATTTCATAAGAACCCAATTGGTGATCATCCCTCACACTGGGGCAAGGTAAAAACCATTGCTATCCGCACAGCATATTCGGAGCGCCAATGGAAAATGAAGACCCTGAGAATCCAAATGTTAGTCATTCAGTCAAAACAAGCCAAAGTGTGGCTAGCCAATGTATGCATTATAGACAGTATATGTCAAAAGTCAAAAAAAAAAAAAAAAAAAAAAAAAACTAGGGGGCATGAAAAAGCAGTGTGCCTGGTAAAAGCAAGGCCAATGCCAGTAAAAATGATGAGAGAAAGAAAGGCTTTGGTGAAAACTGAGTCAATATGCAAGATCATTCTTCAAGGAAGAGACCATTTGAAAGTTCATTTGTAGAGCAATTGCTAGAGATAGATCAATGGTACCAGTAGCATGATTGGATGATCACCAATTTCCATGTTCATAATACCCCCTTTGATGGAAATAGGCCATTCATTTCAAGCCTACCCGAATCTACATTACAACCCTTACCGAAGTCTTTTCAGAATAGGGCACTTGAGTTAACGTAGAATTTCAAATGCTTATAAGTGTTGCTCGAAGAAGTGCGAGCAAGATTTTTCTATTTCATTTTTTGCAGCATTCCTGACTTGTAAACCCGGAGCAACTGGTGATATTATTCTTTCAATAGCCTCGACTCGAAGAGTCCCTTTTGCTAAGCCATTGACCAAGCTTGCATTTCAGTCCTTATAAAGACCTCTCAGATTGGCCAAGTCATACTGATTTTGAGAATATCCGAACCCTTGTCAAGCACGACGAAAAGAGTTTGAGTGACTCTTATACCCACATCAAAGGTCGGGTCAAAAGCCTTTCATTGAGAGTGAGTGGAAAGTCCTTTCTGATCAAAGGTCTCTCATTTAATGTGATCAAATTGTCAAAAGGACGAAATGATTGTTCTTATTGATAAATTTCCCAGTGAAGCTTAGTAATGCTAATGTGATCAAATTGTCAGGAGGATGAAATTGTTGTTCTTATTGATAAATTCCTCAGTGAAGCTTGGTAATGCAAGCAGATTCTTGAAAAATGTTTTCTTTGCCCCTGCGCATGTGCTAGTTTAACCTTTTCTCAGGTAAAAAACAGGTGCATTGCAATTGGCTCTCCCATAACATAAGAAGAATTCAGGTACGTCTACTAATTATTCTTCATTGTTTCTCCCTCCGGAATAGGAGAAATTATCTCTTTCATATGTTTATCAAATGGAATAGGTGACATATCTCTGGGTGCTGCTAAGTGGAGTACGAAGCACACCCCATCTCTTGGTGTTGCCAAGTGGAGTACACGGCACACCCCATTTTATGTTGCCAAGTGGAGTACGCGGTAGCATAACACCCCATTTCATGTTCGCCAAGTGGAGTACGCGGCGGGACAGTTTCTCATTTTGTGTTGTCCAGTGGAATAGACAACACACCCCATTTAAATGTTTGCCCAGTAGAACAAGCAGTATAGTTTTTCATTTCGTGTTCACCCAGTGGAATAGGTGGCACAACTAACCTCATGATCACCCAATGGAAGAGGTGACATGATCCTTTTCGTGATTACCCAGTGGAATAGGCAACACGTCCCATTCTTTCTTTATATCCTGCGCTATTTCGCATCTGTAGGAAACTACAAGTAATGAATAGGCAATTCTGTACCTCGAGAACCTTACTTCCAGTAGACTAGAAGTTTGGAGTTCGAGGGAGTTAGCAGTATTATAAAGCATCCCTCACTTGGATGCTTTTTGTGCGATCCGTATGTAAGGCTCTTTCACCTCTCTTCATGAAGTGAGAAGCCTTAGTATACGTTCCTTATTGTTTGCATATCACGTATCATTGCATTTAAAAAATCAAATCATTCATCATTTTGCATAGTTTAAATTTAGGTCTCAGTCTTTGAGCGAAACCTCTGCGAGCCTCCACTCAAAGAGGGGCAGCTGTTGACACCTAAATTTTAGCACATCATTTAGTGGTTAATTGCATAGAAAATTAGGGATTAAATTTTAACTCCTAAACAAAAATATTTAAATTGCATAACATATAGTTTAGGTTCATTTTAATTTAATCGCATTTTGCATCGAACCGGTGATGGCGAACGAGCTTAAATTTCATCGAATGGGACTCGGTTCGCTCGGAAAGGCAAGGGCCGAAAATCACGAGTCAAATAGGTTTGGTCGTTTTAGTTTGAGTTTAATTCAGCCCATTGTGCTTAATTAAATAAAAGCCCAAGTTAATTCAGCTCATTTAAATTAAATTAGAGCCTAAGCCTAAGCCCATTATGACTATAGAGCCCATCTAATTGACCTAGATTAGTGTTATATATACATCATTAGGTCAGAATTTGAGGGGGGTGTGGCTTTTTCTTATTGATCTGATCAAGCACAGAAAAAGGGAGATAAGGGAGAGTGTCATCTTCTTCCTTTGGCGTTCCCGCTTGGAGCTTCGATTTGCAACACGCTGGCGCCGACGAAGCCCAACGGAGCACCTGCACGACTACCGCGATGCTACTTTCTTTATCTTGATGCTACCTGCCCATGCCAAAGACCAGCTGCATCCGACGCACTTGACGACTCGTTGCAACATCGCACCGTCACAGCAAGGCCGACGCTTCCAGTCCTTTCAAAAAAAAAAATCTCAGCAGCCCAGTCAAGCCTCCAGCGAAGCCGATGCCCCCAACGCTCCTCATAAGCTCTTGCGATATTCTCTTTCGTCCGTGATTCTCAACACTGGAGCCTCCTTCACTGGCGTCTCCCACATTCAAAGAAGTAATAAAGTTAAGAAAGAACATGGCTGAAGAACATTAGTGTGCCCGAAGGAAGAGCAAAGGATTATTTTTTGGGAAGGATATCGTGAAGGGTTCGGGCGTGTGGCGACATGCAGATTCTTTAGTGCAACCGACTTTGCCAATGACTTTTCAAGCGGGACGGCTACGACCGTGAGTCTCTTGACTGCAAGAACACCACCGCGAAGACCCAGCCGAGCTAAGAGCTACGAAAGCCAGCCACGCTGCGACACATCTCCAGCCAAGTCACGCCGCGAGCCACCGTCCCATCGAGCCTCGCATCCGTGATCCCGAGCCGATTCCGTTGCGTTCAAATTCAGAAACTGAATCCGCGTGATATTTCGAATTAGGTAAGAAATTTTATCTAATTTGATTTTTGAATATTTTGTTTCGTTATTTGAGATATTGTGATGCTAATTGGATCCATGAATGATATATCCGCAATATTTTAAAATACCCCAAATTAGGAAAATTTCCTAATCCGCAACCGCACACGTGAAAATAAATCTATCTATCAGGCTTTAGATAGAGTTATTTCCATAGCGGGTATTTCGAATTTTAGGATCGATCTGTCAGGCTTCAGATCGAAACTTAATTCGAAAGATTTGGCGGTTATATTTTTTTTTTACTTGATTTTAATTTCGAATTTTGATTTTAAAAAATACCAAAAGATTACTCTAGAATAGGTTAATTTCTTTAGTTTAAAATTGCATGTTTAGATAATTGGCATTTTTAATTCCGAATTTCATTAAAAAAATACAAAAAAAATAATAATATGCACGTCATTAGAAATAGGTCACGTTGTCGCATGACATATAATTTGCATGTTAGATTGCATTAATCGCATGTCAATTTTTTGCACGTCATTACATATAGGTTAGCTTTCATTTAAATAAGTGAAAATAAAAAATTATGCACCTTTAAACTCTAAGTCGGGATTTATCAAAATTGCCAAATTGGGTATTTTTCTTGAAATTGGTACCGAAAGGGCGTTAGGGAATCTAGCGTAACCAAGTCCCCGAATTCATAATTTCTGGTTCGTAGAAATAAAATAGTACTCCCGCTATTTTATTTAGGTTTCTAATCAACCTACCTTAAATGATTAGTGGCGACTCCCATTGAAAATATTTGCATGCTCATAATTGGACCTAAGTTGCGATTTGGTAGAGTTTGGGAGAACTCGAGCTAGGTTAGTTAATTTAATTGATCTAGTAATCCATTAGCCTAAGATCAAAAACTCGATTTTTTTTAGGTCGCGACACTATATGACCAAATCCCTAACAAACAAACTTTTTTTGAAAAAACAGTTATACTCTCTACAGATTGAGGAAGGCTCAGATCTGTTAGAACACATCAACACATTCAATCTGATTCTGAGTAAACTTGCAAGCCTTGAAGTTTCAATGGAAGATGAAGACAAAGCCCTATTACTGTTATTGTCGCTACCAGCATCTTATGATCATCTAGTGACGACACTCTTGTATGGAAAAGAGACGCTTGAGACAGATGAGGTCACTGCTGCCCTATTATCTAATGATACGAGAAAGAGGGTTAACAGTGCTACGGCACAGGATGAGGGTCTTATCGAAAAAGTTAAGGAGCATGAACGGGGTAGAACAATCCAGCGGGGATTCGAGAACAAGGGTTAATCGAAATCAAGAGGGGGTAAAACGAAATTATCTTGTTATTATTGCAAAAAGGAAGGCCATCTGAAAAGAAACTGTTATAAAAAAAAGGAAGACTTGAAGAAGCGCGAGAAAACTTTTAATCAAGCAAGTGTGGCTGATAGCTCAGATGATGATGATGGAGATCTTCTCTTTATATCATCAAGTAAGAATCAGTTCGTTGATTCATAGATTTTAGACTCTAGATGCTCTTATCACATGTGCCTGAATAGGGATTGGTTTGATTCATACCGGTCATATAGTGATAGATCTGTTCTAAAGGAGAATGATGCGGATTGCAAAACCATTGGAATAGGGACTATTAAAATTAGAATGTTTGATGGTATAGTTAGAACTTTGGTGGATGTAAGGCACGTTCCAGATCTAAAGAAAAATTTGATATCTTTGGGTGTGCTTGATGTGAATGGCTGCAAGTACGCAACAGCAAGTAGAGTTCTCAAAGTCATCAAGGGAGCTATAGTTGTCATGAAAGGAGAGTTGACTGGAAGTTTATATAGGCTCATAGAGAGTACAGTGACAGGTGGAGCATCTATGACTACAACTGTAGAATCTGATACAGATGACACTCATCAGTGGCATATGCGGGCATATGGGTGAAAGGGGTATGATGGTACTTCATAAAATGAAGCTGTTAAAAGGTGTCAAAAGTTACAAATTGAACTTCTGCAAATATTGCGTTTTCAGGAAACAAAGCAGGGTTAGTTTCAGAACTGCAAAGCATACGAGCAAGGACGTACTTGATTATGTACATAGCGATATATGGGGTCCTGCACCGATCAAATCAAAAGGTGGAGCCAAATATTTTGTGATCTTTATTGATGATTATTCAAGGAAAGTCTAGATCTACTTCATGAAGCAGAAAAATGAAGTCTTCTCCAAATTCAAAGAGTGGAAGGCTAAAGTAGAAAAGCAAACAGGAAAGAAGCTAGAGTGCTTGAGAATGGACAATGGAGGGGAATACAGGTGCACACCATTCTTGGAACTATGTAAAGCCGAAGGGATCACACGTCACTTCACATTATCAGATACACCACAGTAAAACGGTGTAGCTAAGAGAATGAACATAACACTTTTAGAAAGGGCTCAGAGTATGAGGTTGAATGCAGGGCTGAGTAAAAGTTTCTAGGCAGAAGTAGTTAATATGGCATGCTATCTCATTAACAAGTCTCCATCTACAGCCATTGAATGCAAAGTTCCTGAGGAGATATGGACAGGTAATCCGATTGACTATTCTGGTTTAAGAGTATTTGGTTGTCCGGCCTATGTTCATGTACAAAATGGACATTGTTCCAAGTTAGACTCAAAGTCTAAGCAGTGCATCTTTCTTTACTATGAGAAAGGTATGAAAGGATTTAAGTTATGGGATCCTAATGCACGGTAGACCGTGGTTAGTAAGGACGTTGTCTTTAATGAATCTGACATGGTGAAGGCAAATAACAGTTCACATGCAAATGGCAAAAGTGAAGAAAGATCTACTGTGCAGGTGGAGTCAGGTGAACCAGAAATAGGGAGAGGAAAGGAATTATCTAGTAACTCACCAGAATCACAGGAGACGGTAGAAGATACTTACACCATCGCAGAAGGTAGAGGAAAACGTATTTACAAAACACCTGTGAGACATGCGTTTGAGGATATGGTTGCTTATGCCCTCATAGTAGGTACAGGCGATCCATCTTCCTATCAGGATGCAATATCTGATGCTGATAGTGATAAATGGATGTCAGCTATGATGGAAGAAATGAAATCCTTATAGAAAAACATGACTTGAAAGATTGTGGAGAAACCTAAAGGCCGAAAGATCATTGGATGTAAATGGATCTTTCGCAAGAAAGAGGCAGTGTCTGAGAATGAGGAGGTAAGGTTCAAGGCTAGACTCGTAGCTAAAGGATATGCACAGAAGGAAGGGGTAGATTATAATGAAATATTCTCTCCAGTAGTAAAGTGCACTTCCATTCGGGTTCTACTTGCCTTGGTAGTCATGTTTGATTTTAAGTTAGAGCAACTTGATGTCAAGACGGCATTTCTTCATGGAGATTTGGAGGAACAAATTTTCATGGAAAAACCTAATGGGTTCAAAGTGCCAAGAAAGGAAGATCACGTTTGTCTGCTTAAGAAGTCACTTTATGACCTCAAGCAATCTCCGAGACAGCGGTACAAGCATTTTGACTCTTTTATGGTGCAAAATGGCTATTCGAGAAGTGAGTATGATTGTTGTATTTATTTTAAAGTGCCGGATGATAATTCGATTATTCTTTTGATGCTTTATGTTGATGACATGCTCATTGCTGCTAAGGATATGCATAATATTGTCTCTTTAAAGTCCTTGTTGAATAATGAATTTGAGATGAAAGATCTTGGTGCTGCTAAGAGGATCCTTGGTATGGCATAAACTCTAGGTATCTCAAAAGAGGTATGTTGACAAGGTGCTTGAGCGTTTCAACATGAATAAAGCTAAATCAGTAAGGACACCATTAACTAGCCACTTCAGATTATCTAAACAGCAATACCCCACAAAACATGAAGAGATTGAGGAGATGTCTTGAGTACCCTATGCTGGCGCAGTTGGGAGTCTCATGTATGCTATGGTGTATAGCAGGCCAGATTTATCTCATGCAGTCAGTGTTGTTAGCAGATACATGAGTAATCCAGGGAATGAGCATTGGAATGCAGTCAAATGGATTTTTAGATATCTGAGCGGAACTGCAGACTTAGGTATTATGTTCAGTCACAACGGAGGTTCGAAGGAGTTAGCGGGATATGTTGATTCAAATTTTATCGATGACCTAGATAAGAGGAGGTCTACTATAGGATATGTCTTCGCATTAGCCGGTAGACCTATCTCATGGAAGGTGATGCTCCAGTCCACAATTGCATTGTCTACTACATAGGCAAAGTACATGGCAGTTATAGAAGCTGCTAAGGAAGGGCTCTGGTTGACTGGGTTGGTTCGTGAGTTGGGCTTAGAGCAATAAGGTGCAGTGTTACATTGTGACAGTCAAAGTGCCATACATCTCGCCAAGAATCAAGTGTTCCATGCAAGAACAAAGCATATAGATGTGAGGTTTCACAAAATCAGGGAGCTTGTGTCAGATGGCAGCATTCACTTGAGGAAGATTCACACGAATAGCAATCTTGCAGATTGTTTTACTAAGCCAGTCACTATTGAGAAGTTTGGGTCATGTTTGGGCTCAATTAATATAACTCGCTGTTGAAGATGAGGGATACACTCAATGAGTGCGGGAGTGTACCTCTTATGGAGGTACAGGGATGAAAACATCTATATTTCATATTCTTTCACATGTGGCTTTACAGAATCCAAGACAAGGTGGAGATTGTTGAAGTTGATATCTTATATTCTGTTATCCAAGAGATTATAAGGCAGTTCCGAAAGGCTCCATGATGACTAAACATCACAAGGGTCCCGCTCCCTAGTGAGCAGGCGGGGGTCCAGGGGACCACCCCGACGAGGGTTGCTGGGGTAGTGCCCCTGAGCCGCCATAGGTATTTTTATTTTCAGTCATAGAACAATTTATATAGGAAAACTAAATATTTTAGGCTATGTAGATAATTTTGTAATTTGTGCCATGTAGAGTTTCGCTATATATATATTTAAGGCGAAATGGGTCTTTAGAAGAGAGACAGGAGGTGAGAAATAGTAGCTGTACACTTTTTTACGTTATTAGTTAAATGGATCTCTTCTTCTCATGGGCGTAGGTAGGCGAAATATTTCCCCTACTGAACCACGTAAATTCTTGTGTTATGCGAATTTTTATTATTTTCTTACATCGTTGATAGAATCGAATTTAGATATTCGACAACCCCTATTTGCGAGTACGTCAACTAAAACTCCACGCCTGAGCTCTCGCTTGGAAGTGGCCGCGCTGGGAACTCTTTTTGTGTTCCCCCTTCTCAAAATGGCTGTTGAGCTACTTGATTGCCTGGTCGATCAGTGATTCTCCGGTGAAATGCCCGGAATGGCTTCCCCTCTTTTAAAATGAACGAGGACGTTGGCTGAATGGGAACGACCGCATTGACTCTGACCTGACGACCAGGCTTAGTTTGACAAGTCAATGCGGGCTAAAAGTGGCCGTTCAGCTATTGAAAAGGGAGAGCACGCGCAAATACAGAGGAAAGGAAGAAAGAAAGGAAAAGAAAGAGATTTGCGCGTACGCGTCGCGTCACGAAGAACTTGCCGCGCAAGTACTACCACCAGAGTCCGAAATTCACTGCACAACTTGCTTCATCATCAAGATTGCATTGACCGATTAGAAAGTGCTTAAGAATTAGCACTGAATCTTGTCAATAATGTCACTTATTGAAATATAGAACTAAAAAGCTTGCCTGCAAGATAGTCACCGAGGAGCTCCAAACAAAACAAAAGCTACAAAACAAAGTCCGTGTGTATCAGGATTCTGGAGAACTGGTTTCTTTGGCAAGAAGCACAATTACGACCTAGAGATGGATCAAGGCACACCTGATAGTCCGCATCCCAATGCGCAGAGTCTCGAGAGGAGATTAGGAGGCCTCGCGCTCGACCCAAACAATGATGATTTGAACCTTCTATTTTTTTACCTTTCATATGTATCTATTATTTCATATTAGGCTGTTGTACTATTCTTTATTTCATATTTTATTGCTTTATTTTTTCTTTATAATTTCTAATACATTTCCTTTTGCTTTAGATCAATAAAAAGCATTCGAAACTTTCAATTTGATTATATTGACGCAGAGCCAAGACTTGTTCTTCGTGTAAATGGCGAAGAAACTCCACGGTGGGCGTGCATAGAAAATGGTTAGCGGCGGGAAGTGGGTGGAGAAGGGAGATTTCTCTGCTTCTTCGATGCATTGTGGGAAGGTTGCTTACGGTTTGGGTCGTCGTCCATGGAATTTCCAGGAACTTTGCATGGTTTCCTGACCGTGATGATTGATTGTTTTCTTGACAGGTGGGGTCAGAAAGAGACTCGGACGCTGACCAAAGATTTGTGGAAAAAGAAAGTGATCCAGCTCGTCCTTATTCATCGGACATGTCTCTGAACCCTCCTCGGATGGAGTGGGATTTTTTTGATCAGCTGTTCCTGAAAATGTAATATGAAGTGAATTTTTTGGAAAAAAATTGAAACAGTCAATGCAACTAAAAGAGTAGGAGAAAAATGCTAGCGCAAAAGGAGGCCAGGCCAATTACCAAGTGGTGATTTTTATTACGGCACCGTTGATTTAATGATCGGGGAAAACTGATTTTGTTGGAATGAATTTAACCGGAAATCGGAACGTGGACCATCTTGAACCTATCAAGTCCCAAGTCCTTGAACTTGTACTTGTACCGCTTCCAAGGCTGGCCCTGCTTGGGAACCACAATGGCGAGCACGCCATCGCCGCTCATGGAGGCCATCGCGGCGCTCACCTTCACCCTGTCACTCCTAAGTAACTTCACTTCAACCGTCTCGTCCCCCTGGCTGACCACCCACAGGACCCAGCCCCGGCGG
The DNA here is from genome assembly GCA_024500025.1 of Syzygium aromaticum. Taxonomy (NCBI): domain Eukaryota; kingdom Viridiplantae; phylum Streptophyta; class Magnoliopsida; order Myrtales; family Myrtaceae; genus Syzygium; species Syzygium aromaticum. The sequence goes on along the minus strand of CM044886.1, from coordinate 2,852,186 downwards.
ATCCCCACCACGACCTCCTCCTGGGTCGGCCACTGCTTGTCCAGCCTATACACGTGGGCCGACTCCATCTCCTCCTCGTTGACCTGATCGTAAGTGGTCATCCCCCACAGCACCTGGCCACCTCGAATCCGAGAGGGGCGACGAAGTAGAAGGCCATCTTGATAAACTTCCCTATCATTGGATTGCTTGGAATGCCTGACAAGCTCGTCAATCATGGAATTCATGATAATGCAGTTGACCCACGAGACCCATCAATGAAATGCTTGATAAGTTCATCCATCGTGAATTTCCGATGGGCAAAGTTAAGTGATGTATGTGACATGTGGTGACATTCGATTAAATCGCAGTATGCACAGAAGTTAAAGATCGAGCCAAGAAGGATCCATCGATCGAGAGTAGAATTCATAACGAAATGGCCCATTTCGGGAAGAGTAAAAAAAGAGAACAATCATAGGCAATGAAGAAGGCCTCACTTCGACAAATAAAAAAAAAGACATCACAAAAGTTACAACAACACGTCGAATTTTGATTATGAAGATGGGAAAATCATTTGTAATAGATCGATTGGAATAGATTATCAAAGCAGATTAGGTTTCTTGAATCTAATATTCATTCTTGTTTATAAAAGCATTACACTCGTATTCTGCAAGTTTCATACAATTTCCTTGTGGTTCTCAATATGTTGTTTGTGCCTTATTTAGTAATTAGATTTGTGCAAAATCCTAGAGATTTCAAGGCATATTAGAATCCACCCACTTTTCATTCGAAGTTGTATTCACTAATTTAATTGGCCATCGATCATTCGCGATTGGACTTCAATCACTGATTGAAACCATCAAGTTCTTGACAACCAGCGTCGCCTTGCAAATATCCACGCGACACATCTTTTGACGACCATAGTTGGAGAATAGAAGGTCTTGCCAAATTGCCAGGATATAAATGAACGATTTGAGGCCTTGAATGCTAGTGTCCGAAGTGAAAGTGCTAAATAAGTTGAGCACAATGCTCAGATGAATTTGTACTCAAGCAATGTGGTAAAAGAAACAAAAGATTTATCAACCATGTTGATCAAAAAGCTGGCAGGCCAATATCAAAGGGTTCAGCACATCGATAGTTCGAGTAGCTGCGGTGTTGTGAAACTTCGTCAAGACCAGGAAATCCCAACGCGGAACGTTTTGAACTTATTAAACGCCAAGTCCTTAAACTCGTACCACTTCCGAGGCCCATACCACTTGGGAATCACGATGGTGAGCACACCATCGGTGCTCGTGGAAGCGGTGGCCTCGCTCACCCTCATCTTATGGTTCCTCCGCAACTTCACCTTGGTGGTCTCGTCTCCCTGGCCGATCACCCACATCGCATTGCCCTGCCGGATTTCCACCCTCAACTCGTCCGCATTCGGCCACGGCCTGTCCATCTTGTACAGGAATGCCGCCACCGTCTCCTCCTCGGTGACCTGGTCGAACGCCGTGGTGCCCCACACGCACCGGCCTTCACGAGGCTCGACAAAATGGAATCCAAGTTTGGAAGAGAGACGTCTTGTGATTTGAACTTTCTTTTTTCCGTTACACTTGAAGATGGAATTGCCATTCGCCGATGCATAACACTAGACGATTTGAACTTTCTTTTCTCCCTAACACTTTGAACATGGAATTGTGATGCATCGATGCAATGCCGACACTGCTTGCTCTTCTTATAATTGGCATATGCCGGAATCACTTCGTTGCGATCCATGGATGAAATGCCAACGGCTCGTTGTGATTCCTTTTGGGCTGAGCAACCAATGCTGTATAGAATGAACAGACGCTACATATCAAAAAAGGAGTTATTGTTTCAATTATAAAGTTATTAATAATTATAGATGCGAGGCTATAACGGTGAATCCGGAGTGGACACTAAAATTTGAAAGCTTGCTTTATGTGTGTAGCGTGATCACATCTAGGTTACGTATAAAGAGAAAGGAATAAAATTTCTATAAAATCGAGTTATTAAGGATGTGTGAATTGAGTAAATTACTCGATGAAGAGAAAGTATTTTGATGCAAGGATAATTTCGAAAAGTAAAAAGTGAGACAAATGAGTTTTTTTTTTTTCCTTAAATTATGAATAGATAGATCGTAAGAACAAAATAAACACTAAAGAGAGCTTGTATAATGTTCTGAACCTTTCTCTCGTACTAATTCCTCGATGAATTACCGAAATTGATTGACCTTTTCTATAAGGGATGATTCATGAATTTAGACGAGTACGGAGTGTTTCTTCTTCTGAAAAATAATTCATGAATATTATATTATCTTCGAATCATGTAAATCAAATCCATCTGAATCGCTTCGTTAAGAATACAAAAAAAAATTTTAATTTTATGCCACTGTTTTATAGAAAAATGTAGCATATTCTTGTTAAGCACTATTCTTTCATCTTCTGGTGGGCTTGTGTGCCACCACTTATCATTATGGGCTTTAAATAGACACAACATTACATTCAAACAGTCCCTTCTTTTACTACTAGAGTTCGTGACTTGGGGAAACCAAACTTTTCATAAATCAATTTCTTTCATATTAAACCATTGTACTATTTTATATTTCATATTTTATTGCCTAATTATTTCTATTCTTTCATTTTACTGTTGCCCGTTATTATATTTTCTTTTACTTTAGATCAATACAAAGTATGCGAAGCTATCGGATTTGATTAAATTCCAAAGATGCACGCAAACCACTCTGACTATATATATCGGATAAGGCTCGATCCAGGCAGTCACAACCCATAAGATTCATCTAAGTGTGAGACGTTGGGATTCGAAGTGGATTGACACTTAATTACCATATCAACTACTTGGAGAGTTCAAACTAACGTTCTTAAATAATGTCTTAAAACACAAGTAAATGGAATAATTCAGCACATAGATCAAGATAAATTGGAAATACGAATGATGGTCTTAAAAAGTTTCACTCAAATTATATCTTTCCCAATACTACCCTTCTTTTTCAAAAGGATTCGAGTGTTACCCCTCATTTTGGTGCTTCTTTCGTCCTTGCATCTGTCTTTAGTGAATGTGCACTTCTCACCTAATGATAAATTTTATTTTAGAAGATAAAAGTATTTAGATTCCTTAAACAATCTTAATTTTAAAATGAGAGCTCATTGACTTCATTGCAATTTTACATGCATGAAGTGAAAGTTCAATATGAATAAAAACATTATCTTTGACATCTCCAATTTCACTCAGAGAAAGTCACTTAGGAGACATGTTACAATGGAAGTTGACTCTGACACCCAGTGGCTTGAGTACTAACTTTTCTCACCAATAGTAACTCCAAGAAATGGCCATCTTTCCAAGTTGATGTCTATACCCCCACCCAAATTTATGATGAGCCATTAATTTGAGGACTAGTTGTAGATTCAAGAGTCAATGATTGCTAGTGAAGCCAGAGCTAGAAACTTGCATAGATGTGTTTACCTTCAGCATATGAAGATTGACTCCCTTCAAGGCATTATTCAACTGAATCAGAATTGAATGGCGGGCTAGACTACATCACGCGTTCACTAAGATTGTTCGATAAACTACTTCAAGTTGGTTCACATGCCAAACTTTTCTTTGGCTTGATTTTCGGTTCAGTCTCTCTAAAAACTGCAATTAGGCCGATGATATCGACAAACTGCACGCTTGTCTCCCTGCCAAGAGAAACGACAAAGACGGAAAAGAGAAGCACCACGATTGCTGAAAGAAATCCATGGAATTGTGTAGGTAAAGAGAGCCCATAGCAATTGATGTGATGAACAGGTTGTGGCTGATATGTGCTTTGCCAAGACAAAATATCTCAATGTTCTGTATCTGGCTTATCAAGGTCTCCCACATATCTGTCTTTGTTTGTGCAACAAGATTATGAAAAGAAAGGGAAATGATGGCGGGCTGTTTTCATGCTTATCGGAGATTGATGTTACGCGTTTTCTTATCAGCGGCTGGCGATTTCCGTAAGCATTGTGGAAGCCATTCCTTGCTAACAGTTGTTTCCAATCTCACTCTGAACTGTGGACCAAAGAAATGCTGGAGTACTGAGTTTTCATTGCCCAAAATGGGGCCATTAGTGTTTTGGAACAGAAGGAAAGAAGAAATGTTGCTTTTAATTGATACTTGATCGCCTTGTGGATTTGTGACTTTCCGATGAAATGCTCGAAATGCTTCCTCTTTTAAGATGAATGAGGACATCAGCTGAATGTGAACCATGTCATTGACTCTAACTTGATAAATTGACTGTTGAGATGAATGTGTGAATTGTGTTAAAAAAATCTCACACTAAAGAATTGATGTGGTGTCAAGTAGTTAATATAATTTAGCTATCACATAACTTATTGGTTAAGCTTTCAAGTGAAGGTGAGATCAATTAAATAAGTTGATGAGCTCAAGCTTAAGCTTTCTTAGTGATCTCCTCAAGTTAAGATATCAAGTTCATGTTGTGCGCTCTCAACAAATGGCATCAGAATGATAGATTTGTGGGCCCCCGGTCTGTTTCAATATTTAGTAATATCTCAAGGAAGAAATCTCATGACCAACGTCGTTTCTAGGCAACCTTCATGACTCGGTCCGATGAAAGAGACTAGTGATGAAGGTGCGCACTATGGTACAATAACGCAATTCTCATGACAGCTTTCCCAGCTTGGTTAGGAATGAAGGTGGGTATTGTTGTTGTTGCGATTCTCACACACAACAAAGTGGGGATTCAAGCTGAGATATAATGATGTAGAAGGAAACCTGAACTAAAGGGATCAGACCTAACATAGAAATCACACATAGGGGGGAGATTATTGAGATGAATATGTAAGTTGTCTTAGAAAAATTTTACATCGGAGAATTAATGAAGTACGGAGTAGTTAATATATTATATTTGACTCAGAACTTATTGACTTAAACTTTAAAGCGAAGGTCGGTCAACTCGATATGTTGACGGGCTCAAACTCGAGCTCCCTCTTGGCCATATCTCCGTACGAAGATATTAGACTTTTGTGGCTTAGAATTGATTGAGATACTGATGAAAGGATCCTACGAGTAGAGGATATTTTGCCGCTTCATTGTGCACGCGTGTATAGGTAAGCGTGTGTGTGTATACTCACAAAAAGCAAAAGGTCAAGTCAAATTTTTATTGGTTTTAAGTAGGGTTCATCAACCTCTGACGTAGATGTAGGCTTCGGAGATTCATCTCAAGGATGTTTCTAAATATCAAATTTATTTATGAAACTCTACATGTCATGATTTTTTTCTAACTAATAGTGATTGATAAATATGGCTCGGTTATAAAAATCACTTATAGTTTGATAAATCACTTCTAATAAATAAATTATGTAGAGCAGTATTTATAAATTTGTCATTGTTAAAAAAAAAAAATAAAGAGAGTCGGCGTGCAAAGTTATTACAAACTCCCCTCGTTGGTCCCCATTCACCTTCTTTCCCTCGTCTCCGACCATCTCTCGCGGCTCAACCTCTCTTCTATGGCACGCCTCTGTTTGTGAGTGGTCAACTAAAACTACACACCCGAGCTCTCACTTGGAAGTGGCAATGGAGAACGGTTTTTGTGTTCCCCCTTTCAAAATGGCTGATGAGTTGCTCGACTGCCTGGTCGATCTGTCATTTTCCGGCGAAATGCCCGGAATCCTTCCCCTCTTTTAAAATGAACAAGGACGTCGGCTGAATGTGGACGACCTCATTGACTCTGACCCGATGACCAGGCTCAGTTTGACAAGTCATTGTGGGCCAAAAGTGAAGCTATTGAATAGGGGGAGAGTACGCCAAAATAGAAAGGAAAGGAAGAAAGAAAGGGAAAGAAAGAGATTTGCGCGTACGTATCACGAAGACTTGCCGTGCAAATACGACCACCAGAGTCAAAAATCCACTGCACAACTTGCTTCATCATCACGATTGCAAAATCCAAAATACTTTCCTTGGTCACTCGTATCTACAGCACTGACCGATTAGAAAGTGCTTAAGAATTAGCACTGAATCTTATCAATAATGTCACTTCATGCAATGTAGAACTAAAAAGCTTGCCTGCAAGATAAATCACCGAGGAGCCCTAAACAAAACAAAAGCCACAAAACGTAGTCTGTGTGCATCAGGATTCTGGAGAACTAGAGATGGATCAAGGCACACCTGATAGCCCCCATCCCAATGCGCAGAGTGTCGAGAGGAGGATAGAAGGCCTCACGCTCGACCCAAACAGTTGTGATTTGAACAATATGTATCTATTATCTCATATTAAGCTATTGTATTATTCTTTATTTCATATTTTATTGCTTTATTTTTTCTTTATAATTTCTAATACATTTCCTTTTGCTTTAGATCAATATAAAGTATATCAGAACTTTCAATTTCATTAAATTTCATAGATACATGCAAGCAAATAACTCTGACCACGTGCATCAGATAAGGCTCTATCCACAGTGGCAATCATAACCCATAAGGTTAATCTGAGTGGGAAATGCTGTGAATTGCAGTAGATTCACTTCATCCAAATCAAATATTTAATCACTTAGCCAACTTCTTGGACAGTTCACGCCTTCTTTTTTGAACAATAATAGCAATAATATTAATAAGAAGCACAAATCAATGGAGTCTTCAGCACATAGGTCAAGATAAGTTGGAAATAGGAATGTTGATCTAAAATACTTGGTGGGAAAATGAAGAGAGATGTGTACAAGCTAGAGAATGACCAACGGCTTAATTATAGGGTTTCAAAGTAGATATTTTGTTAAGTAATCAGTACGTGATAAGGAAACTAGTGTCCGTTCGAAATACAGATAAGTTAGACAAATATTTTGAACTCACCAGAACGTTCGGTGAAAATTAATAAACACCAAGAAAATCACAACTTAGTAAATTTAAAATTTAAAAATCATCAAATATGCAATTCCGAGCATATCAAATATCGTCCATCTCATCCTCCGCAACTCACAAAATTAACTACCTACAGGCCATTCGGGACGCCAAAATAAATAATACTTAACTTTATACCTTACATACATTACAATCGATCATACAAAATTTCAGATGTCATGGGCCCGCCTTCGGCCATTATCTCTAAACCCGTCTTTTCCTGACCCCCACGTCGGGAGGGTCGCGACAATATACAGTAGAGAAGATGAAGAAAGATTTGTTTTGGTCAAAGGAGATGAAGAAAGATGACGAGCCGAGACTTGTTCTTCGTGTAAATGGCGAAGAAACTTCACGGTGGCGTGCATAGAAAATGGTTAGCGGCCGGAAGTGGGTGGAGATTTCTCTGCTTCTTTGATGAATGGTGGGGTCCTTGCTTACAGTTTGGGTCTTCGTGTAAGGAGATTTCTTCTTTGTAAATGGTTTCTTGACGTGAAGATTGATTGTTTTCTTGACAGAGGGGTCAGAACGAGACTCGAACGTCGACCAAAGATATGTGGAAAAAGAAAGTGATCTTCCTCGTCCTTATTCGTCGGACATGTCTCTGAACCCTCCTCAGATGGAGTTGGATTTGTTTGATAAGCTGTTCCTGAAAATGCGATGTATCTAATGCGAAGTGAAATTTTTTTCAAAAATTTGAAACAGTGAATGAAACTAAAACAGTAAGATAAAATCACTAGCGAAAATGGACGCCAGGCCAATTATCAAGTGGTGATTTTTGTTACAGCATCTTTAATTTAATGATCGTGTGAAACTGATTTTGTTGGAATGAATTTAACCGCAAATCGGAATGTGGACCATCTTGAACCTAATAAGTCCCAAATCCTTTTACTTGTACCACTTCCGAGGCTGGTCATGCTTGGGAACCATGACAGAGCGCACGCCATCCTCCCTCATGGAGGCCGTCACCGCGCTCACTTCCACCCCGTTGCTCCTTGGTAACTTCACTTTAACCGTCTCGTCCCCCTGGCCGACCGCCCATAGGACCCGCCCCGACCTGATCTCCACCGCCACCTCCTCCTGGGTCAGCCACCGCTTGTCCATCCTGTACACTTGGGCCGACTCCATCTCCTCCTCGGTGACCTGGTCGGACGTGGTTGTACCCCACAGAGCCTGGCCATCTCGAATCTAAGAGGAGCGACGAAGTAGAAGGCCATCTTGATAGACTTCCTTATCCTCATGTTGCTTGGAATGCCTGACACGCTCACTAATCATGAAATTCATGATAATGCAATGGACCCACGAGACCCATCGATGAAATGCTTGATAAGTTCATCCATCATCAATTTCCGATGGGGAAAGTTAAGTGATGTATATGACATGTGGTGACGATCGATCAACTCAAAGCATGCACACAAGTTAAAGATCGAGTCCAAAAGGATCCATCGATCAAGAGTAGAATGCTTAACAAAATGGCCCATTCCAGGAAGAGTAAAAAAAGAGAACAATCGTAGGCAATGAAGAAGACATCTTCGACAGAAAAGAAGAAGAAGAAGACATCCCAAAAGTTACAACAACCCATCGAATTTTGATTATGAAGACTGGAAAATCATTCATAATAGATCCATCGGAATAGAATATCAAATTAGATTAGGTTTCTTGAATCTAATATTCTTTTTTGTTTGTAAAAGCATTTCACTCGTATTCTGTAAGTTTCATACAATTTCCTTGTGGTTTTCAATCTGCTGTTTGTGCATTATTTAGTAATTCGATTTTTGCAAATCCAAGAGATTTCAAGGCATATTAGAATCCACCCACTTTACATTCGAACTTGTATTTACTAATTTAATTGGTTATTCATCATGCTCGATCGGACTTTAATCACTAATTGAAACCGTTGAGTTCCCGACAACCATCGCCTTGCAAATATCCGCACAACACATCTTTTGATGACCATAGTTGGAGAATAGAATGTCTTGCAAGATTGCCAGGATATAGAACAACGATTTGAGGCCTTGAATACTAAAAGTGCTTAACAAGTTGAACACACTGCTCAGATGAATCTGCACTCGAGCAATGTGGTAAAAGAAACAAAAGATCAAATTATTAACTATGTTGATCAACAAGCTGGGAGGCTAAGAACAAGGGTTCATCACATCGACAGTTCGCCCACTCGCGAATTTATGACACTTTGTTAAGACCAAGAAATCCCAACGCGGACTGTTTTGAACATATTAAATGTCAAGTCCTTATACTCGTACCACTTCCGAGACCCGTGCCTCTTGGGAATCACGACGGTGAGCACACCGTCGGCGCTCATAGAAGCCATGGCCTCGCTCAACCTCATCTTATGGTTCCTCCGCAGCTTCACCTTGATTGGGTCATCTCGCTGGCTGATCACCCACAAGGCATTGCCTTGCCGGATCTCCACCCTCAACTCGTTCACCTGCAGCTACTGCCTGTCCATCTGGTGCACGAATGCCTCCCACATCTCCTCCTCGATGACCTGATCGGATGCCGTGTTTCGCATCACGGGCCAGGTGGCGAGGAAAGCGAAACAGAAGGCCGCGCCCTTGACTTTGTTCCGGTTACACGGATCTTGTTCTGGGTCTTAATGAATTTACGGAACCTGCCCCGTCGGCCTGAGGGAGGAGCCGAGGACTGCATGATGACTTGAATTCCCTCTTTTCTTACCGTAGCACCGGTGTTGTGAAGCTGTGATTCACCGATGCAATGCCCCCTCTTCTTATATAGATGGAAATGCCGGAATTGCTTTCATCGTGACCCTAGGATGACATTTACTTTGATCGGTTTACTTTAGTTTTGGGATAATTACATTGAAAGTCCTAAAATTTATCACGAAAGTGTAATTGAGTCCTAAAACTATTAAAAAGTGCAATTAAGTCATAAATACTTATCATGAAAGTGCAATTTAGTCCTAAAACTTTCAAAAAGTGTAATTAAATCCTAAAATTTATCATGAAAGTGCAATTGAGTCATAAAACTTTCAAAAAGTGTAATTCACAAAAGACTTGATTGGACTAATTTGCATTTTTTTTAAATCTAAGTCATATTTTTTATTTGTGAAGCATGAGAAGTTCTAAAACTTATCAAGAAAGCGTAATTAAGTCCTAAAATATTAATTTAAAAAGTGCAATCAAATCATAAAACTTATTAAATTTGTGAAACAAGTTCTAAAACTTGTTAGTATTTGTCGCTTATCATGTTGGACGGAATTAATGAAAGGATTTGATTGAATGTAAGCAACCTCATTGACACTAACCTGATGAGCAGACTCAGTTTGAACTAATCAAGGCGGGCATGTTAGTTAAAGGAGTTGATCCATTCAAGTCACCGTTTGCAAATCATCACTCCCTTGGTAACATTGCCTGTCGGATATTCTCGGCCACGTATTGCGTAATATTGACCTTTTCGTTTTGGCTTGCTCCATGCAGAGAGGAGCGCAAAAGAAAAGAAAACAAAAGAATTTTGAGTACACGACAACAGGAGGAAAAGTGGGATTTAAGTATGTTCTTACCTCGAGATCTCTAAGACGTAAAAGAGTATTCTCTCTCTTCAGGGAAGACAAAGATCTAGAGAAAATTAAGGGCGCAAGGCACCTGCGTACCGATACATTAAAATAAGGAACGCATTCATGGAACTCGCCGTTATTGTATATCAAAAGAATAAGTTGCGGAGGCTCCTGTGAGAACTTTGACTCCTCTTCAACGGTGAAATTATTCGTAACTGAACACCCAGGATCCATAGGAGACCCCTGGTTATGAGGAAGGAAGAAAAGAGCTATTGAAGAGGGAGAGCACGCGCAAATAGAAAGGAAAGGAAGAAACAAAGGGGAAAAAATGAAAGGGAAAGGATAAGAGGGTTTTTGCGCATACATGTCACTAGGACCTCGTCAAGCCATATTAAAACCGTTTCGCAATGCCCAATAAGGATTCAAGTGCTTTGTTCATTCAATCGGAGTAATTTTCTAAGTTATGGTGCAAATTAGAAGTTATGTGAAATTTGAACTGCGGTATCTGATTTAAGAGTTGTTGAGTTGTGAAATTTTATGAAAATGGTAGATAAGGGCATTATGGAGCCATGGGATTCGACGAAAATCCATACAAAGTAACGGTTTAGCTGTGGGATTCTAAGTAGGCCTACGTCTTTGAATTTCTTGGAAGACCTTGATAGTAAATTGAGAGCTCGTTGACTTCATTGCAACTTATAGTTCCTTCTGTATAAGTATTCAAAAATTTCGCTCCGGCTCCCATTGATATTTTTCTTCTTTTTTTTTTTGGTTAAGACTAAACCAGTATACTCATCAACTGGTAATTGACGTATCATCCAATGCAGAAATTTGACGGTAAAATTTAACATAAACTAATAGAAGGTAAAATTATCGCAGGTGTACCAATTTAGGGTTTTTCGTAATTAAAAAATTAATTTTTGGTAAATTTATCACTAGTGTACCAGTTTGGAATCTTCCGTCGTATTAACCCTAGAAATTTTGCAAGTGGATGTTTCTACCTAATATTAGTTAGTGAGTATGGCTCACTTGTGAAAACCTCTTAGCAGTCGAATAAATCACTTGTAATTAATAAATTCTATAGATCATTTTATATAAACTTAGTATTGTTAAAAAGAGTTGAGGCAGTACTCAATTGAGAAAAAGAGAAGTTCGGCTACCATACAGCATAATGAGCGGAATGGTTTGAGCACTTGCAATATGAAGACACTTTGTTAAGGCCAACTTAACCAGAAACCGCCACGTGGACCGTTTTGAACCTAATAAGTGTCAAGACCTTGAGCTCATACCACTTCCGAGGCCGCTACCTTTTGGGAATCACGATGGTGAGCACACCATCGGCACTCATAGTAGCCGTGGCCTCGCTCACCATCATCTTGTTGTTCCTCCACAACTTCACCTTGACAGTCTCATCTCCTTGGCCGATCACACACAAGGAATGGCCCCGCCGGACCTCCACTCTCACCTTGTCCGCCCTCAGCCACGGCTTGTCCATCTTGTACACGAAAGCCGCCGCCGTCTCTTCCTCGGAGACCTGGTCGTACGATGTGGTGCCCCACCCGCGCTGGCCTTCGCAAGGGTCGACATATAGCAGAATCCAAACATTGCAGTAAGGGAATGACTAGTGATTTGAACTTTCTTTTTTCCGTCACCCTTGAAGATGGAATTGTCATCCGTCAATGCAAAACGCTTGATGATTTGAACTTTCTTTTCTCCGTAACACTTAGAAGATGGAATTGTAATTCATCGATGCAATGCCGACACTGCTTGCTCTTCTTATAATTGGCGTATGCCGGAATCATTTCGTTGCGATCCATGGATGAAATGCCAAAGGTTCGTCGTGATTCCTTTTGGGCTCAGCAACCAATGCTGTATAGAATGAACAGACACTGCATATCTAAAAAAAAAAAAGAAAGTCATCGTTTCAATTATAAGGTTATTAAAAATTATAGATGTGAGGCTATAACGGTGAATCCGTACTAATTGTAGATTCAAGAGTCAATGATTGCCAGTGAAGCTAGAGCTAGAAACTTGCATAGATGTGTTTACCTTCAGCATATGAAGGTTGACTCCCTTCAAGGCAATATTCAGCTGAATCAGAATTGAATCGCAGGCTAGACGACATCACATGTTCACTAAGATTGTTCAATAAACTACTTCAAGTTGGTCCTCGTGCCAAACTTTTCTTTGGTTTGATTGTTCAATTCAGTCTCTCTATAAACTGCAATTAGGCCGAAGATATCAACAAACTGCATGCTTGCTTCCCCGGGAAGAGAAACGTGGAAGATGGAAAAGAGAAGCACCGTTATTGGAGAAAGAAATCCACGGAATTCTGTAAGTAAAGAGGGCCTATAACAGCTGATGTCATGAACAGGTTCCGGCTGATATTTGCTTTGCAGAGACGAAATACATCAATGTCCTATGTCTGGCTTATCAAGGTCTCTCACTTATCTGTCTTTGTTTGTGTAACTATATTCTGAAAAGAAGGGAAATGTTGGTGGGCTGTTTTCGTGCTTATTGGGGATTGATGTTACGCATTTTCTTATCAGTGTTTGGCGATTTCTGTAAGCATTGTGGAAACCATTCCTTTCTAGTAGCTGTTTCTGAAAATTACTCTGAACTGTGGGCCAAAGAAACGGTGAAGTACTGAGTTTTCATTGGCCAAAATGGGGCCATTAGCGTTTTGGAATGGAAAGAAAGAAGAAATGCTGCTTCTCATCGATACTCATCAATCTTCAGAATGTACAAAAAGTTGGATATTCTCTTTGCCCCCACCTCCATCCCCACCCTCCCTCGTAACACCTCCCTTCCCATCAGTGCAACGCCAAACTCGGCGGCCATAGGTGGCATCGGCGAGGAGGATCTATTCTTCAATAATTTTTGGAAATCTTAAGGCAAATGGTCTTGAACCTGAATCCAATGTCCTTGTACCACTTCCAAGGCGGGTCCCGCTTGAGTACTCTAATGGTGATCACGCCGTCACGGTTCGCTGAAAGCCGTGGCCCCGCTCACCCTCGCCTTATATGATTCCTCGGCAGCCTCACCTTGGCCGTAAGAGCATCCCTGTCATGCCCCGACCCTCGAGCACGCTAACATCCCACCACAGTCGTTATAAATGCGACGTCTCAGGACGCGTTATCAACCCAATCGAACTAACTTACGATTAAACGCATGCAGAAACGAACTTAATTCACCCAACAACAATTAATAAACGGGATAGTAAGGAAAACACACTTCAATTTAAACAACATCATTAGAGATACATCGGGTTAATATATTACAAGTCTGCCACACGAATCTTCCTGATTACAACCACAGAAGGCAGGGGATTAACCTAGCTCCTTTATCTACGAGGACAATCTCAACAAGTGTTCCTTCTCAAAACAGTCGGTTCCAATAGAACGCGACACGTACTCATACCTGAGCACTTGAAAAATAGTTAATATCAACGAGTGAGATAAATCTCAGCGAGTTAACAATCTAAGCCCCGACTAGGAGGTCAACCCATCTCGAATGCACCTAAAACATGTTGCGATACATCGACGGCAAATCAATAGCAAATGACGGCATATCCCATAAATGGGCATGACATCGTCTCACCTGACCACAATGACGGCATATCCCATAAATGGGTTCATTCCGAATCTGATTTGCGAATGACTACGTCTCCCTTGCTACCAGCAATGGCTTCCAATTACCAAATTGGGGACACCCATTAGGGCCACGGCCAAACCCTAGGTTGGCGGTCATCTGGTAGAACCGGGCACAAAGGAACCTTTAGGTGATCTTGTACACATAGCAATCACTCAAGTCTCATTGTTATCTTTCTCAATTAGCCAATGCAAACAGAATCTGTGCTAATACGTCAAAATATTACAACTTTCACACGTAAAAAAGGCACTAGAATAATCACACGTGATAACATACATGTAATTAAACCATCAAACTTTGCATACTTCCCAATTCAAATATCCACGTCCTATTTAGCTCATAAAAATTGACATACAAACCCGACACCTCGGGATTTACTGTTCATATGCCCGCAATTCCATTTTAAAAAAAATAGCAATACAATTTATTTAGCTATACAAGCTAATTTATACGGCAATTTCCAACATAGGCATCACAATTCAAGCCTAAAAAAATCACAATTTATTATTAAACTCTACACAAAAATATTAATAAAATGCTAATATTTAAATTCCGAAAATTAATTTATTTAATAATAAAATAATATGATAACTTATCATCAAATCCTCAATAGTCTATTGCATAATTGGCGATAACTTATCAATAAAATTTCGATAGCTTATCGCATAATTGACGATAGCTTTTCAATAAAACCTCAATAGCCTATCGCGTTTTCTCAATAACTTATTGAGTCCACTTATCACTTATCGCAATAGCTTATCAACTAATCCTTAATTAATTAGTACTAAATATAATTACTTTAACTAACTCATCCTAATCAAGTTTAACCTACTAATCAACGGATTAGGGCGATAACTCACCTATTAGCGATTTCGGTTACACGGACGCGACTGCGGCGGCGAGGGCTATGCGTGACACGGTCCGAAAACAACACGGAACGACAATGGCGACTGGTTCTTGGCTGAACAGCAGCTGTGGGTGGCTGTTTCGGCTCGGCAAGGCTTGGTTGAACGGCGAAAATGGCTCGAATGGGTGGCTCACGGTCGCAGGAGGCCACGGCGTCGCTGCTGGTGGTTCCACGGCAGCAACACAGCAGCAAAGGGGGCTGGACAATGGCTTGGTGGTGGCTGGAAATGGTGATGGCATGAAAGAGAGTAGAGGGAGAGAGAAAGCCAATTGGTGAGGGAGAGAGAGAAGAGAGAGAGAGAGAGGTGGCCGTATGAGGGGGGTGAAGAGAGACAAAAGAGATTTTTTTTTTTTTCTCATTAAAGCCAAGCCTCCAAAGTCTTCTTCATCATGCCAAAAGCACCCAAAGTCTTCACCATTAAACTCCTTTGTCTTTTGGTCATAAATGCTAGAAGGGCATTTTGGTAATTTCATCAAAGTATAAAAATACTATACACATATACGAGCTAGAATTTTGTACGGGCTCGTACAAATTAAGTTTGAGCTCAAACAGATAAGGAATGGGCTTGAAAATGCTATCGGGCTCAAACTTGGGCTTGAAAATAGAAAATGGGCTTAGTGGGCTTCATTGGGCCCACTTGGGCTTGTCTTGGGCCAAAATGGCCAAACCACATTGAGCTTGAGGTCCAATGTGCCTTTGTCCGGCCCACTCCATCGTGGGCTCTAAATTCTCAGCCCATTAATCCTTTTCCGAGAATTCCGAGCAAATCGATAAATCGAAGAATTGACGAGGCGACATCTAATAGTTTAGTCTTGAAATCCTCGAAAGATCGACACCCAATTTCAGACTCTAATTTATGGTCAAAATCGATCAATTGCGATTTTAGTATATCTCAAACTAATAGGCGGCTTTTGGGAGTTATGCGTATTCAACCCGTGGTTGACTTAATATCAATCCACGTTTAAGTTTTCTCGAGCCATGGATGATCTTGGTTGTCATGTACTTGCAATGGATCAATCGCTAGTTCCAACGTATACGATCGTTAGAAATTGGTTTAAGGTCGTTCGCAATCCATACAATGATCAAGCGGAATCACCTGCGCTCCGATTACATACTATTGGCGAAACATTTTATAACCGTTCTTTGATCGGTCTATGATGGCTCAAAATTGTCCCTCGTCAATCCTTATGGTCAAATTGTCAATCCATGATCGAGTTCTCTGGTAGAGCGTACTTAATTCCTTAATAGCATTTCCCTAATGGTTAGTCTCTCATGAGTAATCAATTTAGAGCAAGATTTGACTAACGTACATCGATGAATAATCACTTCATTATATTCCAAATAAGGTCGAAATTTGATGATGTCACAATCCCTCCGGCCAATCACTCGCAAGGCCCGCCCCCACCTGATCTCCACCCTCACCTCCTCCTCCTCCGGTGGCATGTCCACCTTGTACACGTAGTCCATCAACGTCTCTTCCTCACAGACTAGGCGGTATGGCACCGTCCCCAGCTCGCTCTGGGTTACGGCATTGCTGAGCAGGGAGGAGCAATGGAATGCCAACGACGTGGACTTCTGATTCACCGGATACACACTGTCGGGAATTGGCGGCGGGGAACTCATCTTTTTCTCTCTCGGAATGGCCGATGAGCTACTCGAATCGCCTTGTGGATTTGTGATCCTCCGACGAAATGCCCGAAATGCTTCCCTCTTTCAAAACGCACAAGGAAGTCGGCTGAAACGGAAGGCCTCTTCTTTGAAGTTCTTCCTGGGCTTGTCCCGTGGGTCTGAGGAAGTAAGACAGAAAGGCGTGATGATTTGAATCTTCCTTTTCACCCGTAACACTGGTGTTGTGAAATTGTGATTAACCGATGCAGTGCCGACATTGCTTGCTCTTATTTATAAAGATCGAAATGCCGGCATTGCTTCGTCGTGACCCCATGCATGAAAAGCCTAAGCCTGGTGACGATTGAAATGCCGGAATTGCTCGTCGTGATTCCTCCTGCGCTGACCAAACACTGCTGTCTTTGGAGGAAAAAGTGGTGGAAGAAGTGGGGACAGACCTTGCCAGCGGTCGGCCGGCCGGTCGAGGTGAAGTTGCCACTGCTTTTGGGCCCAAGGGGACAATCGAATGGTCGGGAGGTAATGGTATATTCGGAGTGGATACCAAATTTGAAAGCTTGCTTTTATATATAGTATGTCGAGGCATTCACTATGTATTTGCTTGATGGCGGTGCGGACCAAAAAGCTAAAGTTAAAGATTTTTTTTTAGAGTATGAAGCCTTTTAAGAAAGATGTGCGAAATGTATCATATTTCTTGCGGGCTGTTCAGCCTACAGTGTGCCACCGCGTGTCATTATGGGCTTTTGAATTGACAGAATTATGTTACGTTCGAACGCTCCCCTTTTAAGTACAAAGTCCATGGCTTGAGAAAACCAAACTTCATACGGATCAATCTTTTCCATTATCTTAATATTCTTTATTTCATATTTCATTGCTTTATTTTTTTAATTATATCTACTTTTAATTTAGATCAATATATAAAGTATTCGGTACTTTCAATTTGATGAAATTTCATAAATACACGCAAACCACACCGATCATGTGTGTATCAAATAAGACTCCATGCACAGGATAATAGTCATAACCAATAATATTAATCTCAGTTAGATTTACTTAATCCAAATCAAACATTTAATCACTTAGCCAACTCCTTGAAGAGTTCAAACCAACATTTTCATATAACAACAACAATAATAACAAGTGCAAATCAATGGAATAATTCAGCAAATAGATCGAGATAAATTGGAAATAGGAATGTTGATCTAAAATAAGCTTCACTCATCGTGTATCTTTCACAATACTGCCCCTCTTTCTCGAAAGGATTCGAGTGCCATTCCTCTTTTTGGTGCTTCTTTCCTACTTTCACCTACTTTAATGCATGTGCATTTCTTACCTAATGATGCACTTTAATCTGGAAGATGATAATAATAAAATTTCCTGGACGACCTTAATATTAAAATGAGAGCTCGTTGACTTCATAATAACTTTCCATGCGTGAAGCGAAAGTTCAATATGCATAAAAACATTATCTTTGACATCTCCAAAGTCACTTTGGAGACATGTTATGGTGGAAGTTGACTCTGAGACCCAATGGCTCAAGAACTAATTTTTGCCACCAATGATAACTCCAGGACATGGCCATCTTTCCAGGTTGATGTCCACCCCCCCCACCCAAATTCATAGTAAGCCATTAATGTGTGGACTTATTGTGGATCCGAGAGTCAATGATCGCCAGTGAAGCCAGAGCTAGAAACTCGCATGGATGTTTTTACCTCTCCATCTTCAGCATATGAAGGTTGACTCAGTTCAAGGCATTGTTCAGTGAATCAGAATTGAATGGCAGGCTAGACTACATCCCCTGTTCACTCAGTATGTTCAATAAACTACTTCAAGTTGGTCCACATGCCAAGCATTTCGCCGGTTTAATTGCTCAGATCAGTCTCCTATAAAAACTGCAATTAGGCCCACGAAATCGAAACGCTGTGCGCTTGCTTCCCTGTGAAGAGAAACGACAGAGATGGAACAGAGAAGCACAACATTGGAGAAAGAAATCCATCGAATTGTCTTGGTCAAAAGGGCAAATAACAGCTGATGTGATGAGCAGGTTGTGGCTGACATACGCTTTGCAGAGACAAAATATCTCAAATGTTCCGTGTCTGGCTTATCAAGGTCTCTCACTGATCGGTCTTCGCTTGTGTAGTTAGATTCTGAAAAAACAAGGGAAATGTTGGAGGGCAGTTCTCATGCTTACTGGATGAAGTTATCCGTTTTCATATCCATCGATGACGATCTCCGTAAGCATCATGGAAACCATGCGTTGCTAATAGCTGTTTCTTAATACCACTCTGAAAAAAATAGACCAAAGAAACAGTGAAGTACCGACCTTTCTGACGCAGCGTTCAGTGAATAATTCAAGCAAAACCTTGCTTAGAGAAGAAATCTCGAAATTTAATATTGATGATAATGTTTTTATCCTTAAAACAAACCCTAAACACCCTTTTATAGGAGTTAAATCTAATTACAATAGAAAACCTAATCATAATATGAAAATTACTTAATCTGAATTGGAAACCTAATCATAATAGGAATTCTAATCATAATAGAAAAGTTAATAAGCATCAAATAGCAAAATTACAAAAACAACCCTTAAAATTAACTCATAAAAAATACTAAAATAATAGAAAAAAAAAACATCTAAAAACCATCTAATCGCATCACCATTTCGCTTTCCATTTGGACTTCTGTTTGTCCAATCGGTCCAGAAACGCACCAATAATAAATTCCGCATCATTCTCCTCCACTTGAAAAGAATTTGTCCTCGAGTTAAAATCAGAATCTGGATATAACGGCTCTGTGGACTCATAAAACGGTGACAAATCAGCAACATTAACAGTGTTGGATATGCCCATGTTATGTGGAAGGTCTATAACATAAGTATTATCGTTGATCTTCTTGCTGACAAAGTAAAGTCCATGCTTCTTTGGTTGCAATTTACTGTAAGATCCAGCTGGTAATCGCTCTTTACAAAGAAAAACCATGACTTGATCTCTTACATCAAACACCCGCTTCTGCTTGTGTTTATCTGCTGCAGTTTTATACTTCTGATTAGCTTCCTCCAGCTTCTGTTTGACTTCATGATGCACATCCACAATCTGTTTAGTCATATAATCTATTGTTACACTTTTATCCGCTTGCTTAAGTAACTGTACCAAATCCAGAGTATGCTGAGGTGCCTTTGTATAAACAATAAAAAAAGGCGACCTACCAATAGAACTATGAACTGCATTATTATAAGCAAACTCTGCTTGTGATAAAGCAACATCCGATTGCTTCGGCTTATCTCCAGAAATGCTTCGAATCAAGTTTCCCAGAGTCCTATTAACCACATTTGTTTGCCCATTAGTCTGTGGGTAAGCAGTGCTACTGAAATTCAAAGATGAATCAAACAATTTCCATAAAATCCACCAAAAATGTTCTAGAAATTTACTATCCCTATCTGAGATAATAGATTTGGGCACACCTTGCAAACAAACCACTTCCTTAAAGAATAATATAGCCACACTTACTACATCAGAAGTTTTCCTACAATGAATGAAGTGCGCCATCTTGGAAATCTGTCAACCACAACAAAAACAGAATCCATGCCTCTTTGTGTCAGTGGTAAACCAAGCACAAAATCCATAGACAGATCTTCCCATATATTGTCAGGAACAGGTAACGGTATATATAAACCTTCATTATTAGATTTCCCCTTAGCAGTCTAGTAAACATAACACTTTTGTACGTACCTGCTGACATCTCTATGCAACTGAAGCCAGCAAAATCGCTCACAAACTGAAACAATAGTTTTATCACGACCCAGGTGTGTAGCTAATCCTCCATCATGTAAATCACAAATTTTCTTCTCTCGTAATGATGTTCGAGGAAGGCAAGCTGGTTCCTACGCATCAAATAGCCATCATGCATATAAAATTCTTGCACAGGTTGACCAGAAGCACATGACTTCCAAATTTGCCCAAAGTCATCATCATCTGCATAACAATTTTTCAACCGCTCGAACTCCAAGATGTTTTGGCTTAATGTAATCAAGAAACCAGCTCTCATACTCAATGCATCTGCTACGACATTATGCACACCTGACTTGTGTTATAATCTAAAAGGAAATTTTTGTAAAAATTGACACTATCGCGCATGCATATCTTTGCTAATTCTCTTCTGACTGTTTAGATACTTCAAATCTTTATGATCAGAATAAAAGGACGAATTTTTTCCCAATCAGATAATGCTCTCAGGTCTTCAAAGCCCTTATGACAGAATAAAATTCTTTGTCATAAGTGCTCTACTTCTGTCTCGCCTCGCTAAGCTTCTCACTGAAATAGCAAATTGGTCTACGCTTTTGAGATAAAACAACTCATATACCAACTTCACTAGTATCACAGTCCACTTCAAAAAGTTTATCAAAATTAGATAAGGCAAGAACAGGTGCGGTACATAACTTTTCCTTCAGAATAACAAAACTATTCTCTGCTTCCTCTCCCCATAAAAATTTGTCTTTCTTCATACATTCAGTAATCGGGGCTGTGATAGTACTGAAATTTTTAATAAATCGCCAATAGAAAGTAGCAAACCAATGAAAACTCCTAACGTTAGAAACTGTTTTAGGTGTCGGCCACTCTCTGATTGCTCTTACCTTCGCCTTATATACATCTATTCCTTCAACAGTAATAATAAACCCCATGAATAACAATTTATTAATTAAAAAACTACACTTCTTAAAATTGATAGACAGCTTATTAATCTGTAAAGCTATCAATTCCTCCCTTAAGTGCATCAAATGATCCTCATCAGTCTTACTATAAATCAGGATATCATCAAAATAAACTACAAAAAATTTGCCAATAAAAAATTTCATAACTCGATTCATAAGCCTCATGAAAGTATTTGGAGCATTGAAAAGTCCGAAAGGCATTACTAACCATTTGCACAACCCCTCATTTGTTTTGAAAGCTATCTTCCATTCATCTCTAGGCCGAATTCGAATATGATGGTATCAATTCTTCAAATCCAGCTTCGAAAATCACTTAGCACCGTACAACCTATCCAGTATATCATCCAATCTTGGAATTGGAAACCTGTAACCCACGGTTATCTTATTAATGGCCCTGCTATCTACACACATCCGCCAACTTCTATCTTTCTTAGGAGTCAATAAGGTCAGAACAGCACATGGACTCATGTTATTTTGAATGTGCCCCTTTCGCAACAACTCTTCCATCTTCTCTTTTAGAATGTCGCTCTCTTTAGGCCTCATCCTGTAGTGCGGTAAATTAGGCAAACTAGCACCAGGAATTAAGTTTATATGGTGTTGAATATCGCGCATAGGCGGCAACCCATCTGGAATCTCTTCAGGCATCAATTCGCTAAATTCCTTTAATAAAGGCTTGACTGCTTCATGCTACTACTCCACTTGTAATTCAGCTTCAGTCTCAATTGCTTATTTCACGACCAGCATGTGAATCTATCAGGTCTCCTTAACCTCAACTTCAAATTTCCTCGTAAGGATAAGGAAATTATTTTCAGCAAATTGTTTTCCTTTGTTCTTCAGTGGCAACAATGTACACTTCGCTCCATCATTCACGAGGTTATAATGATTGCTTCTTCCCAAATACCGAGCATCTACATCAAATTGTCGCGGTCTCCCAAATAACATATGATATATATACATGTCTACTACATTAAAATATAGCTCATCATAATATTTTTCAATGGAGAATTGAATTTTGCATCGTTCAGTAACCTGAATGTTTTCTACTCCAGATTTAATCCATCCTAACGTATAAGGATTAGGATGTTTTTCCACGGGTATTCCCAACTTCTTCACTGCCTCATTCCCAATAATAATCTCCATGCTTCTACAATCAATAACCACAGCAAAGATTTTTCCCAGAATGGTGCACTTAGTTCGGAATAGCTGATGGCGCTGCGAATCATCTTGAGGTTTTGGGGCCAATATCATTCTGCGCACCACACAGTTTACTTATTCCTCTTCTTCATCTTCAAAATCATCATCCTCACCATCCAGCGCACAGTAATATCCATCCTCCTCATCTTCTCTCGCTACTATGTTTACGATCTTTCTCTGAGGGCATTCATTATATCGGTGCCCAGGCTGATTACACCTGTAATACTTTATCACGGCTGGTTTAACATAAGGGTTAGGGTTCGCAGTTTTCTGTGTTTGCGTTCCTTTATCCCTTGGCTCGTTCATAGGGCGCTTTTCTACCGTCTTATCTTTCTGATTTCACCTTGCGTTAAAGCGATTATTGAAACTGCTCTTTTCTACCGAACTGCTCAAACTACTATCTCGATAATTTTCGTAGCATTTTCTTCCCCTGTCTTGCTGCATCAATTCTGCCTTCATCGCCATATCCTTGGCTTCAGTTAGATTTCGCAGAAACTACACTCCAATTTTATCTCGAATGAAGGGTTTCAACCATCGAGATATCTGGCCACCCGCTATCCCTCCATCTCTGATAAATTATTTCGCTCCGCCAATCTCATAAATTCGGACGTATACTCATGCACAATCCGATTGCCCTATTGGCAATGTTGGTACTGCTGAAACATAATTTGTTCATAATCGGGTGGAATGAATTCTTGCTTCAATAGGCTCCTCATTCTAATCCAAGTTCAAACTCTATCTTTCCCTTCTCGCTCCCTCTTATTCTGCAATCTCTTCCGCCATGTAGATGCACCCCCTTTAATCTACAAGCTACTAATCGCACCCTTTTCTCACTAAGGGTCTCCATAAAATCAAAAAATCTATCTATATCAGCAGTCCAATCCAGAAATTATTCTATGTCCAGACTTCCATTAAAATAAGAAATATCGACTTTCAATTTAAAGTCATTACGTTCACGATCATCGTAACGTTGTCTTCCATCTCTCCAATCATACCCTCTTTCAAATCCTCCATGACAATGTCTGCTGCCATAATCAGCATGTTCCGCTTCAAAATAATCGTTTTCTTCTTTTTTCGAACTCTCTGAAAACAGAGGGTTATTCTGCCTGCGGACAGAAACAGGCCTATCAACAGGATCACCGTGAGCAAGATCTGCACTCGGCCTTCTATCGTTCCACCGATTCCGGTTCACATCAATGCCGAGACCTTCGAACTGATCTGTTAACTCGTCAAATTGTTCTTTGAAACGACAAAGACTTTGGTCAAATCGTTAATCCAAGCGTTCCATTAAATGCTGCTCCAAACGTTGCAGCGCATCGTCCCCAAGGGTTGGGGCTCTAGTCTCTTGAGCATCATCACGAAGACCGCCGCCAGTCGCCATAGGCTTTGATACCACCTGACGCAGCGCTAGTCGCCATAGGCTCTGATACCACCTGACGCAGCGTTCAGCAAATAATTCAAGTAAAACCTTGCTTAGAGAAAGAAATCTCGAAATTCAATATTGATGATAATATTCTTGTTCTCAAAATAAACCCTAAACACCATTTTATATAAGTTAAATCTAATTACAATAGGAAACCTAATTATAATAGGAAAGTTACCTAATCTGAATTGGAAACCTAATCATAATAGGAATTCTAATCATAAAAGGAAAATTAATAAGCACCAAATAGCAAAATTACAAAAACGACCCTTAAAATTAACTCATAAAAAAATTACTAAGATAATAGAAAAAAAAACCATCTAAAAACCATCTAATCACATTACCATTTCGCTTTCTTTTTGGATTTCTGTTTGTCCAATCGGTCCAAAAACGCACCACTAATAAATTCCGCATCACTTTCATTGCCAAATTGTGCAATTAATGCTTTTGATCGCAAGGAAAGAAAAACTGTCGCTTTTACTTGATACACATCTGTCTTAGAATCTAGAAAAAGTGGGATTTCTTCGATTTTTCTGCTTTTACTTGATATTTCTTCCTCCAAAGCTGTGCCCAGCTTCGGTTGTCATCCATGAGCGATTCAATCATATATGCTCTGAACATTATCTCAAGAACACTTCGATGATTACAAGGAACATTCGAAGAAATCGAAGAGGTTTAAGCATCACTGCTTTGATTCAGGATGAACTTAAGAAACGTCTCTCAAAAGACATGAAGAACTGGTACAAAATTCAGAAAAAGCTCTCTCCATTTCGTTCAAATATTTTACAGGAGTTACGTACAAGCGCGTGCATTCAACATAATTAGCACACAAGAAAAGGAAACATTCCCAACCGGTTAACACTAGCACTAGTTCGCTGCAAACTTCGGTGAGTCAGGGTCTATCGCTTTCCTATGCTCGTCTCAGCCAATCAATGACTTGCCTCTCTCTGTTCTAAAGAATGCAAGTCACTGCAATCACCACAGAAAGATGACATCCCAGTTCCAAATGTTATTCTGCAGTTATTTCTACCTGTAGTCATCATGAGCTAAACTCAAGACCTCTCGTGGAACTTGATAGATCTCGACAAGGCTGCAGGGTTAGCGCACAAAACAGAGACAGTCTCTGATATATGATTTTTCTCCTCACCCTTTGATTGGAAGCCCTTAAACAACCCGTCCTTACCTAGCCAGTCCTTCTTAATCCCCAGAGTAGCCCATATAGTACTTTTCGCAGCCTCACTTGGGTCATCTATACGTAAAGTCTTCGGGACCAAGACACATCCATTCTGCCGTTTCCTGGGCTCTTCTTCCACGGATTCGTCCATTTTAGGCATCTCGACTTCTCTTGCATGCTTCCCAAGAGTTGGCGAATCTAGTCCTGAAATCGATGCCTTTTGGCTTGGAGGCGACAACAGAGGGAAATTCCAACCATTGTGGAGGCCACAGTTCCAAAGCGCTGCAGGGTAAATCGGCACAGCGACTCCTGAAGGACATAAAGGTGGTGGAAGAAACGTGGGATTCCATGGATAAGGCTGAGGAACACCCGAAAAGCATGGAAACTGAGGATGGAATCCATTGGCACTGGATCCTTCCAGATAGGGATTCCCATTTCCTTCATCCGTCAAGCTCAAGATTGGGACAGAAGATCGGCTCGAGCAATCATCATTCTTCTCTCCACTCCTTTGCGGGACCGAAACCCCATTCCTTCTGAAGTCATGAAACCCATTCCGCACTCCGTTCATAGCCGATCCTTTCTTATCGTTGAGATTCAACACAGCAGCCATGGAATCACCGGCAGATGGATCTAAGCCAAAGGTGAGAACAGTACCATTGATCTTCCCATTTGGGAGGTGAGTCCCGTTCGGAGCATCAATTCGAACTGCCTGAAGAGCCTCGGAGATAGTGATGTGGCGATAATGCGAAGCTGAGCTCTTGCTCTTGCGGCGCCCAGCTCCCACGGGAACATTCCTCATAGTACCGCCCGCAGTCCAGTATCTTTGGCAGGACTTGCAGAAGTGCCGGGGCTGATTGACGTTGTAGTTGTTGTAGTAGCAGAACTTGGTGTCCATGCTGTTGCATCGCGGGCAAGGAAGGATCTTGTCCGGCTTCTTCAGGGGCTTCTCCTGCGAGTTCAGCGAATCGCCCTGTTCTTGATCAGTGCCGGAGGCTTTCGATCGAGCATATTCTTCCTCAATAGAGGGTGTTTTGGGGTTCACAGTTTCTGGTGAAACTTGGTCGTCATCTTCTTGCACTTCCATGGCAACTTTTTCAATGGAATGACACTGATGACATGACAAAGTGGAGGTAAATTAGTAGTAAGCAATGGATGTGAAAGTCTCGCTACGAAAATTCTAGGAAGAAAATGATGACCAGCAACAGAACAAGCAAGGGCAACAGGAAAGAATGAGAACAGCATCTAGGAATGCTTTTGCCATCATTTCTTGACTAAATAAAGCCATCCCTCTTTCCATTGTTTATTTGCCATTATAGCTAAAGCTAGAGTCTGGGAAAGTTCTGGAATGTGACACTTAACATTGGTCCTGTCGCCACGACCAGGGATACATAGATGAGTTCTCCGAGAAATTTAACATGATTAAGGAAAAAGACAGAGATTCAGTGAATTAAAATAGTGACAGATCCAGAACACGCGGTCTTGGACCTATGCAGCTGGTAATAAAAATCAATATCAGCTCACATGTGATGTCTAGGATTTGAATTTAAGAGTGTATGCAGAATTTCTCTATCTGTATAGTATAAATTGTGCTCATCATGGATCATAGCAGACAGTATACGGCTAAAAGGCCTCTCTATACCATATTTTAAACAGGGAAGAAGTGAAGGTTTCAATAAATTATAACTAAGGCGAAAACCAACAAGATCATTCTTGACCAATACAGACAGACAATTCATCCCATGTTTTGGTCAAAAACACATAAAAGAAATAGGAAAAGAAACAGATCTTTTCCTTCTTCCGATTCATCCTTTAAAATTTCAATTGTTTTGTCAGATTTACGTTTTTATTTCCCCTTCTTTTCTGGATGAAGATAGCAGGGTCTTAGCCGTCTCTGTTCTGTGCTGTTTTAAGTGGAGACAAGATTCTTAAACAAGTGAAAGAATTCGCCTCGTGAAGACTACCTGCTTTAGTGATCTTATTGCTCGGTGATGGAAAAAACAAACCCAAAACCGGTAGTTTCCTTTTGTCTTCACACTAACTTTTCTATGCCCTTCAACTTCAGGGATCAAACCAAAAGCCAATCCACAGACCACCATCGAAAAGGAAGCCAAAGATAGCAAAAGAATTCCCAGGATTCCAAAAAGTTTCACAGGATTATCCAGAGACAGAGCATCACACGCAAGTACAGAAAAGCAGAGACCGAGAGAGACAGAAAGAGAGAGAGAGACGGAGAGACCCGTCAAATCTTTTCGGTGCTCTGTATAAATGGGCAGTCCTCGAACTGCTCAGACACCTCGTACCCCACAAAGCGTACCTTCTCTGAACCTTCGTCGACTTCCCACGAATTCACGCCCGAAGACGCCACGCCGTCGCCGGAGGCCTCCGGCGACTCCCCGCTGGCCGACAGGGGGATCTTCTTGCCGAAGAGCTTGATGGCGGGGTCGCTCGTCATCTCCAGCATTCTCCTCCGCTTCTCTTCCCTCAGTCCACTCACTCTTCTCTCGGGTGCTCGTCCGTGTCCCGTTAGCAGGCAGGTGTTGAGTTCTTGGGTTGGCATGGCAGAGCAAGATTGTTAAAGCGTCAGTCTATAAAAGTCTTGTGAAACTCCCCTGTTTTTCGAAGAGAGAGAGAGAGAAAGAGAGAGAGGGAGGTTGGTGCCACGTCAGCGACGGGGCTCGATTCTCAGCCACAAGTTCTCGTGGCCTTGAGATTTTCGTTTCCTTAGGCCCACGGCTTTTGATTCTTGTGAGAGGTTGCACCAAAAAGACGGTGCACCCACTTTTTTTGTGTCCCGACCCGATCCAATTCAACCCGATCCGATCCGACATCGCCCATTCAGGCTTAGACTTAGCCAAGGTAGAAAAAGGTTGGTGAAATAGAACAATGGTGATGCACTCAACATTTCCTCGTTTTACAGAGAAAAACCCGAATTCGACATAGTGTGACTTGATTCGAAATCGACATGGATCGATGCATTTTCACTTGTTTCTAATGGAAAACATTACGTACTCACGTTGAAATATCTTTGTAGTGACTTAAAATGGTACGAATGGTCAACACAAGTACAACACCAGTTATATATAATTTTACCGATTCATATATAAAGGGAATCTCATTCTAGGTAGACAATAAATTCATGCAAATTTGATATATTTTGAAAATTCAATAGGAAATTTGTGCTCCTTATTTTCTTTTTGTCGGAATATCTTATACATATAATATAAAACTCATTTTTTTATAGATTCATTTAGTATTGTTGTTGTTGTTGTTGTTTTATATATATATATCGTTCAAACACATAAATATTTATGTTGCCTTTATTTCTCAAGCATTAGATTTGTTTGTTTAAGCTTTTGACATTGTTAATTCGCCACTCGATGTTAGTTAGAGTAAAGTTATTAAGTACAAACTTTGATAATGTCAACTTGGTAAAAATTTTGATAATGTTTTCCAAAGAGTTAATTCCACGAAAAACTCCAAATTGATACATTTGTGACAAATTTGCCCAAAATTAATTTTTTGTCCACCAAAAGTTTCAAACTGCTACACCCGTGATAAATTTATCATCTGTTAATTTTTTTAAAATTTTACCGTTAAATTACCGAGTTGAATGACATGTCGCAGTTGATTTTACAGGTTTACTAGTTTGTGATTTTTCGTTGTAATAATTCAATTTGACAGAAACTAACGAAGGGTAAATTTGTCACAAATTTACCAATTTGGAGTTTTTGGTAATCAAAAAATTAGTTTATGGGTAAATTTGTTATGTGTACCTATTTGGGGTAAATTTATTACAAATATACCAATTTGTGATTTTTCGTAGTATTAACTCTTTTCCAAAATTGAATTTGTCTGTCGACATTTTGATTTATCAACACTCAATAATCCATCGATAGTGTAACCAGAAGATTGAGGAATATTTTTCTTTCGCGGAAAATGAATGGCTTGAAAAATATTTTCTTAAAAATGATCATTTGTATTGCTTATAAAAATAAATAAACAGAAGATATTTTTGTTGTTAATGAAAATGTTTAGACATAAATTATTGTCGACAATGAAAAAAATTCATTGATTAATTATTTTAAGTAATCATATTTAAAAAATATTTTATAAATCATTCATTTTTCGCGAAATAAATGAAGTCAAGCCACGTAATATCTTTTGAGTCAGGATGATTGGCGCGGACTAAAGCAAATTTTGCATGGCATGACATGGTGCAAAACTGCCAAACTCTCCAAAAAGAAAAACCCACGAGTCTCTTCTCGGAGGACAAAATAAGCCGACATTTTAAACCACCACGAATTTCACCAGCTGACAAGGGCACTCACCATTAACTTTTTCGTCCATCCAGATCGATGTGGCTAGCGGTGAAAGTCTATTATGAATCCGTATGTCAGTTGTAAAAAAACTTTATAGTCATTTGTCAGCTAAAAAGTCCTATGTCATTAGTTAAATTTAGTAAGGAAAAAAACGAAGTCTGTTCTTCTATTTTTCCTACTATTTTTATGATGTGACCAAGCGGAACTTGATGTAATACATGGCTGAGGAAAATTCAAAAAGATACTGCCGATGGTCAACAGAAATCGGATGACATGCCGTTTTTCCAAAAAAAAATCGTCAAATTTTTATTCTTCTAGGGATGTGATTCATACTCCCAAGCGACAAGATATCACGATAGTCCTTAAAAAAAGGTTTCCTATTTTGAATCAAATTATTATCTATATATATATTTTTATAATTAATAAATATAACAGAAAGGTGCGATGTGCTAATTATAATGCAAGTAGCCATAATTTAAAAATGAACTATGATAAAATCTTGCGCCTCAAATTTTCTTTCTCACTTTTACTTCGTATTTTTTTTATGATTATGCGGTGAATCCTAACATTTGAACCAATATGCTGCCGTGCATATTTCAATTAACCACTCCAGCTTTCTTTCTCTTCTGATCGGTTGCTCTGAAACGTCGCCGTTGGCCACTTCACATGTCATATCAGCTTATTTATATCATAAGTTTAATGATTGGTACTATAGGAGGTCAATTCAAAAACAAATGAGAAGTGGCGAGGCCAATAATGCAAATAAAGCTATAATAATATGACGTGGCGCATAAATAATTGCGCGGCCTATGACGGGATTTCTGTAGCCTCTTCGCGCAACAGCAACTTCTCCTTTTTCTCAAATTAAAGAAAATCCCCACAATAGAATTAAAGTTTAAATAATGCATTTATTTCACAAAAAATAAATAATTTAAAAATAATCACTCGTATTATTTATAGAAATTGATAAATAAAAATATTTTTATCGTCCACAAAAATATTTAGATATAAATTATTGTCCATAATAAAAATATTTTTTATTGACTAATTATTTCAAACGAAATAAACAATTATTTTTTTGGAAAATATTTATGAAAAAGCATTTTCCGGCATTTGGATCGCCTAGGGAAATGAGTTAATAGAAAATGTTTTCTCGAAAAATGGACAATTAATATTTAAATTCATGAAAATAATTTATTCTTTAAAAAATTAGAAATCATTTTCCAAAATATGTTAGATGCCAGTGTTTGTACTAGAAACTCTAAGCTAGGGTATGGGAACCCTAAAACTCATTCTCAAGGCCCCAGCATCCAAGACCGAGTGCTTGAGCAAGGGTCCATTAAGGCAGGGTCCACGGCCTAGATGCCCGCGCCCGAGTCCCCGCACCTGGGATTGGGTCCCCAACACCCATGCCCAAGTCCATCAAGGCCGGACTTGGGACCTAGTGACGGTACCCCAGTCTCCAACACTTGGGACTAGGACTACCGAGGCTAGGCCCAATGCCTTGACACCAGGGCCGAGTCCATCGAGGCCAGGCCCGAGTCCATTTAGGTCGAGCCCGAATACACCAAGGTTGCCCTAGGACCCCTCATGCCTGGGCTCAGTTCCACGGCGCTTGCACCCTAGATCATCAAAATTGGGCCCAAGACACTGGCACTAGTGCCTAGGTCCTCGAAGCCAAACCTAGGTTCTTAGTGCCTATGCCCGGGTCCATTGAGGTTGGGCCCATTACCCCAATGCCTGTACTTGAGTTGCCAACTCGAGTCCATCAAGGTTGGGCCAGGGTATGTCAAGGCTGGGTGTAGTACCTTAGTGTTCATGCTCGAGTCCCCGACATCGCGTGACTGTACCAAGGTCCATCGATGCTAGGCCCGAGACCCCGGTACCTGCGTTTAGGTCCATCGAGGCCAAGCCTGAGACCCCCATGCGTAAGACCATTGTTGTCGAGCTTGGGATCATCAAGATTGGGCCCATATCGATCAAGGCCGGCCCCGAGACCCTAGTGCCTGTGCTTAGATTTGTGGGTCCCAACCCTACCTTGATGGACTCGAGTCGGGGCGTTGGGGTACTTGGTACTGAGCACTAGGGTTCGAGGCCTAGCCTCGATGAACGCTGGGGTCTCGAGCCCAGCCTGCGGACCTGGGATAGGTGCCCATACTCTTAAAAAAAACGACCCCCCACCAAACGTCGGAATACCAAAAAAAAACGCTGGGGTCTCAAGCCTGTGGACCTGGGATATCTTCCTTACCAAACGACGGAATACGTCCCAAAACAATTTTTCAGGCTTTTGTCAAATACCCAAAAACAATTATTATTTTCTTAAAAAAATGACTCCCTCGATGTCGCGTTCCGCACGAAAACAAACAAAAGCCTACGCTTACTTTTCCTCTCTTCGGATAAGCACGGCTTATCGCCACGTCAGCACCCCGCACGCGCGTCTCTTTCCTTCCTGAGTGGGCCCCCCCCCCGCGGCCCCCCCCCCCCCCCCCCCCCCCCCCCGGCCCTAAAAGCCACCCCTAAAGCTGGAAAAGCCCCGAGGGAACAGCCAGGATAAAAAAATCTGCGCCCCCCCCACCACCCACCGGAAGCTCCCCGACCGCCCGACACGTGTCCCGAACGCGTGGCACGTGCGAGCTCACCCCGAACGCCGGGGAATTTACCGCCCTGACCCCAGCCTCCCCCTCCCGCGCTCCGACACGCGTCCCACTCTGTCGTCCCGGCCTTTTTTCGCTTGGGCAGCGCGTGCGCCACGTGGACGATAAGAAAGCGAGGGGTTACGCCCCCCCGAGCGTGCACTTTGGGTCTTCCTCCTCCTCCTTTCGGTCTTTCGGTGCGAGGAAAAAAGTCAAACCGATTTTTTTTTTTTCCATTCCCGTGGGGGCTTTAGTTTAATCTAATCACTTTTACTTAAGTGCGTCTCGTGTTGGGTAATTAAGAAATCCGATCGCGACCCGCGATTGGATTAGGCTTGCCGTGCACCCGAAGGCCGCTTTCGCAGCGTTTGGGCCGCTTTCGCAGCGTTTGGGCGGCCGCGTGGACGGCCGTGAGTCTTCGATTTGATCGAACGGTCGTTGTCGGGGGATATGGATTGATCGGGGTACTTTAAATTGAGAAAGTGACATGAATGGTATCCAAATACTTCAGCCCGATATGCAATATGATCAATGAACTTTTAATTTGTTCAATGTAGTCTCTGAACTTTAGATTAATGTGCAATATCATTTTTGAATTTTAAATTTTTTCAATGCGATCCCTGAACTTTTGATACATGTTTAATTTATTTCCTGGATTTTATGAAAATTTTCAATGATGTTCCTGAATCTGAATTAACGAAAAGATGACATTGGACATTATTATATAATCCAAAAACTAATTTGAACGTGTATGAAAAATCTATGAACCACATTAAAAAAAAAAAGTTCAGGGATCATACTTCGTCAAAGTTTAAAGATTATTTGTATCATTATCCTTTTTAAATTTTAAAAAATGAAATTTTTTTCTCTAAATCATGATCTTGGTAATCACACAATCTGAGAAAGAGGGATAATTGTGATTATCATCTAATTAAGAATTGGGCCTTATAATTATGAGCTCGAGGCCTAGATTTGTGGCCCAAGAGAACTTCTAGGCCTCCTTTGGGCAGATATGTCGAGCACATGAAATGGGTTTCTTCTCTTCCTTGTCGCTCGTTGTGTAGTAGTAGTGGCTGAAAACAAAAGGAAAAAGAAATTAACAAGTAAATAAATAGGAAAATAATAGAGAAATCTTTCTACGCGTTTAAATGTATAATATCAAATATTATATCTAGTTGTAAAATCAAGTAGAAATTGTTACAGAAATTGTACAATTTTATTTTTTCTTTATTACATATTGAAAGAAAAGCGATTGCTTAAATACAGTTTTTTTTTTTTGCTTAAATACGAGTTTGTTCCGCTTATTCTTCAGAATCCAAAAGTGAAACCATAATTAGTCGGATATTTGAAGGGCATTTGAAGGGCATTAGCATGGCAACCAATCGCCATAATCCTCACTTTAATATATATTCCTCGGTACATCGACCAAATTTGCAACTGTCGGTTCCCAAGCCCATGGAACGCCATTAACTTAGTATAGGGGTGTCACACGGGTGGATCGAGTCGGGTTTAGGTCAAGTCAAAAATGGTCTCACTTATGTTGACCAATTTAATCCGTTTTGATTCATATTCATGTAATGTAAATCTAATGATCCATATCCGACTCATACCCAACCCGATCGTATTCTAAAAGTCTTTAAAATCCAATTTTCAAAAAAAATTGTTTCTTATAATATTTATATTACTAAAATGCTACAATTTTTATAGTTTAAAAAAATTATATTATTATATTTATTTATTTTCTTTTTATTTTTTAAAAATGAAAATTTTAAATACTTTTTTCTTTTTTGATTTTTCTTCTTCTTTCTTCTTTGGCCAACGACCAAACACAGGTGAGCTCGTTTGATAAGCTCGAAGCTTGCCAATCTGGCCGAGCTCGCTCAAGCTTGTCGACCTCTAATTAGCTCGGCCAGATCGGCGAGCTCGAGCAAGCTTGCAGCTTGCTTATGGCTGGTCACTGATCGGAGAAGAAGGAAACAGAAAATAAAAAGAAAAAGAAAAGAATGAAAAGAAAATAAAAATTTAATAAAATTTAATAAAAAAATTTTTAAGTGTGACTTAAGCTATTTAGCCTACAAGGCTACAAGTTAATAACTTAAATGGGTTTGTTGCAAACCCATATCCAACCCATATTTGACCCATATATACTTAGACTTTAATGCTGCAAACTCATTTTGTTCTATTTTCAAAATTTCAAGTGACCCATATTTAACCTGGGCCCATTAAAAATAAGCTAATAAATGGGTTTTTGACCCGTATTGCCACCTCTACCTTAGTATCCCCTCCCTTAAAAGTCTTGGCTAGAAAAAGAGATTAATGTACCTGCACTATGAGAAGAAAGAATTTCCATATTGTGTGTCGCTACCTTTGATATTGATAACAAATTGGATAACTTGCTAAATCATGTTATGGTTAGAAAAGAGAAAATTATCTAAAAATTCCTAAATCAATTGTACGGAGGTCAATTATGTGACATTCCGAATTTCGACCAATTTTTGGGACTTATAAAACGTGTAATTCATCAGTGTGCTTATAATAAAATCTCGTCCGAGAACTGAACACTCTCGGTTATTGTTTTTAAAATTGAGATTTCCCTAGAATCGCATTCAATTGAATTTGACCATTATTTAAAGCCCGAACTTTGGTGTCGAATTTTCGGAGTTTCTTAATGAATTTAATTGAACGATGTCGATATTATTGTGGCCACCCTCGATATTACCCGAGCTATGTGAAAAGTGAAGTTTTGACTGGGTGTAAATTTGGACTGGTAGATCATCCTCGTAGTGTGTTTTAATTATTTTCTTTTGTCCCTTTTTTCCTAATTATTAATTAGGATTTTCATGGACCATTGGATTGTCTTCGGATTTGAATGTGGGCCGTTGGATCGCAATAATTATTTGACCATTCTCTCTCTCTCTCTCTCTCTCTCTCTCTCTCCTCCCTTTGCCGCGCTGCATGCCCCCCTACCGTGCACGTTTCCCCCTTCTGTCAAACTCTCTCTCTTCCTTTTCTTCTTTTTCTTTTTCTGTTTCTCCTTCTCTTCTTCTTCTTCCTTCTCCTTCCTCCCTTCCACCTGACTGCTTCTACTCCCTATCCCTGCTGCCCAACGCCAATCGCGCGTTGTTGGGACTAGCCTAGCCACCGCCATCGTCCGCCTCATGCCACCGTCGCCCCGACCAAGCCTCGCCACCTTCTGTCACCGCGACCGCCTGTCGCCGGCTTGCTCACGTGGTACCCAAACGGTAGCTCATTGCCGCGGCCCGGCACTACTCAGCAGCCCGCCAACCTATCCTCCGTTGCCAACCAACCCAACCTTCGCATGTCGCTGCCGCCCTCGCCCCGGAACTTCTGTCGTCGAACCGCCCAAGCTACATGCGGGTTGTGTCCTCGCCGGTCCGCCTGTCAGACTAGCCACCGTCTGCCGCCGTCCAACAACCCCAAGCCGCACCTAAGCAACCTTGAACCACCACACCAACAACCACTCCCTTTGCCACGCCCATTCGTCGTCTATCTACCGGCCGCTAAGCCCAAGCTAGAAACCACCGCGGACAGCCGCGCTGCCGCTGTCGTCCTCGCGTCTTCACCGATGTTAGCCGAGTAAGTTAACCCATAATCTCGTGTTTAAGATGTTAAACTTGCTTATGGTAGTTTAGATTAAGTTTAATTAAGATTATGTTTAGTTAAGTGTGATTAGGGAATAAGTTATCAATTAATTATTGGATAACCTTTGGTGGTAGGTTATCGCCAGGTGATAAGTTATCGTTGGAGATCGTGATAGACTATTATTATGTTTGTGATAAGTTATCTATTATCTCATTAAATAAATTATGTTCAGAACTAAATATTATTTTATTATTTAATAAATTATTTCCGTTTTAAATATTAACATTTTATTATTAAATAATTAACTTTCGAAAATTAAATATTAGTATTTCAAATGATTTTCAATACTGAACTGTGATTGTTTATGTTTGGATGGTGATTCCGAAGTTGGATTTTACCGTATAAATTATCGTTTTTAGCTAAATGATTTGAATGTTTATGATTCGAGAAAATATTTTGAATTTTTGAAAATAAATTATTTCGGATATTATTAAATAATTAATTTTCGAATTTATTCATTATTATTTCAGAAAATCTTGTATCTCAAATTATGATTTCTAGCTTGAATGGTGGCGATTATGTCGTGAATCATCGTGTTAAATTGTTTATATGACAAATTATTTTGAACGGAAATTTTCAAGGAAAGCCTATGAGATTTTTGGAATTAAACTGTTTGTATTATTATGTCAAGAAATGATAGTGATGCTTTATGGTTGATGTCACGACCTAAAAATCAGGTTTTCCGATCTTAGGCTAATGGATTACTAGATCAATTAAATTAACTAACCTAGCTAGAGTTCTCCCAAACTCTACCAATTCGCAACTTAGGTCTAATTATGAGTATGCAGATATTTTCAATGGGAGCCGCCACTAATCATTTAAGATAGATTGATTAGAAACCTAAATAAAATAGCGGGAGTACTATTTTATTTTTACGAACCAGAGATTATAAATCCGGGTACTTGGTTACGCTAGATTACCCTAACGTCCTTTCGGTACCAATCTCAAGAAAAATACTCAATTTGACAATTTTGATGAATTCTAACTTAGAGCTCAAATGTGCAATTTTTTTTTTGATTTTCTTTTTTGTGATTTTTTTTTTGTATTTTTGATGTATTTTCAAATTTAAATTCAAGTCGCAAATCTTTTAGTAGAAAGATTATAATCGCTAAATCTTTTGAATTAAGTTTCGATCTGAAGCCTAACAGATCGACCCTAAAAATTCAAAATGTCCGCTATGGATATAACTCTATCTAAAGCCCGCTAAATAGATTTATTCCCATGTGTGCGGTTGCGGATTAGGAGATTTTCCTAACCGATCACATCTTAAAAAGATTTTGCTATCTTGAATATCTTGGATATATTCAGAAGATTTTGAAATTTTCAAATTCTATCCAAATTTGACAAATAATACACATCCAAGATTTTCAAAGAATATTAAGTTAAATCACAGTTTTTAAATTAAGCAAGGCACCTTTGGTTTTTTTTTTTAAACAATGCTTAATCCTTTAGAGATATCTTCGTGTGCACTATACTCATCAGCAAATTCCGATGAAGCTCTTGCAATCACCAAAAATTCAAATAAGATCAACTCATCCACAAGGAAATGTCCATCCGCTAATTTTGAATAAAGATTCAAACAATAGTCATCCACAAGTCCATACCATCAACAGATTCGAAATTACAATGATCCAATTAACATCTTGCAAGTCAAATTGCAATTTTAACGCGATCACCAATATAATACAAATTTTCGGATTGAGCAAGAACAAGAAGGAAAATCAGGATTTTTTTATGCAAGTTTCTCTCGTGATCCAAACAGTAATTATTACCTAAAAATCATGCACGACAAATATCACAAGTTAGGAACATTCATTACCTAATTTGATAAAATTGTCAAATTGAAACACCAAGGATTACTTGATCCACGGGTGAGGTGACAATGCTCGATTCCCAGCCTAAAAAAAACATGCACGACCCTTGAAAAAAAAACATGAATGGCAGAAGCGAAGGACCTTGGCAGTAGCTCGAACTTGTTTCCTGGCGACGGAATGAGCGGCGGATGGATCAACAGACGCCGATGCAAGGTTCTCAGATAATGGAAATCGAAAACCCTCTTTCTTTTACTCACGTCTGTTCTCTCCTTTCTTTTTTGACCAAGCCCTCACTCCATACCTCTCTGGACCCCCTCACTCTTTCGCTTTTGGGTCCCTTTTGTAAGTGGGGAAGACTTAGGCTTTCAAGGAAAGAGAATAAATCAAATTTCCTCATATTATATTCTGGCTCTTTTCATTATTTTGGCCTTTTTGTTCACGCCCATGGATGCAAGATATTGATCAGAATATATGCCCCTATATTGACCGGATTCCACTTTCCTCTCTTGTATTTTTTATATTGTTTCCCTTTTGCACGGAGATACAAAGGAAATCAAATTCATTGATCCTCTTCCCTATCCACCAGATTCAAGACCCCAGAGTTGCTGAAAATTCATGCACCACGTCATAATCTCCATATGCTGCTTTGTCTTCAATGTGCTCTCATGAAGATGGTGCAAGTCGTGCAACTGCGGGGAAAGACTTCTCTTGAACGACGACTCCAAAACTTCTAGTACATGCCGGCCAGCGGCACAGAATACCTGAGAAGCAAACTCAACCTGTTTTTCATATCCTTCAATTTAGCTTCACCTTTGTCGTCGATCCAATTCAAAACATAATGCATAAAATAAACTATCCTATATGAAAAATGATTTAAATACTTTTTACTAGGGATTAAGGTTAGTCCCTAATTTTTATGCAAAAAATTAATGACTAAAAAAAATAGCTAAAATTTAGGTATCAATAGATGCCCTTTTTTGAGCGGAGGCTTGCAGAGGTTTCGCTTAAAGACTGAAACCTAAATTTGAACCATGCAAAATAATGAATGATCTTCTTCTTCCTTTTTTTTTTTGGTGGGGGTTTTAATTCCAATTTTTCAAATACAATGATGCGTGCTATGCAAATAATAAGGAACGTATACTAAGGTTTCTCACTTCATGAAGAGCGATGAAAGAGCCTTACATATGGATCGCATAAAAAGCGCCCAAGTGAGGGAAAGCTTTATAATGCTGTGAACTCCCTCGATCTCCAAACTTCTAGTCCACTAGAAGTAAGGTTCTCAAGATACAGAATTGTCTATCTGTTATCTGTAGTTTCCTACAGATGCGAAATAACGCATGATATGAAGAAAGATTAAAAGGGACGTGTTGCCTATACTACCGGGTAATCACGAAAAGGATCATGTCACATGTTCCATTGAGTGAGCATGAGATTAGTTGTGCCACCTATTCCACTGGGTGAACATGGAATGAGAAATTATGCTGCTTGTTCCACTGGGCAAACATGAAATAGGGTGTGCTGTCTATTCCACTGGGCAACACAAAGAGATATGTCACCTATTCCACTTGGTGAACATATGAGAGAGATCATGTCTCATATTTTATTGAGTGAACACGAAAAAAGAAATAATGAAGAATAATTAGCAAACGTGCCTGAATTTTTCTTATGTTATAAAAATGACAGAGCCAATTGCATTGCACCT
This sequence comes from Syzygium aromaticum, assembly GCA_024500025.1. Lineage (NCBI taxonomy): Eukaryota > Viridiplantae > Streptophyta > Magnoliopsida > Myrtales > Myrtaceae > Syzygium > Syzygium aromaticum. Next base: position 2,812,982 of record CM044886.1, on the reverse strand, counting down.
GTTTTTATCTAAGAAAATGTTAAAATAACACATGCGCATGGACAAAGAAAACATAATTCATGAATCTGCCTGCATTACCGAGCTTCACTAGGGAATTTATCAATAAGAACAATAATTTCGTCCTTTTGACAATTTGATCACATTAAATGTAAGACCTTTAATAAGAAAGAACTTTCCACTCACTTTCAATGAAAGACTTTTGACCCGATCTTTGATGCAGGTATAAAAATCACTCAAACTCTCTTTATCGTGCTTAATAAGGGTTCGGATATTCTCAAAATCAATATGACTTGGCCAATTTGAGAAGTCTTTATAAGGACTGAAACGCAGGCTTGGTCAAAGGTTTCACAATGGGGACTCATGAGAGTCATAGCTTTGAAAGAATTGATATCACCAGCTGCTCCTGGTTTATAAGTCAGGAATGCTGCAAAAATGAGATAGAAAGATCTTGCTCGCACTTCTTCAAGCAACATTTATAAGCATTTGAAACTCTACGTTAACTCAAGTGCCATATTCTAAAGAGACTTCGGTAAAGGTTGTAACATAGATTCGGGTAGGCTTGAAATGAATGACCTATTTCTATCAAATGGGGTATTATGAACATGGAAATTAGTAATCATCCAACCATGCTACTGGTACCATTGATCTAGCTCTAGCAATTGCTCCACAAATGAACCCTCAAATGGTCTTTTCCTTGAAGAATGATCTTGCATATCAACTCAGTTCTTGTCGAAGCCTTTCTTTCTCTCATTTTTTTTGTTTTTTTTGTTTTGAGAGAGATTTTCTTTTCGAGGGATTTTTCTCCCTTTTTTTTTTAAGAGAGCTTTTTCCGAGAGAGAGAACTTCGATTTATTGTAGTCCTTTTGCATACTTTCTAATGAATTTTCTTTTGAGCTCTCATTTGCCTCAAGTCACCTTGAACTTGCTTTGAGATGATTTCATTTGTTTATCACAAGAATGGTCATCAATCGGGTTGAAATGAATTCACCACTCAAATTGGGTATGCAAAGGGTATAATGTGTAGGGATATGAAAGAAATGCTCTTCGTCATATCTAAGGCACTCGAGCTAACACAGAATTTGCATGCAGTAAATATACTTGAAGACTGATGCAAGTGAAAGCAAGAAAATTCTAACCATTTTGAACTTTCTAAGAAATTGCCCCAGTATGGGGTTGTTCCCGACAGGGGTAAGAAATGAAACTCCGTTCAAAGGTTTAAGCAAATGATAACCTGTAGTGTTTAGATAGAGGAAATGAATGCCTCTCATCATTTTGGTCGTCATACTTTTCGCGAGATAATCCTTTGCCTTGTCAGCACAGAATTTTCACTCAACTCACATTGGGGATTATTATTCAGGACGTGTATGGAAATGACTTGCCTTTCATCATCTTAAAGTCTCTCATGTAATATGATCGCTTCAATAGGACAGAAACAGATTGCCCGATCAAAAGCCTTCCTCAAACGAAGCTTAATAACATAACAAGAAAATCAATTGATTCATGAAATTCGATTTGAGACAAAGTCAGAATGAGAACAAATCAAGTATAATACTTCTTCATAGAATCAGAATTAACTGGACTAAAAAAAACACGACCATCTATCTCAGCCATAATTAAAGCACCTCCTAAAATGACTTTCTTTACAATGTACGGACTGCCATAATTTGGGGCGAATTTTCCTTCTGTAAGAGGAACTATCAGCAATAACTTTCGCAAGACAAGGTTGCCTACCTGAAAATGTCGAGGCTTGACTTTCTTGTTGAAAAATTTAGCAACTCGTTGCTAGTAGCACTGGCCATGACATAGAGCTCTAAGCCTTATCTCATCAATCATGTTTAACTGGTCCAATCTCTGCTGGATCCAATCTGCTTTTGACAATTGTACCTGTGAAAGAATAGGTAACAAAGGAATTTCAACTTCAACAGGTAGAACTGCTTCCATACCATACACAAGAGAATATGGAGTTGCCCCTGTAGATGTCCAAATAGAATTCCAATATGCCATAAGTGCAAAAGGTAATCTCTTATGTCAATCACGATAGTTCTCAGCTGTTTTAGCCAAAATTTTCTTGATATTCTTATTGGCTGCTTCTACCGCTCCGTTCATCTACGAACGATATGGAGAGGAATTCAGATTCTTGATCTTGAACTCCTTGAACAGATCATTCACCAATTTATTATTTAGATTCGATCCATTGTCAGTAATTATGGTCTCAGGTGCACCATATCAAACAATGATGTCTCGACGAATGAACTTCACCACATTCCGGGTCGTCACTGTCGTATATAACATAACTTCAATCCACTTTGAAAAATAATCGATAGCGACCAAGATAAACTGATGTCCATTTAATGCTTTAGGATTGATTGGGCCAATCACATTAATGCCCCACATAAAAAAATAGCCATGGTTCAGACATCTGATGCAATTCGGTCGGAGAAGTATTAATCTTGTCACTATGGATCTGGCATTTGTGACAACTCTGGATATGCTGAATGCAATCACACTCTAAAGTAAGCCAGTAATAACCTATTCTCATTATCTTCCTTGCTAGCACATGACCATTTATATGTGGACTACACACTCTTTCATGTACTTCTAGCATTAAACGAACAGCCTCGGTTAAATCAACACGCCTTAATAAAATCAAATCATAGGACTGCTTGTATAGGCATTCTCCGCTCAAGAAGAACTTTGACACCCATTTTCTTGATATACTTTTGGTCAAATGCGGTACTTTTCTCAAGAAACTCATGTGTTTGAAGATATGTCTTGATATCATGATACCACGGCTTGCCGTTGAGCTCTTCTGTCGTGGCCATGCAATAAGCCGGTTTTTGTAAGACCTCTATCTTTAAAGGTTCAACTTCTAACTCATTTATCACTCGTAGCATTACTGATAAAGTAGCCAGAGCATCGGCAAAATGGTTTTGAGTCCTTGATAAGTGTTCAAACGAAATGTCTTCAAACTCTTCCACCAACTCCTCTTAATAGGCATGATAGAGCTGTAACTTAGCATCTCTAGTTTGCCACTTACCAATGGTCTGAAGAATAACGAGGGCTGAATATCCAAACACCTTAAGTCGAGCTACTCCTATTTCGATTGCATCATGTAACCCAAGGATGCATGTTTCATATTTAGCGATATTGTTCGTACAAGGAAATATCAGTTTCGCTACCACTGGATAATGTTGTCCACCTGGGGATATTAAAACTGCCCCGATACCTGATCCTGACAAGTTTACAGCCCCATCAAACTACTTAGTCCATACATACTCATCAATTGGCATGACTCTATCTTCTAGTGGACCCAGATCCTCATTTTTCCCAGGATTTTTAGCTAAGGCATCAGCAATTACTCGTCATTTGACTAATTTTTTAGACAGGAATTGAACATTGAATTCTGATATGAGAATCTGCCATTTTGCCAGTTTTCCAACCAAAGCGGGTTGATTGAGCAAGTATTTAATGGGATCACACTTTGTTAAAAGCAATATTTGATAATGCAAAGTGTATTACCTTAACCTGTGTAGTACCCAGACCCATGCTGCGCACATTCTTTTTGCTTCACAGTAGTTCATCTCAGAGGCGGTGAACTTCTTACTCAAATAATAAATCGCACGCTCTTTTCCATCCTCTTCACTTTTCTGAGCAAGTATGGCGCCTAAGGACTCACTGTGGATTGTAAAGTACAGGATCAGAGGTTAACCTGGCGTCGGCGGAACAAGCACCGGCGGATTCATCAAGTAGTACTTAAGCTTATCGAATGCCAGTTCACACTCTTCATCCCATCTAACCAGCGCATTCTTCTTGAGAAGTTTAAAGAAAGGCTTTGCTGTCTCAGATAACTGAGAAATAAATCTGGCAATATAGTTTAGTCTACCCATTATACGGACTTTCTTCACCGAAGAGAGAGATTTTATTTCACAAATGGCCTTCACTTTTGACGGGTCAATCTCAATCCTTTTGTTACTGACGATGAAACCGAGTAGTTTGTTAGAGGCAACCCCGAACACGCATTTTGCCGGATTAAGGCGTAATTTGAACTTGCAAGGCCTGTCGAATAATTTCTTCAAGGTTTTTATGTGATCTTCTCTATGCTAAGTTTTTGCAATCATGTCGTTAACATAGACCTCAATCTTATTATATGAGGGGATCTATACTGAAAGCTAGGGAAAACCAGGTCAGCTTACAGCAGGTATGCTATTCCACATGGCGAATCTCTTGTTCAAACCCTTCAGGAACTGCCTTTTTAGCTGTAAAACTACCCGAAGATTTAGCTCAGAGTATAGAGACACTCAGAGTGACCAGGATGATGTTATGCCTAACTGGTCGAGCTGCCTTTCTTAGAGGATCGTGCTAGGCTTTGAAGAAAGGAATTTTAGAGAGCCATGGAAAGTGAGAGAATTGAAATTTTACAACTTTCCCTCTTATTCAAACCAAAGGATTACACGGCCTTATATAGGCGTTGGGGAATACATGCTGGACGAGGGTCCAGGTAAGACAAAGCACACTTAGAACGGGGTACATTATTGGACTAGTGTCCACAAACTTTACCTAACTAAGTATATTATTTGGCACCTTCACTCGTAGAACACTTAAAACCTATTTATAGGTGGAACAGGATTCTAGTACAAGCTTATCTCCATTCAGAGTTGTAGTCATAATCTGAACTGTCTGAACTATTTGCACGTTCATATTCTGCTATCTGTCTCTATGTCAGAATATGTTCGAAGTTATCTTTAGTGATGATTGGCGCTGGGTTCGAGGAAGAGGATGCATGTGTCGAAAGGTCTGGAATAGCAGTATTTAGAGCGTTTTGTGGTAACAGGAGGTCATTCCACATTCTGATGCCAAGGCTTGATTGTGGATTTGGTTCAGGTAAGACTGACTGAGTCAACACTGGTTGGGGCCAATTTCCTAATTGTGTGTAGTAAGAGGAGGAGCTGGCGTCAAGTCCAACGGATAAGGACAATGGTTCATAGTCATAGGGGTCTTTAGAGAGTGGTCCACCCCATGGATCTTGAGATGACTGTATTGGATCCTGAGATGACTGTGCTGGATCTCCTATTTCTGATATTTCGTGATCTTGTGATAATCCGAGCTGTGTCTGTGCCTGTTCGTACTCGTATTCTCTGAGTGCTTGTCATGTTGTAGAGGAAGATCTTTCGTGATCCCATGAGACGGGTGTGAAGTAATCCCATGCTTCTTCTGGAATAATGCGATTTTCTTGGCATAGGATCCTTTGGAGTTCTCTGTAATTATATTCAATAAAACCAATGCGACTGGGGAACGATTTATAGACACGTGCAACCTGGAGTTCTGTCTGAGGCTTGTAGGTAGTAGTACCTACTGCGGCGGGAGTATTGAAAATGGTACCATTATTATGCAAAAAAGTCCAAGGACGGTGGAGGAGTACAACAGTGTGTATTTCCGGATCATCTCGAACTTTTTTTACCTCTCCAGGAAAGAGTCGTTTCCAATAAACATGAGGGTAAAACCATTTAAGCACAGTTAAAAGGTTTTTCTCGTGTTCATTTAGCTGAACGTAGTCAGCCAGAAGCAAGTTGGTCAATTGGAGAATAAATTTTCTGGTAGGAAACTCAATAGCTATTACGTACTTGTTGGTTAGATACCATAATAGCCATTTAAGTTTGTCAGGGAAATCATTTTTTCTCCAAAGTAACAGGTGAATGAAAGGGTACCTTGAGTATAATCTAGAAGAGTCAAGAATAGATCCTTCATGGTGACGAAAAAGGTCTGTGTGGCATTGCCACATGAGATTGTCAAGATTTTCAATGAGCTTATCCTTTTGAATTTGCTCAATTATTTCTTGAGGATAGTCCAGGCTTGGCCAATCTCGGAACCGTTCAATCTTGTACTTGTCTGCCCGGAACGGGAAGGAATGCCTGAGAATATACATATTGATTTCTGCCGATGCTTTCGGTCCGGAGAGAAAATCTGCAAGCACATTTTTCTTTCCTGCAATGTGTTTGGTTTCGAAAGAATATTTTGAAAAGCATTCAACCCATCTAAGTAGCTGAGGATGAGGGATTTGCTTCTGCTTGAATTTGGTCATTTGGGGAAAAGAAGCCATATCCAGTTCTACCAAAAAATGATGGCCAATAAGATGGAATTCAAACTTAGATGGGCTGAATGGTCATTTTTCCCCAAATGACCAAATTCAAGCAAAAGCAAATCCCTCATCCTCAGCTACTTAGATGGGCTGAATGGTTTTCAAAATATTCTTTCGAAACCAAACACATTGCAGGAAAGAAAAATATGCTTGCAGATTTTCTCTCCGGACCAAAAGCATCGGCAGAAATCAACATGTATATTCTTAGGCATTCCTTCCCGTTCCGGGCAGACAAGTACAAGATTGAACGGTTCCGAGATTGGCCAAGCCTGGACTATACTCAAGAAATAATTGAGCAAATTCAAAAGGATAAGCTCATTGAAAATCTTGACTATCTCATGTGGCAATGCCACACAGACCTTTTTCGTCACCATGGAGGATCTATTCTTGACTTTTCTGGATTACACTCAAGGTACCCTTTCATTCACCCGTTACTTTGGAGAAAAAATGATTTCCCTGACAAACTTAAATGGCTATTATGGTATCTAACCAACAAGTACGTAATAGCTATTGAGTTTCATACCAGAAAATTTATTCTCCAATTGATCAACTTGCTTCTGGTTGACTACGTTCAGCTAAATGAACACGAGAAAAACCTTTTAACTGTGCTCAAATGGTTTTACCCTCCTGTTTATTAGAAACGACTCTTTCTTGAAGAGATGAAAAAAGTTCGAGATGATTCGGAAATACACACTGTTATACTCCTCCACCGTCCTTAGACTTTTGTGCATAATAATGGTACCATTTCCAATACTCCCGCCGCAGTAGGTACTACTACCTACAAGCCTCAGACAGAACTCCAGGTTGCACGTGTCTATAAATCGTTCCCCAGTCGCATTGGTTCTGTTGAATATAATTACAGAGAACTCCAAAGGATCCTATGCCAAGAAAATCGCATTATTCCAGAAGAAGCATGGGATTACTTCACACCCGTCTCATGGGATCACGAAGGATCTTCCTCTACAACAAGACAGGCACTCAGAGAATATGAGCACGAACAGGCACAGACACAGCTCGGATTATCACAAGATCACGAAATGTCAAAAATAGGAGATCCAGCACAGTCATCTCAAGATCCAGTGCAGTCATCTCAAGATCCATGGGGTGGACCACTCTTTCAAGACCCCTATGACTATGAACCATTGTCCTTATCCGTTGGACTTGACGCCAGCTCCTCCTCTTACTACACACAACTAGGAAATTGGCCCCAACCAATGTTGACCCAGTCAGTCTTACCTGAACCAAATCCATAATCAAGCATTGGCATCAGAATGTGGAATGACCTCCTGTTACCATAAAACGCTCCAAATACTGCTCTTTTAGACCTTTCGACACATGCATCATTTTCCTCGAACCCAGCGCCAGTCATCACTAAAGATAACTTCGAACATATTCTGACACAGAGACAGATAGCAGAATACAAATGTGCAAATAGTTCAGACAGTTGAAATTATAACTACAACTCTGGATGGAGATAAGCTTGTACTAGAATCCTATTCCACCTATAAATAGGTTTTAAGTGTTCTACAAGTGAGGGTGCCAAATAATATACTTAGTTAGGTAAAGTTTGTGGACACTAGTCCAATAATGTACCCCGTTCTAAGTGTGCTTTGTCTTACCTGGACCCTCGTCCAACATGTATTCCCCAACGCCTATATAAGGCCGTGTAATCCTTTGGTTTGAATAAGAGGGAAAGTTGTAAAATTTCAATTCTCTCACTTTTCATGGCTCTTTAAAATTTCTTTCTTCAAAGCCTGGCATGATCCTCTGAGAAAGGCAGCTCGGCTAGTTAGGCATAACATCATCCTGGTCACTCTGAGCGTTTCTATACTTTGAGCTAAATCTCCGGGTAATTTTGTAGCTAAAAGGCAGTTCCTGAAGGGCTTGAACAAGAGATTCGCCCATGTGGAATAGCATACCTGCTATAAGCTGACCTGGTTTTCCCTGGCTTTTAGTATAAATCCCCTCATGGAACAACGTGACCATTACCCGCCGGTAAGTTGCCCCAGCATTTTTGAGATCAAAGGGCATCACCTTATAATGAAATGTCCCCCATGGAGTAGTAAATGATGTTTTCAACTTATCATCCCCGTTAATCAAGATCTGATTATAACATAAGAAACCATCAATGAAGGAAAATAATTCGAACCCGGCTATGCTATCCACAAGCACATCAATGTGTGGGAGTGGAAAATCATTCTTAAGACTAGCTTTGTTTAGATCTCGGTAGTCAACACACACTCGAACCCGACCGTCCTTTAACACTGGGATTATATTAGCGACCCATTCTGAGTATTTGGTAGTCTCAATAAATCCCACGTCAAGAAACTTCATGACCTCTTTCTTGATCTTCTTTGCCAGTTCTGGCTTAGCTCTTCGTAGCCTTTGCTTCATGGGCTCAACCGAAGGATCAGTCGGCAGACAATGTTCGACGATCGATCGATTGAGACCCGGCATGTCAGCATAAGACCAGGCAAAGTTGCTTTGATAATCCTTTAACAATTGGGTCAAGCGTTTGGCCACATCTTCAGGGAGACATGCTCCAATCTTCACCTCTCTAAGATTCTCCATGTCGCCAAGATTGATCACTACAGTTTCTTCAACAGTCAGAGGCTTAGATTTCTCATGGATTTCCAAGTTCCGTCGTATCTCTTCATCGTTCGGATTAGAATCGTCTGAGTCATCGGATTGACTTGTATCACATATATGAGGATCTATGATTCTTGTCCCTTCGTATGCCTCGAGATTAGTCCTGAAGCATGAAAGAAAGGGATCAAAAAGACAGGACAGGGCTTAACTACATGCAATTTTCAAAAATTGATCATTGCTTTTTGAAATTCATTTTGCTTTCAAAGACCTTGAGATGAGAATTCTTGAGAAACCCAACCTTTAGTTCTTACCGTAGATGATAAATTTTTCCAATCATTGGTTATCATCATCGGGTTGGTTTAAAGCACTTCAACAAGATTCAAAATGATAAAAACCTTTGTAATTTTATTATTATCGAATCAATGATTTACATCCTATTGGATTGAAAAACCTAAGTGTAACATGAATTGGAATGAAAATCGAAAAAAGCAATAAAAATTCCCATGCAATGGGAGATATGAAAACTGAAAATAATTACTCTTGAGGGCCATCACCCATCCTTTCAAGTGGTCCTTAAGTGATTGCACCAATGGAGGTATCAGCAAACCAACTGGTGAGGTAGGATATACAATCATTAAAGTCAAAGTCCACCACCCTCAACTCCGGCTTCTTGAAAATACAGGGTGGCTGGTCATCCTCAGAATTATCAAACAAACTGATCAAAATCGCTTTACCGTGCTTCTTAGGCGAGTCAGTTAGGGCTTGTGGTGACTTAGGAAAAATAAGCCTAAGATCATACTCAGTCGGGCTTGGCTTTAAATACTCATATCCCTCCACTACTCCAGCTGAGCAAAAGGTGTGGTCAATGAGAGGTGGTAAAGGACTTTGACATACTCCTCTTCGGCCTTTGCAATGACTGTGGCCTCGTTCGTGGCTTCTCGACTCATGATATCCCAAACCAGCCGTGTAGGATTGTCCATTTGTCTTAACCGGGGCATGAATGCCTTGGCCTTCTTTCCCAAGACTCTTACCTGGCTCAAAACCATTACCGATCATGACCTTGGCCACCATGATAGCTACATTAAAAACCTTAGGAACAGGCAATGGCATATCAGAGGAAGTCTGAACAACTTGAATTATCTCAAACGAATGATAGCTATCCTCCTCAACATGATTGGGCTCTATGTATGGGACCAATATCGCATTAAAGATTCGGTGATCTTCCTCTTCATAAACCGTAACCAACTTTGCCTTAGCCACAAACTTGATCTTCTGATGCAAACTGGAGGGCACTGCACCTACATTGTGGATCCATGGCTGTCCCAACAAGAAATTGAAAGCAGAAGGGATGTCCAGCACTTGAAAAAAAATATTGAACACCGAAGGTCCGATTTGCAGCTCTAAGTTAATCTGGCCTATCACATCCTTCTTCACTCTATCAAAGGCTCGAATAGAAGTCTTGGCTGCTTACATGGTAGATGGATCATTGCCCAGCCTTTTTAAAGTAGCCAACGGACATAAATTCAAAGCTGACCCGTTATCAACAAGTACCCTAGCCATGTGAGTCTCCTTGTACTTCACTGATAAATGAAGCGCCTTATTATGACTACGTCCCTCAATTGAGATTTCCTCATCAGAAAATGCTACTTAATCCTTAAGAAGGATCGCCCCGACAAACCCCTCTAGCTTATCTTCTTCAATAGTCTTGGGCACATGAATCTCACTCAAAACCTTCATCAGAGCACCTCGATACTTATCTGATGTCTGGAGAAGTTCCAACAACGAGACTTGTGCAGGTAACTTTCTCAGCTGATCAACCACGCTATATTCACTAGCCTTAATCACAGTTAGGAATTCCTTCGCTTCTTTCTCGGCCACTAGCTTGGTCGGTTGATTATCAGCATAAGTTCGCCCTAACCTTGTTATCAGATCAACATTGTATGACCATGGAACCATCTTGTCACTTTCATAAGCGTAGGGCTAAGGTAATGCCAGCACCAATATTTCAGAAGCATCGGGTACAACGATCCTGAGGTCATCGTCAGAGGCGTCCTCAAGAAAGGGCATGTCAGTTAGCTCATGATCCAACTTAACTTTTTCATCGGTCAACATTGCAAGTTCTTCATTCCAGTCAATGATGACCCGAGATATAGTGGCCACTACCCCGAATTCATCAACAGTCCCAATCATTCCTTCTCTTACCAACTCATCCATATTCTTTTCAATTTCACCGAATGACACCACTTCACCAGTCGAAACAAAACCAGCTTGGACTAAAGCATCGAACATATCCTCGAAAGGGACCCTAAAGTCTTGAACCTACTTGACCCCCGGGCCAAAGACAACATTTGCACTGCTTGAATGATCAGGGAGTGAATTGTTCTGCACATTGGACTTACCGGCTAGCTGTAGTGCAAATGCTCCAGTCTTGAGTAGATCCTGTACTCGATGTTTGAGCACTTGGCAATTATCTTTCAAATGTCCTACCTCACCTCTATGGTAATCGCATTTCTTCGACAAATCGTACCTTGCAAAGCCGGCAGCGTTAGATCTTTGTGGCTCTGAACTCAGCAAGTTCTTCTTCCTTAGTACCGCCAGTACTAGATAACATCCCAGGAAGTGGAGTAAATCGGCGAGGTTTGCGCTACTGGAGTGGGTCCTGCTGGCCTTGCTGTCTATAAGAGGCTAGCTACTGGGTGATAAATTGTAGCTTCAAGGCCTGAGCTGGTGTCTCCTGTACATAAGTAATGTTGACTTTGGAGATATGCTCTTTGTCCTTCTTACTAGCAAATCTCTTGCCTGATGAACCCGGCTCTCTATATCATCCTTTCTTGAGCCCAGACTCAATCTCCTCACCTATGGCTATCAGCTGGCTAAAAAATTAGACGGCCGTTACTAACATTCGTTAACGAACCGGTTGTGGTAGAGTGGGCACAAACAATTTCATTAAGTCACGCTCTGAGGGTTCAGGCATGATCTGTCCCACTATATTCCTTCAGCGAGTGACATACTCCTTTAGAGTTTCGCCCTTTTCTACTCGACTCTCTCCAAGACTTCCCTTGTAATGGTGACATCGAGATTGAACTTAAGTGCTTGATGAAAAGGTTTGCCACCTCTTCCTACGAGTCCTTCCAGTTGATTTGGTGGTTGGTATACCACCTCATTGCAGCATCCTTCAAGCTTGCTTGAAAGGTTTGAATCATTAAAGGTCCGTTAAAAACATATCTATTCATGAGCCCCTAGTACATCTCAATGTGCTGAATTAGGTTTGAGGTGCCGTTATACTTCTCAAAAACTGGCATCTTGAATTTATCAGGCACTTGGACTCGGGCAAAAATAGATAAAACAACAGGCGGAATACTTTGAATTCCCTCCACTTCATGTAACCTCTGGTCGAGCTTAGCCAGCAACTTGGCATTCTCATCATTGGGGGGTGGATGAAGAACATAAGCCGCCGGAGACACACTAGTGTCAATCAAAATGACATCATCCAGTTGAAAGGTTGGATCAGTATTTACTGCGGGAGCTTTGTCAGGGCGGAGGTCTTAACGGGTTGGAGGTGGAATCTCTTATTGAGAACCAGTATTGATCTGTTGCTGCTTGGCCATGAGATCACTCATCATTTTGGACATGATAGCCACAATCTGCTCATTCATTGTATTCATGTATTCTTTCAACTTTTCGTCAATCATGGCTGCAATCTCGGCTTAGTTAGCCATCCTTCTTTTGGTCACTGATAGAGTATTATAAGAATGAGGGGGATCCGTGGCAAATTACCTACAAAAAGTAACGATTGAATAAATACAACAAGTAAGAATAGCGAGTCGGTCCATAATATCCTCTAGACCCCCAAGACAAAATTTCTTTCGAAAGACTGATTTGTCCAGTAAATTTCGAAATTCTAGATTGCTTTATTCAGTGACCAATTCCAAAATTTACAAATTATAGCTTAATGTTTCTCATTGAATTGCCCGAAATGGAAAATGTCTCAAAGGAATTCTTAGAAGATCACCCAGAAACAACAACACCTATTTCCAGAAAACGTCAGTAGTATGAAATACAAATGTAAGCTAACATTCCATCCTAAAAAAAAAGAAAAACTCCCTAAACAAAACATGAAATCAAATGGTCTTTCTTTTTTTAGAGGCCACGTGATCTATGGACGAATAGGCCTTCAAGGCACCCCGTAATTGTGCATTTTCTTCAGCCAAAACATCTGCCTTTTCCTAGGCCTTCATCGCTGATTTTGATTTGGGTCTGACGGGTATGCCGTATTGTCACAACCGGGATCTTCGGGAATATCTCAGTAGGGATGGTATGATACTGAATATACCGGACCGTGGCAAAGTGACTCTTCATCCTTTTGGTGGGCTCATCTGTGGGCCAAATTAGCTTCTGAGTGGAACATTTCTGCCAAGTCTCAAAATGACGCTTAAGCTCGACTCTGTAGCACTCGCCCTTCTTGAACTGGACCTGAAATTCATTAGGCCTGAGTGGAGGTGGGACATCCTGCAAAACTCGAAATTATCATGTAACTCAAAGGGGCTGATAACTGGTTGCCCCATAAATGCCCATCAAAGGTACGGGCTTCTGATCACCATGGCATAGTCGAGCCTCAACCTCCCAAAACCACACAACTTGCCAAAGGAAAATTTTAGAGTTTGGATCCTTGAACAGATGGACCTATTGTGTATAGTGCAAACTCTTAGTTTGATCTTGGATTTGTTTGAACCTTAAAATAGGATTGTCAATCATGCCCATTTCAAATATAGTCATATTTTCCTTAAATTGAGAAATGTGTGAGAAAAGCCATATTTGTAAAAGCTCAATCGGGGCTCAAAAAGTTCTATCTTTTTTTTCTTGAATTATGTTAGAGATATGAAAGTCTCTGCCACAATTGTGTTTATGAAAGTAACTCCAGCACATATTTGTTTTACTGTCCAAGCTATCACAGGATCAATAACATTTTGATGGAATGGAAAAATGATGAGCGCAAAAAAAGTTAAGATAAAAATCTTAGATCTCATGAGGTCGGAGCTATTTTCAAAACATTCAATAAGAAAAGATAATGGGTTTGCTTGACAATTACCCTTTGGCACTTTTTCAATTTCTTTTTTAGTCAAACTCAAAAATTCAACAACCGCTACCACAGGATCTACCCGAATGAGTGGTTCAACTATATCCAAATCAATCGATTTTCCAATGGCAATACTGTATTCTTCTAGAGTCGGTGTGAGCTCAAACTTTCCTCCCAACACAAATGTGATCATCTCGGGGAACTAAAAATGAGCAAGTGCCTGCATGATCCTGCTTTGAACATTTATGTCAAGGGTTGGTGGCATGAATCTAATGTGTTTGAGAATGTACTGCTAACCATCTGGCTTCAACTAGCCCCATAACCTCTTGAGCTCTAGCTTCGGAGTAGGCACGAAACAGATATCGAGGCGACCCATTCGTATATAGACCACGTACCAAATGACTCAACCTAGATCAAAGACCGACCCAAAATAAAATGAAGAAAACCAAAGATAAAGCTCAAGAAATTACCGCCTTTGGGGAGAAAGTGTCAATCACAGAGACATGCACATGAATTGTGAGTTTAAATCTTAATCAATCTACCTTAAAGGCTTTTGAAAAGTGAAATGATGAACGGAACGAAATGTCGCAGCCTCGCGCACAATCATCATGACTAGTCGCAGCCTCGCATTCAGTAGTCATGACTAGTCGGGTCCAATCACTTCGGCTTGGTTCGGTAGACAAGGGCAACCCCCATGTGTCGTAGCCTCACGTACGTGAGGATGGCCCTTAAGCCATTTTTTGGAAAAACTTTCGGGATCCAGATGGGAAAATCTTTAGCGAAGCCCTACCGCCAAGGTTAAAGAATCATCTAAATACCATCTTAAAACTATGAGTGTGACCCAGGTCCGGTCACAGGTTATATGTGGTGTAGTGCAAATACGGTAAATTATGCACAACAATTTCATGCAAACACCGCTTCAATAGTACAAAAATTAAATCACAATTCCAATCCACCAAGCCTGCGAAACAAAGGGTTAGTCAATCACTACTCCCCTTATAACTCCCATTCTGCAAAACTATTTAACACCTAAGAATGAAAATTCAATCAAATTTTGCCAAATCGAGTGATTTTTCCCTGAAAATTTTTTGGCCTAAGTCCTCCTTAAATTTTCAAAAAATTCAAGTCTGTCCTCAACGGAGTCGCCAAGCTGTCGCGACCTAAAAATAAGGTTTTTCGATCTTAGGCTAATGGATTACTAGATCAATTAAATTAATTAACCTAACTCGAGTTCTCCCAAACTTTACCAATTCGCAACTTAGGTCTAATTATGAGTATGCAAATATTTTCAATGGGAGCCGCTACTAATCATTTAAGGTAGGTTGATTAAAAACCTAAAAAAAATAGCTGGAATATTATTTTATTTCTACGAACCAAAGGTTATAAATCCGGGTACTTGGTTACGCTAGATTACCCTAACGTCCTTTCAATACTAATCTAAAAAAAAATGCTCAATTTGACAATTTTGATGAATTCTGACTTAGAGCTCAAAGGTGCAATTTTTTTTGTATTTTCTTTTTTGTGATTTTTTTTTGTATTTTTGATGTATTTTTGAATTTAAATTCAAGTCGCAAATCTTTTAGTAGAAAGATTATAATCGCTAAATCTTTCGAATTAAGTTTCGATCTGAAACCTGATAGATCGACCCTAAAAATTCGAAATGTCCGCTATGAATATAACTCTATCTAAAGCCTGATAAGATAGATTTATTCCCATGTGTGCGGTTGCGGATTATGAGATTTTCCTAACCGATCACATCTTAAAAAGATTTTGCTATCTTGAATATCTTGGATATATTCAGAAGATTTTGAAATTTTCAAATTCTATCCAAATTTGACAAGTAATACACATCCAAGATTTCCAAAGAATATTAAGTTAAATCGCAGTTTTTAAATTAAGCAAGGCACCTTTGGTTTTTTTTTTAGACAATGCTTAATCCTTTAGAGATATCTTCGTGTGCACTATACTCATCAGCAAATTCCGATGAAGCTCTTGCAATCACCAAAAATTCAAATAAGATTAACTCATCCACAAGGAAAACGTCCATCCGCTAATTTTGAATAAAGATTCAAACAATAGTCATCCACAAGTCCATACCATCAACAGATTCGAAATTACAATGATCCAATTAACATCTTGCAAGTCAAATTGCAATTTTAACGCGATCACCAATATAATACAAATTTTTGGATTGAGCAAGAACAAGAAGGAAAATCAGGATTTTTTATGCAAGTTTCTCTCGTGATCCGAACAGTAATCATTACCTAAAAATCATGCACGACAAATATCACAAGTTAGGAACATTCATTACCTAATTTGATAAAATTGTCAAATTGAAACACCAAGGATTGCTTGATCCACGGGTGAGGTGACAATGCTCGATTCCCAGCCTAAAAAAAAAACATGCACGACACTTAAAAAGAAAAACGCGAATGGCAGAAGCAAAGGACCCCGGCAGTAGCTCGAACTTGTTTCCTGGTGACGATGGCAACGGAATGAGCGGTGGATGTATCAACCGACACCGATGCAAGGTTCTCAGCTAGCGGAAATCGAAAACCCTCTTTCTTTTCCTCACGTCTATTCTCTCCTTTCTTTTTTGACCAAGCCCTCACTCCATGCCTCTCTGGACCTCTCCCTCTTTCGCTTTTGGGTCCTTTTATAAGTGGGGAAGACTTAGGCTTTCAAGGAAAGAGAATAAATCAAATTTCCTCATATTATATTCTAGCTCTTTTCATTATTTTGGCCTTTTTGTTCATGCCCATGGATGCAAGATATTGATCAGAATATACGCCCCTACATTGACTGGATTCTACTTTCCTCTCTTGTATTTTTTACATTGTTTCCCTTTTGCACGGAGATACAAAGGAAATCAAATTCACTGATCCTCTTCCCTATCCACCAGATTCGAGACCCCAGAGTTGCTGAAAATTCATGCACCACGTCATAATCTCCATATGCTGCTTTGTCTTCATTGTGCTCTCATGAAGATGGTGCAAGTCGTGCAACTACAGGGAAAGACTTCTCTTGAACGACGACTCCAAAACTTCTAGTACATGTCGGCCAACGGCACAGAATACCTGAGAAGCAAACTCAACCTGTTTTTCATATCCTTCAATTTAGCTTCGCCTTTGTCGTCGATCCAATTCAAAACATAATGCATAAAATAAACTATCCTATATGAAAAATGATTTAAATACTTTTTACTAGGGATTAAGGTTAGTCCCTAATTTTTATGCAAAAAATTAATGACTAAAAAAAATAGCTAAAATTTAGGTGTCATCAGTTGATAAACATGTTTAGCATCGAAGCTTACAAGAATTGATTGACTTTTTATATGTGTGACCACTTGGTTTGTTATGCGGTATTGTGTGAGCACTATTCATGCACACATGGGCTAATTGAAAAGATAATAATTGGCCGGAATGATTGTGTGCTCGTGTGGTTACACATCGGAGTTGTCTTGCTATGTATCGCTTGACGATGCCCGGTTTATCAAGGTCTACTGCATATCGCGCTCGGTTTATCGGATGTTTGGAGATTATCTGGATTGCCAATACTCCGGATGCCGGATCGCGGCCCGAGGGCGGATCCGATGCTCCTTACGGAATACTATCTTACTGTGTATCGTTTGATGTTGCCATACTGGAATGTCGTCATCCTGTGTATCGTTTGACGTAGACATGCCCGACAGGACGAGACAGAGCCCGGTTATACCGGAAGATTGCCATCTTGCTCAGATCGCTTGATGTGTAGTGGCCCCGAGGTGGCGTAATAACTGGAATACGTGTAATGCATAGTGCCTAATTATGTGATAGAAACTGCTAAGCATAATATGAGACGTGCCCAAGTGGACTCTATCTTATAATCGAGACACGCGCCCTGTGATGCATTGATGCATGGGAAATCTATTTAAATGCTTCAATTATGTGATATATGCATTTCATCAACGAGTGTATCAAGGCAAGGTAAGGATGCCTGTGGTTGTTTAATGATGTTACTGTTGATGCTGTATTGCCTGGTTAAGGAACCCCATGCGAGTTGACCTTCTAAGGACTTAGGCCGTCAACTTATTGAGACTTTTGTCTCATTTGTTGTTATTAACCATTTTTTTTCGAACCCTTAGCATGTTGATGCACCCAATTTCGTTCAGGGTGTCTGGAAGCTAGCTTTTTGGGATTGACCTGTTGATGGAGTAGATTGACCCCAGCCTAGTTTCTTTTTGCTGGCTTTTTTGTGGTAACGCCTGAAATGGGCTTGTAAGAATATTCCCAAGAGTTAATCAAGTGAAAATCAAAATAGTGTTGTTTGATTGTTGTGATTTATTTTCCTAACTATCCCTATTTATTGTTGTTGTCCGGGAATTGTTATGATGGCTTCCGCATGTGTAATTAAAAGATAAAATAAAGGGTCGGTGACGAGTCTGGGGACGTCGCATCTCAACGACTGAAGAGGGTTGTTGCGTGCTCGCGGGGTTCAGGGCGTGACATATTCAGTCCTAAACATTCCAATTATACCAATCTAGTCCTAAAACTTTTGACGATTTATTAATATAGTCCTAAATCTTTTGACAATTTGCCAATATAATCCTTCTAGCCAATTATTCAAATAATAGATTTAATAAGGAATTTGCAAATTTTCAAAATTGACACAATTGAAAGGTTTAAAACTAAATTTACCGTTATACAATAGGCTTAGAATTTTTTGAATAATTATCCCGTCAGGAAAAGTACATGAAGAATCAAACGAAAGATAGGAAGGGAGGGAGCGATGAGAGAGAAAGGGAGGGGAACGCTTAATAAAGATAGTTATTAGATCCATCACCAAAGTAAAAAAATTATTTACATATTTACCGCTGGATGAGTGACACATGAGTATTTGAAATCAGTCTCGTAGTTGAATTTTTCCATATAGAAACCATCTAATTGTGAGCATATGAATTATTTTTTAAATTGATGATGAATCTAATAAAATAATTCTACTTAAAAAAGGTTGCGCAAATTATGCGTTTAGGTCAAAGTGCAACATGTGCTTGTTGGGCTCCATGGCTAACTTACATGTATATATGGTAAGTGGAGTTGCCTGAGTTGAGCATTATGACTTTTCTTCATGGCTTTAATCATGGTGTTCCAATTCACTTTTGGAGCAAAGCATGCAGTGCCCATCTTTCTCCAAAAAGAGTTTCGTTTTTTCAAAGTTATGTTTATTTAATGAAAAATAAATAATTTAAAAAACATTTTCTTAATTGATCGCTTATTTTACTCATAAAAATGACTGAATAAAATTTTTTCATCGTCCACAAAAATATTTAGACATAAATTATTATCGATAATTAAAAAAAATTTATCGACTAATTATTTCAAGCGATATAAACAATCACTTTTAGGAAAATAATTTCTAAATTATTCAATTTTCGCTAAACAAATGGAAGCTTACTATCCTGTGAGCAAGGATTACCCATACTTAATAGGAAAAAAATTAATTTTCAATGCACTATTGTTATAAAGAAAATGCACCGAATTGTAAATTTTAATGTATATGTGTATTTAGCGAGTGCTTTGAGACCATTCGTCAAAGAAACCTTTCTAATGTAAACACATGTTTTTACACACAAGCCTCATTGGACTTTTGGCCTTACCATCGAAGTGATAATTACATGCGGTCCTCATGATTTTTCTTTTCCACACTTACAAAGTTTGAACATAATATGTGGAATGTGAAATTATTGCAGCACATCATCATGAATCAAGAAGGCATGCAAGATGAGTTTTTTCCTTTTCGACTTAAAGAAAAAGTTGTGTTCTCATGCAGCCACTTTGTGTTTCTCTTGGACCCCAAGAATTTTCCGTTTTTGATAATCCGAAGACACAAGCACAGAGGCCGATTGCTTAGAGGTTTCTGAAACATCCTACAAGCGCCATGTACCATTAAAGTTTAGACCTTTAACATATGCACTTGACTTTAAGATGGAGCAGTTTGCATACAGTTGATAAGATCTGAATAAGTGACATCTGATTCCAATATTGCAAAATCTCCGGAGCCCCACCGGCTGCATCAGCCCTAGGCGTTGACAGACATAAACATGCATGTTTTATTTTTCCAATGGAAAAAGTATCCCACTATTTAAGATAGGAGCTTAGAGCAGAGGTACATTATGGGCATTCTTAAGTGTTTTTTTTCTCTATGGTGTAAATATAACTAATTTTGTGGATTTAAAGAGGGTGCGAGTTATCAAATCTTTTGGGATGCTTAGGCATGTGTGCTTTCAAATCTCATAAAGACGGCACAATGTCAACAAAACTGTCATTTATGTATTAAGTTAATTGCAACGACCAATTTTTACACATGCCACGAGATTAACGACACTCAAATCAGATACTCTTTTCACCGAAAATTTAGTATATTTATAAAAGATCGTTTGTAATTTAGTAGTTCCCACTCTAGTGCTTATATCTATATTGTTAGCCATGACATGAATGCTGCATGCTTCCCATCAACTTTCACAATTTATGGCACTTCCACGGCAAAAGGACCGCCCTTTTGTAGCCATTTTGACTCCACTCTTCCACAGTGGTTTGCCCCCTAAGTCCTGCTCAACACTCCCTTTGAATTAATTAAGAGGATACAAGAAACCCTAATTACAATCCCCACCATACCATTGACTTTACGATTAGTGCAGCAACACTTCTCTGCTGTTGCGCATTAGCATCATTGTTCTTGGGTCATCATCCACTTTCACAAGTGTGTTTTACCTTTTCCCACCATCCGGACTTTATAAATGGGGTTTTATCATGTTTATCACCACTCGACATACCCTAGACATCAAAAGAATACCTCATTAGTTGTCACCATCGTTATGGGTGTTCATATCTGCGGTTCATGTTGTGGAGTTGAGGCGCAAAAGTGAGATTCTGCAAGATTTTTTGACGCCTGAAGTCTCCACAAAATCTGTGTGTTTCTATCGACTTTTTGAAAAGCAGACACATTGCCCTTTACCCCTTGAATTACAAAACACTCAGACAAAAGATAAAGGACAAGAAAGTACATAAATGCAGTACACCCCGTATCACTAAAGAAAATCCGTAGAAGCTGTCATGCCTAGAGAAATTCGGGCAATGGCTCCTTCCATTGCCTTCCACATGCTTGTTGCATTACTGACATTTTCTCTGCTGGTGTCTTCAAACATTGCTGTCCCGATTACAAGTAATGTTTCGATTTTTCCATTGTAGTTCCTACCTCCGTCTTAACGTCCTACTCTGTCTTGTTGTTCATCTGATGACAAAACCTTTTTCTTGGCATTTGCAGGGCCAGGGAGCCTAATGCATAGGCCTAAAGTTCATTACCCAATCCCAGTAAAAGCGCATGTGGTAATATATGGAGTTGGATAGATGTTTTGCTCTTATTCATTGGTACTACAACTTAAGATCATTATGCCCACAAAAGATCTTTGCTTTACTGACCCAATTCATTTTTTATGGTCAGATCAAAGAAGGAAGAAATCTGGAAGGTAAACTGGTTAGCAGAAGGATGACTGTGGAGCTCAACGATTATCCAGGGTCGGGGGCTAACAACCGGCACACTCCTAGGGCACAGTCTGGGAGAGTTTGTACTGACTGTTAGTTCTCCTCTGTATTAGGAGTGAGCATATTAGTCCCTACATTGAGCGTAGATCTTAAATGTCATGTTGCTGTGGAGAGCATCAGGTTCCTTAATTTTGATCCTGTACCGGTATTAGAGAATTCTTTTGTACCACGGGTGAGCGAGAGGTGATTTAGACTACAGAATAGAATTAGAAACCGAGTGTATGAGGTAATTCTTGTGATATTGAAATGAGGGGTATGAAGCTAGTCTTCAGTAATTGTTAAGTATGAGAATGTGATTGATGTCAGCTAAGAGCTTTGATCAGCATGTTTCTATAGAAGCCTAGACAGATTTATTTCAGATTGCCAATGCGATTTTCTGATCCATCTTCTTAGCTTTTCGTTCTGGTTGATTGGAGACATGAGCGATGACTGATGCTTTGCAATTAAAATTGACTGGTTATTGTTGCTGAAAGACAGATTGAACCCCTGAACTAAGCTTTTCACTTATGTCTGCACGTTGTTACTGTGAGCAGACAGAACTTCCTGGGCTATTGTTGGTTATTCTTAGGTTATTGCAGCTTAGGCTTTAATCTTAGTTTCTAATCATCTGCTTCGCCCTTTGTGCTTCACCCTTTGTGCATGCATATGAAGTCATGAGACAAATACGTCGCATGGAATTAAGTTCAATCATGGTCTGTTCAATTATCGGTGACCTTGCTTGTGGAGAGGAATTAGCCTAAAGGAGCAGAAAATCATAGCATCCAAATATACTGCTGAAGCAGAGCTAGTATCGTGAGTATTTTCTCGTTGGAACATCCCCGAATTCGGTCAATCACAGCTCTTGCTTGGTGAGCGGACACAGATGTAAGTTAACCTAAAAGCATATACTTTTTCGACTATATGGACGAATGCCCTTGTTCTGCTTCAACTGCTTTCCAGCTATCTTTCCTCCCCAGACTCAAAATACAATATGCACTGAAGAGCATAAAATATTGGAAAAATCTGAAGTTAGGTATTCAGCCATCAACTTTCTCCAACTTATATCGCATCCAATTTAGATTTATTTAATCTGCAACTTTGCTTGTTAGCACAAAGGTTCCTGCCTCTGGACTTTGTTTAACATGCTCCATCGATTAAGTAAAGAAAGTGGGTTGCAAAGTGAAAGCGGTAGACATTCATTTTCTACCCCTCCATTTCCATTTTTTTATCTATCCACTTCCCTCTACACCTTGCTGGCTCTTTTTAGTGAAGAGGCCCAAGTCAAGGAACCGAAAAAGTTTCGATTTCTTTATTAATCTCCTTCTTAATTGACGAAAAACATGTTTGTAGTTAAGCAGAGATATTGCATTTCTGTAAGTTGAATGAGGACATGCCATCCGGTAAGCGATGTTCCCATTCCAAACTGCATCAGTGGTCACAGAACAGTTTTCAACCATTTGATCCCACTAGAATATCTGAGTATGGACAACAAGTGTAGGAAGAGAAAAAAAGTTGATGAACTTATAAGAACAGCTCGAATTGTAGAATTATCTTAAATTAATGAAGAAGCCTATACTCATACACATATTCGCATTCCATCATAATATTCAGCAATCGCAGTGATAGGATTTCAGACAAAGCATTATCCCTGTGGGGAAGGAGCCGCATTAGGTGGAGCAGATGGAGCATCCGTCAGGTTAGATCGTGAAAATCCCATCTTTCTAATGATTTCATTGGCTATTAACTCATTAGCACTATCTGTGGGATGGTACTCGTCCCAAAATACGTACTTGCTTCTGTCTTTGCACAATTTTGACACTGGAATACATGTAAGAGCAGGCCTAATTTTACCCCAAGAGCAGCAGGGAGAGTCAGAATTGTTGAACCCTGCACAACATGAAGATCAAATAGAATGAAAACATGCAGATAAAGAACTAAAATCTCATGCAGATTCTACAAAGCTCGATACTGGTGTGTGCTGATTGAGTACCGTATTTGACGGGGTTGCTTATAAGGTCATTGACAACATCATAAGCGTCGCCGAATCTGAAACTTGCATTTGGAAGCTTGCTTGACACATCCTCTAACATTTTACTCGTAGCTTGATTGAAACTGAGTGCTAGTTTGTTCGTCCTCTCTTGACACCCACCAGATGTGCTTAGCACCCTCTGGAGGGGAATGCAGCCCATTGGCCCTAGCCCGAACACCATCAACTGCCGCGCACCTAAGCTATGTAGTATCTGTGCACATATTTCCGAAAGTCAAAACTTTTAAGGACAATTACAAGAAAAAGAAAGTTCCATGTTATCAGCAACAAAATGCTGTACCGTGAGTTGATCTCGAAGAGTATTAGTTAAATATTTGACGAAACCGTCATCATCATATGTCCATGAGTCGCTGTAAACGGGCATCAAGTAATTGTTGATGAAGTCGTTGCTTCCTAGAGCAACCACATAGAGAGATTGCTGAAAGAAATTCTCTGCTTGGTCATCACCTATCTTTTCTCTGATCAGCTCTTGGGTTCCTTGGAACAGCTCGATTTGCTTGTAAAGAGAGAACCTTTGAATCTTTGAAAAATGCAACCGCATTTCAGTACGAGAAATTAGGCAATATCTTCAACAAAGAGATTGGAATGAAGGCATCGGTTTTGGCTACTTACGAAGTAAGTCCCCGTCTCATTCAAGATTCCTCCACCTCCAGAGGCATAATTGACTCCATTTTGCATTATCATGTCGTCGGTTAATGACGGGTCAAGGAATGCGGGAGGTCTCGGAAGATCCATCTTATCACCTGCATATGCCGCAAAATTTCAGGAGAAGCGCAAAATATGTACTTCCAGGAGTCTCCTGAATTGTAAGTTCAAGCATTACCAATTATATCAGCGACGGTGCGGCCGTTACAGAACCTCCCATTGGGCATTCCGTTGCCAAAATCGATGCCGTACCACGGCAAGCTTGCCTTGGCAAGTCCCTTCGAGAGGTAGTCATTGTTGCCGACGTCCGAGAGGGAGTCGCCGAATATGAACTGCACAATCTTGCAGTGGCATCCACCTACGGCGATCCCCAGAACCGTCATGACCAGCAACGTCACCACAAAGGCGAACTTCATGATCAGAAACTCTCACTTCCCGGTCCTCCAACTCAACTAGAAGTGAAGGCTTTCGGTGCTGTTCTTGAAACAATGGGGAGGAAGGAAGCAATTTAAAACCAGCGCAGAGACAAGTGTGGTAAGACAGTTAGAAGTACTAAAAGGGTTAAGGTGGGACTCTGGGGAGTTTAAATCTGTGAGAAGGGAATGTTTCATTTTCAGCGAGTTAGAAAAGTCATAGTAGATGGTCTGATCAACCAACCGTTAGTGTCCGAAACCTACTGCAACTGCCTGAGCATTATGGTTGCAACTGTGATTTAACCTCAGGGACCCTGAAGATTATCATATGATATGATTGACCGTGAATGGAAGCAAAGATCTGTTTGACTAGGATTTGAGGTTCTTCATTTTCAACGGGGTAGCAGTACCACCCGTTCAAACGATTGAAGGGGTGAGCTCACCCACTGATCACCATGACATATATGTAGTACCATGACATGATTGCAGAAAATGGGCAGGTTATTGTTTCACCCTGTTGAGCAACCGTGTCCAACCTTGGGAAATTTCATACCTAGGTTGATACCAATTTGGATGGGTAGATTCGGCTCGCATGACTGGACTTTGATGCGGTTTGCAATCGGGTTCTGTTTCTATATCAATCGCCAAATGTGCCGAAAATGAAGTATTTTCAAGTGATTTTCAACTGCTCGCATTTGAAAAGTAAATTGACCTTAAGCAACTAAATTGAACTATCGTGATTGATATGCGACGATTGAGGTACGTCGTGTCAATCTTTTTGCCAGAAAGTAAGCTGAAGAACAAAATTGAGTTACAAGAATTTGCTATGCAATGAATTTCAATGCTTCCCTTGATTACAAGCCTACGTCTCCAAGCTCTCCAATAATTTATAAAGTGCGGGATATTACCAAAAAAATCATAAACTTATTGCAATTGTGCCAATTTAGTTCTAAACATTTTTCTTTTTGCCAATTAATTCTAAATTTTTTTGTACTTTCGTCAATTTAGTCGATCCGGCCAGTACCAACGTGAACATTTTTAATAATATTTTGATATTTTTTAAAAAAATTAAATTTTTTTCCTTTTTGATTTTCTCTTTTTCTTTTTTTTTTTTTTTTTTTCTGCTTCCATTCCTTCTTCCTCTACTGACTGCCGAACCTTACCGACCAGCCAGAGGCGAGGTTGAAATCACTGGCCATTGACAAAGTTGACCTCATTGTCGCGAGGCAAGCCCTCACCAAATCTGATGAGATCAACCGTGCCCAGCCATGGCGAGGAACCAAACAAAGAGAAACAAAATCAATTGACCCGAAAAGCCATCTCTTACTTGTTCTTCAAGAAATGATCCGTCAACGTTGGAGTTTGTGTAGACCAAGTTCCGACGAGTAATCACTCTATCGAGGCCCCGGCAAAGAGCCCCTTCGCTTTTGCAAGAGGCTGATTCCATGGCAAACAGGCTTCGATTGCCTATTCAAAGCTATCGGCCTGGCAGATTAAGGGCTTGTGGAAATACTCCTTCCAAGCATATGGGATGACGGACGGAGGTCGGACCCTCGCTCAGCGACGATGAGGTCGACCTCGCCAACCCTCGCCTTTAGCCGGTCCAGCTAGAGGAAGAAGGAAGGGGATAAGGAAAAACAAAAAATAAATAAAATATTCTAATATTCTAAAATATTAAAACATTATTAAAAGTGTTCTCACAAGTATTGACCAAATGGATTGAATTGACATAAATACTGCCAACCTACGCGACGTAAGACAGTTACAGGTTACGTCAATGCCAGCCGGCCAAAATTGACCAAATAGATTGAATTGGCATAAACACAAAAGGTTTACGACTCAATTAGCTAAAAAAAATCATAACTGAATTGACACAATTACAATAAATTTATGACTTTTTTGATAATTCTGTTTATAAAGTGAGATGGTAATGTCTAATCCGATCCGATTTTTTTCCTAATGCATTGACACCTTACCATATTAGTATACAAATCAACTCGATTTCATGCATCCGGTCGTGAGTAAGTAGCTTGCTAGAATTCTATTTCTTCGTAAATTTCCCTACAAAGCATCGAAGAAAAGTTTAACGTACATCAGTTTCTCACATCACCTTGTCTTTTACGACTTTCTCATGTTTGAATCCGTGTGACACCGAAAAAAATAGCTTTACGACGCATTGCAGTACTTATTTTAAATGACAAATAGTTTAGGATACGGAGTGGGGTCATCACTTTAGAAAGAAAAAAATATCTAGCTTAAATTTTTTTTTAAATGAAAACCTAAAGCGACCAAATCAATCTCGAATAAGGTCCCGAGGTCGCCGGCCCGCCACGCCGGCGATTCGTTCCCGATCGAAAGATTCCCTAGTTGACCCGAACTAGAGATCTTGCCAAAGGCCCGCCGGAAAGGATACGAGTGATCCCCTCCTATTGGCTGCATGGTCAAAAGGAGCATTACGTGGCACGACGTGAGCCGCTCGCTCTCAGTACTTAAACCCGTACGTGCGTGCGTCCCCCGACCCATGTGCAAAATCCTCGAACATTATCCACATCGTAGATCTCCGCCGTCCATCTCCCAATCCAACGGCCTGCACCCCCTCATATCCCCCAACCATATCTACCAAAAATTTTCACAAAACTTCCCCCCAAAAAATATAAAAATCCCAACTTTAAACCCCCAAAAATTAGAAAAATCACTACACTCCCACACTCTCTCTACCACGGCCGCCGCCGCCGGAAAAATGGCTTCCATCTCCCTCAGGACCTTCACCGGGCTCCGCCAGAACACGGCGGAGAAGCCCCATTTCCCCGCCGCCGCCACCAGGGCCCACCGCCCCGCCACTCAGAGATTCCGGGTCCTCGCCGCCAGGGCCAGCCCCAAGCTCGCCGGCCGCAACCTCCGCGTCGCCGTCATCGGCGGGGGCCCGGCCGGGGGATCAGCGGCGGAGGCCCTCGCCAGGGGCGGCGTGGAGACGTTCCTCATCGAGCGGAAGCTCGACAACTGCAAGCCCTGCGGCGGCGCGATCCCGCTCTGCATGGTGGGCGAGTTCGACCTCCCGCTCGACATCATCGACCGGAGGGTCACCAAGATGAAGATGATCTCGCCGTCGAACGTCGCCGTCGACATCGGGCGGACCCTGAAGCCGCACGAGTACATCGGGATGGTGAGGCGGGAGGTCCTGGACGCGTACCTGAGGGAGCGGGCGGCCGAGAACGGCGCGACGGTGATCAACGGGCTGTTCTTGAAAATGGACATGCCCCAGGACAAGAACGCGCCGTACCGTCTGCATTTCACGGAGTACGATGGCACGAAAGGTGGGGTTGGGGAGAAGAGGACTCTGGAGGTGGACGCCGTGATAGGGGCTGATGGGGCCAATTCGAGGGTGGCCAAGTCCATCGGCGCCGGCGATTATGACTACGCCATTGCCTTTCAGGTATGTTTTGGTGGTGGTGGTTCATGCAAAGCTTGAAACTTTGAGCTCGATTTTTTGGGAATTCTTGTTTTGAGGTGCTTTGTTTTTGGATGGTGCATTAGTAGATCGTGGTAATGATTAAGAATGCTGTTTGGTATTGTCTATTCTATTGTGCTGATACATGCTGCGAACTTTAGAAGAATGAATTGTTATAGGTTTTTGTGGTGCATGTGTAGGTCTCTCTCATATGTTGGAGTTTGCTGATTGAAGTTCACTAGACTTGGTCATTTTATCTTTAAGGGAAGCAGAAATTTATATTCAAGCACAATGAGAACGAAACAGGTTAAAATTCCTGCCATAAGTGAGCTTGAAAACTATTCTGCTGGTTACGATGTTCGAGTGGAACTGCGTAAATGGATAAAGATTGCATATTCTTCTTCAGCTAATTGATTTTTCTGCCAAAATGCGTGTTTACCTTCGAATGACTTATCCTGGAGTTATGATGATGGGTTCTTGTTGCTTAAAAACAGCTCAATGGCTTTGTGTTTCTTCATTATGGATAGTTTGTGGGACTTGCTGCGAGTTCTCTGTAGACCAAAGTATAGTTTCTTGTAAATTGTGGTGATGACTGACTCCTGCATATTCAATTTCTCTGCTTAATACCAGGAGAGAATCAAAATCCCCGACGATAAGATGGTGTACTATGAAAACCTAGCCGAGATGTATGTCGGCGATGATGTCTCGCCTGACTTCTATGGCTGGGTTTTCCCCAAATGCGACCACGTGGCTGTCGGTACCGGCACTGTGACACACAAAGGGGATATCAAGAAATTCCAGCTAGCTACAAGGAACAGAGCCAAAGACAAGATCTTGGGCGGAAAGATCATCCGAGTGGAGGCACACCCTATTCCTGAGCACCCCCGACCAAAGAGGCTGTCCGGAAGAGTGGCCTTAGTGGGCGACGCTGCTGGGTATGTGACGAAGTGCTCAGGCGAGGGCATCTATTTCGCGGCGAAGAGTGGCAGAATGTGTGCGGAAGCCATCGTCGAGGGCTCTGAGCAGGGGAAGAGAATGGTGGAGGAGAGTGACTTGAGGAAGTACTTGGAGAAGTGGGACAAAACGTACTGGCCAACCTACAAGGTCTTGGATGTGTTGCAGAAGGTGTTTTATAGGTCAAACCCGGCGAGGGAAGCATTCGTGGAGATGTGCGCCGACGAGTACGTGCAGAAGATGACTTTTGATAGCTACTTGTATAAGACCGTGGTGCCCGGGAATCCACTGGACGATTTGAAGCTGGCTGTGAACACCATCGGCAGCTTGGTGAGGGCCAATGCCCTAAGGAAAGAGATGCAGAAATTATAAGCATGTGAAGAAGTGGAGGGCTTTTGGTTCGTCATCCGGACCTTTTCGCCTCTTTTATAGTTCATTTCGCACCGCTTCAATGAGAACAAATCAACATATGGCTCTATATCTGATTCAGGGACATTCACTTTCACTTTTGAAGTTAGTATTTCTTTGTCGTATATACCATTATCAGACTATTTGATGCTGTCCACATGGGATATTGTACATCTCCAGCTCGCTGGCGCTTTTTGTTTCGTCGAGGTTATCATGATATTAGCAATTCTGAACTACCAAAACTCTTTGAGAACTCTTTCTCTAAAACCCTGTTTGGCAAATCTCCATGATAATCTTCATGGGCCATGGAAGTTGCAGTCATGATGAAATCTCAGATGTGGCTTTCAGCAAGTGTGATGCAGCAGAAATACTTGCGTCGGTGCCATAAGGAGATGAAATCTCAGATGGTGTCGCTTGTGCAAAGCTGCAATCTTGCATGAGATGGGCCAAATTAAGGGCAACGTTCCGTTAGCATGGACCTAAGAAGCTGTTTAAGAGAGGTAATAATGACAGAAATGATTAATGATATGGCCATTTAAGTAAAAAAAGCTATAAAAATGACACGGATGCACGATTACTTTACTAGTCTTGGCGGATTTCCTGCGGTTTTATCAGATGAAGTTCATTCCTTTGACTCAACCATGCTTTTATCATTCAAACATTTGCAACCTTAATAATGTTTTGTAGCCACAAAACATGCTCAACCTGCGCTTATCATTGCGAACCCCTTTTCTTATACAGTGACCGGATTGCGGCGTCTGAATATTTTTGCTCCACATCATGATTTACTAGTGGTCTGCGCTAAGATAGATGGACTCCAAGAACACCCTTCATTGAAAACCATTACAATTTTTCGTCATGTATGTGTTAAGAAATTAACAAGAAACTCGACTTTTTCTTACAAAGGAAACAATAAGAATTATCTTTTATTTCTTTCGAAGAAGGGGAAAGCAGGTTCTTGCGTCAAACTTCAGCTACGAATTTGTTTCCATTTGCGAAATTTCAATTTTTATTGAACCTCCTAAATCAAATCACATAGAACAACATCGCTATAACATGAACTGAACGAAAAGGGCGAAAAGGCAAAAATATCAGGCACTATCGACACAAGACGCGCCGCAAAAAGGGCATACAAAACGAGCGGCCATGATTTGCTGGAGCCACAGTAAAAGTCGGCAGATTGTTCTTGTTAGAACAGCAGCGAGGAGCATTCGGTACGCAACAGAAAGGCAAAGGGTATGGATATTCTTCTCGCTTCTTGGCCCAGACACTACGTATATAAGATAGCCATTCAAGGTTTCGTCAGATATTGTGGAGGAAAGTAGTGCGTGCTTTGCTCGAGGCTCACGTGGCCGAGTCATTGACAGTCACCAAGAACAAAACCCCGGAGCAATAGCCAGGTGGGTCTTGAATTCGCTATCGTGCTTACTGGAATTTCTTGGTCACTTGCTTTAATTCCTGGTCTTGGTTTGTGGGTAAGCTTTGTTTGTGATTCTTGGCGCGCTGGCTCTCTTGCATCGGTGGTGCGAGACCCGTTCTTGGTTTCCCTCTGGATTGCAAGATTCGTCTCTGGACCTTCATTTCCTTTTCGTGTGTGTTTGTGTTTGTGTTTGTGCTGGGTGCTATTTGTGATGGTGTAACTGCTCAGTCAAATTGCTAGTTATCTTCTGTTAGAATCTCGTTTATGTCAATGTGGGCAGGATTCTTTTTCCCGCAATTGAGGGTTTCTCTGCGTTGGGGTATGATTTCCTATTGGCTTTTTGGAAATGCTGATTTACTTCTTGAAATGAAAAGGTTGTAGAGTGTATTATCGGTTCTAAGAAAGATGAATCTTCCTGGTAGAGTGAAAGGTTTGCTATTAGACTGCAAGATAAGCAAGCTTACGCTCCAGTGACTTTATTGTTTTTTCTTGGGAAAATCACATGCTCGTTCATGCATTTAAAGATGAAAGATTTGGATTTGGATCTATTACCTTTCTCTCGCTGTAAAGATCTTGCTAATGAAGGATATTGCCATCTTGCCTTCATTGGATGACTACAACTGCGCTGCTTTATGTTTCTCCACTGGCTGGAGATTCTGGGTTTCAGTTTGTTTTGGCTTACAGTGATGACGAGCCATTTCTCACATTATTTCTTCTGTTACTCGCGCAAAAGGAACTTTTTTTTGGCTTTTAACTTCTATTCTGTGGTTAAGATTCTGTCTTACTCATCATCTTCCATATGTATCGTTTTCTAATGACTTTTGTGGCTATTAGATATGGCATCGACATCAGCACCTACCTTGTCAATTGGATCAACTCTTTCCTTTGGCCACAAATGTGGTTCCCTTGCTCAACCAAATCCCTTTGGTGTGAGACTCGCATCCCATGCATCTCTTGCGAGTTTCAGTGGCCTCAAGGCCACCACTTCAGTGAGCTGTGAAGCCGAGTCATCTTTCTTAGGCAAGGAAAGTGGTGTGGCCCTTCAACGCTCAGTTGCTCACAAAGCGCAGAAACAAAGCCAGAGGTTGCAGTATCTTCTGCAGCCACAGGCGTCTTTCAAAGTGGCAATTCTTGGAGCAGCTGGAGGAATAGGACAACCATTATCACTTCTTATCAAGATGTCCCCTTTGGTCTCAGTGCTTCATCTTTATGATATTGCCAATGTCAAAGGAGTTGCTGCCGATTTAAGTCACTGTAATACTCCCTCGCAAGTTCTGGACTTCACAGGAGCTTCCGAGTTACCCAATTCCTTGAAGGGTGTGAACGTTGTGGTCATACCTGCTGGAGTTCCAAGGAAACCGGGTATGACCCGTGATGACCTCTTCAACATCAATGCAAATATAGTTAAGAGCTTGGTCGAGGCTGTAGCAGATAATTGCCCTGATGCCTTCATCCACATAATCAGCAACCCCGTTAACTCCACCGTGCTGATTGCAGCCGAGGTTCTGAAGCAGAAGGGTGTGTATGACCCAAAGAAGCTTTTTGGCGTCACCACACTGGATGTTGTGAGGGCAAACACCTTCGTTGCTCAGAAAAAGAACCTAAAGCTCATTGATGTGGATGTGCCAGTTGTAGGGGGACATGCTGGAATTACAATTCTGCCTCTGCTTTCAAAGACGAGACCTTCTGTTAGTTTCACAGATGCAGAAGTGGAAGAGCTAACAGTAAGGATCCAAAATGCAGGGACAGAAGTGGTAGAGGCAACAGGTGCTGGATCCGCTACTTTGTCAATGGCATATGCGGCTGCTCGATTTGTTGAGTCATCTCTTCGTGCCTTGGATGGAGATGGGGATGTGTACGAGTGTTCTTTTGTTCAGTCAGATTTGACCGAGCTTCCATTTTTCGCATCCAGGGTTAAGCTTGGAAGGAAAGGGATTGAAGCACTGATTCCATCTGACCTCCAAGGTTTGACCGAGTATGAGCAGAAGGCCCTGGACTTACTGAAGCCTGAATTGAAGGCCAGCATTGAGAAGGGCATTGCGTTCGCGCAGAAGCAAGCAGTTGCTGCCTGAGTTCTATCAGCAAAAAGCAAATGAAGCTCTAAGTCTTAATATAGATTGACTTGTGAAATCATGGTTGTCAATTTTGTTAGGAGGCTTTCCCTTAATCATTTTGAACAAGAAAGTTTCAAGAACTTTTACTGATGATGAGAAGCTTTTATGAGGGGTTATGCTGGTGTTGTAGATCGACAGATACAGCGTTTCTAGTATGAGCATGTAGCACTTTCTTAACTGACCAATGATACCACCTGTTTCAAGGAATTGATCCCGTTGAGAGGCAAAAATTTGATAACTTACGCATTTTCCGCTCTTTTGAGTTCATGTTATTTTGGTTGTACCCTTCTGTTTCTTTAATTATCTTAGTATGGTTATTTTCTTCATGATCTTGTTAAATGTCTTTGGATGATTAGAGGGATGTTATTGCACTCTAATTAGCCGTGACGACGAAGATTTCGTTTTATTGTTTCTTATTGATATTGCGATCTTATCCCGGTAAGTTTCCCCCTCTGAATCCCTTCTTGCAGCACTACGAAATGGCACTGGAGTGGTATGCTGGATAAAGAGCAAGCAAACTTTCGGTTCAAGCTTCAAATGGTTTGTTTAGGCTAAATTGGAGTAGGGGATGCATCTCAAAAAGTCAAAAACCAGTGAAAACACACATAGTTGGAGAGTCGGAGTAAATGAGATCCACTTCTTAGTAGAATTCTCTTGAAATACACACTAAACATATGAATTGACAGTCTTATGCATAGAAAGATTGCTTTAGATGTAGCCATTTTGTAATGAGGCCGTGTGGCCTAGCAGGTGCTGCTACCAATTTAAACAAATCTGATATCGCTCAAATAAGATGCGAGCTTATCAATGCAACCTTATTGAGATCTTAGGACACCTAACATAGTTTGACAACCTTTCAATTGCCTACGCAAGGTGCTTGCGCTACCAATTTGTTTTGTTCAGGGTGATGTTGATGAAACCAGTATAGTCCTGATTGTATCCTCATAGACTAATCGCTCCAAAAACGGTTCTTGGATCTTCCTACCAACGCATTTTGGAAAGACAAATTTCGGCAAAATTTTGTCAGTGTTCTTTTTAGCTGCGGATGTTAGGTAAGATCCTGTCTGCATAAATTTCCCCCCTTCAAAGTGCTTCTCAAAAGAATTTTCAGGCGGCTTCGATGTATCCCTTCTGCATAGTTGCTAGGGTTCGGCATTGCAGACGGAGAAACTATGTAGAGGGAGCTGCTCAGGCATCTCCAGCTCTAAGACCACTCATCCAATAATGCAATGGTCCTTATTACCAATCCCGAACTTCCACCCAAGATAAACTCACTGGTGCTCTAGCCAACTTTGTGTACATCATGCCAATGATCCAAATCTAGCCAAATGCCAAAATGTTCTCGAGTACCTGTCCTAGAGCACAATTGTTGCGTCTTCTGACCTCAAGTGTTCATCCCTACCAGTAGTCATTGCAGGAGCAATGTCCTCCTTGAAAGTGATGAAGCCTAGAACGGTCCCTGATTATTACCATCCGGTCATAAACACTTGAAAGGACCTTGGCAAAGTTGTGGCAATCCACACAGATCCTGAGATTGTTAGCTAATCGAATAGTTGTGCCAGGTGGAGTTGCGAGGACACCGAAAGCAATAGCTAATTTCTCACTGTGATAAGAAAGCCTATAACCCTTCTCTTCGGAGCTTAGATGATGCAGCTCACACGATATTTCAGGGACATAACCGGCAATCTTCAGCTGACTCCCAATCTCATCTAACATAGTATAAATTTCATTTTGCCGCGGGTGCGACACGTCATCCACAGTGAATTCATGCACAATTCCGTTCAACGTGATTGTTGTACATCCGGGGGTTGTCTGTATCCCATTCTCTTTCATGAACTTTCTCACTTCTGTCACCTTTTCCCAGTCACCAACAGAAGAATAAATGTTCAGTAACAGAACATAATCCCCAGCTTCTTGAGCCTTGAGTTCAGTTAAATGCCACACTACACGTTCTCCAAGGGCGACGTGGCGATGAATCCTGCAAGCCCCGAGTAAGGTCCTCCATATCGTTGAATCAGGCTTGCTCGACATCGACATTATTAGTTCATAGGCCTGATCGAGCAAGCCAGCTCGACCCAATAAATCAACCATGCATCCATAGTGGTGAACATTGGGCATCCTTTTGAAATCTTTGCTCATCCCCTCAAAGAACAACATTCCTTCGTCAACCAATCCACTATGACTGCAAGCTGAAAGAACTCCAGTGAACGTTTGATTATCAGGAACAACATTTGCTCTCAGCATTGCCAGATACGCTTCAATTGCATCTCTTCCCTTCCCATTCATGGCCAAACCAGAAATCAAAGCACTCCAAGAAACCACATTCTTAACTCGCATTCCCTTGAAAACCATGCAAGCCCTATCCATGGATCCACACCTCGAATACATTGTAATGAGAGAGTTACAAAGCTTGACAGCATCACCATAGCCTCTTTCTTCAATATACTCATGGACCTTTCCACCGAATTCCAGCGCATTCAAGCTAGTGCAAGCCTGAAGGACATGCAAGAAAGTAACATCATCCGGTTGGCATCCGCACTCTCCACCAATCATAGCATCAAACACCACTAACACATCGCGGGTTCGGCGATTACGTAAGTAACATGAAATCAACACGTTCCAAGCAACAGTGTCCCTCTCGGGCATTTCATCAAACACCGCACAGGCTTGCTCGCTCTTACGGCAGATCGAGTAAAAATCCATCAAAGCGGTGAGCAAAAGGCTGTCGGACTGATGCCCGTCTCTCACGATCCTGCCGTGAACCTGCAAGCCACCCGTCAAAGACCCCATCTTCGCACACGACTTGATACAAAAAGAAGAGGTCAACGGATCAGTCCTCTCCCCGAGCCGCCTCATCTCTCTGTACAAGTAGAGCCCTTCCTCGGGCGAGTCGCTCCCGGAGTAAGCTCGGATCATGGCGTTGAACTCGGCCAGGGACGGGTTCTTGATCTGGGAGAAGAAGCGGCGGGCGTACGAGACGCGACCGGACGGCGCGGACGCGGCGCGGGACAAGAAGCGGAGGGAAATGGTGGGGTCTTCGAGGGAGCGAGCGCGGAGGATGCGGGCGTGGATTTGGCGCAAATGGGACTCGTGGGCGCACGACCTGATCAGAGAAACCAACCGCTCGCTCGCGCCTCGAGAGCACGAGAAGGGATTCGCCGGGCCCATGTGTTCAGCATCGAGGACTGTCGACAGAACCGAACCTAGCGAAGAAGAAGAAGAAGAAGAAGAAGAGGAAGAGGAAAGAGAGATGAAGCGGTAGGCATTGAGGGATGCGAGGAGTGATCGTCGCGACACGGCGGAGGGCGCGATCAGCTTCATACTCTCGTTCTCTCTGTGGGTGTTCACGTGCCGCCGGCCGGCGATCCGCGACGCCGGCCGGCTTAGCCGCCCGCCGGCAAAACCGGAGATCGATCCGGGGTTCGAATCGGAGCCGATGAATGCTGGAGAAGGCGTTCTTGTTCCATCTTTCGGACAAGAACGATGGAGTCCCGCAAGAACTGGTTCCTGCGAGAACATGCACCGAAACCGAATTTGCTAGAACGGCGCGAACTCGGGGGGGTGCTTACGGACTAAATATGTTAATTTTTGTCACTTTTTTCTATAATGGATAATATCAGGAAAAACCCAAAACTAGTATATCAGTGATAATTTTACCTCAAATTAATTTTTTCACTATCAAAAATCTTAAACTAATATATTTGTGATAAATTTACTTTTAATTTGTTTCCGTTAAATTTTACTGTCAAATTGCTTTGTTAAATGACACATAACAGTTTTATGTTTTACCCTTCATTTATCACATATGTACTAATTTATAATTTTTTTCGATATTAATTTAATTTAACGAAAATTAATGAAGGATAAATTTGTTACAAATATATCAGTTTTGGGTTTTTAGTGGTTAAAATATTGATTTTGGATAAATTTATCATAGGTATATCAGTTTGGAACTTTTTATAATAAAAAAATAATTTTTAATAAAATTATCGTAAATATATCAATTTAGAATTTTTCGTGATCTTAGCTTTTTCTATAATCTATTTTAGGAATAATTTCAAGTAGAGGCAGGACGACTTTCTCGAAAGGGCCACCAAAGTGGCCCTAAAGTGGCCAAGTCAAATCTCAAATAAGGTATGAGCTCGCGGGCCGACCAAAGTACAACTTCCCTCTTGTTTGTGTTTTTTTCTTTTAGCTTTTTAAGTTTTATTTTCATTTTTCATTTTTATTTAGATTTTATTTTGAAAAAAAAATGCACTATTCCAACCACCGGTATTGGAAAAGTAAAGTGCTCGCCGATAGCCCTTATTTAAGGCTGAATTGACTACTTCATGTCATTATTTGAAGCAATGCCTACTTTGGAGCTAGTTTTAAAAAAATGACCTCACTTTATGCCGTTATTTGACACTTTCCCATCTTTTTTTATGAATCACTTGTTTTTCTATGATTACAAATTGAAAAAAAAAATGTTTTATCTTTTTGTTTTAACGAAAAAGAAAATAAGGTCTACCTACTCCACCCTTTTTTCTTTTTCATTCATGTTGAAATTTTATTTTCATGAGCCGAATATATTTTCAACGAATTGAAAAGAAAAGGTCGCGAACATAAAATGAAAACGAAAGGTAGTTTTTACTTTCATTTTTCGGGTGATCGAATGGGCGGGGATTTTAGGTAGGGTCCAATGTGAGTCTCGCCATGCTCTTGAAATATCATCGACATGATTTATTAGAATAAGCTCGGCAAAAGGCACATTTGGATCAGTATGTCTTTTGCCCGAAGGGACGTTTGGATCAACATGTCTTGCACAATAATGAATATTAAAAATTATATGATGGATCGACTGCATGCATTTTGACTTTATATAGACAGTTCAACCTTGTTAGTTTTACTCAAGAGCCGGTGGTGATAGTATCCAGTACCTGGTAAGTACATCTGCCTTACAAATACGAAAACACGCAAGAAACCGAACTTAGGACCTCCATCGCGAAGTCCTTTATCGATAAAAATGAGATCCACGTCACGAAAGATCATCAGTTTCTAATCAATGACTTCGATAACCTTTTTTCTTGAGAAAAGATAAGCCTCACTCTTTTAAATTTCCGAATCAAATTAGCTTTCCCTAAAGGAAATGACATGATCTAAGTAGTGTTCTTGAGCCAAAATATGGTGACAAATATGTGCAAATCATCATTGTCCTCATTTCATAGCCAACTCTATCTAATCAAACAAGATAAACAAGTGAAAGCAAAAGAAGAAGGGAAACAGATCAAATCTAGCATGCTATCCTAGGTCAGACACTCAGATCACACATCGAATCTCGTACATCAGGACGATGTCCTTGGAACAAGCTTCCTCTTCTTGTAGTTGGCCTTGAAGCACGCTTGCCTCAGCCTCTTGGTCTTGTCCTCCAGCTTCAGGTCAGGCACTTCCTCCATCAGCTTCCTCTCTCTCTCCAGCAACTCTATCGCCTCGCGCAGCTTCCATTGGTCCTCTCCCCTCCCCAGTTCCTGCATCGGTTCACGAAATCAGCGTCGCAGGTTCATATTCGACATATACTATAAAACTCTATAGAAAGAGGTATGGACCTGGACGTTCTTGATTAGGGTTTGAAGACTCGTGAGCTTCCGGTGGGGCCACCGGCAAATCCCGACTTCCCGACACCTCTTCTTCAAGAGTGTCAGCCCGATGTTAAGCTCCTTGGCAGCTTGTGTGATCGGCATGTAGAAGTACTCGGAGATGGCTTCGCGAGACAACATTTTGATACTGGCTCTGGTTTCTGATTCTTTGCCATTACGTTCTGCACTTAATCCTGACGATCCATTACCCATGATCATATCATCGAGTAAGCCTTCTCGATCTCCATCATTACCGGACGACACGGCCTCTATTCCTGTCTCATAGCAACCGTTCATTTCCTTAAATTCTTCTAATAAACCATTCACATCGCCGAAGTGAACGACATTATCTGCAATGCCAATCAATGAAATCAGAAGCAAAGACGATGATACATATCCCAAGAAATGTATTAGAGAGAGTTAAAATCCACATGTACCTTCGACAACGCAGGCATTACTTTGCTCAACAATGTCTAAAGTGGAGTACCAAGTATCATCTGGTAACGACGTCGCCAACATCGGAAAAGACTCATGAATCGACATATAATATTGCCACTCTAACGAAGAAACATACCCTCTTCCACTGCTTTATTTTCATTTTTACAGGAAAAAGAAAAGGAGAAGCGTGTTAGGACTCTTTATATGCCTTATTACTTGACCCAAAAATGGAACGAGAAAGAGAGAACAGGTGTAATACCAGATTCCAAGAGAAGGCGAGTAATCATTCGAGAAAAACAAAGGGTCTTCATCTTCTGCAATGACGTCGTATACAGAGCACGATGGCTCGAGCTTCACTGCGTGGTGGTGATGACCGGCCATCGCCAATGTCGTTCTCTTCTTGTGCAACACTGGAAAATTCTCCAGCTTTTCAGTGGAATCGATCGAGATGGCCAGTGGCGTGTTGTGTATAAATACAGATGAATGAACACGAACTGCAATTAATATCATGGGCGATCGCGCGCCGTCTCGCGGATAAAACCGGCCCCGCATGCATGAACTACCATCATCAATTTCATTTATTGGCTTACGCGTGTTTCTCTCGATCTTTGGGGAGTTACAAGATGAATGTGAGAGAAAGAGAGAGAGGAACCTAATAATTATGGATGGTTGAGGAATTATGCGCTCGTTTTTCGATTCCAAGAAATCTGGTAGGCTTTGGGAATACTGAGGATTCTGGGGTTGTCAAACTCAACACGAATTCACTTGCATGGGGACTACCATCTGTCGATTAGGGTTGGATTCACATGCATGCTTGGCAAAAAGCTTCCGATATTCGTGAAGGAAGATGCGCGAGATGCAGTACATGCATGTACTAAATACGTACAAGATACGTCGTGATGCGGCTTAGCAATATCTACTGTATCTTTTGGTGTTAATCCATAGTTAATGGATGCTATAAGCAATGCATAAGTTAATGACTTCAATGATGAGGGGTTTAACTGCACTGGGGGACTCGTGGAACAGTTACAACAACGTTTGGATGTGCTAATATAGGAAACTCAAAATCAGCTGCCATGCCCAATGAGGATGCTCCACACAAAAGTTTAGTAGCTGTATATTTCTGTGTATGTATGTACGTATGCATGTATGAAGACTGTCCGTATTTATCTAAGTCAGGTGTTGCGCTCCTCAGTCGAGTTCTAAACTTGGACCCAGAAATTTTATGTAAATCTACGTGATCAATATTACAGAGAGTAGATGTGCGTAGCATTCAAACTGTCGAGCATATCATCCATGAACTGATAATACTTTCCACTCTATTGCCATATAACACTTTTAACTTCTGTTTTTTCAAGTGAATGAAGGAAATATATTGCGGCTGTAACCGCTAGTTTCATCCATTATTGTTAGCTTAATTAGGATTCAATCCGGACTTTCATTAGCTTTAAAGGATCCACAAGATGATGAGGGTAGGTTACACAGATAATTGCGGCACAATGCCAACGGTGAAAACCCTGACATAGTTCGAGGAAAACATATTAAGTGGACGACTAAGTGCATAAGACTCGTCGAATCTGATGAATCGAATATGAAAAGAGCGACCTCGCTAGACCACTTGGCAGTTCGTGTACATGAAGATGAAGTTGGCGTGAAAGCGAACATACACAAGGAAGATTTGGTCGAACAATAAGAGATCACAAGGCAAATACATTTCTGAATCCGCTCGCATTTGCAATTGCCAAACCGCAGAGTTCCCAGCAGTTTGCTTTCAGTAACCTCTCTAGAACTGAAATGTAAGAGTCGGTGAGATAAACCCTGAACCGGAAATCTACTTAACTTGGTGCTGATAACAATCAGAAACACTAGAATTCAGTTTAGCTGAGAAATGCAAATCTTCAGGTATTAGGACTAGTCAATGTTCATAGGCTAACCCTTTGCTTTTCTGCTATCAAAGACAAGTAGGACACCTCATGAGAATGAAGCCCAGAAGCCGTTGATTGTACTGAACAACATCACTCAATCTTTGCCTTTAAAATCATGCTTCATAAAATCGAGCTAGCTAGAACTGGCACTGCATACTGCGTCAAATGATCATAGTGTGGTACACTAAAAAGTTATGCAAGAATCTGAAACCTTAGAAAAGAAATTGCCACTCTCTTTGAACAAGAGCCGCTAAACGACATAATGATGCATTACTATTCGATACAAGCATATGCCGGCAGCACGGCGTGCACATTTGCAATAGCAAAGCAGGATAAGGGAGTACAACAAAAGCCCCTACTGCTGATTTTTCTTTCCAAGCCACATCAGCAAAAGTTTACCATTGACATCGTCAAAAGCCTCAATATTTTGCTTTCCTGCCCCTTCCACGACCACGGCCACCTCGTCCACCACCTCCTCTCCCTCCATGTCCTTTGTTGCCACCTAACGCCCTGCTGACACCATCTTTAGCTTTCATTTCCTCTGGCAACGGGATTATGTGGTCTACGCACTTCCTGAAGCTGAAATCATCCACGGAGTCATCTTCCCTTATGAGGAAGAAGCACTTACTCTTGAATGTAGGATGAAATCGGACTTGAAATGCCTTGATTCCCACACCTATTTTTTTCTCTGGCTCCGAATGCCCCTTCTTAATCAACTCCAGCATCGTCATGTACTCATACTGCATTGTGGTCGAAAAAATAGCATGAAGCATGGGCTATCAAAATGATCATAAAGCCAAAAGCTCCAAATATTGAGATGTAACGTGCAGTTAGTTCGACAGAATCCACTACATGATTCAAGTATGGCACGATCATCCAGTACATGATTAAATTCTCTCTCTTGGACACAAAAATCAAACTAGTCAGTCGATGCGGTGATCACTTGTAACTAGCATTATAAAAATGTATAACATGCACCTAACAAGCAAGCAAGAGATTTTATCGGTACATAAATCTTAGCAAGAGCAAGATAATGCTTCTATCGGGCATCATTAACAGCGCAACAAGCTGCCCAGGACTTCCTAATGCTTACCAGACAGATCTCCCCGGCAAACGGAACTTATAATAATAGTTATGAAAATGATGTGCTCAGCATATTGCGATAGACCACTTCCTAATTCCAAAGACGGAGACCTGTGTCTCCTCATTCATCTTCACAGTTGAACAGGGTAGTTCTATGTTATTTTCTAATCAGCAAAAATCACTGCGTCACACCATCAAATAAATTCCATTCCACATAGTGCGAGTGAGATCTCCATCTGAGAGGAGAACACTGACTATACACAGCCTACTTTCAGCTAACCAATGCACAAGGAACAACTTATCTTTTCTCAGGCAAAAATTCCAGATTCCTTTTTCTTCTTTCTCTCAGAAAGAACAGCGGGTGATTCAATTGATCTAGCCAGTAGCAAGGATATGCATTCACAAGAAAACCCAATTCCTTCTCCTTGTCATGGACTCGTACGCATTCTCCGCAGCCGGAGAATCCAACATTCAAAATCGCCGAAAGGCGAGAAATTTGTTCCTTCATTTCATACCCATTAAATCTCAGAAACTAAGAGCTTCCGCATTCGACCAATTTAAGTCCAAGCGATCGAGCCGTCGTCGACCCATTACAAGCAAATCGTGGCACTCGAAACAATTACACTCCAGAACAATCCAACACTTGAATTGAACTTTACTCTACCTGCAATTGCTCAGCGCTCGTGCATGAATGTCGGGGGAAAACAACACGAGCAGAAAAGCTAACATTCGCATTCTCGCCATACCTTATTGACATTGACGTTGGTGGGCCAGAAATGGAGGAACTTGAAGAAGTAGTCGAACATCTCCACGGACGACCCGAACTCCTTGGGCCCGACCTTGGCCAGACCCGAAGCCATCTCCAGGCGCTCCTCCTCGACGGACTTCTCCTCCGCCTTCTGCTTCTTCGCGGCGCCGCCGCTGCCGACGGCCTCCGCGCCCTCCTCCCCTGCTTCCCTCGGGCGCTTCGCCTTGGGCTCGCCGCCGTCGTCCTCGGCCCCGTCGGGCGCCGCGGCCTCGCCCTCTTCGGGGTCAGGCTCCTCGGGCGCTAGGTCCATGTCCTCGGCGGCCGATGGGTCCGCCGCCACGGGCTCCGCCGCTACCTCCTCTGCCATGGCGACGCTGAAAACCCCCGAGGTGGCGATCGTTCGGTACGGTCGCGTAGGGTTTTTGCTCCGCGCCTCTCGTGTGCGGTCGATGGGTTCATTATTGAAGGCGAACTTTAAAGGAAAGAAGTTG
Source organism: Syzygium aromaticum (assembly GCA_024500025.1). Lineage (NCBI taxonomy): Eukaryota > Viridiplantae > Streptophyta > Magnoliopsida > Myrtales > Myrtaceae > Syzygium > Syzygium aromaticum. Next base: position 2,769,872 of record CM044886.1, on the reverse strand, counting down.
GCCTAAAAACAGAAAAAGGTAAAGAAAATATTAAAAAAAAAGGGGTTAATATCACGAAAAGTCTTAAATTTGTACACTTATGACAATTTTACCTCAAATTATTTTTTTATCATAAAAAACCCAAAACTGGTATACTTGTGACAAATCTACCATGAACTATTTTTTTAGCCACAAAAAACCATAAACTGATATACATGTGACAATTTTATCATGAATTAATTTTTTAATATTATTTTTTATTTTTCTAAATTTTTTTTTTTTAACTTTTTTTTTTCTTTCTCTTCAACATTTGGCCGGCGACCAGCCAGAGGCGGAAGCCAACAAGGTCGGCCTCGCCGACCATTGGCGAGGCTCGACCTCACCAGCATTAGGCAACAAGGTAGAGCCTCGCCCAACGCTGGCAAGGTCGTGCCTCGCCAACAATCGATGCGAGGCTTGACCTCGTCGAATCTGGCGAGGGCTCAGCCCCGCCAGTCGCTAGCGAGACTCGACCTCGCCCGCGTTGGGCGAGGTCGGCCTTGCCCTACAACGGTGAGATCGGCCTTGCCCAACACCGGCGAGGTCGAGCCTTGCCAGCGACCGGGCCCTTGCCAGATCTAGCGAGGGCGAGGCCGACCTCGCCCAACGCCGATAAGGTTAAGCTTTGCCAACAGCCGGTTGGGCTGGGCCCTCACCAGATCGGGCGAGGGCTTGGCCTCACCAGATCCGGTGAGGGCTCGGCCCCGCCGTTGCAGGGTGAGGCCGACCTCGCCCAATGCCGACCAGGCCGACCTTGCCCTGCAACGGCGGAGCCGACCTCGCCCAACGCCGATAAGGTCGAGCCTCGCCAGCGATCAGCGGGGCTAGGCCTTCGCCAAATCCGACAAGGCTGACCTCGCCCAACGCCGACGAGGTTGAGCCTCACCAATGGCCGACCTCGCTGGCTTCCACCTCTGGCCGGTCATCGGTTCGGCGATCGGCCAGAGATTGAAGAGAAAGAAAAAAAGTAAAGAGAAAAATAAAAAATTAATTAAAAAATTCGAAAAATAAAAAATAATATTAAAAAATTAGTTCGATGCAAAATTGTCACATATATACCTGTTTGGGGTTTTTTGTGGTAAAAAAAATCATTTATGATAGATTTGTCACAAGTATACATGTTTGGGGTTTTTTATTGTCAAAAAAATAGTTTATGGTAAAATTGTCTCACATGTACCAGTTTAGGATTTTTCATGGTATTAACCCAAAAAATAATGAATTTTTTTTTGGGTCGAAATAAGTAATGAATTTGTTAATATGTTTAGCACTATATTATGGAAATATTAGATTTTTCACAACATCGATTAATATTTTTTTTTTTGGTCGAAAGTGTATTGATTATTCACTTTGATGGAAACTACAATATATTTTTTACTTGATTCAAGCGTCTCCCAATGTTTTTTTGACAAATATATGTAAAATGCCATAGATTTATCGCGTTAAAGTTTTTTAAGTATTCGTTGCTTCGGCTCTGTGACATCCAAACCTTCCTCTTCGGAGCGGAAATGGACATGGCCAGAACGAAGTATTTAGAAATTTAAGCTATTATGAAGAATCGAATGAATTTACATGTCAATATTGACACGTTTCGAAAAAGAAAATTAAATATTTCGCACTAAATAAAGTACAAATTTTGTGATGTGATGAGAAATGAAAAAAAGGAGAGTAAAAGTCCCTTCAAGTTATGACCGCTAACAGAAAATAACTCTAGTTTTGAAACCCCCGTTCCCCCACGAAAGATAAATTCAAGTGAAACATATCAACTTTTGGATCTAATTCTTATTTGGAGGTCGACTGTAATTTTTACAAGCCACTCTGACATACACCTCAAATCTTTAGACCTACGTAATTACTAAAATCCGAAATCATTTAAAATTATATTTTCTTGAAATTAGGTGTAATTCTTTCATTAAAAAAAATTAAATTATGAGTAAAGAGATGGCCGATGCATTACCTATTGAGTTTTTAACTTTCATATTCGAAAGTCATAAATTACCGCGATAAAAGTCTTTCGAGCGCCGAAGTAAGTCTAGCAATGTCATCATGGTACCTAAAAACATGATTATTTTCACATTCTCATCTGGACCTTCAAAGTTAAATTATTAACATGCGAATCCAATTTATTTCTTTTGCGCCTTCATTTATAGGGGTAAGAGGTTCTCAATCAGGTCCAATTCAACCCAAGAGCCAGGAATTGGACCAGGAGGACCGGTTCCCAGTTTTTTGGACCGGGGATCAGATCAACTAGTTTTGGGACCGTGGATTGATCCGATCCGGTCTGGTCCAGTTCGGTTTTAATATGACCAATCACTTATTGATAAATGCAAGAGAGAATTGAGGAAATTAAATTAGACTTTCTATTTTTTTTCAAAAATTTTGAAAGGTAAATAAATATATATATATAAAAAAATTAAAAATATATATTTATTGGTTCGGTTCAGTCTGGTTCCCACCCTAGAACAGGGAACCGGACCGCTCGGAAACCAGTTCCACTTTAGGAACTAGGAATGGGACTGATATTCTTAAGAACTGGATCAAGCCAATCTATCCTGTCCGATCCCGATTTGGGCGGTTCATCTTGCTCACCCCTATTCATTTTTATCATTTTGGATCACAAAATTATTGTTTGGGAGATTGGGTTGGGTTGAGAGAAAGCCCATGAGGCCATGGGCTCATTTCTTTTTAGGCCCATGGGTGAAGTATTAACCTCTCGTTCACTCTGTCTAATCTATAATTTCGTGATTAAATATCACACAAGTAGATTGTCCGCATTTGGAGTGACGGGGTTCCGGGATGAGTAGGTTCTACACTAGGAATATGAAAGCTACTCTATTAGAATTGATGCCTGTCTTGTGGAATCGGGCACCGTATCGATCAATCTTGAAATTAGTCTAGAATCGAACCAACCGGTTGAAGGTCAACCCGAAAACCGGCCTACCATTTCTTTTTTCTATTTAATTGCTCTGTCAATGGTTTGCTTATGGTGGAATGCTCAGCCCCATCATTTTTCATTTTTAGCAAAAGTTCCCAGCGAAAAAAAACTTGTAGGTTTTGATTTTGAACTCGTTGAAAACCGGTTTTACCTGAGAACCAGCCTTGAAATCGATTTAAAATAGGTTCACCCGGAAACAAGCCTTATCGAATATAACCAACTGATTTAAAGTCAAGAATCTATAGCCAAACCAATCCCCATATGAACCAATTTAGAACCGGCCAATATGGTGGGTTCAGTGCTATCCCTTCCTGATCAGAATCGATCGGTTTCAAAGCCAAGAACTGGATACCAAAACAATCTCCATGTGAACCAGTTAGGTACCGGTCAGGCAAGATCAATTCGGTTCGATTCCTAGATTGAACCGATCAATTGCTCACCCCCCGGTCTATATGTCTAGTAAATAATTTCTTTCTTTCTTTCTATTTTTTGGCCGATGAAGTTGTAATTACAAGCTGCAAAACGCGGGGGCAACAATTTCTCAAAGTACACGAGACGGGAATGCTTTTTGGATAAGCACATACGTGATGGAAGCAACTGGGTCAAAGGTAAATGAGATTGAAAAGTCCCGACAAGAACCCGAGGTCGTAAATTAAGGTCTCCGATGCTTCTTCTTGGAAAAGGCCATCGGTTTGATCGGGTCAAATCTCCCTTCACCGTGATAGCTACGTTTTATGGAAAAAACGACGATTTAAAAAAAACGGTTCATTTAAAATAATTATTTACATCGCTTGAAAAATATATTTCCGATGATTCACAGTGATTATTTTTAAAATAATAACTTTAAATTTTTGTTTATTTTTTTGCAAAATAAACGCACTAAATAAAAGTTTAGCCGGGATTAAATGATGGTGCTTTCGGTTGGTGGAAACAAGTATTTTTTCCTAATCTAGGAACACAATTTTCGGTGTTGATCAAAAGTCGCCGCCGATTTTTTGATTTGATTGTAAATATTTAGATATATTTTTTGTTGAATAATTGTAATAGGATATAGCTAAAAGAACTCCCAAGACCAATAATACAGTAAATCTTCTTTTTTATATGAGGTATGAGCACGAGAATTTTGTTAACTGAACGTTTATGAAACTCTCCCGGTAAGTTTCATAAATCAGTTAAGCTCGAGCATTTCACTAGTGCATGGGCCTAGAGCAATTTGCACACGATTTGTGGCACTTTCTAGAATTCGAGCTGGAAATCCTGCAATGGGTCAATTCAACTTTGCCAATGCCAAGAGTTGCAAACATTCTATGAAGAATATATTTCTCAATTGCTATTACGTTATAATAATCAAAATATAATATATCCACTTGGTATTTTAATAAAATAAGAAGCCGTCATGCCAACACCAAGGCGAAAAACATGGCATGCAACCTGCCTAATTTTCCCCCAAAAAATGGTCAATGAAATCCTTCTAGAGTATAGTGGCTGGCAAACAAAGAAACATCAACAGCACGAGGGCTCTTATCCGGGTCTCGACTAGAGCACGATATATCTAATGTTTATCCATCGCGCGTACAAATCTTCAAGAAGTCAAAATTGCACATACATACAAAAGCTTTTCACGACGACGGGCCGTGGATCGTCGCACAAACGTGGGAACCAAGTCATAAATCCATCAAACGAGTCGAGTCCGGTTGAGTTTGGAATGGGTCGAAAACGATTCGACCTAAATAAATCCATTTATAACCCCTTTTGACCAAATTTTATGCAATGCAGATCTAGTGACCCATATTTGATCGGACCCGACTCATACCCAACACATCATGTTGCTAAAACACTTCCATCTTTTAACTAATATAGGAAAACTTGTACCTAAATTGAGGTAGGAGTATAGAGTGATAAACATAAAATCAAGCGAGAGTGAGAAAGTTATAAAAGCGGGTTGGGTCAAGATAAGTTTCTAAACTCATTTATGATCAATTTAATACTCATATTATGTTTAAACTCATTTATGATTCATATACTAAACATAACTAATTCATCTAATAACTCAATCTATCGGCCTATTATATATGAGTAGAAAAAATGAATTTATTATTCATTTTGACAGATCTATTAAGTAATTTTTTATCATGTGAGAATCAATCAGAAAAGGCAAGTACCCAACTAACGCGTAACAAACAATGCCGAACATATTAAGCTTCCATCCATCTACCCTAATACGATAAAGAGGAAATTTGCGCTTCTAAAACTCGGTTCAGAAAAGTACACGAACTACCCCATGCCTACTTGTTAGGTAAAGGAGAAGACCAGAGGAGGAGGAGGAGTTTAGAAAATGATTCATAAATCATAAATTAATATGTTTATGATAATTTTACTTAATATTAATTTTTGATAATAAAAAACTTCAAATTTGTATACATGTGATAAATTCTTTTTCAATTTATTTTCGTTAAATTTTGCTGTTAAATTACTTTGTTAAACGACACTCAATAATTAACGGATGTATCAATTTTATGTTTTACCCTCCGTTTGTCACATGCGTATTAATTTATGATTTTTTGTGATATTAATTCAATTTAATAGAAATTAAGGAAAGGTAAATTTATCCAAAATATACCAATTCGGGATTTTTTATGATCAAAAAATTAGTTTGGGATAAATTTATTACAGATGTACCAGCTTGAGATTTTTCGTGATCAAAAAATTAATTTAAGATAAAATTATCACTGGTATGTCAGTTCAGGATTTTTCGTGGATAAGGGTTAAAAAATTAGGAAACGCCGGTAGAAATTCGAAATGCCACCAAAAAACGAGACGCGGTGACGACGACGATTCTTGACGGCCGTTAGTCCGCCCGCCCCCACCCGCACGCGCGGGGTCAAGACGGAAACGGACAACGTCAATTTCCACGAAGCGGACTTTCCATGTTTTTAACCGGACGTGCCGAGGAGTTAACGTCCCCCCCCACCAGCACCCACCGGCCGCTCCGTCGTCGTCGCGCGTACAAAAAGCTCGCTCCTTGTGCTTCGCCTCCTTCGTCTTCTTCCCCTTCCCCTTCGTTGAAGCTCACGAGTTCCCCCCCCAGACCGAGCTCGGACCCGACCCGAGACCCGCGCCTCTGAGCCCGTTTCAGGTACGATCCGTCCCCTCGGCGGTGGGTTGGTTCTCGCGGCGTTTGATCTGGTGCTGTGGGTGGGGCTGTCGAGTGTTTGAGGTTTTTGTTGCGTGTTTTTTGGGGAGAATTAGCGTTCCGAAGCGCCAATTCGGGTGGGTTTTGCGTCGTGGCTCCGCCTGTGTGCCGGATTGTTGGTGGGTCGCGGCGGATGAGTTGATTTTTTTTTTTTTTCCTGTTTTTGTGTTGCTGAGGGGGTCAACGCGGGGGAAGTCTTGGAGCTCCTCGGGATTGTCGAGGCCGAGGATCGGGCTCGTTGCGCGGTCCGTCCGGCATTTGTGAAGTCCGTCGTTTTGATTTCTCCGACCCGTTTCCCAGAGCCGGGAGGGAAGTCAAGATGGCATTTTTTGGGTTGTGAAATGAAAAGGGCCGGATCGTTGTTCAGTGTAGGGGATGCATTTGCGTGGGATGATGATGAATTTTGTCGGGCGAAGGATGGGGGTTTTGTCGTAGAAAGTGATGTCTTTTCGGGTGTCCTTTGATTTCTTGTCGAGTTATTGGCTAAACTTGTTTCTCACTGTCTAGAAATGTAACTCGGCAGCTTATATTTCTGATTCTATTTTAACGGTGCAAGTGCCGAATAGTAAGAGAGGATGAAGAATTTAAGCGCCTGGACCTGGTGTATCTCGAGATAATCACAGTCATTGAATTTTTTCGACCATCAAAATTGATTAGTTTGTTGATTTAGGACAATTAAGTGGTTCTCTTTCCATCGGTGATGTGGTAGCTCAAATCACGCTTATGTGCCTTCAAGACGACTTAAGTTGTGGATTTTGACTGTTGTTTGGTTTGGTGGCGTGTTGTACTTGGGAATTGATCCAAGTTTCTGTTAAATCTTTTGATGTATCAGGAAATTTCTTCATAATCGGAATGAGTGATCATCTTGTCCTCTGCGTGGATCACTTCACAACATCTGAGAGATCGCAATCTCTCGAAAAGGCTGATTCTGCAAAGCCTGCTGGAGAGGGTTCATCTTCTCACACTGCTGATCCGGCAACCTCTGCTGTTGGAGTCGAGGATATACAAGTCATTAGCACATGCGAAGAAGAAGAACCTCTCATTCAGACCGTTGAATGTCGCATTTGCCAGGAGGAGGATAGCATTAAAAATTTGGAGACTCCTTGTGCTTGCAGTGGTAGTTTGAAGGTTTGTGCCTTTTGGGGTCACTTCTCCTATTTCATTTTTTTTAAGATATAATATATCGTTATCTGTGGTTTTAAAGCAGCCAGATTGTTTCTTCAAAATATACCGGTTGCCATGTCACATATCCAGTTGGCTACTTTTATGCTTCTAATCATGGTAGTGGTATGCATGCTTGATTACATCAGTTCTGAGAGTTGTATCTGTGGGTGTTGCTGCTCTGTGTGCTTTAGCTTTGCTCGGTCAATCCAATGGGATAGAAGGTGCAGAAAAGTTTACTTGTTCTTATGCAAGCCCGACCTCGGTGAATCTGGTCTGGTAGGCTTGGAAAATAATAACGAGAATATCCGATCTTTTTGCCTCTATAAAATAGAAACCTGAATGTTTACTTGAGCATCATTAGCGTATGATCAGATACACTGAAATCCTAGTCCAACAGCTTTGTTTTCTTTTGTGTGTAGTATGCGCACAGGAAATGTGTTCAGCGGTGGTGTAATGAGAAAGGAGATGTAATTTGTGAGATATGCCATCAGGTAAGCCCCCTCTCAGCACCTGAAACTTCTTTTATGACTGCACAATTTGTTGGTTGCTCAATGTGTATAGGGGATCAAATATGACATTGACAATGCTCAGTAAATTTGCTTCTTGAAATAGCATTAATCTTTTTGTTCCCTTCCTCTTCAAGTCTAATTATGTTGTAACATAGTTATAGACTTTCCAGTGGCTGCTAGGTTGTATGCTGAATTGTGCTAGGATAATTTGAAGAAAAAGAATTTTTATTCCCCTATCGTTTTTCTTTCTAAATTTTGGATGATTATTACCGTTTTTGAGTAGATGGAAACTATTTAAAGATTTGGAAGGACTCTTCCTGAGAGGCAGAGTTTTTCATATTTACTGACGCTAGGGAAACTTCATTGTATGGATTGATGGTTTTACTTTCTGAGAGGCAGAGTTTTTCATATTTACTGATGCTAGGGAAACTTCATTGTTGATGTTTAGGTTTATGAGCCTGGCTATACAGCCCCACCAGCTCCCCCGAACTCTGATGATTCCACAATTGACATAAGGTAAGAGTTTACTTTAACCTGCCTGTACAATTAGCTAGGTAGCTTCATATTAGCTTGTGGTAATGATTTATGGAGATTGAAAACTACTGTGTGGATTATTTTGTTGTGAAGGATTGATGTTATAAAATTTGACATGGGTTGGCTTCTAATTTGTTCTTCTCAATGATCTATTTTTCCTAACCACGTCTAAGGCTCTTTTTCTGTTTTCTTTTTTGTTCTTTTTGGCTTTTTTGTTGCTACAATTGGGAGATCTTGCCCTATTGTTTAGGATATACTTTCGGTGATGATAGATAAAGAAATGATTGCATACTCAGTCATATGTTTCTAGCCAAAGTCCTATATTTGGAATAACTATTCTCTCAACTATTGCATAGTCAAGAATTTATTTTCTTAGACATTTTGCGGAGAACTTGATGGTATAATAAAACCTTCATTCATTGTGTTTATTTTATTATGAAGTTTTTGAAGAAGCTTGGTTGTTCCAGGTCAGATTTTATCATATTGATGTCTCCTGTTTCATGTTTGATTTACAGTGAGGGTTGGACGTTGTCTGGCGCTCCTCTGGATTTGCGTGATCCTCGTATTTTGGCAATGGCAGCTGAACGCCATTTTCTGGAGGCAGAGTATGATGAATATGCTGACACCAATGCAAGTGGAGCTGCATTTTGCCGCTCTGCGGCTCTTATTGTGAGTCATAATGGCCTTGTTTGTCATGTGATTTGGAGATGCATTACATTGTGACAAAATCATGTCTCCTTTCATAGGGCCTTGAGGAGGCAATGCCTTTCTTATACCTGGGACAAATTTCAATTTATGCATGCTCACTTCACCTGCTTGTAATTCCAAACAAAATCAAGATCCATTTATGGGCAACCAATATTGAAAACTGACTGCATTTTGCTTTTCCCCTACCTGTAGCTCTGTTTTTTTTTTTTTTGGGGGGGGGGGGGGGGGGGGTGGTGGGGTGGGGTGGGGGGTGGCGGTGGTGGGGAGACTTATGTCTTTGCTTCCCACAATATTGTTCTTTCAGCACACTAATGTTCAAAAACTGTGCTTGTTTTTTTGCACCGTCTTTTTACCTTTTTCCTTTTTTAACAAGCTTTTCCCTTTCGATGGCAGCTGATGGCTCTTTTACTCTTAAGGCATGCCCTATACCTCACCAATGGTGATGATGAAGATGATGCATCTGCATTTTTCTCTGTGAGTGTTCTATTTTCTTATTTCCCAGTAGAGGTTTTATCAGTTATCTGTTCTGACATTAGTTTACTGGATATTTCTTTCCAGCTGTTCTTGCTTCGAGCTGCTGGCTTTCTTCTTCCTTGCTACATTATGGCTTGGGCAATAAGTATCTTACAGCGTCGAAGACAAAGACAGGTTTGGAGTGACACTTTCATTTTTGTGTTTTTCTAATTTTCTGGAAGGAAATTTCATCCGTCTGATAATTTTTTTTTTTTTTGGTCGAAATCTTATAATTTTGTTACTAGCTTAATTTTATGCTTGAGTATTTGTGAATTAGCCAGTGAAGGAAGCATGTTAGCTAACTTGGCATCCTCATTTCTATCAAGTCATCATTTGCTAGATTAAGTTGAGTTAGGAGATAACTTTGGAAGTGCACTATCTGGCTGGCGAAGGTTGTCTAATGTGGTTTTGGTTGTTGTAGTCCTCTCTCTCTCTCTCTCTCCATGGAAAAATTCTTATGTCTCAGCTAGAAGTCTTGTGCATTTTTCTTGTTGAACTCTCGGTCTGATATCCACACTAGAGACCGGGGGTTGGCTCAGTGGTGGCCAAACCCTTTTTGGTTCGTGGCTAGGTGATTAAGAAAGCATCTGCTGGTAAAGATGTTAATTTAAATGTTTTTCGATTCTTTGAATCAGGAAGCTGCGGCACTTGCAGCAAGTGAAGTTGCATTCATGCTACAGGCAGGACAACGTCGTGGTTTGCAGATCACAATAGAACCAGGGCCTTCAGTGATTCCTCATCAGGAGCCAGTCCAATCATAAGCAGCCGAATTTCCAGACATCTGCGTTACGGAAGAGAGTGTACTTTTACTTGTGGTTCTAGCAGTGAGAAACAGGGAACATATAATCTATCTATTTGAAGTGTGAAGTATTCGTTCTGCAACTGAAAATACTCTTGAGGTCACGTCAAGATTTTCTATCATATGCAGGTTTTCTCTTTGTACATATTTTCCGAATCTCGCCGGGGGCAGTTTATTTTCACTGTTTATGAATCTGGGAAGTCACCTGAGCTGTTGTTGTATCTGCGAAACTCTTATGTATGAGATAATAGTACTTGCCAAGTATTTCTTAATGCTTAATCTTTTCCTTTTTCTTTGATTATATTGATACTTTTCCTTTGGAAATGGATGATTTGATTCTTTGTTACGAGTCTCATGGTATTGTGTCTCGTTCAATTTCGAAAGAACTTAGCATCGTCACCCGGGAACAATTTCAGCTATAACTACTCGTACCCTTTTCGGGTGGTATTCTGTCTAATCCGAGCTGGAGACAAAGCAAAAGCGCAAAGCGAATTCATCAAGAACCTGAAAACCAAGACTTGCAACTTTCTTGGTTGAGCGGATGGCAGGGATTCAAAGTTAGTGGGTGGAAGCAAGCCTTGGTTTTTCACTTTTCATTTTATGCTTTTCTTTTTTCTCTGGGAGTAATGTGTTTCACACGACCTCATAACTATATTAGATTGCTTTATTCTTCTTTTGGTGCTCGATTGCTTAGTTACCCTCTGAGCAGATGCTGCAACCGCTTGGATAATAACTACAAAGGACCAATTAGGCGCATTTGGTATATAATCGCCGGAATGAAGTGGAAATGAAAGGGAAAGAAGGATGGGATCTGGATCGGGTGCATCAAAGTTTAACAGATTGCGTGCGACATTCGGCATTTCGTGATTGTTTTTTGCCCTTGCCACGAGGGACAGATCGACAAAGGGCGAATAGTTGCCGTGACGACAACCATGTCAGCATCAGCCCGCATGTAGTGGCGTTTTTGCCTCGAGTCCCAAAGACCCTACTCCCTTTTTCTGGGTGTGCTTTTGTTGTGATGACCCTGAGGAATGCAAGATGCTCGGCACAAGGGGAAGATACTTGGCTTCCCAAAGAATGTAGGCAGGTCTCCAAGTTTCACTTTCTGTTCAAACGTGTCAGAGTCTTCCTAGACAGCCTTATTGGCTTCCTTGGCAGGCTTATCATCGGGGTAGATCTTGAATTGTCTTTATTTCTCTCAGGACCCCACTCTCTGCTTTACGCTTTCAATTACCCCCAAAATACATGCAATAAATAGTGGGACATAGGCCTACTCTTCAGTCATGAGCTACAGAAGAAACGACAGTCATAACTCCAGTAGTACCACATATCAGTGAGTAGAACAATAATCCCATCTTCCTTCTGTTTTGCCCAGCTTTCTTCATGGGACTTGGAAGTTCCAAGGTGGCAGTAGCTCTCATCTGCTTTGGAGTTTTAGCCCTTTTGGCACATAATGCTTCGGCCACGAGACGTATGGGTCCTCGTCCTAGATTCGAGAGAAAGCAATCAACGTTCCATGACAACCTGCCCAATTTCACTAGGAATCTTTCCATTGCTGAGCACCTACAGTTGCATAGTGTGGCACCTGCGCCTTCAATGGCATTCGACCCTAGCCAAGCAAATAAAAGAGGAGTTCGAGGAGGATCCGATCCCATTCACAACAGATATGGACATTCTTAAGCTATGGCCTAAACAAAGCAGAGAGCTCACCAGGTATTATCTTGGGAAGGAAAGGGTGCCCCCCCGTTATGGCGTCGAACATTTTGTTTGGAGGATTACATGCATTTTGGCAGATCTTTTGTATATTTTCATATAAATTCTAGGAGTCTTTTGTCAAGGTGAAGAGAGGCAGTTCTCTTTTAGATCAGCACCCACTCATACAACACACGAGTTACGCAACTGCAAAAGTAGCTATGTTATTTGCGTATAAGGTTCTTTCCTACATGTTTAGAGATGAAATGTTGGACGATGCTTATAATCAAATTATAGACAATGCTTCTGAACTATTTCACTCAGACGACGATTTCATCCCGGCAACTGTTGCATCTGGTTTAGATGCTGATAATGGGAACACAACGACAATCAGTTTCCGTGTTTTGTAATTTTCTGACAATAACCACCCATCTAATATTTACCGAAAACAAGTACTCATCTAAAATGGTCGTCTTTGATATCAATGGATGTACAAAGAAAACCATTATTGTGGAAGCTAAAGCCATCAAAATGGAACAAAAAGAAGAGAATTTCCCCTCATCTATATAATTCACAATCTTATGTGGTGTAAGCTCAAGTGGCTGGTCTAAAGTCAGTTACCCTTAAACAGTCGAGATCTGCGGTATCTATTCTCTCTGTGAAGTTTGATCCGCCCCAAAGATATCTTCCTGGAGACTGCTTGCCAGATCATATCCACCGCGTCACCGGGTTGGGACGGATATTGGAATTCAAAATGTTGTGCAACTTCTTTCAGTCTCTCCCACATCTTGGTCCATTTGTCTTCTTTTATTCCACGGAGAAGATTTAGCAAGTAACCTTTCTTTACAGCATCAGCGGCACGGACAAATAAGCAGAACTCTGAGTAGTCCAAAAAATCTTCAAATGGTAATTCAATCTCATCGCTGATTATCACGGGGACACAATGATTCACAATGGCATCGAAAAGGCGATTCGAGGAAGGGGTGTCACCAGCAATATTCAAGCAGAATTTCGATGAAGCCATTCCTTGGCCCGCCTTGTGTATCCCATTCCCTTGAACACTTCCAAATGCAAAATGCACGCCCTTCTCATCTTTGAGAAGGTAATACAATTCTTGACGAATCACACCTCCCTGTAAAATGAAAAGCATGAAGACATAGGTAATAGGCAATTTAAAGCTGAAAATATGTGGATGTGACAGGAAATAAACCAAAAGATGACTGATTTTAGTGGAAAATGGCCTCTTTTACGAGGAAAGCTGAAAGAAGCAACCTCATGTCAAAATAATATGGTCGTCATGAAGCATCAAAGAATGTTCAAGATTTGGACAGAAACGATATAAGCTCCATCATGATCTCCACAAACTGCTTATGCAATAAATCCTTGTCAACTGGTAAAATAAAACATTATCAATTAAACAAAAAGCCAAATGGCACTTACATCTTTTCGGTAAACTGCTCCTTGAAAATATGCCAGTATAGGGCGCTTACTGAATGGAGCAGATGCATCGCCCCGTATGGTTCTCACAACATGCTTGTATGGAGCAATTATATCTTTCTCAAGGTTAGCTATTTCTGCTGGATATCTACCAAAATCGGCAAGCACAAACATTGCAGAACCCAATTTCTTTCTCGCATCCAACATGCTATTTGGATGGTGGGCTACAATGATATGATCCTTCCCCCCCATCTGCTTCCACTCATACCGGCCAGTTAGATACTGCACTAATTTGCTCTGTAACATCCTGTTGACACTAATTTTATCCTTTCCATGAAGCTTCGAATGGCGATTGTAACTGAGAGATGAGAAGAATGGCACAAAGACTATGTCTGCTAGACTTGAATTATTCACTCTGATAGCAGTGCATGGTCTATTGATATCCGGGATTTCCGAGGATAGAAGATCAAGAGTGAGCCAATACTCTATACTATGCTGCAAATTTAGGCCACCAGGATAAGGTGGGATTTGAGCTGGATTTTTTACATTTGGCCAAGTTTCACCAGGGTTTCCCTTCCATCCCAGCAATCCAAAATGAAAATCTGGAGGCAAGTCATACAAAAAAACTTTCAACAGAACCTGATCGGGATCACAGGCCACCTTTCTTTGCTTCTCTTGAGAGATAAAATTTTCTCCACCATCCGTAAAACTAAAACCCTCTCCTTGTCCTTCTAGAGGAACTTTATGCTCAATTTGTGAAGTCACGGATGACAGGGAAGAAACCTCAGCCTGTTCATATTCGGCACTGGGTTTCAAATTAACTGATGTATTATTAACAAGAATCAGTTTCAAGACTTTGCTAGATATGATAGAAGTATTACTGAATTCTAGGAGGAATAGAGAAGAGAGGGTCAACAGGATCATGGAAGTGGTTATTATGTAGAAAAGGAACCTCGAAGGGAGCACGCTTTTCTCCGACATGCTGAAAAAAAGTTGATGCTTCTCAAGTTTGATCTGACTGCATCAAGAACTATCAAAAGACACTTTCCTACTAATCAACAAGCTAAAAATTTCTGGAAAACGTCAATTCTCTTTCAGGAACTTATGCATGATCACCTCCACCTGTGACCACCTGTTCAATGTTTCAACTCCAGCTCATTGAAGAGAACATCCAGACTTCCTCGTAACCCGGAAGTCCCCAATTCCATTACAACATAGAAGCCCACTCTCAATCCCTAAAACCCTCAAGGGTTTTGAGAGAGCTTCCGACAGCAGCCTGATTCACAACATCTTCACTAGCAAACCAAACCGTCCACAACAACCAGAAAAACCATATTTTTCCTTCTCCAAAGTGGGCATATAAAAAAGAGAGTTGGTTCTGCAGAATCAATCAAATACCAGAATCTTCCGTCGCTTATGTTCTCACTCCAAGATTCTTCATTGAGATTGCAAGAACATCAACGCGAAATCTTCATCCCAGATAAAAGACAAAACACGATCATCCGATCATCTCCGTATCTGCCAAGAACAAAAAAAGCACGCAGAACTGCTATGGAACCTTGAACAGAAGCTCGAAAAATCAAAACTTGATCAACTGGGTCCTCAAGGACCGCGATTATCTGAACTGGGTCAATCAGTTCTCGCAAAACAAAACAAGGAATTGAGGTACCTGAACAGTGCGGCTGATCCTTCACGGAGGGTACAGCAAATTGCACGTCCTGTGAAGAAAAATAAAAAAAAAAGGGAGGCTATTCTGATCAAAAGCCGAATGATTTAAAGCCCTTGTTCAGCTTTCTTGCGGCACTTAATTGTCATTATTTAACTTTATTATGCTACTCTGTTTCCTTTGTCAGTTCATGCTGATGCAACGGTGGCGCGCACCCACAGAGATAGAGAGAGAAAGAGAAGAGAGAGAAACACTTTTGGTGTTAATCCTTGTCGGCTTAATTCCAAAAAAAAGCACTAACTTTAAATCGAGGGACAATTCTGGTCCGAACTTTTTTTTGTTACATAAAAAAGAACTAACTTTAAATCGAGGGATAATTCTGGTCCGAACTTTTTTTTGTTCCATGAAAAAGCATCAATTTTAGGTCAAGGGACAATTCTGGCCTGAACTTTTTTTTTGTTCCATAAAAAAGCACCAACTTTAGGTCAAGGGATAATTCTGGCCCAAACTTTTTTTTGTCTCATAAAAAAGCACAAACTTAAGGTTGAGTGATAATTTCGGCCCCAATTTTTTTTTTGTCTTATTAAAAATCACCAACTTTCATCATGATTCTAAATCTGATCACCTGTTGACTTTCACCATTGTTTGAGAAAAAAAGTTATGGTGATGAGCTTGGCCAATCTCATCCATGACGTTTGTCGACAAGCAGTGGTTAGTTTCAGATTAAGTTTGGCCAGAGAGATTCAATCTAGAGATATTTTTGACTTGTCAGTGAAATGAATGAGATAAACAGTTTTACCGTTAATCTTCAAATTGTGGCTTAAAAATAAGACAATAAATATTGCTTTAAATCCAGTTAGCAAGTCACATGGATTTATTGCTAATATGGAATAGTCAAGTTAGATAATTAATGGTTTTAAGTTAATAGGGGCCAGATTTGGGATTTAAGTCAAAGTTAGTGTTTTTTTACGAGACAAAAAAAGGTTGGGGCCAGAATTGTCCCTTAACCTAAAGTTGATGCTTTTTTACGGGACAAAAAAAAGTTCGGGCCAAAATTGTCCCTCGACCTAAAGTTGATGCTTTTTTATGGAACAAAAAAAAGTTCGGGCCAGAATTGTCCCTCGACCTAAAGTTGGTGCTTTTTTATGGAACAAAAAAAAGTTCGGGCCAGAATTGTCTCTAGACATAAAGTTGGTGCTTTTTTTTGGAATTAACCCTAATCTTGTCCGTAAGTGGTACGTTTACCCATTAAATCCTCACGAATTTCCTTCGGAAGCAACCCCACTTTGGCACCTTTCCCAGCTCCCAGAAACTTAAACTAATAGTAACAACGGCAAATGTTCCTGACCCGCAATTTTTCATATAAAATACAGATGAATTCTCAAGGAAATTATTTTGCTTTCTGCACTATTTGATTATACCCATTTGTTGGCATGTCATGATCATCCGTTTGGTAATTCTTGATGCAGCCAGGAATTCTCCAATGGTTGGGTGGGGATTGAGGGATATTAGCTGGCTGTGATTGGTTGATTTCATGGTAAGACATCATCACTTTCGGTTGGGGTTTAGAAGATGGGAGGTTCACCTAATCAACCAAGAAGTCTGTGGATGTGTGGTTGGTTCACGCAAATTGGGTTGAGACGGGAGAAAATTGTCCATAAATTTATCATACTTCTGTCAATTCAGTTTTAAACCGAAAAATTTTGCTAATTGAGTTATAACCATTTTTCACATTTTGTCAATTGAGTTTATCTAATTAATTTTAGCCGGAAATCATTGATATGGATGCCGACCGTTTTATATGGCACGGCTGGTACAGACGTGGACAATTTTTAATAATATTTTAATATTATGTTAGAATTTTCAATTATTTTTAATTTCTTTCTTTTTTTGATAGAAAAAAAATGAAAAGAAAGAAAGAAAAAAAAACAAAAAATTCTAAAAAATTATCCATGTCGGTGCTGGTTATCCTCTATGGCACTATCGGTGTTCATGTTAGCGATTTCCAGTTAAAATTAACTGAATTGATTCAATTGGCAAAATGTAAAAATGTTTATGATTTAATTGACAAAATTAAAATATTTGTCATCGAATCGGCAAATATGCAATAGGATGACGACGTTTTGGATGATTTTTTCGTTGACAAAGCCGCATGCTCAAGCAGACTTGTACAAGAAAAGAATCGATTTTGCTGGTAAGCACCTGTCTTTCTTTATATTTGTTTAAATTGCCCCCGTTAGAATTCTTTTGGATGATTCGAAAAGGCACACCCCGTTGCTTACGGCTGAAAAAGACCCAGAAAAAGGCTCGATTGCTTGGCATGGAATTCCCTGAATTAAGGGAAACAATTCACCAAATTCAATGCACCAAATTGAATGCATGGTCAACTCTATAGTTAGCTTTACGACAAAAAAAAAAAAAAAACTCTGTAGGTAGCTTCATGTGGAGGAGCTTATAAGATTCATGGATCACAACGCAAGATGTTCTTCAGGGAATTTTAATTTTCGAGTTAAATTGTTAATTTATCTGAGAAAATTTTTTTTGTTTGCTTGTGGAAAGCTTACGATATTAGGACACCCGGGAATCAAGGTCATAGAATGAGAAGCAAAGAAATGTGATGGGGAGATGGGCTTTGCCGCTCTTCGCGAGGTCCGGAGGTGACGTGCGGATTTTCATGGTCGCCTAGAGGAATCATGCTCAGGATCTCGTCTTTGTCGTTGTGGTTGCTACTGAGCGAGACTCTTTGATGATAATGATCGGCAGTGACGAATCGGAATGGAGACTCGAATGAGAAGTGAGAGGGACAGTGGCTAGAACAGAGAAAGCCCTAGAGATTTTTTGGGGTGCAATTCTATTACGGTGGAAGGGAGAGAGAGGATCGATTGATGGGTTGATACGAGAGCGGAGAGGGTTTGGGGTTTAATGTGTTTTAGCATCGAACCATCTTGATGCCTGATTGTTTCACCTATTATCCGCATAAGAAGGGGAACCAACCTGAAAGGTCTCGAAATTTTCGGTTTGCATCTGGTAGGTTCGGGCCTTTTCGACACCCTAAGATCATGGGCTTGTATCAAAGCCCCCGGATATCAAATTTACGCAATCTTTTATCTTTGAAAATCTTAATCTATCTTTACCAAGTGACATCCTTTACGCTAATTGAAGAGGCACGCCAAAGAAACGATTTTGACGTTATTAAAACAGAAAGAAAAAGTAAAAGAAAGCAATACTTATAGTAAAAAGTTACGGGAAGGATCCAAAAGAAAAAGGTGCTTCCTAAAAAAGAACCTTATGTAATAATAAGCGAGACCACAATGGGCCGGATAACACACACACACACACATATATATATATATATACATATTACTTGTGAGATGATACAAATGAGGAGGAGAATATTTATTTGCCTAATTACAACTATAGATCTCTCTTCAATCTAATGATGGAGATCGCATCTCCCCATTTACCAATTACCCGCATTTATTACATAAGTGTACATTTATAATATTGTCTGTTCTTAGGACTATCCTAGAATATACAAGAAAACCCTAGGACTTGGAATCCCCGAGGTCCTCCCATTCTTCATGAATCAGTCATGGTCCTCCGTTCAGAAACCTCGAGATTGGTTCATTTCGCCGGGCCGTGGCACTTGCCAAAGAAATGTTCTTCGTTATTAAAACAGAAGAAGAGGCAAAAAGGAATCCTTAGAAGGAAGGATCCAATAGAAAAAGGTGTCGGCCAATGCTGCTTACTTCCCAGAAAGGGGAACCCAATGTAATAAAAAGCGAATTGGCGAGACCACAATGGGCCGGGTACCATTTTTTTAATGGGCCGGGCCTTATCGTGACTGGCTGGTGGGCCTAATGGGCTCAAGTGAGCCCAGTAGACGAAGACCAACCAGTCAGAGCCCAATAGCTTTGAGTGGGCCCGACGTGAAGGTCCATTACGGATCGATGGCCCCACAGAATTTAGTTGATTTTTTTTTTTTGGGCCGATACAAAACTTTAGTTGATTAGGCGGTCGAAGTTTTCAAGAAATTAATTCCCATCCAAGAACTAGACATCTGGACATGTATAAGTACACGTGGCGGAGCTGCGCATGCCAATATATCTTTTATAGATGACGCATTATTTGCACTTGCGTGAATAGTTCTTCGGCCTAATTTAAAAAAAAAATACCAATTTTAAATTAGGAAGAATTATGGACCACAAAAACATCAATTTTATCTTGAGTGATAATTCTGCCTCGAATTTTTTTTTATCTTATAAAAAATCATCAACTTTTACTTAAATCTCAAATTTGGTCTGAGCAATTTGAAAATTTCATATCAAGTAAGAAAGATTTAGCATTGGAGTAAAGTTTGATGCTTTTTATTGAGATAAAAAAAAATCGAGTTAGAATTGTTGCTCAACATAATGTTGGTGTTTCTTTGGAATTAGCTCATAGATCTTCCTAATATATTGTCGATTTCGAGGGATTTTTTGTTTCGTTCCGGGGTCAATTTTGGGCGGGCCCCGGTCGTCATGTGGGCGGTCCACGTCATTGTTGCCCAAAGTTTTGACGGGGTCAAACCGCATCCCATGTGACCAGTCTTGACTTTTCAATCTTTAGGGCACAACTGTATCTATCGAACACCGACTCCGAATTGATGAATGAGAGCTTTTATTTTTCTCGATAATCGTTCATTGGAATAGACATTGGGAGCTTTAGGCCTCCGAAACATTATGTTTAGTTAAAAAAAAAAATATTAGAATCGATGAAATCACGACCTATATAGTCAAATAATCGCTCACATATGTTGCTAGTAAGAAAATTCGTGAGAAAAAATCATTGTGACCATTCAGCCCTACGAGATAAAGACCTGTGCATATTTATTTTATGACGGCGTGATTGATAAAAACCTTAAATGTGACGAAACGTTTGAAATTGAAAGTGTTTTACGTGGTCTAGTGGTCTGTTACCGACTTGGTATTACAACAAGGCAACGGGCTTTCCCATGCAGTATTAAAGCCGAGCAAGAACCGAACGCGAGGAGGTACATGAAGGCCTCGTGCCTCTCCTCACAAGTTTGGTCAACATGCTCAATAGCCATGGTGTTTTCGATCGCCCACGCTGATCCAAAACGAGATGTAAAATCTCGAAATGGAAGTAAGCTCAAAAGCTAGCTAATGTTCGTGCTTGGGTCACAGATGACGCATACATGAGTCGGGGACATCATCTTTGACTTGGACTCATGTAAAAAAAAAATCCACGTGAACAGGGGATGGACATGCACGTGTTGCAATGAATAGCTCACTTTGGTTGTCTCGATGATCAGCTCTTCCACGACAATATCCTTAGAAGGAAAAATATAAAAGAAAAGAAGAAGCGATGTACTCTTTTCTATGTTGTATATCCATCGATCCACGTATGAAGTTTTTCTTCCTCATTCGTTTTATGCGGTGGAGAAAGCAAGTGGGGGGTTCCCATCAGGAGCGACCCTACTTGTATTTAGGCAAGAATACTGTGCGCGCAACATGGGGACCTTGGACTATCTTCTTTGTCTCGTGTGTGCAGCATTTTTGATCTCTCTCTCTCTCTCTCTCTCTCTCTCTCTCTCACATGATTCCTTCAAGATACACAACCTTTTGCTGTGAGATAACCAAGTTGGCCTCTCCACAACATGCACATGGTACTGTCCAACAGGCCAGGCAAAGTAGAGATATGCATGATACGGAAAGAGTCTCAAGTCCCAAATCTGTGTTGTCCATCTAGAGAAAAAAATACTAGGTTTCTGGACAATATTACTAACAGGACAAAGAGCCATAATATGAACGGGGAGCTAACTATTTTGTGTATCGGATACATCGCGTGATGGTAACACGCGAAGAAGCAATTCGATTGTATCTAGAGTTACATCGCGCGATGATAACACGCAAAGAAGCAGTTCGATTGTATCAAGAGTTACTTGAAATTCAAAATGCAAAATTAGTTGGTGTGCGTGCATATATGGTGTGGGCGATCTGATTGATTGATGACACCAGGTGACACCACGTGACTCACGAGTGAAATACTTTATTTGCGTGAACTAGGCCAGCTGTAATGTTCATTTCTCTTATGAACATGGGTTCTCATGATCCCATATCTCCACTCAAGCCAGCTTGAAAGTAGTAACCCATCACTTCGACATGCATTTTTCACATGCAAAATTAAAATGCGTTTGGTAACTATGTTGTTCATGAAAATAATTTCTGCTTAGAAATGATTTTTTTTATTTCATTCTCGGAAATAATTTCTGAGCATTTGAAAATATTTGGTAATTGCCCAAAATTTCTATTTCCGAAATAAAAAAAGAACAGAAATGCGTTTGGTAACTGCACAAAATTTCTTTTTATTAATAATAATTTAATATTTATTTCTTTTTTTTCTTTTGCTTCTCTTTTCTTTGGCCATGGTCGGCGAGGGTGAGGGCTGGACCCTCGCGGCCTGGGTGAGGGCGGCTCGTGGCCTAGGTCTGACGAGGTCAACCGTCGCCTAGGCAACGAGGGTCTAGCCCTCGCCCTTGCCGGCCACAGGCCAAGAAAGAAGAAGAAGAAAAAAATTATTTTCCATTTCTAATTCTTATTCCTGGAATCAAGAATCAATTTTTTTTTATTCTTGATTCTGTTTCCAAATTGATTCCGGGATCAAATTTGTGCCCATGAATAATAAATTTACCAAACTGATTTCTATTCCTTTTTTGTTCCACGGAACAAAAGAATAGAATTAGATATTATTTGGTCAGTTAACAAATAGGCCCTTAATGACCAATTGGGAAGGAAAGGCCTTTCCTCTTAAATACTCATGGAAATTAGTAGGAAAGTTCTGTGCTTCTTTCCCATTTTTCAGTTTTTTTCCTTCCTCTTAAATACTCATGGAAATTAGTAGGAAAGTTCTGTGCTTCTTTCCCATTTTTCAGTTTTTCATGGTGGAACTGTGACTTTCTTCTGTGCAAGCTGGTAAAATTAAAGTCTATGTTGAGCTCTACCAGTCTGTGAAACTTGGAAAAAGAACACGGCTTAATAAATACTTTCGTGGGGTTTTGACAATTCAAAAGGGTGAATTAAAGCAAGAGCTGTACCTCATCTGTGCGCTGCTATTCTTCTTTTTCTTTTTAACTCTCTGAATGATGTTAAGAATACAAAGTACACGTGCAGAGATTAACATTCAAAATTATTACATTATTTATCACATGATGAGCAATTACAATGAAAATTGCTTTGTGGACTGTGGCCACAACTTGCATACCATTGTTCATGGACACTCTGTATCTGGCCTTCTGTTCTCTCCTTTTGGGTTTTTGCCTTGCAAATTGATGACGCTATTCGTGAGAAACTTATGGGTGGAGTTACTGTGGAATGGCTGTTTTTCACAGATTGGGCTACAATAAACGTGACGGTAGGTCAAGAGAGTCCGTTGAAAATGAAAAAGAAGGCAAAAAGTCAAAAACCCTCACATGTTCACATTTATGACCCCCATTATGCATATTCCCAAGGCAAATTCTGGGTTTGATTCCCTGCCTTGCTTGTTCTTCATCCACAAAGACAATTGCGGGGAGAGAGAGAGAGAGAGAGAGAGATTCCACAGTACAAACAGTAGCTATAACTACAAGCTAGGTTTAGGTGGTGGGTAGTGATCTATTGGCCATGCATCCTTACGCCAAGAACATAATGAACTTACAGTATTTAGGTACATACGTGCATGGCTAATTTGATGATTAATTACTAAAGGCAATGAGCTGATAATAGCCCTAACTTGGGCACATTTCAAGTTGGGACTTGATTTCAAGTTGAGACTTGAATCAAGTCTCCTACTGTATTCAGCTTGATTTGAGAGAGAGAGAGAGCGAGAGAGAGAGAGAGAGAGAATGGTGTAACATTCGTGATGATAAAGAAATGCAATAGGCATACTTATATATACACCTATTTATCAAACTAGAGTTCCTCCTGATTAAAAAATAAAGCCATTATTTCTTTCAAGTTAAAATCTGATGTTCCACACAAATCTAAGACTCTTAACTACCCCTAGATTATATGACCAAGAAACAAAAAAACTAGCCCTAGATTTGTATAATAAGAGTCTTGTTCAAAAATGTGTGCTTGTTAAAAGTACTAAATGAAGAAATATTCGATTTTCAAAATATTGATTGCGTATATAACGGGAGAACTAACTAGGTAGAGATATTGAATAAACATTAAATTCGGCAAAAGCAACCTAAAAAGCATCAGCAGTTTTATTTACTGGCAAAATTAACTCCATTTGAACCGGAAGTCCTTTCTAGGGTCATCTAGCATTAACGTAAATTAAGGAACCCCCTGCATCTACCTAAAGGGAGAAGAATTCGGCAAAAAAAATGAAAAAAATTAGACGCTTGCCTGAAATGAGATGTACTTTAGATACAGTCAGCTGCCGGCCAAACCGTAATTTTGGATTAATTCAGCTGCAAAACCTGCCATGTGTATCTCACTGGCTTTATCTTTAGTTTGGTTTTGGCTAAGATAATATCTGCAGTATCTTAAGTCCTCTTTGTTTTATTCGCTCGTTAATCATCCACGTGCAGGCAACCGGATGTACAGTGTAAGTCCAAATTCTCATCGCCATGGATAGATCCAAGTTTGATATGAATTTTAAGCAAGGATTCAATCACCACCTAATATGTACGCTTGTGTTAGAAACATCCTAATCTTCATCTTAGATCATGCAGAACGAAGGAGGTGCGATAAAAAATACAAAAGTGGTGACTCAAGATTTATTTGTAATAGTTTGAGTACATATAGCATATCCATATATAGATTTGCTTAATTTACACTTCTGTGTGATCTTCCAGAAGGCCAGGCTTGTTAGTTATAATTCTTGGCTCAGGCTTGTAGGAAGATATATCAAGTCCTACACAACTCCAATTCCTAAATCCTTGAAAAAGAAAAGAAACCAAGTAAGAAGAAAGAAAATAAAACATCTAACAGTTTTCTTTGTTTCGTTTGACCTAAATTTAAACTCAAAACAAAGCAGCATCCTCATCTAATGACATGCCAATGAGCTGATCCTCTTGGACCTGAGGAGCTACTAGTGCTCCATCATCAAAGAGCCATTTCTCCAGCAATGCGAGAGGCACTTGGTGGTGGTGGATCTGGTCCAACAGTGGCTTGTTCTCGTCTTGGAAGACACACCCTTGGTCCGCCGTCAAGTTCGGTTTCTCATCTGGCACCGAGGCCACCGATTGAGAGGCGTCAGAGACTGAAGAATTGAAGCTGAACAGCGAGTACTCGAGGCCCAGATGGTGATCCGGCGTCGTTGCACCTTCACTTGAGCTTGAACCACTAGTTGGAATGAAACTGTTGTTGGAGGAATAATCTTGAGCAGCGTTGTTATAAGTCCCTGGGGCTGATTTTGTGGCTTGGGCTGGTTTGGTGGAGTTTTTCATCCACCCTTCAAGCAATCTTGCTATGTTCTCTGTACTTGATGCATAAGTGCAGGATGATACCGTTGCCTGGTATAGTGGTCTAGTACTGTTGTTGCCAGTATCAATGTTGTGGCCATCATGATCAGATGGTTTTGAGTCAGCCAAAGGGCTTGCTGATGATTTGTCCAGAGACAAAGCCTCGCAGAGAGCTTGTTTGGCCATGTGGATGTCTGTCTGGAGCCTCCTCTCCCACTGACCCTTTGAGATGGACTGTGAGTTGGATCTGATCTCTTCATGGCCATGGCCATCCAGGCCTGTTTGGAGCTTCTTCAGCTTCTTCTTCAAGTGGGTGTTCCAGTAGTTCTTGATGTCATTGTCAGTCCTCTGAGGAAGATAAGAAGCGATAGCTGCCCATCTGAAAAAAGATAGATTTAGAAGAACCAAACCATGATTTATTATTCCTTCCACACATAAGAAGATGAATAAATTAAATTTTGGGGATATGGTAATTAGTTTGGAAGTGTATCAATCCCTTTTTGGGATTTGCAAAGTCAGATAGGGTTAGTTAGAAATTTTGAATTAGGGTATTTAGTTTTTTTTTACCTGTTACCAAGAAGGGCCTGAAGATGGATGATCATCTTTTCCTCATGATCAGTGAAGTTGCCACGTTTGATGCCAGGCCTGAGGTAATTAGTCCATCTAAGCCTGCAGCTCTTGCTGCATCTAAGCAAACCTTTTGAAACACCACCAAACAAAACAAAGAAAAAATAAGTCTAGAGAGAGAGAGAGAGAGAGAGAGAGAGAGAGAGAGAATGAATCTTAACCCTTTACATGTTATTAACTTGATAAAAATGCAGACACAAGTGAGAGAGCTACAAGTGCACGCCCATTAATAACCAAGAATTTAATGAGCAAACCAACCAAAGGAGTACATCATCAATATCAAGATGAGACCCCCAAAGAAACAAAGTGGAGCTCTACTGTGAAATGGAAATCTGACAACCACAAAGAGAGCGAGAGAGAGAGAGCCAGAGAGAGCGAGAGAGAGAGAGAGAGAGAGATGATGGTGAAGAAGGAATTTGCAAAAGAAAAATGCATATAATCTGTATAGTACCTGTATTAGTGGGAACAGATCTCCAATTCCCAGGTCCATGTTCTTGAATGTAAGAGACCAGGATGATGTCTTCTTCTGGTGTCCACGGACCTTTCTTCACTCCAATCTTGTCACAGCATGGTGGTCTTCCCATTTTCTTTCTTTCTTTCTAGTGGAATGGTCACAAATCTTCTCCTCCTCCTCTTCTTCTTCTTCTTCTTGTTGGATATATCTCTCTAGAGCAAGAACGACGACCTTATATTGCTGTATAAGAAAATTGTGCAGAGAGAGACAAGCGTCCAAGTTAAGGGTCGCTCTTTGTCTGCTATCACACAGATATATTATATATGGAGAGAGACGTCAGGAAAAGAACATGAGCGATTTAGACGCTGACCCAGAAAGAGGTAAAAAGGGGTAACATTACACTCCAAAGGAGTCAAAACGGACAGCAACGAGCATTCACTCCCTTGCTTGCAAAAGTCAGCTATGCTTAGACTCTCTCTCCCTTTCTCTCTGTGCGCCTCACAAAGCCGTGTGGCATTGAATAGGGGCACTGTGGCGGCACCTAGAAAGAAAAGAAAGAACAAAAAAACAAGTACCCTCGTTTACATTTGTTCTTTGAAATGGGTGTATTTCATGAAGTAAGCAGTGACCCTCAGCGACTTATTAATTCATGAATTCACATTAGGAACTTTGTCAACTGCCGGTCAATGGTGTTTATTTTTGCATGTTTTTGGTGACGGTGCTGAAAAGAAAAATGACGTTTTTCTGTGTCACAACATACATACAATGTTCCAGATTCCTAGTAATTACTATATATATGTAAGTCTAGGACTAGCAAACACAAACATAAATGGCACTGCAACTCTTATGTACTTCGGGTATACTTTTTTGGGCAAATCTAATGTGTTTTGGCCAGCATATTTGTTTACCGACAATTTGATT
Source organism: Syzygium aromaticum (assembly GCA_024500025.1). Lineage (NCBI taxonomy): Eukaryota > Viridiplantae > Streptophyta > Magnoliopsida > Myrtales > Myrtaceae > Syzygium > Syzygium aromaticum. The sequence continues at coordinate 2,743,254 of CM044886.1, read as the reverse complement.
CAATTTCTCTTTTATCTATGGGGATGTGGAGGGTTTATTCCTACATCGTAAAGCTCTCGCATTGAAAGTTGGACTTTCTCGTGATGATCTGTGGTGCAATAATTTTACTGTGTGGCCTTAAAAGTTCAACAGATGGAATAGCACAAGACACCCCCCTAAGTCATTAGTGAGTCTTGAAAATGCATCATCCATGACGAGGCAAAACAAGAAAATTGTGCTAATTAACTTCTAGGCTTTAAGAACCATTAAATTTTTGTGGGCTACTCGCTCCTCGATGATTAACGAATTGTTCATAATTTACTGCCACTTATGCGAAAATAGGTTTGAAGAAATGGCTACGTTCATGCAAATTGCCCCGGTCATTTAAGACAAAAGAATGAGGCAGCGAGAGAGAGCAGAAGATACAAAAGAATTTCAAGTTCCAACGGCTGGTCATGATTACTTAAAATAATATATGTTGCTTCGAATACTTACCTTCAAATTAAAAGCAAGACCGTAAATTGTCGAAGCGGATAGTGTAGTGACTAGTGGAAGTGAGATATGACGTAAGGGATCAGATTGTGCCAACAATTGACAAGTGCAAAATGCATATCCTTTTGGGAAAGATTAGTCCTTTTCATAGTTTAATGATGCCTCCAATGTGAAGAGTCCAAGCAGGCTTTGTTTATAACGTCACTTGTCGAGGGTCAGGGCCTCGTTAATGCAGTTTAAAATCTTGAAAAATTGGATTAATGACGTGTAACAAAGTCGTGTTGTATTGGTCAATCAACATCTTTACAGGTCAAATCAAGTAGCAAAATGGTGCACCCTGAAAAATATTTATTAACGAGTGTCTCAAGGGCATTAGCCAAATGTCAAAATAAAAAAAAAAATTTCATTTCCAAAGCATCATTTTTTTTTCGTATTATGTACAATCAGTGTATTAAATCCTTTTTAGATATAATTGGAGCTATTGTTAAGAAGAACCTAATGTGAATTGGTGGGGAAACAAACCCTCATTATCTACGGAACCAATAGTTGAAAAAACGCACAGTTTTAGAAGTTCACACATTAGTAGGAATACAAGCAAGTCGAGCTACCCGTGATCTACTAAAGTTGAACTCGCAAAAAACTCGAACTTTGCTTGATTCTTTTCGAGTTTACTTCGAGTTAGAGTAGTTAATTCAATGGAACTCGAACTTGAAAATACTTTATTGGAGCAGCTTGGAAGGCTAGTTGTTATATTTTTTTGTTATTTTTTTTTATCATATTTACAAATATAAAGATATAGATAAACTTGTTAATTCTTCAATTGCCGTGTACTTTTAGAATTTGAGCTCGAGTTCGAGTTTAATTCTAGTCCCAGGTAAAACTTACTGACTAGGTACCTGACAAGAGCTCGTGCATTCCATGGGTCTAAGACTATATTTGTTATACTTCTTTAAATATTTGTGTTCATGTGAATTTTAGCAAGAGAAACAATATGCAGAAAATTACAATAAAATAAATTTTCACATCAATCAACTTCTCCTCTAAAGTTTCTGGGAAGTTTTATTTATAGTGGATCCGAACCTCATTATGTAGATTTGTACTCTGATTAAAAGAAAATATGAGATGTAAAATTGCAATATTGTGGACTCTACATGCAAAATTTCAATCCCATAAAATGATATGAATAGCAAGAAACATGAAAACATAAGAAAGAATGTCAATTACCCTCTCTTCATAGCTTTCCTTCGTTTGTTGGAATCTTCACATTTCTGTCATCGACTTGTTGTGAGGAAGGCGAGCAAGCTATTCGTGTAGATTTTTGAAATGGTTTCTTTTATCTTCCGTTTGCTCATATGAATTTATAGGGAGTTAGAGGTGATTTTTTCAGTATCATTTTGTAATTGGGATAATTATACAAATGATTTTTGAATTTTGGCTCAATATGGTCTCTGAACTTTAAATTTGTTTAATGTGGTCCTTGAAGTTGAGCTTAATGTGTATTGTCGTCTCTAAATCTTTAATTTGTTAATGTGATCCTGGACTTTTGATAAATGTTCAATTCAATCCATAGACTGCATTAAAATGTTCAATGTTGTCGTTTTATTAAATCAAGTTCAAGGACTTTCGGCTAGAGTTGATGGATATCTCATGATCAATGATAATGTGGCACAAAGAGAATTAACACATGGTCATCTTACTAATTTTTGAAGTTCGCAATTTTTTTTAATCAATAATGCATATCCAGGATTCCCTTTATTTATATTTTAGAATAAGAATATTAATTTATTATTTCCTTTTCTTTTGAAAATTTCGTTGCCAACAGTTGTTTAGTACATTTTACATTTATTGATGTTTGAAGTTAATTATTTTTACTAACAGAGTAAATTATAATTTAGTCGTATCGTGATTATTTGTTTGTAATTCTTAGTTTTATTACTATATTTGATACGTTACATAAACATTCATGCCACAACAATAAAATATTAGCGACCCCATACTTTAAATAAGAAAAAAAATTTTGATATTAAAATAAAGCAAGAGATGGTGTGTAGAAGCTATGACAATATGTCGGTAAGATGTAAAAATATGCTTTGAGATAGTAATATTTTTTTTTTTAGTCAGAGAGATAAAAGAAGTGAAAATAAAATAAAGATCACCAGAACGATAATGGATGATTGAAAATATTTTTTAATAAATTGATGAAATTTATTGGATACATTGAATGCCGACTGTTATTTTCTTGATATGTACAGGTTCTCTTTTTGGGATTTATTCCAAATACTTTTTAATTTAATTAATTTTTTTTTTCAAAAACCGTTGGTTGTTATGCGATCACAATCACGCTTTAATCTTCCCTCTCCAGCCAAGGACCACAATGGCCATCAAGACATTTATACAAACCAACTCATCCTATTTTTCAAATCTCGAGATTATAGATTGACTGCAACATTTGAGGAAGAAAATATGTGTTTTTTCTGCATATTATTTGCAAAATTTTTGCCATACTCACTTCGTTAAATCCTCTATCATTAAGTTGGTGGGAAAGATTATGCGTCATACGGTATCTCACGACTAGAGACAGCGGATAATGAGCGAACGAATAGTTCGACTTTTGACTAATCACATACATTTGATGTGAAAGCAATTCATATATTAATTAAGCAAGCCGAGCTAATTACTTATGTCTGTCTCCTTTTATACTAACAAAACCACTTTAGAGAACAATATCTATTCCTTGTACTTTCTCTCAATAAACGAGGAGAGTTTCATAGAGCATGCCATATAAGGTAGCATCCTCCCTTTTGTATGCAAATCGAAATAATCACCAATTCATAAATTTTAACCCCTCCTAGCTCTTTACATACTAATTTGGAGAATATCTTCTCCCCTAATTTTTGCCGAGTGGACGTAGGTGACTCCGGCCACATCACCGGATCAAATTTTCACCATTTATACAGCTATGATATGCCGAATGACTCGTGATTCGTTCGAACTCAATCGGTGCATATAAATATATTGCATTCCGAATTTACATGTTATTAAATGCGTGAATACATTGTGGGTTGCTATACGTGCATGCACATCGCATGCATGCATGCATGTCACACACGCGACGTGTATGTACTTGGACAAGGTAGTCGTATTCACACCGAATCAAATCAATTGGGTTCCGTTTGAAATCCCTGGTTAGCCGATTATTAGGCGAGACTTGAAGGATATGGCGAGCAACCATTAGGGAGAAGGTTTTTACGGAAAGAAAACCCGGCATGAACTATAGGGTTTCACACCATCTCTCTTGAAAGCAAAAACCTCAATATGAAAGGGCACATATTGGCTTTAGATTCACGTTCTCTTTTTCAATGGCCACTTTACATGCGGGCCATGAACAGTTGAATTTAGGAAGGTTATAATGCGCAATTAGTCCCACATCTTCTTGGAGGAGATAGCGATTGAGTTGTGACTATATGAATGAATGAGATGCTCTCTAACTCCCGGAACGACTACTGTCCTATGGCACCGTAAGAAGAAGACAAGGGGGCTGCTATCTATCGGATCTTTTCTAAGAAGTTAGGTTTTTTAGTAATGTAAATTACGTGTTGCACGGTGACAGGAGAGAGAGAGAGAGAGAGAGAGAGAGAGAGAGAGACTGGGTCGCTGATTAAAACCATATTATTGGGCTTGGGCCCATTAATTAATGATTGTGACGACACAACATAAGATCGAGAACCTAACTTTCATTTTCACAATTTATTAGAAATGATGCATAACAATAAGGAAAACAAATAAACGAAGGGTAGACAGGAAAAACATTAAATTCTACGGTACAACTGCGCAAATAAATATGTAAACTATGTAGAGAAAAGGGAAAATTTTGTATAAATAATGGGTTAAATTACTGATCAGAATACTGAGATGCATATGATTTATCTGCAATTTTTTTGGGGCCAAATTTCAAATGAAATTCCCAATTCGTCTATGAAAGTAATAGACAATTGCTTTCCATGATGTATAAGGCACGAATTCTACAGAATTCTGCGAAGCCAAAGGTAGTGTTCTAGATCGGATAGCGTAAGGATGAGTGTTACATACTACCTCCCCATTTTGCTTCGCCTTTTATGTAAATGGTTTTGTGTTATTGCACACGGAATTGGAGCTGTAGACATGTAATCGAAGTAGAATTCATTATCTGAGGGTTACGTTGTTTCCCTGACAGACGGTGCTTATATTGTTGGGTCGATGAGGCAAAAATCACATACCTATGAATGGGGAGGTCATCAATGGAATCCCAAGTCCGGACTTGTCAGCATATCCAATTTGACCGATGTTCGCCCAAAAGTTTAAGCCAATGAATTGTATTAGTTGCTCCACATTACACAATATCTATAAAGCAAGACTTCATTCACCTAACACCCTTTTCACATGCACCTTGAGACTCTACCTACTTTATTAGTCCAATAAACTAAAAAACTGCCAATACGTGTAAGGAATAGAGATTTCTTGATAAAAAAATTATATCAAGATAGACGGTAATGAAATCGATATTCTCATTGCTGAATTTGTCAAAGAGATGAAATATGGTTGGCCATTCTCTCCACCGGTCATCATTCATAGAGATGGCACGTGCATTTCATATTGTGGGCCATCACAAATTGAATTGCAATCGAATTCTGTCGTAAAAGATCTGATATGAGCAAACCGTTGTAACATATCAAACGTCAAGACAAACTCGAATGCCTCTTTGTTTATGAACATGACATTATTGTATCTTTGTACGGAGAAATTCACATTCTAAGTTACACCAAAGCATGACTCGTTCATCTCCTTTGCATGCTGCCAAATGAACACAAAAAGAAGAAGCAAAAAGTCGAATGCTGCATTAGAAACATTGGGTGTGTCTTTATTCAACTTTTTGTCCAGCAAAAACACAAAAAAATAAAAATATAATAAGATAACATAAAAATAAAAGGAGACTCTTCTACATTCATCTATCAATGACGGCGACACATTTGTCTGGACACCTATCCTCTGTCAGGATTGATGACACTATGAGCTTCGAGTAACGAAAAATTATTAAAAAAAAATAAAAAAACTCTAAATAAGAGCATGAAGTGCCATCATTTTCTCAAATAAGGATATAAAGTGGATTTTGCTTCAAATAAGGATTTGAAGTGCTATTATTTTTTCAAACAAGGCCTAAAGTGGACTTTGTTTCAAATAATAACATAAAGTGGCTATATCAGTTTCAAATAAGGGTATTATCTTAATGCCATTTTCATCCTTTACTTTTTAAAATTTCTTCTTCTTTCTTTCTTTTTTTGTTTTCCTTTTGTTTTTGTTTTCTTTTCCCTTTTCCCTTCGCCGACCATTGCCGAGCCTTATCGATGGTTGGCGGAGGTCGGTTAACTTAGGTGAGGTCGGCTTGAGCTATACGGGTGACCCTCGCTTGGCCTTGTTGGCACAACCCTCGCCCTTGCTGGATTTGGTGAGGAATGCTCTCACCAGATCAAGCGAGGGTGGCTCTCTCCTGCCTAGGTGAGGAATGCCCTCGCCTGACGCCGGGAAGGGCGGCCTCGCCTATGAGGCACGACAATGACCAAGGGAGGGAAGAGGGAAAAGAAACAGGAAAAAATAAAAATAAAAGAAAAACAAAAGGAAAAAAAGAAGAAAAGTAAAAAAATAAAAAAATTTAAAATATATACCTACAATTTTTAGCCCTTTTTCGACGGTCGAAATAGTCACATATTGGCCAGTTGGCCAAAGGTCCTTGTTTGAGACGATTTGGCAACTCAGGCTCTTATTTGAAATAAGATCTACTTTGTACCTTTATTTGAAAAAAATAAGGCCATTCATGCCCTTATTTGAAATTTTCCCAAAAAGAAGTTTTAAATCTATTGCACTTATACTAATTCAATTCTAAATCTTTTAATTTGACCAATTTAGTTCTAATCCTTTCAATTGTACCAATTTAGTTATAAGCATTTTGTCGGTTTGTTAATTTATTTTATACATTTTGATAATTTGCCAATCTCAAACCACATAGGACGGCTAGCATTAACTAGACTGTTATGTCAGCATTTTAAGGCTAAAATTGGTCGGAAATACTAAATTGACAATTAAATTGGCAAATCGTTAAATTGTTTAGGACTAGATTGGCAAATCGTCAAAAAAATTATGATTGAATTGAAATAATTAAAATATTTAGGATTGAATTAATATAAACGCAACAAATTTAAAACATTTTCGGTAAATTCCCCCTTCTAGTTCCTTCACTTGCGCAAGGGAGAGACAATCATAAATATAAAGTCTGATTTATTTATTTTTGTCTTGTTCTATCCTGTTTCTATTTAACAAGCCACTGTGTGTGCTATATGTTGTGAGCAGATATGAAACTTTGCTCCTTCACTCACGCATCTTCATCTCTAGACCTCTCGAGAAGGTAGAGAATCAAACTTCTCATCTCTCTCTTCCCATTTTTCAAGTTGGAAGAGTAGTCACTGGAGCAATCCCTGGTGATTAAGTCGGATTTATTCATTGGGCAAAAATTGATGTCAACGCGACCCGTTTTACACCGTTAGGCCCGCAATACGGCCATGGCAAATACAACATTTTCCTCTATGTTTCCATCTGATGACACAATACCAAGAATAGTGAGGTTAGATTGTCAGTCTCCGTCGTCCAATTCATGTATATGGAAAGAGTAAGGAGTAGAATATTGCCGCGTTTTGTTTCTAAAAATTGCGTTTTCTGTACTGACACAATCGATTTGACGAGAGATGGCGATGTTTGAAAGCCAATCGATGAGAAAGACCGAACCGGTTACTGTTCCCCAGTACGATAAGCCCGCGTGCCTTTCTTCGAAATCTGCTTGTCGATCCTCGAATCACTGATACATCGCCATTCTGAGACTTACCGAAACAGCAACGTAGATTATTTTTTCCTCTGTCGATGAACACGGGATTAGTTCTGCCAATTAGAGCCCCATCGATATCATGCTGTACGATGAAATAATGGTGGCTCTTAATCAGTCCTCGGTGTAGTGGGCATCAAGTCCACTAAAATAGCGGTGCTTCACCATCTCATTAAGTTCATATCTTTCCCCCCCCCCCCGGTTCGGATCATCGGCCGCCCTCCCTCATCCTCAGAAACATCAACCTAGACCGACGGTGACCCAGCGTTGAATTTTGTCCAACTCCTTCGCCAAGCGACCTGCCATGCTCTCCACCCTTCCCGGATTCCATGCACCCCGCGGCACCTCCGGACCAATGCGGGAGCTACTTGCGGGCCCCCGCCGCTTCTACGTGGATGGGGTTGACACGTGTGTGGTCCCTAGAGACACAACGTAGTATCATCAAACATTAAAGAGATAATGACATAAACAGTCCCTAAACTTTGGTTTAATGTGCCATTTGATCCTTGAACTTTTAATTTATTCAATGTAATCTCTGAATTTTAGCCCAATGTTCAATGTGAGCCGTTAACTTTTAATTTGTTCAATATGGTCATTGGACTTTTGGTACATATTCAATGTAGTCTCCGAACTTGAATTAATGCAAGGACTAAATTGAACATTTTCTTATAGTTCAGGAACTAAATTGAACATGTACCAAAAATTCAAGAATGATATTAAACAAATTAAAAGTTCAGGGACTATATTACACATTCGATTAAAGTTCAGAGACTATGTTAAATAAATTAAAAGTTCAGGTATCAAATTGTATATTAGGCTAAAGTTCAGAGACTGTTCGTGCTATTTTCCTAACATTAACGGTAGGGGAGGGCGAGGGGGAGGGCGACAGAATTGAACGAGGACATTGCGCGAAAATTGATTGGGCTTTTGGTAGGTGCGAATTGGAGCCCCATGCGGGCAGCCCCCCACCCTTGGAAAGAAGGCTTTTTTAAGAAGTATTATGCAAAAAGGCCCGCAGGGCCCGCGCAAGTTGGGCAAGTCACTGTGGGATGCTAAGGTGTCACGATCCAACTGGACAACACGGCGGGTGTGTTTTGTCGGCATTCGGGCCGATCGGGACACTAGTTGCCGTTGGATTAATTATGGATAGAGATTTGGGTGGGGTGGCGATGAAATCTGGTCCGTCGAGTGGTGGGTCCAAGCCCACTTCCGACAGGACATTTCGTATGGCAAACTTTAATTGAAAAGTGTCTCTAGAAAGCAACTTTGGAAAAATATTGTTTGGTAAATATATATTTGGAAAGTATTTTGATGTGACCATTTTAAGTTTTTAATTCTAATTTTTTTTAAAATTTAAGAATTAATATAAGGATTGTAACTTTTATATTTTCATGTTGAGAGGGATCTAAAAGAGACATATTAACAAATTTATACATAAAAAATCACTTCAAAAGTGAATCTTTCTCAAATAAATTAATTTCATTATAACAAATATGGTCACATATGTGGATCTTTCGCATAACTCTTTTGCAAAACAGGACTGTTACTTCGTCGTCATTGGCATTGCAAATGCCATGCAAAAACTATATTATATCAATTCATGCATCTTCGCATGGGCCGAAAAAGAAAATTTATGCATCTTTCTCATATCCATGCTTGTAAGTCGCGACAAGAAGAAAAACACTCAACTTGAAAAAGCCGTGGTTTCAATTTTGATAGACCAAATCACAATACTGATTGTGGCGTCCTTGTTCGTAACCATTGATTATGGCGTCCTTAGTTGTAACCACTGATTGCGACATCTTTATCTCGTAACTTCTCCCTGCCATCATCAATCAAGAACTTCCCCCTGTCAAAATCATTTCAAGAGCTAGTGGCATTTTTGTTTGTAAATTTGTTGGAGGTTTAACGGTAAGATCCAGCATGAGTCCACTGTGTACACCAGCAAAATGAGAGGGAGAGATGTGAAAAAGTAAAGCTGTCCAATTGAAGCAGCCATAGAACTCCATTTCATCTATTAAGTTCAATTGGTTAAAGAAGCTCAACCTTTCATTGAAACAAGTTGGCATCAGTGGTTACAAACAAGGACGATAAATTGCAGTCAATCCATGATTTTCTTGGAAAGCACCCTTCGAACGAGAAATCGACGTGCTTAAATTGCAGAAAATTATGTAAACTTCAATGGTAAGCTCAACCTCTGAGACTGAACATTTCATCCCAACCAATAAATTGCTCCCAGTTGGCATCAATTTATTAAAGTCACCTAATTGCGTGTCAAGAATATGCAAAACAATTCTGTTCGTCAGCTCGACCTTCTTGTCCCACAAGCACAATTCCAAACTCCTCTATGGTCATTGTTGCCATCCCTTTATTTCATAACCATCATGCACAATCCAATCTCCCTAAGCATCCGGAACATCATCCAATTAAAGGAATAACCCACTTACTCCAACGAGACTTGTTTTTTTACGGCAGTGTTTCTCCGGGTGGGTCACACTCCTGCGCCAATGATCCCAGCTCAAAACAGTGAACTAAAGAACGCTAGTAAAACTTTAACTCAAATAAAGAGACACAAAGCAATATCTTTTCCAACATCTTTGAGAAAGTACAGGATAGAAAAGCTAGACATGACTCTTAACTGTCGCTTTGATGAACCATTGCAGAGGGAAGCAACAGAGAGAAATAAGAACAAGTCAAATTCTAACAGACAAGGAGGGGAAAAAACAGCCATACTGGACGCCATGGGGTGGGAACCTCCTGCAGTTCACGTTTGATGCACAAATATTCGCCTAGTAGAATCATCAACTGCGAGTCCAGTGCCATTAACGACCCACCATATTATTGAGGAAGGCCAACCTCCATATAAAATCCATATGAAAAGATAAATGATAAATAAAGTGACAGGAAGGAGAACTCGTACTTAACTTGAGAAGAATTGAAGTCAAAGTTGAAGTCGAGAGAGAAAAGGGTCTTGCCTTCCAATGAATCGAAGAGGTACTTGCCTTCATCATTAAGGTGAGAGTACGCGATTCTACGTAAGGCAAGACCCACCCAGAAAGAATTTGAGAATTCATAACTTCATGAAGAATCGTATCTTCGATTCTCCTTAAGGCGAGTGCTTAATGGAGAATTCACACTTGCCTTCACACGCACAACCCACAAAACCCAGATTTCAGAAAAATCGAAGTTGAAGACCCAATCGAACAAATAATGGCGTGCAGGACCGTGTTGCGTCGCGTGTTCTTGACCGAGACTCCGGCGAGGCAAAGCAAACCCAGATCATTCGCAACCTCGGGCAGCCCAAGCGAGGCGACACTAAGGATGGTAATTTCAATTATTTTTACGCAAAACAAGCAATAATCGACATTTCGCCAGAAACTAAACCAGATCTCCAATTCCCCTAAGCTTGACTACCGCATAAAATCAGGTGTGGGGGAGCCTTGAGCTTAAGGGCATGTTTGGTTTAGCATTTGGAATGCTTATTTAGGCTCTAAAGTCCTTTGATCAAATGTAAATGGCGTTTGACAATTTTTTTGGAGCATTTTGGGGAAATGCAATTGCATTTCCAAAGACTTCTAAAATCCTTTAGCCCAAGGCAGATCTAGAGGCACTTTGGCAAATTGAATTTTCGAAATGCAAGGTGCACTATTCATGTACACTATTCATCTTCTTGAGGAACCAAACCAGAAGCTGGCGACCTAGGCAAGCATCGGCCTGGGTCGCGTGACCCCAGGCGGCGATCGCTTGGGTCGTGCAACCAAGGCAACGCCACCTAAGGGTTGCGCGACCCTCAGGCAATAGTGCCGCCTCATCTGAGGTTGGGCGACCTGAGGCGTGGCTGGTCGGCGGCCAGATCTGGCCATTGGCGGTTGGCCGGCGGAGGTTGGCTGGCGGCCGTTTTGGCCTACTGGAGGTGGCTAAGTTCTTTGCTGATTTTTTTTTTAAATATTAGCAAAAGTCCTTCACAAAATTAATTTTTACCAAATGGTATTTAAACCAAAGTTACTTTCAAATGTGATTTTAAAATACACGTTATCAAACACTACTTGTATTTGAAAAACCCTTTTAGATCAAAGGCCTTTGTATTTTGCCAAAGATATTCCTCAAAAACCGAACCAAATAGGCCCCAAGGCCTTTTGGAAATGCTAGTATTTGGGTAAATGGGCTCCCAAATATAAATGCCAAACACACTAGCATTTTCTTAAGGGCCTTTAGAGGTCCAAAGAGCTTTGCAAAGTTGTTCCCATACGCACCCAATTCCAATTGAGTGTGGGATCTCGACTTCTCTGTTTCTCTATATTTGGATTGACGGTGACCCAGTTAAGGTTGGTGCGTGCCTTGAATGAGAAAATGCTCCGAAAAGTCATATCTCTGCAGGGTTCTGTTCACTTTGGGGGAAGTGGTGCAGCAAATCTTTCCCGTAATGGGGTTTGGGATTGGAGGCTGTGCTGTGTAGTTTGAGTTCACAGAGTACAGGGTGACAATGTGAGATGCAGTTCTTGTCTTGTGATTCAACCACCTCCTCTGCACTGATGATGGAGAGTCTGCAGCATGATGGAGATTGAGGACAGATTTGTCTAGGCGGAGTTGAACCGTGCAGTCCGTGCGCCGAATTCGCCATCCTCAGTTTCGTGGTCTATTGGCGAGGAGATTGGTGGAGTGGTACTTGGTGAGCAGGTTAACGAATCTTTTTCGAGTCGGGTGGCACGGAACTGATATTAACTGTGCGTTACTTGTCCAACCATACCATTGGAAGCTACAGGCATGTCAAAGTGGATACGTTCGTGGGATTCGTCATGTCACGTTAACAAGAAACAGTGATCAAAGAGGTTTCTCTGTCCATGGGGTAAGGAATCATGGCCTCTGATCTGCATCTAAACACACACATCACCAAGATTGTAGCCTCTCAATAACAGAGGATATCGTTAATTTTAATATTTTGAGGCGAAAAACCTCAGTCACGTGAACACTAAGGGCGCACATGAAATTTATTCTGGAGTAGAAATTCTATTCCAGAATGGATTCTGGAGCAGAAATACGTTTGTTAAAAAATTTTCGAAATTCATTATGGAGCAATTTTTGCATTCTGAAATAAAAATGCATTTTTCAAAAATACTTAATTCCAGAATGCATTCTTGATTCAAGAATACATTTTTTATTCCGGAATGAGTTTTAGGCAAGAAAAAGAGAAGCTACTCTCTTCCAGAATACATTCTCTATATTTTCTCACTATTTTTTTTTTCAAAAAATGCATACAAATTAAAAAATTCCAGAAAAATTCATAAAGATTTCCAGAAAATAAAAAAAGTTAGATTTTGGGAAAATAGGAAATTTGGTGAATTTTTTTCAAAAAAATATAAAAAAAATTAAAAATTTCAAAACTTTACAAAATGGCTTAGAATACCTTTGGACACTCACTTTAAGTGAAATTTAATTTTTTTGAGGTGTCCAAAAAAATAAAAAATTTTAAAATTTCACAAAATGACTTAAAATACCTTTGGGCACCTATTTTAAGTGAAATTTAATTTTTTTGAGGCGCCTAAAAATATAAAAAAATAAAAAATTTCAAAACTTCACAAAATGGTTTAGAATACCTTTGAGCACCCACTTTGAGTGAAATTTAATTTTTTTTAAAATGCCCAAAAAAAATAAAAAAATCAAAAATTTCAAAACTTCACAAAATAGTTTAGAATACCTTTAGGCACCCACTATGAGTGAAATTTAATTTTTTGAGGTGCCCAAAAAAATAAAAATATAAAAATAATTTCAAAACTTCATAAAATGGCTTAAAATACCTTTGGGCGCCTATTTTGAGTGAAATTTAATTTTTTTTTATGTGCCCAAAAAAATAAAAAAATCAAAAATTTCAAAACTTTACAAAATGGCTTAAAATATTTTTAGGCACCTACTTTGAGTGAAATTTATTTTTTTTAAGGTGCCCAAAAAAATAAAAAAATAAAAATAGATTTCTGTTCTAGAAATCAATTTCTGGAGCAGAATTTGTTATGTTTTACCAAATAGATTTCTTTTCTAGAAATCAATTTTTCGCAAGAATTTCAGAAATTAATTTCTGACAAGAATTTGATTTCTAGAGCAGAATAATTATCATTCGCACCCTAAGCTGATCTATCTTAGAATGTCGGGAAACTGATTTGATAGAAGTACAACAGGAAAGTGAGACTAGGTAAAAACTTCAAGTTGTCACGTATCCTTGGACAAGTTTTTACAGTATAAATCTATTGACGTAAAATCATGCCGTAACTTCCGGTAAATGTTAATGTGCTTCATGAGATCTCATAGGCAAAGAGCCTGAACTAATCGCTGTAACATATTGAGATACTAACACTACAACCATCGATATCAAGTTGAGAAGCTTTCAAGATTCAAAATTCTCCTGCAAAAAGCGGTACAGCTCATCTGCAACGGCAGACGGGTACTCTTCCTGTGGCAAGAGCGCACCTGGAACCTCCACGAATTTGGTAACCCCTTTGGCTCCTCGAAGGGCTTCCATCTCTGCTTTTGACCTCCTAGGAGAGCCTTCGGTTGACATGACTAGGACTGGCATCTTTGCCTCCAAACTGGCAAATAGCTCAAGAAACTCCTCTCGCGATTTCACGGGGTCAAGTAGACCCGTCAAGAAAGCGGCAGGCACATATTGGGCACCTGGTCGTTTAGTTAGCCCATACCTGCTCTCGACGATTTCTGGTGTCACGTTGTCTGGGTTTGCGTATACATGAGATTTGTACTGGGATTGGATTGCCTTCTCGTTGCTGACCAGTACTTTGTACATCATCCAGCCCAAAGCAGGGGCCCTTAGAGTGCCTCTAAGCAATCCGTACCTGATAGAAAATTGAGTAAGAGAAAGAGAACTACTTCTGAACTTGGGGAAATAGCGCTGCTTACAGGGACCAAGGGGACAATCTTTTTGAAAGGCTACCCAGAACGATGTTGGCAAGGACAAGCCATAGATTTAGTTCAGTTAAAGTTTAGAATAGTGACATTCAAATATAAACTAGCTGAGAATTTGGCAAAAGTATGTCTCATTTTCAACCGGACAAGTGGCTCGGTGATCTAAAAGCTTTGAGGAACACGAAACCAAGTCCATAGGTGAAATGCCATGTTCAACAATTCTCAACTTCGTTCCCGGGAGAGATACTAAATCTGTACTCAAATCTTTCAGCAGATAGCGCAACAATAAACATGGGCATGAATTAGCACAATGGATCATGGTCCAAGACTAAAGAAATTGGCTTTATTTTCCTCCTTTTTTCTCTTCTTTTACCTTCAAGCGGTTGGCTTTATCAGCAACTTGCTACACTACACCACCAAGTAAACAAGCATGCACTTAGCCTCTCCCTTTTCAAACTGTTAGAAAACAACTCCTACCAGGAAATTGAAATTATAAAAGGAAAAGGAAACAAAAGAAGCCCAAAGGTACCTCGTTTCCATGTTGGAGTCTCGGCCAAACACAATAGGGAGAGGACCAGCCCATGTCGGAGCAACAGCAGCAATGGCTCTTGGCTTCACCAAACCCTTTTTCACAGCACGAGCTACGATTGTGGCGGCATGCCCTCCTCCAAAAACCACCAAATCATTTCCTGGTATTAACATAAGAGAGTTGGCAAGAGTATAATCCATACAACTTGAGAGACAAACAGGCTCTATTAGAAGATAAAAGCTTTAAATAGAGCAGCAGACAAAATAAACCAGCAAGTAATTAAAGATGACCGGAACTTTAAGATAGTTGTGAGCAGGGTTGAAACTATTGAGCTCAAATTGCTTATCCTCGTATAGAACAAGCGAGACTAAAGGTTCGATCTTTGAGCAGCCTAATGGCTGCATATACTAACCTCTTTTACTATATTGAGAAGAAATACATGAGAATAAATAAAATTTTGTCTGTCCTACACCTTTAATATTCTCTGACCCTCACAGAGAAGATCACTGACACTTCTACAGCACATATAGCCATATGGCAATCACCTTGTTTGCTTGATTGTACAAGAACATGATGGCTTGTTAAAAGCCTTGACATTGTAGGATTTTAACTGTTAAAAATGCTTTATCACCACCACACTACGGTGTATGTAGTTGAAAAAGTTTCAAATGGAAGCTTCAGTGAAGTAAATGTAATCATTTACATGTATTTTACTTGGAATGCACTACCTGAGCGACTTAGAGGGCTATCAGGAGCATTTATAAAATCAACCAGGAATTTCTCCATGACATCCGCATCATAATCCATCTTTAACCGATCAGAGTAGCCCAGACCGGGCCAATCCACGATAGTAGCGTGCCAATTAACTTTACCAACTCGTTTGACTATATCTTTGGCCACTAGCCTCCACTCCTCTACAGTACTCACATCAGATACTGTTGGCACCATGAGAATATCTTTAGAATCATCAAAGCTTTCACTTTCATGCTTTTCGTAGTGGATGTTGATATCATTGTCCTTGAACTTCCATAGCCAATTGTTGGACTGAAATCAGATTTAGATTGATCAGATAAATTGCAAACAATAACTAGCTGATGTCCACATACTTTTAGTCACAATCATGTACTACGTTAGGTAACATGAAAATCACGAAACACCCAGATTTTGCATAACCAGTTGCCTACCAATTAATAATTGAGTTGAAATGCAAGACCATCTAACCCTACAATATAAGTCAAGATCAGCCAGTCTGCTAGCCTTTATGTCAGGCAAATTTAGTTAGTCTATCAGCCAATCTGTTGCACAACCACAAAAAATCACCAATAAAATGCTACTTCACTTTTATTTAATTCTGTCGTACAAGCTATCTTTGCCCAACAATACAAGCTAAGCAGCTAAAACACGAGTGTGATAAAAATCTCCATCAAGAGGGAGACAAGTTTACATTTGAGAAACCTAGATCAGACGTGAATCGCCAACACCAATTATCAAGGAGAATTGCACTAAACCTACTGTTGTATAAAATAAGTATTTCAAAAGGCTTGCATTCTCACTTTACTGAATTCTAAGAGTTTAAAGCAACATTGAAAAAAGAACTTCGGTGAAGAGCCTTTGGTAGTGGAAGTCAAGCAAATGGACCATGAACAAAGTCCAAAACATTTGCTTCTTTACGAAGCAAATTTGGGACAGTGGCAAGTATATGAGCAAGCTGGAAATTTCTACACAAGGAAGCAAGAAGTAGCCAAGTCCAAAAACTATGTTGACTTGAGAAGCCAGCTCGTATCAAATGCAATGAAATGGTCTTCGGCGGCAACTTGAACCAACGAGAGGCAATCTATACTAGGTCATGGACTCCCATAGATGTATGTTAATGTGTTTGATGTACTTCTCTAAGAAATAGAATGTGTTTAAGAAAAGCACAAGGTCGCAAGGTTTCGAATGTAAGCACAAGTGTTTAAAGAGGGAGAGTGATAGAGAGAGAAAGAGACTTGTTGTATCAAAAGAATCATGATGTTCCTATATTGCCCTGTTTAGACAGTCTGTTGTATCCTGGAGGATTGCCGCAACATGCCTTCTCCACTTTATGAATGGCAGAATTTATCCTTGAGGACAATGCTTGCATGCCTCAAGCTCTTGTTTTCTACATTTTCTCTTTGTAATTCTTCAAATTTTCACAAAACTTACAAGAGAGCAAATCTTTCATGGGTAAATAACACTCGAATCGAAAAACCCATCACCATCCAGCAAATTAACACTCGAATCGGAAAACCCATCACCATCCAGCAAATCAACACTTGAATCGAAAAACCCATCACGATCCATCAGTTGTTTCAACCGCCCCCCACCCAATTAGCTTAGCAAAATTCAACCATTCAACAAACAAGGTGAACTGTAGGACTGGTAGAAGCGCACGTACCCTTGATGAGCTCGAGGGCTTATCAGCAACCGAGACGGCGGAATAATCCACAGAAGCCGAAAGGGCCTTAATTGACACGGCTTGTTTCACAAAGCAAAGAGCTTTACGGGTCTTCCAGTGAGCGAGCGCAAGAGAAGATGGCGAGGAAACGCAAAACGCTGCGGCAGAAGAAGCCATTATCTTGTGGTGGGTGCGACAAGGACAGAATCCTCAGAGGCGGGTGTTGGGAAAAACTGGGATTTGAGGAAGAAAGATGCCAAATTGGATGAATTGGAGTCGCCTGAACAGCAGCGAACCAGAGCCAAGAAGTCAACCGAACACCCAGATCTTTAGGACGTTGCGAGAGCTATCACTTCCCCTCTTCCTTTTCCTCTTTTAGGTGGACGGTGGACCCCGATTCTTTAACGACAATCTGAAATTTTGGCTCGGTTTTCTTCGACCATCTACAGTCGACGGACTAAAAAAATAAAAATAAAATTATATGAGCACGTGCCATCGATCTAACGTTTGTGCTGTTAATCTCGTTCACGGGAGTTCATACGGAGGTTCCTGTTCAACTTACAAACTAATTAACTGGACATGCCGTACGCGAGTACGTCGGTCTTTCTTGTCTTCTGGTTCTTTCAAGCAAGCTCGCCTTTCCTTTTTTAGATTGCTGTTCAAACAAAAATGTTTTGTACAACTCGAATAAGAAATTTGCATCGTGTCAGCTACTCCTCCTTGAATGCATATCCAGATTGACGGATTCATTTTCTTGATTTTTTTTTTTACGTCTTCACTCATCTCTTTTCAGTATATGTTTGTGCGGTACTCACAGAAATCGAATCCAGATTTGGTACTCTCCAACTCCATTCTCAATCCCTTTACCATTAAGGTTGCATGTTCGGCAGAATTCATCTTCTTGGTTGATGAACTGACAAATAGATCATTTTTTGAATCTCTTCTATGTTATGATAACAAAGTCAATTCCCTTTCTTTTTCTTTCATTTCTCTGCTGAACCTGCCGGTGGGGGATCATTAATCTGAAAAACATATATCTCAAGTGTCCATGTTGAATGTAGTGAAACGAAACGGCATTTTGGAACACATCATAGACATTAGCGATGCTCCATTTAGCTAAAGATTAGGTACGAGGTCATGATCTTACAGAATTACAATCATATTCGGTTCATAACATGTAAATTACTATGGGCTGTATATCAAACATATCAATATTCTGATATACCATGATAATTGAATTGATAATTTAAATGCGGCCGAGAGCCTCACAACAGAGTAAAACAATATAAACGCATGATTTCAAAATTTTTAGAAAACAACATGGTAGATGTATTGTCAAATCTACCTATTGGAGAGCCCACGGATTATCGAGAAAATATTGGGTACAACTGTTGAGCCACGTCATATTTAAGATAGTCCATCCAGAGCACTGACATATGTCGTGCCGGGCCCACCTTGTAGAAATTTTGAGATTTCCTCTATCCTCTCTCTCCGTTTCTTGTTCCTCTCTCTAAATTGACTTCAATCAGTTCAGTTCAGTTCAATTCAGCTGACTTCAAGCAGAATCTTTTCCCAGCAGCAATGGGCTGTATTGTTCAAAGAGGGAAAAAGAAATTGTATTGTTGGAGTTGACGGCCAAACATGGTTAACAGAAATGTTGGGTATTTACACCGCAAAGATTGGCGAAAGCATACGATGATCTTCTTGCAGAGTTAGATCCTTCGTCGTGTTCAGCGAGGTTGCAAGTTGCAGGCACTCAGTTTTCTATGCAGCTAGTAGAATCGGTGATCAATAGTTACGCAATATATCAGGGAAGGATGGAACAAATGGCTAGTTCAGTGTTATCGCAGTAGAAGTATTTATAGAGAGACTGAAATATAACGGAACATTCAAAGTAAAACTTTATTGGGCGGTAGCTTATTCCACAAGTATATGCAGATTACATAGAAGTGCAATCAAATATAACATGTGAGCGTGACAGACGAAGTTCCCGCCTTATTATCAAGGAGACCCTTGTAAGCATCAAGCTGTTGCAGATTCAAGAGCCCTAGCCCTTTTTAACAGAAGAACGCCCACCAGCTTCTCATGAGGACGCATTGCCTCTTTCACTGATGGCAACTTGGTTAGAGCTTTTGAAGTAGCTAGCAAGGATCACCTAGAGGGAGGGTGAATAGGTGATTTTAAACAGTTTATGTGGAAATGAAAGAAAACAGTTGAGTCTGAATAAAGTTCAAATTCAAAGCAGTTTATAAAGACAGTGCTCCTGATGTGCAGTGTGCAAAGTAATAGAATAGAGATAGAAAAACTGCACACAAATTTATAGTGGTTCGGCTTTTGATAAGGCTATGTCCACTCTCCCACGCCACAGCCTACTAGCTGGATTTCACTAATCAAATCAATGAGAAGTTATAGCAGGTTGTACTGCTTAAACACAGGCACTTCTCCCCGAAGCTGGTGCTGCTTATACTAAGCTGATAGATCACACTATCTTACACCTAAGCACACACTTATAACACTGTCTACACCTCTCAAATGATTACACGTTTAAGCTCACGAAAGACAAGAGATTGAATTGGAGTATGCTCAGACTTTGGACTTGTAGATTCTCGATTTCATTCTCTACCTTCTGCTCCTCATTGATCTCCTTTTATACTCCTTTACTTCCAAACTAGCCGTTGGACAGTCTTCAGAGGATCATCTTCCAATATTCACCTTTGGACAGATTTGTATAAAATGGATTAAGTAGCCGTTGGTTGATAAAATCTGAATCCCGCTGATTCTAGTCGCCCATACAATCAGAATCTTAGTTTCCATAAATAGAATTTTATCCGTTGTAATGCATGCTTGTCGTAATCTTTGATTATCAATCAATTTGATTTAGATTGATATCAAAGATTTCCTTTTGTGAAATCCATACCAGATCACAGCTGGTATGTTAGGTTCTGTATTCTGTGTCTGCATCTAAAAAGCTTTTGCATCTGCATTTGAAAAACTTCCACGTCTGCATCTGAATAACTTCTGCGTCTGCTTCTGAAAAACTTCTGCTTCTGCATCTGAAGAATTTCTGCGTCTGCAAAACTTGTGTGTTTGAATTTGAAGAATTTCTGCGTCTGCAAAATTTATGCGTCTGAAGAATTTCTGTGTCTGCAAAACTTATGCGTCTGAAGAATTTCTGCGTCTGCATCTGAAGAATTTCTGCGTCTGCAAAACTTGTGTATTTGAATCTAAACTTTTAGTTCTAAGTCTGAACTTTGAGTCTGAACTTCTCGTTCTGAGTTTGAATCTCTTTTGCTTGAAATTCTTTCGCAATCTAAATACTCATGGACAGTTTTGTCAACTTCAAAATCAATGTAAGTTTTCCTTAACAGCTTACACCCTAGAGGTCACCCTTGGATACTTCTCTTGGTCCAATATTTTACACGGAGTATTTCTTCCTGAGCTTTACGAGCACCCAATATTGAACAGACAACAATGTCCAGGAGTCCTACGTTGTCGCCGTTGATAATTGGTGATCCCCTAGGATAGCTGCCCTTGATACCCTCTTCCAACACCTTCATTTTCTCGTGCACTTCCTTGACAGCTCTCTCTTGCGCTTCACCATCAGTTTTGAGCATAGAGAACATGGCCTCAAACAACTGCAGTTCACAACTTCCACTCATAAACTTGCTTGAACTCTAGTTTGATCCTAACTTTGTTTTAGCCTGTCTATTTTTCAAAGAGAAAATCTTTCATCATTGCAAATGCTCCTGTTAAAATTTTGAGAATTTCTCATGCACGATGAATAACAAGTAGGCAGCAGCTTACCTATCTCAAGGTAATAGCAAATTAAAACAACAGCAGGTTGATACGACTATTGTAAAAGTGTCATCCTTATCATCACTGTCATCTAAAAGCTCCCTTGGTCACGGACACCCGTTCTTGAGATTTTATTGGGAACAATGACAACTTGTCCTCATTTCCTACTCCATGTCTTTTAATTATTTGCATGTATTTACTGCATAATTTTGCCAGTCAAGATCATCACTACGAACAAGTGCACTCGCTGATTGATAAACAAGATGGTAAATCATGTAAAGTTGTGAATGAAAAGGCATAATCTGTCTGTCCTGTGACGATGGAGTAATGCAAGAAATGATAATGTACACGATGAGAATTTTCGTCACACATTTTGCTGGAAAATTTGCACTGACTGCTGGTGGAGAAAGCCAGCCCAGAAGCGAATTTTGGCGCTTTCATATGGATCTTGGGTGTCGCGACCTCCCAAAACCGGCCCCGCTGCCTAAGGGGTTCGGCTAATGGATTACTAAGTTAAACCTAGCTCGAGCTCTCCCAAGCCCATACTAATTCGCGACTTAAATTTAAATTATTAACATGCAAATCAATTTCATTTTGGAGTCGCCACTAATCAGTTTTTGGTGGGTCGATTAGACACCCAAGTAAAGCACGGGAGAAATGCTTTACTTCTACGAACCAGAGATTCAATGGGTACGGGGACTTGATTACACTAATTGACCAACTAGTGCCCTTTCGGTACCTGATCTTGCTCAATTCATCACTTAACATGTTCACACTAATTGGGAGTCTCAAAATCTTCCTTTTAATCAAGTTAAGGAAAGCAACAATCGACACATTAACATGCATAATCAATCATGAAATTAAACGTGCAATTCAAAGCGTGCAAATCAAACGAGGTGCGGTCAAACATAAGCTAATCACACAAAAAGGGAGAGAAAAACAATTTTAAAACTCAATTTCCAATTTTTGATTTTTCGAAATTTTTTTTTGATTTTTTTAATAATAAAATAATATTTTTTAAATATTAAAATAATAAAATAATATTAAAATATATTCAATTGGACCCGGGTCGGATCTCCACATCTGACCCGGGTCGGAGCCGACCCGAGAGCGCCGGCCTGGGTCCACCGCGAGGTGGGCTCCGGGAGGGCCCAATTCGGAATAAAACCAAAATTTAAATAAAAAACAAAGCCCAGCCCACCAGGAATAAAAAAAAACCTGCAGCCCAAATCACCAATCCGGCCCACCTGCGAATGGCCCAAAACCTTAAAAAAAAACTCAATTCGGCCCTAACCTATCAAAGCCTAGAACTAATAAAACCTAATTAACCTAAAACCGGTCCATAATGTAAACCCTACTCGGGTACAACCCGTACACCCGACCCGATTCGCGACCGCCGACCCGACTCGACAAAAACCTACCCTTTCGGAAGCCTTTCTTCTATTTCAATTCTATTTTTTATCTCTTTCTTTTCTCTTTTTTTTTTTTTTTTGGACGTCATCTTCTCATTGCCTAGAAACTAACACATGAAGCCCAGAACACGACTTTTGCTTCGCATTCTTGCTACTCAAATTTTTTTTTTTTTAACGCTGCGCATTTGTTATGAAACGCCGGAACTTCAACAACAATAATAACGCCATATGCTCGACAAGAACGGCACCATCTCACACTATCAAACCGACCATCAGAGTTAACGAGTCTTGCCATCGTCCATCGCAATGAGCAGCCAAACACATCGCATACGCAACTACATCATCATAGCACACAGAAGATGGAATAACGAAAGAAACGCAAACATCGAACAACAAAAGCGTTTGCCGCGAGTGGTGTGGTTCGGGGAATCATACAACTCTACCCCGTCTTTAGGCATCACAAACCAACGTACATCCCAATGTTCCAACAAATCAGACTTGAGTAAAAAAAAAAAAAGGGTTACGAATCTAATTGATGCATTTCAGCAAACACGTGGTATGCGGTACTAGAAAGGAAACTCCCGACTCAAACTGCGCACGAAATCGTCCCAAACTCAAAATGCAGTGAACAAGTCATGCTCAATATCAACTCGGAAATGGTTCTTTCACATTCAACGCAACCATAAACAAAGAACGATAAATCCCGGTCTCGGTTGAACCGAGATAGGGCGAAACTAAGCAACGATCAGGGCGAAGAAAAACGTGGGCACAGTCGACGAAAGTGGCCCTACTCGGCTCAGAGACGACGGATAGAGGGCGAACTTGAGATATATCGGACTTAGTCCGGTCGCCTCGCACGCCTCCGAGCCGGGATCCTCGGGAAATCGACCCCAAAATCAAGCAAAGCTCGACGGAAACTCAGATCTAAACTTACCAGAAAAATGACGTGGGGGAAAGGAAGGATGATTCTCGGCCACGACTCCAACCGACGAGTGCCGGGGGATGTGGTCGGGTTCTCTCTCTCGATCTCTCACCTCAAATTTTTTTTTTTTTTGATCTCTCTCTCTGGGTCTTTCTCTCTCTCTCTCTGGGTCTCTCTACTCCTCCCCTCTGTTCTTTTTTCTCCGTTGCCCCCTTTTTAACCCCAAGCCAGGAGCCTGTTTGCTTCTCCTAACGTCACGCAGCGGCGCGCGCATCTGCTCCGTGTCATCCCCTGCAACACGACGCTCCCCTCCATTTCCAGCTCAGGGGCGCCATGGATTAATGTGTTTTCCTTTTGTTCGTCGAGCGCCAGCGATCAGTCTTGCTCTCGAGACCAAGCCAGACCCATTCTCAGCTAAGACAGGCACCGGACTCCCTCGATGCGCCCGCCTCCTGATGCTTTGTCGTCTTCAAACGTCGATTTCCTCTTCTATATTTCTGCCGCGCTCTGGCCTCTGCGTTCAACGTTCTGCTGCTCCCTGCGTTTCCGCGAACGTCGAAGGTGCTGGGAAGGGCTAAAGGCGTGCTGATGTGGGGAGGAGAGAAAGTCAGTCAACGCTGGCTTTTTCCTCCTCCCCTTTTCTCTTTCTTTTTTTTTTTTTTAAAAAAGTAAAAAGAAGTAAATAAATAAATAAAAAGAAATAAAACAATGCCAAAAAATGTTTCACTAAATGTAAATAGGCCGAATGTCTACATGCCATGCGATTCAAAGAAAATATTTTTGGTTTAGGGGTTAAAAAATTAAATCTTAATTTTTTATGCGATAAAACTCCTAAATGATTGAATAAAATTTAAGTGTCAACATTGGGGCAAGAGCCGGGACCCTCCTCCCAAGTCTCGTTGATGTACTCGATAATGACCAACGATTCGGCGATGGACTTGCCTTTGTGAGCAAGAATTTCTTGTGAACAGGATTGAAGCGCAAGAGTGCTTCACTCTTGTTCGTCAAATCTTCTTCCACGAACTCATACTCGATTCCTTTCACTTTCAGAGCTAGATCCACCCTCTCACTGAAAACCCTCTCACTGAAACAGACTGGCCCACTTTCCGTGACGAACCACTCGATTTTCTTCTTCTGCCAGCTCTCTCTCTCTCTCTCTCTCTCTCTCCCACTTTCCGTGACGAACCACTCGATTTTCTTCTTCTGCCATCTCTCTCTCTCTCTCTCTCTCTCTCTCTCTCTCTCTCTCTCTCTCTGGGTGTCTCTATCTCCGAGTTTAAGATTAGACGTAGAGGTCTCATGGGTTTGGTACTTTAATATACAATGCATTGTTCTATTCAACGTTGAAACGAAAGCATCTTTGGCTTGTTCGACAAGAACCATAGCCTTTCTTATAGCTTTTTTACGAGAGCAAGTAGTAGGCATTCTCTGCACGAAATGGACGGTACACATACTAAAGAATTTTATCTCCTCGAATGCGCACAGACAGATTCATTGATTTCTTGGTTGATGAACATAAAACTTGATCCTTCACGGAATCTCTTCTTTGCTCATAATAGCAAAGTCACTTCCTTTCATTTCCTTTTACCTTTGTTGAACCTTCCAATGGGGAATCATTAAGCTGCAAAAGCATCCATCTCTAGTGTCCGTATTGGATGCAGTCAAACGAAATGGCACTTTGGAACCCATCATAGACATTAGCGAGGCTCCATTTAGCTAAAGCATCGGGCACAAGGCCTAGATGTTACATAGTTACAATCAAAATTTTTAGTCAAGACAATGTGAAATAACCAAGAGTTGTAAATCAAATATATCGATGTTAAGATGTACCATGATGATTGAATTAATAATATTACAATGCAAATGAGTTATTTCACCATTTCTAGGAAACATGGCAGATTTATTGTCAATCGACCTGATGGAGAGCCCATGGATTATACCATCCAAGGTCTTCAAATTATGGATTTCATTCTCTTTCCAATGAGAACAGATCTGGCTAGCCTAAGAAGATGTCTTGTCCCTAGAGCAATTCCACCTAGGCATAAGCGCATATCTACATGTAAGCGCACGCGAGAACACATCTGACAAGACTAGCTTGGAAAGAATGTTTTTGGGCAATTCACATTGAAAATATCCCTAGTAATACAAAGATCAGCCATCCAATAGGCATGATCTAAACTGCTTCAATCGGTCCGGTTCAGCCGACTTCAAGCAGAAATCTTTTCCCGGCAATGAACTATATTGTTCAAAGTTAGATACTTCGGTCCGTTCAACGGACTTCCAAGTTGCAGGCAGCCAGATATCTATACAGCTAGTAGTATCAATAATTAGTAGCTACATAATATAGCACAGTAGGATGGAACAAATAGCAAGTTCAGTATTATCGCAATAAAATAATTGAAAAAGCGACAGATGTAGGGAAACATTTGAAGTAAACTTTATTGGGCAATAGCTTATTCGCAAATGCATTCGGATTACATCGAAGTGCAATCAAACATGACATGCCAATGTGACTGACGAAGTTCCCACCGTTATTATCGAGGAGACCCTTAGAAGCATTAAGCTGCTGCAGACTCAAGAGCCCTAGCCCTTAAGAACTGAAGAAGGCCAACCAGCTTCTCATGAGGAAGCGTTGCCTCTTTCACCAACGGCAACTCAGTTAGAGCTTTCACCCAGGAGGTCACCCTTGGATACTTCTCTGGGTCCAGAAATTTTGCACCGAGGACTTCTTCCAGAACTTTATGAGCACCCAATATCGGCAAGGCAATAATGTCTAGGAGTCCCATGTTGTCACCGTTGATAAATGGGGACCCCCCGGGATAACTGCCCTTGATGCCCTCTTCCAACACCTTCAGTTGCTCGTGCACTTCCTTGACAGCTCTCTCTTGCGCTTCTCCATCAGTTTTGATCAAAGAGGCCATGGCCACATAGAACTGCAGTTAACAACTTCCAATCACAAACTTGTTTGAACTCTAGTTTGATTGTTCTATTTTGCAAAGAGAAAATATTTCTAGTTCGCACGCTCAATTAGGCAGAAGCTACCCATCTCAAGGTAATAGCAATTAAAGACAACAGCGGTTGATGCAATTGTTGTCAGTGTCATGTTATCATCGCTGTAATATAAAGCTCCTAATGCACCTAGGGAACCGGTGGACCCATTATGCGACTAGATGAATCGACGGGCTCGAAGTTAAACTCAAATTTGGTCGGCTGAAGCGAAATGGCGTGCTGATCAATACTCACTGCCATTGGCTGTGATTAACGATGGATTTTTGCGATCCGGAGTCGTTTAGATGGGTTTTTCTATTTTTTTTACTATTTTTATGGGTTAATTTAGTAAAGGGCAGTTTCGTAATTTTATGTTTTGATGTTCACTAATCCTAGTAGGGTTAGGTTTGGGAATATATAAGCTTTTTTTAGGATTTTGTTTGAGGAGACTTTTGGATATTTTTGATTTGACAATCATACTTGGAGGACGAATTATTCTTTTTTCTTGTTTAATCAATCTTTCTATCGCGTTTCGGCATTAGCTCCCTTGATCGCACGGACACATGTTATCGAGGTTTTATTGGGGAAAAAGAGAACTCGTCCTCATTTAGTACTTTGTCTCTTAATTACTCACTAGTATGCTCAATATATTCGCAAGTCAAGATCATCACTACGAACAAGTGCACATGCTGATTGATAAACAAGATGGTAAATCATGTAAAGCTGTGACCCAAAAGGCATAATTCATTTGTCCTGTGACGATGGAGTAATGCAAGAAATGATCATGTACACGTTGAGAAATTTCATCAAATTTTTTTGCAGGAAAATTTGCACTGACCTGCTGGTGGAGAAAGCCAGCCCAGAAGCGAACTTTGGCTCTTTCATAGGGATCTTGGGGCAAGAGCCGAGGACCCTCCTTCCAAGTCTCGTCGATGTACTCGATAATGACCAGCGACTCGGCGATGGGCACGCCGTCGTGAACAAGAACAGGGACTTTCTTGTGAACAGGATTGTACCGCAAGAGCGCTTCACTCTTGTTCGTCAAGTCTTCTTCCGCGAACTCATACTCGACCCCTTTCACTTTCAGAGCTAGCTCCACCCCCTTGCTGTACGGACTAGCCCCAGTTCCATGAAGAACCACTCTGCCTGCCATCTCTCTCTCTCTCTCTCTCTCTCTCTCTGCGTTTCTATCTCTGAGTTTCACCTTGGACGTGGAGGATCCATGGGTTTAGTGCTTAAATATACGACGCGCTGTTCAATTTAACGTGGAGTGCAAGCATCTTTGGCTTGTTTGACAAGAACCATCGCCATTACTAAAAGCTTTCTGACGAGTGCAAGCGGTAGGTATTATCCTATGCAAGAAATGGACGGCATACATATTAAAGAAAATGATCTGCTCTGGAATTCAACCCAATGTGTTCATCACCTCCCCATTAAAAAATGGAAAAGAGCAAGGAGACAAAATGTCAGGAGATGAGATCCTTCTTTCTTCCCTCGCTGACCAAGATCGTTCTTGTTTCTCAAGAAACCGCGAAACCTCGTCTCGAGCGTAATGATGGTCTGAGAATGAAGAGGAGAAATTACACTTCGGTCCTCAAGTTCATCAATTCGCTCCTTGTTATTAACTTTATTTTCACTTCACCTATTTTTGTATAGCTTGTGTCAATTTTATCCTAAATTGTTAATCGTCTTACAATTTTTAGCGCAAATTTGAAATTTCTTGAAGTACGCACAGGGCGAATGATTTTGAGTTGAACTTTCAGACCGGAAATAAATATTTGTACTTATCCACACCTTCTCCAGCCTAATTACGGATATTTTCAACATGCGACGTCGTGATTTTCCCTGGATCTATGTCATTAGTCTAGGCCAAGCAATCATCGATTGATCTACAATGAAAGATCTAAGAAAAACTAATCTGGAATGAATAGAACTAGCACAAATTTCATGTAATTCATTTCCTGCATTTTCACTAAAATAATTTACTTGGGAATAAAACCGGAGTAACCACCATTCCCAGAAAATATACGTAAATTATTTTTTAATCAATCATAAGTAGTTGTATGATGGATTTATCAATTTCTTGTGTCGTCGAAACATTGGATTCTCGGTTCATGAATTAACAGGTTTTTTCTATGGTCCTCGATAAGAAACAAAACAACAAAAACAGAGAGCGACGGCAATTCATCCCTTCCATGGGAAATCATACTTACAAACTAATTAACTGGACGTGCTATAGGCAAGTATGGTAGTCTTTCTTGTCTTCTGCTTCTTTTCAAGCAAACTTGCCTTTTCTTTTCAAATTGCTGTTCAAATACAAATGTTCTGTACAATTCAAAGAAGAAATCTGCAGCGAATCACCTCCTCCTCCTCGAATATGCGCTCAGACTGTTTCATCGATTTCTCGGTTGACGAACATAAAATCAGATCCTTCTCTGAATCTCTTCTCTGTTCACAGTAACGAAGTCACGTCCTTTCAATTTCTTTCTGTGTTGAACCTTCCAATGGGGGATCATTAAGCTGCAAAAGCATCCATCTCAAGTGTCCATAGTGGATGCAGTCAAACGAAATGGCATTTTTGAACACGTCATAGACATAGCAAGGTTCCATTTAGCTAAAGCAATAGTCGCGAGGTCATGATTTTACACAGTTACAATCATATTTGGGTCATGACGTGAGATATAACTGAGCTGTATATCAAGCATATGAATGTGCTCATGCACCATGGTGGTTGAATCAATGATATAACAACGAAAATGTGTGATTTTACCATTTCTGGGAAACAGCACGGCATATTAACTGTCAAATCGACCAAATGGAGAGCCCACGATCATCATTCATGGTATTCAAATTACAGATTCCATTCTTTTTCCCTTGAGAACAAATCTCGCTATCCTAAGAATATGTCTCGTCCCTAGAGCATTTCCACCGGACTAGCTTGGAAAGAAAGTTATTGGGCGATTCACAGTAAAAACGTCCCTGGCAATGCAAAGATCAGCCATCCAATAGTACATGATCTTAATTGACTTCAATCAGTCCAGTTCATCTAATTTCAAGCGCAAATCTGTTCACAGTAACGGACCATATCATGCAAAGAGGGAAAAAAAGTAAATCTTTTGTTGGAGTTGACAACCGAACATGATTATCAGAAATGTAGGGATTTACACCGCAGAAGGAGGTTATCGGCAAAAGTATGTGATGATCTTCTCACAAAGTTAGATCCTTTCATCGTGTTCAGCGACGTTGCAGGTTGCATGCAGTCAGTTTTCTATGCAGCTAGTAGTATCAATAGTCGATATCAACATAATATAGCAACAGTAGGATAAAACGAATGGTTTGTTCAGTGTTATTGCAGTAACAGAATTGATAGAGAGACTGAGAAGTATTGAAACATTTGAAGTAAACTTTACTGGGTAATAGCTTATTCCGCAAATACATTCAGATTACACAGAAGTGCAATCAAATATAACATGTGAGTGTGACAGACGAAGTTCCGGCCTTTATTATCAAGGAGACCCTTATAACCATCAAACTGCTGCAGATTCAAGAGCCCTAGCCCTGAAGAGCTGAAGAATGCCCACCAGCTTCTCATGAGGAGGCATTGCCTCTTTCACCAATGGCAACTCCGTTAGAGCTTTCACCCAAGAGGTCACCCTTGGATGCTTCTCTGGATCCAGAAATTTTACACCGAGGGCATCTTCCTGAGCTTTATGAGGACCCAATATTGAACAGACAACAATGTCTAGGAGTCCCATGTTGTCGCCATTGATAAATAGGGACCCCCCGGGGTAACTGCCCTTGATGCCCTCTTCCAACACCTTCAGTTTCTCGTGCACTTCCTTGACAGCTCTCTCTTGCGCTTCTCCATCAGTTTTGATCACAGAGGCGACAGCCTCAAACAACTGCAGTTAACATCCAACGATCAAATTGCTCGAACGCTAGTTTGATCCTACCTTTTTTAGATCGGTCAATTTTGCTAAAGAAACATCTTTCTATTTCTCATGCTTAGTGAATAACAGTCAGGCAGCAGCCTACCTATCTCAAGGAAATAGCAAGCAAAGACAACAGTAAATTGTTGCAACTGTTGTCAGTGTCATTGTTATCGTCATTCGTCGCAGTAATATACAGCTCCCCCGGTCGTGCGGACACACATTCTTGAGATTTTATAAGGAAAAGAGAAAACTGGTCCTCATTTCCTACTCCTTGTCTTTTAATTAATCCCATGCATACTCAATAAACTTGCAAGTCAAGATCATCACTACGGACACTCGCACACACTGATAGATAAACAAGATGGTAAATCATGTAAAGCTGCGAACCAAAAGGCATGATCTGCTTGTCCCGTGACGATGGAGTAATGAAAGAAATGATCATGTACACGTCGAGAAATTTCATCAAACATTTTGAGGGAAAATTTGCACTGACCTGCTGGTGGAGAAAGCCGGCCCAGAAGCGAACTTTGGCTCTTTCATAGGGATCTTCGGGCAAGAGCCGAGGACCCTCCTTCCAAGTCTCGTCGATGTACTCGATAATGACCAACGACTCCGCGAAGGGCACGCCGTTGTGAACAAGAACGGGGATTTTCTTGTGAACAGGATTGTACCGCAAGAGGGCTTCGCTCTTGTTCGTCAAATCTTCTTCCACGAACTCATACTCGATTCCTTTCACTTTCAGAGCTAGCTCCACCCTCGCGCTAAACAGACTAACCCGCATTCCATAAAGTACCACTCGGTTTTCTTCTCCTGCCATCTCTCTCTCTCTCTCTCTCTCTCTCTCTGAGTCTCAGATTGGACATGGAGATTCATGGGTTTAGTGCTTAAATATGCCACGCGTTGTTCAACTCAACTCGAATCGAAAGCGTCTTTGGATTGTTTGACAAGAACCGCGGCCATTATTACAGCTTGAGGAGCAAGTAGGAGGCATTCTCTGCAAGAAATGGACCGAATACATATTAAAGAAGATGATCTGTTCTGGAATTCAAATCAATGTGTTCATCACCTAACCATTTGAAAATGGAAAAGAAAGAAAGAGAAAAAAATGTCAGATCGTTGACTAAGATCGTTCTTGTTTCTCAAGAAACCGCGAAACCTCGTCTCGGGCGTCAGCATGGTTTGAAAATGAAGAGGAGAATTGCACTTTGGTCCTCAAAGTTTATCAATTTGCTCATTGTTACGAAATTGAACTTATTTTCACCTCACCTACAGGGGTGTGCAAAGGAACCGAGAATCGCCTGGAACCAAACCGGCCTTGCCTGGAACTGGCAATTCCCATAGGGATCGGTTTGGTTGCCGATTCTAATTTACTATAACCGGTGAGTATAGGTCTGATTCCTGATTCTAAGCGTGGAGTCGCTCACCCGGACCAGATTGGTAATATATATAATTTTTAAGAAAAATTTCAAAAAAAAAACATTTTAAGAAAAATGAAAATCATAAATTCCCTATTTTGAAGCTCGACTCATAACTCTCATCAACTCACGGCCTTGACTCTAGCCATTCATCGTCTCACTCTCTCGTTCTCGGTTACCTCCATTTGCTAGTGGGACGGGTGGGTCTATGGAACCAACAGATGATTTTCGATTCCAATTTTTGGAAACCAATCCTTATTGAGTGGCTTCTGGTTTTATATTAAGAACCACTCACCCGGACTATGCTAACCCCCACTCACCCATATATTTTTATATAGCTTAGTGTCATTTTTATCCCGAATCGCAAGTATCATCCAATTTTTAACACGAACGTGAAAATTCTTAAAGCATGTACATGGCGACTAATTTTATTTGACTTCTCAGTGAAATGTTTTGGTACTAATCGACACCTTATGTGGTAAACAAGATTCCTTCCTCATCGTATCCATTAGTCTAGGCTAAACGGTATCAATAAATCTACAATTAGAAATCTAATTAAAGAACCTATTGTAGAATGAATAGAATTAGTACAAATTTTAGGTAATTCATTTTCTTCTTTTTCACTAAATAAATTTGGCGATAATGACACAAATGATCATTGAATTTTAATTCAATATGCAATGTGGTCTATAAATTTTCAATTTATTGAATCTGATTCTTGAATTTTTTGTACATGTTCAAATTAATCTCTGGACTATATGAAAATATTCAATATTGTCTTTAAACTTAAATTAATAGAAGGATAGCATTTAGCATCTTTATATAATCCAAAGACTAGTTTGAACACGTACCAAAAGTTTACGGATCACATTGAACAAATTAAAAGTTTATGAATTATATTACATATTAGGCTAAAATTTAAGGACCATATTGAGCAAATCGAAAGTTTAAGGACTACATTACACATTTGACCAAAGTTCAGGAATCATTTGTGTTATTTTCCCTTAAATTTACTTGGAAAAAAAAATCCAAAGCAACCATCGCTCCAAACAAATATTCATATAACGTTCGAATCAATTGTTAACAACAGTATGATGGATTTTATCAATTCCTTGTGTCATCGGAACCGTTAGATTCTATATTCATAGAAAAATTTACATTTGACCAAAGTTCAGGAATCATTTGTGTCATTTTCAGGAATATTCAATATTCTCTGGACTATATGAAAATATTCAATATTGTCTTTAAACTTAAATTAATAGAAGGATAGCATTTAGCATCTTTATATAATCCAAAGACTAGTTTGAACACGTACCAAAAGTTTACGGATCACATTGAATAAATTAAAAACTTATGAATTATATTACATATTAGGCTAAAATTTAAGGACCATATTGAGCAAATTGAAAGTTTAAGGACTACATTACACATTTGACCAAAGTTCAGGAATCATTTGTGTCATTTTCCCTTAAATTTACTTGGAAAAAAAAATCCAAAGCAACCATCGCTCCAAACAAATATTCATATAACGTTCGAATCAATTGTTAACAACAGTATGATGGATTTTATCAATTCCTTGTGTCATCGGAACCGTTAGATTCTATATTCATAGAAAAATTTACATTTGACCAAAGTTCAAGAATCATTTGTGTCATTTTCCCTTAAATTTACTTGGAAAAAAAAATCCAAAGCAACCATCGCTCCAAACAAATATTCATATAACGTTCGAATCAATTGTTAACAACAGTATGATGGATTTTATCAATTCCTTGTGTCATCGGAACCGTTAGATTCTATATTCATAGAAAAATTTACATTTGACCAAAATTCAGGAATCATTTGTGTCATTTTCCCTTAAATTTACTTGGAAAAAAAAATCCAAAGCAACCATTGCTCCAAACAAATATTCATATAACGTTCGAATCAATTGTTAACAACAGTATGATGGATTTTATCAATTCCTTGTGTCATCGGAACCGCTAGATTCTATATTCATAGAAAAATTACCAGGTCGTTTAATTTTAGAAAATTTAAAAATAAAAAGAGAGATTGTCAAGAATGGGATTCGAACCCATGCCCTTTCGGACCAGTACCTGAAACTGGCGCCTTAGACCAACTCGGCCATCTTGACATGTCGTGTCTGTTTTATTCGACAAAATAAATATATATACATTGTTGTCCCACGCATCTTCATCCCGTTAATTTCATCGAACTGAGCCGTTTGTTCTCTCTGAACCCAAATGAAACCTCTGTTCCTTCGCAACATCCACGAGAGAGTTTCATCATCGTCTGCTATAAACCTCAAGCACTCCTTGGCCGTCATTGACCCTCCATCGATCTTCTCCGATGAAGAACCCGAACCGGCTGCCACTCCGGTTGGGTCCCTTCTTGTCCTCTTCAATGATTATGCCAAGTCTGGGCAGTGCACGGCGCCAAACACGAAAGTCTTGCATGCCCAGTTGCTCAAAAGACGTCTTTTGCAACCCCAAGTCGGCATTTCGGATTCTTTGATGGATTGCTACAGGAAATGCGATCCCACGGGATATGCACTCAAGCTGTTTGATACAGGTCCTCAACGGAGTGTTGTTTCTTGGAACGTTCTCATTTCGGGTTGTAATAAGGAATCCTGGTTTTTGGAGTCGTGGAAGCAGTTTTGCAGGATGCGTAAGTTGGGTTTTGAGGCGGATGAGATAACGTATGGAAGTGTTATCTCGGCATGTACCGCGTTGCAGGCTCCGCTGAATGGTATGCAAGTCTATTCTCTGGCACTGAGGAAAGGTTTTCGCGCAAATGGTTATGTTCGAGCTGGGATGATTGATTTGCTCGCGAAGAATTATAAGTTTGATGACGCTTTGAGGGTTTTTCATGATGTGTTGTGTGAGAATGTGGTTTGTTGGAATGCTATAATCGCAGGGGCAGTTAGGAATGGAGAGAACCAGATTGCTTTGGATCTTTTCCGGCAATTATGTCGTCATGGCACTTTTCTGCCAAATAGTTTCACTTTTCCTTGTGTTCTTATGGCCTGTGCAATGCTTGAAGACCTTGAGACTGGAAAGGTGATCCAAGGATGGATCATTAAGTGTGGAAGTTATGATGTGTACGTAAGTACTTCGCTTTCTGATTTATATGCCAAATGCGGAGATATGGAAGGAGCTATGAAGATATTTACTCGGATGCGCTTCCGCAATGTTGTTTCTTGGACTGCCATGATTTCAGGTTTTGTGCAGCTGGATGATTCTATCTCTGCAGTCCAACTGTTCAAAGAAATGAGAAGTTTGGGGGAGGAAATAAACACCTTTACTATTACTAGTTTACTCAGTGCTTGTGGCAGACCAGGATCAACTAAAACTGCTGCACAATTCCATGCCTTGATCATTAAATGTGGATTTGACTTGGACCCAGCAGTGGGGGCTTCCTTAATCAATACGTATTCTAAAGTTGGAGCTGTTGACTCATCTGAATTAATATTGGGAGAAATGGAAAGAGGGAGAAATCCCCATAGTCATGCAGTTGTGATATCTCTGCACGCACAAGCTAATGATGCCGAGAGGGCTGTAGAATTGTTTGTGAGAATGTTACAGGAAGGTTTGAGACCAGATAAGTACTGTACTTCCAGTCTCTTAAGTGTTGTAAACACATTAAGCTTGGGGAGACAGGTCCACTCTCATGTTATTAAAAGTGGCTTGGTCTTTGATGTCTCGGTTGCTAGTTCACTTTTTACAATGTATTCTAAATGTCATAGTTTGGGAGAATCATATGAAATTTTTGGGCAAATTTGTGAAAAAGACAATGTCTCCTGGACATCTATGATTGCTGGTTTTGCTAATAATAATCATCCGGATGAAGCAGTTCGACTATTCAGAAATTTGCTGCTTGAGGGGAATAGTCCTGATCAATCGACCTTTGTTGCAATTTTAACTGCAATCTGTTCACTAAACTCAATACACAAAGGCAAGGAAGTTCATGCCAAAATTATCCGATTAGGATTTGGTGAAGAGATCACAGTTGGTGGTGCTCTTGTTATGATGTACTCCAAATGCGGATATCTGAAATTGGCAAGAAGGCTACTTGACTTACTACCCTTGTGGGATGATGTTGCATGTTCGTCAATGATTTCGGGGTATGCCCAGAATGGGTACATTGAGGAGGCATTGTTGATGTTTCACAAGATGCTCAAGGCTAATTTTGCCATTGAATCCTTCAGTATATCATCTGTTGTTCAGGCTGTTACTCTCACAAACAGATCAGACATAGGAACACAGCTACAGTCTTACGCAATGAAAGTAGGATTGGACTCCAATGTGGCTGTTGGTAGTTCACTAGTGGCAATGTACTCCAAATTTGGAGGCATCAATGATTGTGTTAAAGCATTTGATCAGATTGAGTCACCTGATTTGATAGGTTGGACAACAATGATCATGAGTTATGCCAGACATGGATTAGGTGAGGAGGCCTTGAGGCTCTTTGAGCTTATGAAGAGAAAGAAGATGCGACCTGATCCAGTGACTTTTGTTGGGGTTCTCTCGGCTTGTAGCCACAGTGGTTTGGTTGAAGAAGGTTATTTCCATTTTGATTCGATGGTTAAGGATTATGGCATTGAGCCTAACCACCGCCACTATGCCTGTATGGTCGATCTTCTTGGTCGCTCAGGGAGACTTAAAGAGGCTGAAAGGTTCATCAGCAACATGCCAGTTGAACCTAATGCTTTGGTTTGGGAGACACTGCTTGCTGCTTGTAAAGTACATGGTGACATTGAGCTCGGAAAACTAGCAGCAAAAAAGATCACCAAGTGCGGGCCATCTGATACTGGAGCTTATATTTCTTTGTCAAACATCTACGCTGACATGGGCCAGTGGGAAGAAGTCATGAACATTAGAAGTTCGATGAAAGGAGCTAAAGCAAAGAAGGAACCTGGTTGGAGTGCTGTTTGAGGTAGAAATACTTTGAGACTTTGGTTGGGTGGATGGGCAGATCTTGTGCAACTATTTGTACTGCTTTCAGGTGGTGATCGAGGATTTTACCAGATAGAATATAAATTGAGGAGGCAAACTAGTCAAATATTTGTTTGCTTCCATTGCCTGTACGTGTGTCAAGAAGACGATCCGGATTCTGGATGCTACATAACATAGCCCATTCCTTGAACTTCTCAGGCTGGCAATCCTGAGAACAGACAGATGTCAGTTAAACAACTGTACCTTCTATATCAACTTTGTCGTTCCCAATTTAATGGGATAACCTCGTGGGCTAGCATACTGCTGTCTAAGTACTTAAGTTGAGCTTACCAGCACTGCATTTTGAGCATGTTTGACCATTCCTTTAGATGAACACAGTAGTTTATGCAATGGGAGTTAGCTAGTGCGATTAACGTGATCAAAGGAGCCATGTTCTTCAATCGCTCTCTTGTATTCAGCCATGGTCTCTATTATTGACTTCTTATAGTACGAAGTAGGGCTTGGAGTTGGCATGCAGCCAGCTTCTCTGTGAGTTATCACTTCACTTTTGCCAGCGCCCTCTTTGCTGGCTTTTGCTTCATAGGATTGTTTAAGATGCCAAGGCTGGATTACCTTAAATACTTGATAGCTTAGTGATTCTTTGCTCTTTATGCTCATCTTGACCATGCATTTTTGTTCATGTTATCACAGTGGTCTAGCAGAACCATGCAATGATGCTGGATTTTAGATGCTTGATTCAGGCATTATCAAATCATGGTGTCACTTGCAGAACCTCGGACCAGGGCAGCGTGTTGCCTTCCCGAAAGAAGCACAGAAAATGAAAAGGTAAAGAATGAATTTGGTCTTCCCAGTGATAATTTTTCCGTCACTTTCATAGCTGTTCATGTTTTGATCTTAGTATACTTTCCCAGAAGATCCTGCCAGTCTTTGATCGAGGCAGGACGTCAAACTTCCCGACATGATCACATTGGATGTTCTTCTCCCATAAAAAATCAAGTGAGCTCTCTCATTTTCTTTCTCAATCTCTCGCATAAATGGTCAGAACTGGAGAAACAATGAAATAAGTCTAAAGGCTGACCTAGCTCCATCTTTGGCAGGTTTGGGCCATGGGCAAATTCAGTGATGATAGACCATATGATTGTCAATTGGACTTAATCAACTGGATAGGGGTTTCAGAGTATCCAATGGACAGATCACACATGCAAAAGCAGAAAAGTAGATTTGTTGACCATGTGCTTGCGGATGATCCAAGGCATTCAGCCCTTTATCTATCAGCCTACATAGTAATGATTGGCCTTAAAGTTTTGGGCACGAATCAACTGCCATGACACGGAACTATTTCCCAATTTCAGAAAAGTTTCTCTTTGTTCTGATATAGATCGCTTTATAAAGGAGAAGATAGTAGTGGCTGACCAGGTCATAGTCAGACATGCCACAACTAAGATCAGAGATGGGAATGTTCTTACATGTGGCGCATCATGTTGATTTGCTTTGTAAGGATAGAACATTACAGATCTGTTGAAACAGACATTTAGCATTCACGGGAATCCACTGAAAAGGTTTTCTTTCCACTTGTGTGTGATGAAACACAAATTCATGCCTTGTAAAGTTTTGTGCGACTCAGAGAAGACTACAAAACTCAGAAGGTAAACTAATATTACGTACCTTGTCATTGCTAAAAATAAGATAGGACGGACAGTCGTTTGAAAAGGAAAATGTGACTGGTAAATGCAAATTATACAGCATTACAAGTACCTCTAGGAAACAAATATGAATAGTGCTGAACCAAATATGATGACTATCCACCATCTCCTTCTCAGGCATGTAAATAATTCTGTCAATCAAATCACAGTTCTTATGAAACAGATGTCACTTCCAGATGACCACCGGCACAAGGTTCTCGAAACAGATTTCACTTCCAGATGACCACCGGCACAAGGTTCTCGTTCTTATGCTTCACATAGCCTTGAATGACTAGTCAGTGGCGTTGAGGTCACGTTCTCATTTTAATAAGCCTAGTCCTCACTGGTTCATCCTTCTCCATTGACTGGCCAGCTTATTAGTAAATTTGTACAGGCATCAATTGCGATTCATTTTCCACGTAAACCAACCTTGAAATATGCTGCAACCTCATCAATCTGGAATTAAACAGACGAGTCTTAAGATGTGAGTTTGAGTTTGTCTAGCTCTGTATGTAAAAACTAACTGCATCACTAGTCCAAATCACTCGAGCCCAATCAACAATAATAGCTATAAACTTCAAAGGCTCTCGTCCAAGAAAAAATTGAAAACTGTCAAAGGCGAGGGTACATTGCCATATTTCTTTAAGCAACTTTGTAGAAATTTATAATGTTTGACAAGATTATTTGGGCATAGATGTGGTTGATTCTTAGAGAATAAAAAGATTTTACACGTTATACGGAGTGAACAAAATACACAGCACTAAGATATGTAAAAATGAAATTGTCCCACTTTTTCTTTTTACAAAGAAAAATGAGGATGTAAATTACCGAGAATTAGCATAGTGCCTTATCAGAGTTTGAGCGCACAAATGAGTTCAATCTCAATATCTGGTGAACTCAGCCTGAAGAAGCCATATGGGCAGGATTACCTGTAGCGAAGATTTCTGATATATAGGGAATTCTGACCCGGAGAGGGGGGAAGAGTGAGCTTTATATGGAGCACTAGAAAATCTACAAATACTTTTTTTCTTTATTCCACTAGAAATGAGAATGTAAATTACCAAGAGGTAGCTAAATGCCTTACCCTTGCTTCCATGGCAACAAAGAGTTGAGCCTCAATAGTATATTATCTTGGCCCAAGCGAAGCTACATACACAGGACTCTCGCTGAAGGAGCTTGCTGACATGTTGGAATTCTGTCGACAAAGGAAAGAGCAGCCTATGATAGAGCTATGGATCTATACATGTGTGCTCATGTAGTTTGACATAATATTCGGTTGTCGCCACATCTTCGTACAATCCTGTAATATGTCTTCTTTGTCAATATGCCAGTAGACCTTTTCTTATATGGCAATAGTAATTGAAGCATTGCAAGGTTTGGAACTAAAATCATGCAAAATGTATGACTGTTCCATCCTTTCAAGATATCGATGTATCAACAGACGAGGACATCTTCTTCAGATCACGTAAGAATCTACTAGGAGGCATCTTCTTTAGCATCTTTTTATCCCTAACACCCTCATGGAGAAGTTCATAAGTACAATAAGTTATATGGCTTTTCTTCAACAAGTCTTCCACAACAATCTTAGGTGCGGCCACCTCCTTTTTGTCAGCCTCAAAAATAGTGTTCACTACCTCAGGAACAATTCCCTTTTGAACCATAAGGTGAATGATCCCAACAGCCTCATGAACCCTATGCTTCACACAAAGGCAATTTATTACTCGTCCAAATGTAGCAAGCGTTGGAATAAAACCCTTCTCAATTTTTTCGAGTAGAAGGTTGTATCCAGAGTCAACATCCCCTGCTTTAGAGAATCCATCAATCATCACACGATATGTGTAACTATCGGGAAGGCAACCTTTGACACTCATCTCATGAAAAAGCTTTCCTGTCAGCTCAATTTTTAGTTTTCCCAGAAAAGCATTGATCATTATATTGTATGTTGCTGTCGTATGAGAAACCTTATAATGCTCCTCCACTTTCCTGAAAAATTTGTAGGCTTCATCCAGCTCCCCATGATCACAAAGACCATTAATCAGTGTGCCAAAACTTACAATATCTGGTGCAATCCCCTTTATTTCCATCTTATCGAGCAAATCCAAAGCTTCCTTTACTTTGTGAGCCTTGCATAAGCTCTCAATGAGTATATTGTAAGTAATGATGTTAGGGATGCACTGTTTCACTATCATCGTGTCGAATGTTTCCATCACATGTTCAAACTTTGAAGCCTTGCATAGGCCATTCAACAAAGAGTTATAAGTGATTACATCGGGAAAAACACCATGACTGCACATTCTCTCTATAATCTCAATTGCACTATTCAACTTCAATTGCCTACAAAAGCCATCAACCAATGTATTGAAAGTAAAAATGTCAGGAATGTAGCCTCTGGTTATAGCATCATCCATCAGGCCATAAGCATCAGATACGCAGCCCATCTTGCAAAGTCCATTAATAACAAGATTGTATGTCCATATGTCGGGGGAACAACCATTTTCCGACATCTCAGTCATTAATTCCAAGGCTTCCATTATAAGCCCATTCTGGGACAAGCCTCTGATCACTGTATTGTAGAGAACAACATTAGATTTCACTCCTCTTCTTGATACCTCATTAAATAAAGCCATAGCACGCCTGACATCACCATCTTGGCAGAACCCACTGATGAGAGAACAATATGTGAACTGATCAGGTACAAATCCCTTGAAAATGGCCTCATTAAGAATTTTATTTGCATTTTCTGTCAGACCAACTTTGCAGTATCCATTGATTATAGTGTTGTAGGTGTAGTCGTCTGGCTCAAGCCCAAAATTCACCATTTTACGAACATAGCTTTCAGCTTCCACAGCCCTAGAATTCTTACACAAGCCACCAATTAAAGTGTTATATGTGACAGCATCTGGAGTTAAACCCTCCTTAGTTACACTTTCCAGCAACTTCACAGCCTCAACAAGAGCTCCTTTCCTGCAAAGTCCTTGAATGAAAATATTGAATGTGAACAAATTTGGACTTGATCCCCTCTTCAGGACATTGGCAAAAAGCTTTTCACTCTCCTGGATGTCCCCATTCTTGCAAAGTATATGAATAAGCTTATTGAATATGGTGATATGAGGATAAATATCTAAACTAAGCATCTCAAGAAACAATTCATATGCCTCACATCGATAATTCTCTACATAGAACCCACCAATGACAGTACAATATGCAACAGCATTGTGATCACAACCCTGAGAAGTCATATTTCGGAGAAGTCTTAGAGCAGCATGAGGCCTACCTGTCCGACAAAAGGACTTTATCCTGATTGTGAAAGTGTACACATCTGGAGCAATCCCTTTATCCCTCATCCTCAGATACACTTTATGAGCTTGATTAAAGTAACTATTCTCAATAAGTATATTCATGATAGCATTGTAAGATTGGACTGATGGCTCGCAACCGTAGAAATCCATCCTCTCAAACACATTGACGGCTTCCTGAATCTTGCCTTTCCTTCCATAACTTCTCAAGGCCCTAATATAGACTCCTTCAAGTAAACCGCTATCAATGTTTAATCTCACCTCTGCCAGCAAATTCTCCATAGCCTTAAACTCACCATGAAACCCGAGTTTTTCAATCATGCATTTGTAAGTCAACAATGTGTGCTTGAAGCCATCTTCTTTTCTAACTGAATTGAACATCTCCAATGCTCTGAGAGGATCCTTTTGGTACCTAACAACCGCGGCCACATGTTTTGGAAGTATAGCACGATGCATTCCAAGACTGACTGTCTAACAACGAGACAGCTCGAAATCCATCAATTATTTACCGTGAACTTTTTTTCTGCTCCATTTACATACATCCCCGTGATCCCCTGAACAAGAGAGAAAGACACAGAAGTCGTGAGTTCAACCAATTGTTGGGATCGAGGAAAGGGAGCAGCAAATAGGATGAAACAAGAAAGTGATGCCTTGAAAAATTGACATACACAATTGATCATTCTCTTGAATCACATACCAACTTTGGAAATTTTCCACACAATAAAAAGAATCACAACTGTGGGTGCATAGGTCTTTTCTTTGTTTCCCCTCTTTTCCAGTTCATCTTTTATCAATGAAAAGAAAACTTTCCAAGAAACTAAGCATAGACTTCCTTTCTTAGCGAAACAAGAAAACGAATTGAGACAGAGAAATTTGCGGGAGAATTGCGTGTACTGCAGGGAAGGAAGCGCCACCCAACTTGAGATAATCGGTGAGGGTTGCAAGAAAGTTGAGTCTAGCGGATGATAGTTGCATCATCAAGGGAGGTGCATTGCTAGGGTTTGCTATTGACAGTGGAGGGAAGACTGGTGAAAGAAGACGCTGTGTTTTCAGAAATAGAGTGATGTTGAAGAATGTTGGATTTTCACCATTCCAAACTCATTTTCTTTTCCCCTACAACATCCACTAATCCAACAATGCTATCACCGAATCTACTCTACAATTGCACGTACAAACTCAGTTACTCAACATTTCACACTGGAATTCCGTCAAACGGGTTACGGGCATGGATAGTTTGCTCAGTATCCCATTGCCGAACACTAGACTGCTCTCCTCGTACATGCTAAGCCATGTTTCGACATAAACCTATGATTGTAACATTCGGTAGTTCAACAAAGCTTCCAAAGAACTCACTCTGTATTTGCTCATCAAGCTCACAACTTCAGCTAGGAATTCCATCGAACACATAACAAGCACGCGTATTTTGCACGCACGGTAAAAATGCAAACAAACGCGGAAGTCGCATTTCGTCAAATGAAGGGACGAACCAATCAGGCAAGTCTCTTACCCAGTTGAGCGATCCAAGCGACAAGATCGAAATCAACGCGAAAATGGAGAAAGGATGGCAGGTGGCGTTGAGGGATCGAGCGGGAATGACAGAATATAGAGAGAGGTGAAGATGTGACGAAAAATACTCAAAACGAGTTATGCGCAATGCTCATGTAATGATATTTCAATTTCTTAATCATTTCACATTCTTTCATTGATGAATTAATAATGTAACGTGTCGATTATTACTTATATACAAAAAATAAGACCATATCATATCATATTCACGCGAATAAATTATCAAATTATTTTGATTTATCGAAATAGTTATAAGATGAAATGTTTTTATACAATATTATATTTAAATTAGTGAAATTATCATACCCCAAAAAGAGTTAGTTATATTGTGTGTATGGAAAAACAATTAGTCGTAGTACTTTGCCAGTGGCGAAAGCGAGGGGAGTTTCTGCAACACCAACGAAGCAAAGAAGCTTCCGTCGCCGGCATCATTTACCTTTCAAGAGTGGCCGGATGGAGGTGAACGAAAGACCAAAAAGAAAAAGTTTAGATTTTTATTTAGGCAAAAAACTACTAAAAACTCAAAACTATGTCACATGTGATATATTTATCCCGAACTTTTTTTTGTGATACCAAAAATCCCAAATTATGCTATTTGTGATACATTTACCCCATTGTACTTTAGTACATAGACATTTTCGTCTTTTTTACTTTTTTTTTTTCATTTTTTTTCCTTTTCAGCAAGGGCAACTCTCACCGGCGTTGGGTGAGGGCGACCCTCGCCTGGGTGAGCGAGGGCGGCCCTCGCCTATCACCTGACGCCGGTAAGGGTTGCCCTTGCCTGAGTCCCTCGCCTAAGTCGGGCAAGGGCTGCCCTTGCTCATTCAGGAAAGGCGACCCTCACCCGACGCCGACGAGGGCGGCTCTCGCCCAACGCCGGCGAGGGCCGCCCTTGCCGGAAGGAAAAAAAAAAGGAAAAAAATAAGAAAAGTAAAAAAAGACGAAAATGCTCATGAACTAAAGTACAATGGGATAAATATATCACAAATAACATAATTTGAGGTTTTTGGTGTCACAAAAAAAAGTTAGGGGCTAATGTGTCACAGATCGCATAATTTGAGATTTTCGATGATTTTTTCCCTTTTGTTTATTTTCACGTCAGCTATCGAATATGTGTCACATGAATGTGTGAAGTTGGAAGTA
The DNA here is from genome assembly GCA_024500025.1 of Syzygium aromaticum. Classification (NCBI taxonomy): domain Eukaryota; kingdom Viridiplantae; phylum Streptophyta; class Magnoliopsida; order Myrtales; family Myrtaceae; genus Syzygium; species Syzygium aromaticum. Next base: position 2,698,919 of record CM044886.1, on the reverse strand, counting down.
AAAAACATACATGCTATGTCAGTAATAACTATTGAATATTTTCTCATTTGTATGCATGCTTTTCTCATTTTTTATACAATTAAGATAAAAAAAATTTCCTAATATTGTCTTTAGATCCTAAAATGTCGAATTTTTTCACGTGCTTTTAACATAAATACCCTAATGTATATGATGCCACATTATTTTCATCTTGTATTGCTAACATATCTTGTTAAGCAACTAGCTAAAATTTAATATTTTTTCCAATGCACTAATCTCATGCTATCTATAATCAACTTTTTAGAAAATATTTTCTTTTTACGGGACATCAAGCCCGTGCAAACTTAACTAAAATTGAAATTGAATGGACAATAATGAGTTATGATAAACTTTCACAAAATCACATCCCACGACGCCGTACGGAGCTGCCCTTCCGGGAACCAAGGTTAAAAGGAAGCTCCTTTTACCTTCTTCTGCGAAGCCCACTCCGTTCGTCTACGAGGTTGCAGAGAGCAATGGAGTCGCCTGGGCAATGGCTGGAGAAGGCGCTGCTGGATCTCTGCGACCGAGCGGACTCGGGTCTGGACTTGGACAGGGACGTGATCTCGGGTCTCGTCTCCTACTGCGACCTCGCCCAGCCCTCCGACGCCAAGGAGTACCTCGACGTAAATCTCCCGCCTTTCTCGAGTGTTCCGCGTCTTTCTTCGGTTGCTCGCGATGGTGCGGTGTTATTGTGAAGTGGGTTTCTCGCTTTTTTGATTTTCTTGATCGAATTTTCATATGGGTATTGTAGATGGAGCATCGTCGTCCTAAAAAATCTCACTTTTCATCTGAGAAACCTCTTCAGAAATCTCGGGCTTCTTTTTTGTTTTGTTTGTAGGAAGAGACTGGGTAATGTTACGGTGGATTGACGATTGGTTTATGAAGGATTTGTTCTTCGAGCGAAGGGAATGAATTTCTTATGAGCAGACAATTTAATTTGGCTGTAGATTGGTTTTGACTTCGTGTTTTGAAATTTCTGCTCAGAACATTATCGGGCAAGAAGTGGGGAAAGGCGTGATCGATGAATATCTGCAGCAAAGAGGCCATTCAGATCTCGGCAGCGGCAGCAGCAGGGTTTCTGATGTTTCGTCCTCGAAATTACATGCCTATGTCAAGCCGCCCTCAGCTGAAGTTTCCATCCCCGGTACCAAGAAACCCCCTAGAGCATCTAAAGAGGCAGCTGGCAACTCAAGTGGTCAAGAAAAGTCGGCAGTGACCGGAGCCAATGAGCCGAAACCTGCGAATCAAAGTAATTCTCGGAAAAAGAAATCTGGCAAGGTCGTGTCGCTAGCTGAGGCAACCAAAGGTTCCATTGTGTTCCAGCAGGGTAAGCCCTGCTCATGCCAAGCCCGCAGGCACAGGTTGGTCAGCAATTGCTTATCCTGTGGCAAGATTGTTTGCGAGCAGGAGGGAGAGGGGCCGTGTCAATTTTGCGGGGCCCTTGTTTTGAAGGAAGGAAGCCAGTATGCCGGTCTTGACCAAACTGTGCCGGTCCTCACAGAGGCTGAAGCTGCAGCAGAAGCTTATGCCAAGAGACTTGTGGATTACGATCGGAACTCTGCGGCGCGTACAACGGTTATTGATGACCAAAGTGACTATTACGAAATTGAGGGCAACAGCTGGTTATCAAAGGAGGTATTTTCATCTTTAGGAATCATGATGAGTTGAGAGATTTACTTCCCTACTTGAGGCCTTATTTGAAATGTTCTCTCATTCTGACAGGAGAAGGAGCTCTTGATAAAGAAGAAAGAGGAAATCGAGGAAGCTGAGCGGGCCAAACGAAGCAAAGTGGTCATGACCTTTGACTTGGTTGGTCGCAAGGTGAGTACATTCTCTGTAGGAATTTTAACGAGTTTGTCTAATTCCACACGACTTTAATCTCACCGACTTTCCAAAAACAAATGTAGTGGAAATGTCTGATTGTTCCGTGCATACGCTATTCTGTTCCGGTTCCATAGTAGCACTAACATTTTGTAAGAGCCCTTCAGATTATCATACTCTGTTTTTTAGGATTTAGTGCGACACTGTCACATTTTTGTGGCTTTTCGTCTTGGTGAATGATGAGTTCTGATGGCAAGGTTAGCAACGTATCTCAAGTCCACTGAAAATTAGCTGTTCTTACTGAAAGCGAAACCAATGATCTTTACTTTGCAATGATCAGAGTGAAAGCTAAACTGCTAATAGTATCATTCACAGATGTTCAATGCGTTCTTTTCTTATTAGTAGTTTCGTATCTTTAAATTAAGCTGGCATGATGTGGAATGGGTGCAGGTCCTCTTCAATGAAGATGAAGTTTCAGAAATGGAATCACGGAGCAGCATATTAAAGCCTCCGGACGAGAGGGAAGTGAACAGGATAAAACCAAACCCAACCCTTAGGGTTCAACCAATTTTTATAGATCCAGGCCCAAAGAAGAAGCCGGATAAGGGTAAAGTGCCGAACAAGAGTCTCAAGAGCGGATTATGCTTGGAAATCACTGGGAGGGTGCAACACGAGAGAAACGAGTTGAAACACTTCATTGTTGATGACCATCTGGAAACAACCTCAAATGGAAAGTCTTGGCATGGGCCATCAGTTAGTAGGGGAGTGCATATAGAAGATGGAGCCGAATGTTATCTAGAATGTAACTAGCATGGAGCATCAAGATAATAGGGGTCTGCTTGTACTTGTATCTTTGGTAAGAAAACCTTAAAACTCATCGTTCTTATACGACGGCATCTACCATTTTGTAGATACTGCATATCATTCGCTGGTTTTTTCTCATCAAGTCCACATTTTTTCACTACCTATGTGAGGCCGGAATGGCGAGATGATTGTTATTTCGTTTAAGTGGATTGGTGTGAGTCTGGAATAGCCGCTTCTTTGGATGCGCAGTATGTTCAGAAGTTGGCTATTATGCATCGGTAATCTTCTGCTTGCTATCGCCAAATATGGGAAATGTTACGGGCTCGGTCTTTTTGGTTACATTCTGCATAAAGATGGAGAGGGGATGGTGAGGCTGTCTAACTTGAGATCCCTCAAGAGGACAGACAGTCTTCTTAATCTAAGCATATCGTTACTGTATTAAATTTTTCTGTACTCGATTAATCTCCATGAATGCACATAAAAGGTCATGTCCATTTATATCAGGTAAGGTTTTATCACAAGTTGATGTTGATGAATCTCGAGATTACTCTGAGCGGAAAACACTGTTAATTTGCAAGCATTCAAATCAAGACGCTTAATCATTCAGTCAATTTTTTGGGGCTGACTTTCTCACCTACTTTGCAACCGAACTTGGGAACCAAGTTAAGGGGAAAAACTTATTAAACCTGAGATATTAGAGACATGTAAAGTGCAAATTATTTCTTCGGAAGTAACTCGAAGATTCAAATATTTAGAGAATACAAAATCTCAAAAGAATTATGACATTAAACCAGCAGCAGCGTATGAGACCGAGAGTCTTCTATAAAGTATTGGCCAAAGTAATGGGCTACAAGAGAAACCCCGAACTGATGCTCAAATTTGTGGAAGCCAGAGTCCAGAGAATCTGAAAAAGTCACAGCAAAACACATGACCGTGAAAATCAAATATTGTTCATATCAATCAAATAAACAGGCTAGGACAAAAACTGTTAATGTGAAAGCCACAAATAAATTATTAAAATTAAGCGTTTATATACTAAGTACTCGCTACATAACACAACCCTAAATTTATTCAGACCGGTTAATGACAATCATAAATCACGTGCTCCCAAAGCTGACATCGACCAAAATAGTACCCCAGAAGCACGCCATCAACACGTCATCAACACGTCATCAACTCCAATTCCATCTCTATCCCGGGAAAGCATGCAACCCTCATCGCAACTCATTTTGATGGGAGTTCACTTGCAGGCGACGGTGGCGGTTGTTGTGGTGAGTTCGACACGGCGGCCCCACCTTTGCCATACCTTGGCCGCCTTGCCGTAGCTCGCCGCCTACACGTCCAGTGAAGTCACCCCCATCCGGGCGCCGTACATGTCCTCATCATATGCCTCCTCCGGCCATGCCAGGCCGCAAGCACGGATCACAGGGGCTGCGTGGTTCTTGACCAGTACGAAAGGGAGGTAGCACCATCTGGACCAATCATCGCCACCCCAACCAGGTGGACGGGCTCCGAGAAGGTGACGATATCGAGTATCGACAGCTTCTCATTTATTTTATGTTGTTCATCAACTTCGGTGGAGAGCAAATAACTCCAGCGACGATAGCAATAGAAAACTGGACAGGCATTTCGTTAGTGTTTCTTCTTACCAGAGTATAGTAAAGGTGTCTGGCGTGCAGTTCAGGTTGCCTCTGAGGATCATCCAATCGCCGCCACTCTCGCTGTCGTTCGGAGCCGTGAAGGTCACGTCCATGCACGAGAAATAAACGTCCAACACGGCCACCCACCATGGACCCAAGTGCAACCTCCGCTTGGCTTTTGCGACCACGTCGATGGTCACCTCCCCGCCCTTCAACATGCTCACCAGGCCCTTCACGCCCAAGTCATTGACGATAGCAATCGTCGACAGGGCCTCTGCTCGGACTGTGGTCTCGTTGCCGGGGCCCTGAGTAAAGGTGGGAATGAGGGGGGGACGAGAGAGAGCAAGTTGGCCGAAACTCAAGAGGAGCTTCATGTGAGTGTACTTGACAGCGATGAGCTTACTGGGATTCTTGACAGAGAGAGCGATGTTCCACTTTGCGGAGACGTGGGAGGTGGAGATGTTGAGGGACGAAAGGGAAGACCCCGGGTCGAGCCCGAACTCCGGTGGCATCATGGCGGGTATTGCCAGGAAGATGACCATGAGGAGGCCAAGAATAGTGGGTACTGAATATGCGATAAAGTGGCCGGCGATCAGCTTGTATTTGCCGGGCAGTGGCGGCGCCGGAGATGATGAAGACGGATTATCAACCGCACGGGGTGGGATGGCTTGGAGGGCTCTCATTTGGAATTTTTGGGTCATATGGTTTTTCGGTCTCTAAGTACATTTGTGTGAAGTTATATATTTATAGATAAATATATAGATATTATTGGATGTATATATCCGAGGAGACAACTCTGGTCGGTGGGAGGAAAATTTCATTGGGGGACCGGGGTTGGGCCGTGAACTGACCAATACGCCTTCTTACAATTTCGTAACTTCCGAATTGACGTATATGCCCTCCCGAACAACTAGAGTTTCATTGGTCGGGGCGGGTTTTGCCGTGAAGTGGCAACTATGCCCTCTTGAAATTTCACTGGTCGTGGAAAAGTCTTCCGTCGTGTGAGCAGGGAGGGACTCTATTTCCTCGAAGCCATCCAGCAGCAAAGTCATTCAGCACCGCGAAGCAAACCGACTGGTCGGCCTACGACACAAACCACAGAGGCGTTGTGGTGGTGGGACTTCGACCTCGATAGTCATCGGTCCCCTAAAAACCAAAAAGCTCCCTCCCATAAAGATAAATATTTCACGTGTGGGGCCTACAACACAAACCACAAACATGTAGGGCCTACAACACAAACCACAAGGGCGTCGTGGTGCCGGTACTTCGACCAGGATGGTCATCGATCCCCCCGAAAACCAAAAAGCTCCCGTAAAGATAAATATTTCACGTGTGGGGCCCACGACACAAGCTTAGCAGAGGATAGTCATCGATCCCGCAAAACCAAAATGCTCCCATAAAGACAAATATTTCGCAAGTAGGGCCCACAAGTACAATACAAACTACAGGGGCGTTGTGGTGGTAGGACCCCGACCTGGATGGTCATCGACCCCCCAAAGCCCTAAAGCTCCCATGAAGATGAATGTTTCACACGTAGGAGTTGGCCCCAATCAATATTTCTCCTGCTTCCGTCGTATATCATCTATATAACTGTGAGAATAATATAGGGACGACTCAAAAAAGTATTTCGGAACTACTTATCAACGTACATTTGGCATTTTGGTCCGAGTCACTTGCCACAATTCCAAAAATTTTGGGGGGCTGAAATTAGTTCTACCAATGTTTAGTTCATGGCTCCCATGATTTTTGAATCATCAAGAAAAAAAAAAGCTAGCATTTTGACAGATGTGAATAAATGCACCATACGAGGTAGAGGTGAGCAAGAGGAACTGGCCCGGCCCGGACCGAACCGGCTTGTTCTGGGCGGTTTCCGGGAGCACCGGTCCGGATCCGGTTCCGGCTGACCCGGACCATTCAAAGTTTCGAAAAATTTGGATCCAAGATTGTGGGGATTTTCTTTCCTCAAGAATTTGATTGGTGATCTTCTATTCACCTCAGAGCGTTGATTTTCGGCTTAGATTTGTCACCGAGAATTGGGCATGAATCTCTCCGATTGTTTAATCAAATATTCGCCGCTTATTCACCTCTCGCATTTGCAATAATTCCGCCGATTTCAGTTCGGTTCCAAGATCAGGTGGGCTGATTCCCGATTCTAGAGTGAGAATTGGCCCACCCTGAAACCGATCACCCATAATACGAGATGATGGTACCTTACTCTAGGAATAGATTATATTTTTTCCCAATCCAATAAGTAGAACTCTTGAAATAATCGAGATATTAAGATTCCAATCATCAGGCATCATCATTTTGCCGTACCTTCTGTTTTCTAAGGATACTCTTGTGAACTAATCATTTCACTTCGGACGCGACCGAGCTAGAGGAACTGGGGGTGAATCCTACCGAATTGCCTCCCGTCCAGCTTGAGAAATCCAAGAAAGTGGCATGCTAAAACTGCTAATGCGTTTAGAATGACTTCCTTTTTTTTCCTTATAAGTTCTTTTCAATACTTGATCATTCTGAAACAAGTAAACTTTCAAAATATTTCAATATTGACATTAGATATATGGAATGAAAATGTAAAAAGAAAAAAAAGAGAGGAGTATTTCGGCTTTTAAATGGCATAAACAGTTAAACATGCGTATAAATGCCCGACTAATTTTATGTCTCTCTGTGTCGGTTATTATCAACTTGTTCACAGATTTCAGCTAGTGGAATTATTTCTAAATCAAGATATCGAAATGGCTTGGAGATGCGGTTAAATATCGTGCCGACAATTATGTCCATATGGAACTACATGCTAAAGGTTAAGATATCCAATGTATGAATTATCTTAATGAACTAGAATTATAGCCGGCGCGATGCGTGGGTTTACTATGGATTATTTTCTAGTGTAACATTATTGATTAATTGAACAAATTGGTTGTGATGTTTAGATCTTTTACCTTTTTGAGTAAACATCTCATATAACATACTTTTACAAATAATATTTTTAGAGTGTCTCATTTGAAGAATCTTTCACGTATTTCACATTACAAATGGGTAATTCAAAATATTTATTAGATATTAAAAGGAAAATGTATAATTTCATTATCGACCGAGCTTGATGCAGTTTACATAAGAGATGGGCGACGAAGATCAAGAAACGAGTGTAAGTTCTGTTTTGGATCATTTCGCCATTGAAAGGTCATTATCACGAGTAAAATGGGAGATTTACCAAAAAAAGTCCTATACCTATTGCAATTGTTTTAATTCAGTCTCAAACTTTTTTTTTTTCCAATTGAGTCTTAAATCTTTTGCAACTGTGCCAATTCAGTCCATGCAGTCAATTTTGGCAGGCCAGCGATCACATGGATGTCAGCTGTCCTACGTGGCGTGATTGACGTTGACGTGGATATTTTTTTAATAATATTTATATTTTGAATTTTTTTTCCTTTTTTTTTTCTCTCTTTATTTTTTTCCCTTCCTCCCTTCCTTCATCCTCGGTGGCAACCGGCTAGAGGCAAGACCCTCACCGGCCATTGGCGAGGCTGGCCTTACCGTCTCTGGGTAAGGCTCGGCCTCGCCATGTCATCGCAAGCGAGGGTGGCTCTAGTCGGATTTAGCGAGGGCTTGATCCTTGCGGCCTGGGCGAGGGTCAAAAGAATCGCATTTTTTTTAATGTCAAACCGGAGGTTAACTCTTTGTCGATCTAAAACCTGGTTGATTATTAAATTCTGGCCTATCCATATGTAGGAGTTACCTCTCCGAAAAAAATGCTCTATCATTTGAAAAAAAAAAACAGTTGATGATAACCACCATGAGGCTGAAATCCACTATTAGTCCTTTGAGTAGTTACAACATAGACTGTGTTGCTCCCACCCAAAATCGGTAGATCACACTACCAAACTCAAGCACTATTACAACACTCGTACACTTCTCAAACAAGATTACAATCAGTGATAAGTAAATGAATTTCTTGCTCAACAACACAATAAAAGTGTTAAAGTATCAAGCTTTCTCAGTTCGTAGTTGTTCTTGTGTTTTCCTCAGCATGCGTTAATATTCTCATATGGCTTTCAATCTCCAAACTAATTATTGGATAATCTTCAAAATGATCAATTTAGCAGTTGAGCATGATCACCATAATCATTCAGAGATCCGGTCGCCCGTACAATTAAAAATTCCTAGAGTGGTGTAGCTTCCATGAATAGAGTCGTCTATATTAAAAAATAATCCTTTTCATCAAGGCGACTGTCAATTGATAGGATTCTCCTTCGTTTATCTTTTCCGAAGTTCTAGGCCTATGGCTTTTTGGCTTTGTAAATGGGATTTGGAGAAATGCAAATGCCTTTAATTTAAAACCCATTTGAGAAAATGCAAATTGCGTTTGATAAAAAGTTTTTTGTAAAGCTACTTTAGCCCAAATAGTGTTTAGAAGGTTTTTTTTGCAAAGGGCTTTTGGATTTTTTTTATTGAAAAAAAAAAAAGCAAACCCTTTGCTGGCTCTGACGAAGAGTTAGGGTTGCAAGGCGAATCAGATCTAGTGCCGGCGGATGTTGCCTAAGGTCACGTGACCCCAAACGATGAAGTAATATTCTTATGTGCATTTATCAAGTAATAATGGGAAATAGATGATTTTGTCAACTTCAAAATATCATAGGAGGTTATCTCGACATGATGGCCCATTCTCATTGTGTATCGGTATTTAGTGAATATCCCAAAGAAGAAATCTGATCAACATTGGCAATATAAGAAAATGTTTACGGTTAAATTCATGGATTAACAAATGATGAGCAAAATTGGGTTATCTTTTTCTCATTTCAACAGGTAGATAACAATCTGGCCAAGTTAGTTTGTATTAGTGTTCCGGCATTGTTTGACAAACCAAATTCATTCTTTAGTACCAAAGAGCATGACAATTCATTTCATTCTAAGTGCCAGCTATCAAGCACAATCAATTAATTCAATAAATTAAGATATAATCCAACTTCAATCTGAATTGTGGGAATGTGATTTTATCATACTTTCATGTAGTTTTATGTTCCCGTGGGGTTATTTTCTAGTTTTATTTATTTGAAAATATTGCTATTATTTTTAAGAAATTTATGATCACGGATATTTACTTCATCATCTGGATGATTGGTTTATAGATTTCTATGTACACGCGATACTGTTATCATCTTCATTGTTGCGCTCGCTCTTCGCAAAACAAGTGGAACCGATGAGACTTGTGTTTATAACATTTATCACATTAGATTTTCTTTTTCCTTACTGCCAGAAAAAAAAAAAAACGACACATTTTTTAATTCTCACTAATTGCGTGCAATTTGTTTTGGGTCGCTTATACAGGTCAAAAGTCTGGATTCAACTGGTTTATAAGGTTTCAATGGATCTCCAAATAACCGAGTCTTCACGTCCGTGTCTCCCAATTACAAAAAAAAAAAAAAAAAAAGAGGATAAATGGCATGATCTTGAATGTGCTAAAGAAGGGTATATGAAAAGTATCAAAACCAATTAATATTTTATTTTACTGGCTCAAGTATTTTCGCGGGAAGTGGAAAGAAGAAAGCGAATGCCATGAAAAATCGACATGCGCGACTGATCGTTCCCGTGTGAATCGAAGACTGATGTCGGCAGCCTTTCCACTCCATCAAAAAGAATAACTAAAAATCATGAGAAAGAGAAGGCCATATTGAAGCGGGATTTCTCGCCAATCATTTTCAGGCTGCAATTGATGGGTGCTGGCGCGAGGAGGGGAACCGGAATCTACACCGGCCACGGAGCGGTAGGTCTGAAATGTTATGGATACACCATTATTAAACGAATATGCCCCGAGCACGGTAAACCCTGTTGGTGTACGTATCATAGCATAGCGGATTGGACGGGAAAATTGTCCAAAAAGAACTACATTTATTGTACGGTGACCAATTCAGTTCTAAATCTTTTAATCGTGTTAATTCAGTCATAAATATTTCAATTATGACAATTTATAGTCTTAAACCTTTTGACGAATTGCTAATTTATAATTCATTCATGCTAATTTTGGCTGGATATCGCTGACGTAACAATCTAGTTAGCGTTGGCCATCCTTTGTGACGTGGTAGCATCGTCGTTGATAATTTTTAAAATTTTTTATAAAAAAAATTCTGAATTTTTATATTTTTTTCAATTTTTTTTACATAGGGTGAACGGGCAGTCGGCCCCTGAGCAAGGGCTAGCGACCCCCGTCAGCCCCTAGACGAGGGCCACAACGCTAGCACCATGGCCTACAATGGATTGGGCGAGGGCTCGGGCTGTAAAATCTTTTTTTTTTCCTTATGTATGCCGAAAATATTTAATTTACTTACCTTACCAAAAAATATATATATTTAATTTACTTGAAAAGTCATGCACGTTTATAAAAGTATACAATACAAGTGATAAAAAGGCATTTGTCTCAAATTTCCTCTAAAAAAAGGACTGCAGATTAATCTAGTCTAAATTTAGAAGTTTATCTCCTTCTTTCCGAGGAGGTTTCTATCTCGATCTAGTTTAGATTTTGGATTTTTTTGCGTATATGATTTTGGGGTTCCTTTCTCCTTGGGTTTCGTTGGTATACAGGTCCATTTTTTTAAGGAGATCAGAGGAATTTCGTGAAGGTTTCGCTTTCACAGGTGTCAGATTTGTGCGCGTTCAGCCTTGTTACCCTACGCAACGATGGTGTTAGGGACGCTGAATCTAAACATGCACCGCTGAAAGGCAAAATCATAGCAACAGATGGAGATCTTGCTGTGTGCTTATTACAGAAAACAAGTTCAGTGATTAGTCGCCGGTTTTGGTTTGAAGAAGTGCTAAATCTGCTCTTCGAGTGTGTGACCTATAACCTTGTTATGATGATTTATTTTTTTATATGGAACTTGTTTTGTTATTTTGGTTTGTAGTTGGATTGCGTATCTCTATTGTATATCCATGGAAATGAATAAAATGTTTCTTTGATAAAAAAAAAAATCATGGATTTCCATCTGCTCCTAATCATAAATATTTTAACCAAATATCGGAAATGCGCCCTCAAAAAAATAAAATTTTGTCTTTTGGGCCAAATAATGGGCCCGTCTCGGTGAGACTGATGCAAACGGGTCAATGGACTCGGCCTGAGTCTTAAACTAAGCTCAATGTCTATAAATCGAGACTTATCATGCTTAATCTACAATTTCTCTGTTATTTGTTAAATGAAGCTGAAAATCCCTTTTTTTTTTATCGAGTAATCCCCTTCTACATTTCCAGAGAACTAAAATTTTCATAAGGTCAAGGATCACGAACTAAAAGGAACAACCCTCTGATATCATAGAACTTTTAAAAAGTACAGAACCATGTCTTCATTTTTCAGTAATTTCTCACAAATTCCATATATCAGCGAATATAAACTTTTTGTTTAAAAATTGCGAAAAATTGAGGCAATGTATAGCTAACTGTGCTAAGTTCAATGGTGAAAACCGCATTTCAGCCGAACATCGGGGTGAGCTGCACGTGCCCCTTGAAGTGGCTGCGCATGGGACTGAGCACCGTGCATGAACAGTATGCGCTTGGTGCCGGGATTTATAGTTTCGGGTCGGGAAAATGAAACTAAATATGCCATAATTTTTGCACGGCGCTTATACACTAGAAAGGATATGCAAGATGCGTAGACGGAAGGAAAGGGAGATTGAGGAAGCTGAGCGGGCCAAGCGAAGCAAAGTGGTCGTAACCTTTGACTTGGTTGGTCGCAAGGTGAACACATCCTCTGTAGGCATTTTAATGAGTTTGTCTAATTCCACACGACGTTAATCTCACTGACTTTACCAAAAACAAAACTAGTGAGAATGTCTGATTGTGCTGCGCATACGCCTATTCTGTTCCAGTTTCGTAGCAGCAAACGGGATACATTGGCCGACGATGAGCTTGTACCTGCAGGACTGCGGCGGTCCTGGTGATGCTGGTTCCGGGTCATCATTCGCGCGGGGTTGGATGGCGTGGAGGGGGCGCTCATCTGGGATTCTTGTGTTGAGTGTGTTTCTTTTCCTTCTTCTGCGAGTGGTTCTCTCGTCGGTCGCTGACGATCTTTCAACCATGCGTCCTTCTTTTTCCTCTTTTTGTTGTTTTTATGTAATTGATCATTTCAAACCACCTAAAACTTTTGAAATATACGTATATCCACACCTCGTTTCGTTTCCTTTTCATTGTTTTTCAAGGCTGTACAAAATGGCCGGGCCGGTATTAGGTTTCTTTCTTGTAAAAGCAACAAGAAGATTTCGATGGACGAAAGCTCCGTGCACGAGGAGGCCAACTCGATCCGATGAAAGTGTTGAGCGCAAAGAGATCAAATTATTCAGTAGCTTGACCGTGGGGAGCAGTCAATTACCCTAAAGAATGTTTTAACGAATGTGGGGGACGTGTGCAATTACGAGACGCTGGACGCCGGGCGAGCGGCTGTCCTGTCCCTACCGATATATTTGCGACCGGCACATTGTTCATTTCTATAGGGATTTTGCCCTCCTGCGTCGATATTATTGTAAGATCCGTTAGTTTCCGCATTAATATAAACAGCACATTTTACGTTCCTTGTCATTGCTAAAATAAGATAGGGGCACACGGACGTTTGAAAAGGAAAGAGGCGATCGGCAGATGCGAATTATGTGGGATTACCAAGGACCTCGAGGAAATGAATTGAATAGTGCAGGACCAAGTATGGCATATGACAACTGTCCACCGTCTTCTTCTTAGGCATGTACATAGTTTTGTCCATCGCATCTTACATTTCTTATCAGACAAATTTCACTTCCATAACACCATCAGCACAAAGTGTAAGAGTTTTTCTGACGTTGGCTAAATTAATTGAGATTATAATTTACCATTTTACGAGCTTGGTCTAATAAGGTAGAATATAAAGATTCTTAACTAATCTAATATAAGATTGGCTTGTGTGGACCGAGTAGAGCCCGTCCTTTGATGAGAGGGCCTACGGCTAAAAATTCTATAAATAGTACGCAAATATCTTTTTCTCAATTACTATGTTCTGAATTCCCCTTTTCTCAACAATTCATTTATACCTAACCTATTTCTATGACTCTCTTCTATTCTCTCTCGATCTCATTAGATCTCACGCATAATCACTTTGCACTTTCACATCAGTTTTGAATATGTGTTTTCATAGATTGAGTAAAAAATAGAAGTATTTTAGTAACATGAATCGAGCTGGATATGCATCCCTAGATTTATATTACATTGGAGATAAGTCAAATTGAAATAAATGATTCTATTTGAATTGAATCATTTTCGACTCCACCCGGGATGGGTCTTGTGGTCATGTCTCGGGGGGTTTTTTTTAATAGGCGGGTGCCGACTGCGCAGGGATGTCATCTGCCACATGCCCAATTCAGGTGAAGCAAGCAATTATGATGTTGCAGGCTACCAATCATGGGGCATTACGTGTTGACCAGTGTCACGTGATTTAGAATCTTTCCTTGGACTGGAATCATCGCCTCCCGGTGCATGCCAACTAATGGAACTCTAGCAAAACCGATGTCTCGTCTTTTTCCAATAGAAGTAGCCAGCGAAGATGACCCGAATTTGTGGCCTCGCCAGCCGCAGGCGAGCCTTGTTGGCCACTATGAGAAAGAAAAGAAAAAAAGAAGAAAGAAAAAGAAAATATTTAAAAGTTGCCAAGTCAGTATCGACCGATTAGCTAAATAGACTGAATTGACATAAATATAAAACGTTTATGATTGAATTGACACAATTACAATAGATTTAAGACTTTTTTAGTAATTTTACCGCGATACTATAGTGATCTTGCATTAATCAAATGCTCGATCGAGAACGCCATTGGGGTTAGAAAAATTAGTGGTAAACCCTACCTAGTTACTTCTCGTCCATCTTGAGAAAACCGCCAAATTAGCAGCAATTCCTGATGAAATGCAAGTTATAAATACACACATTCTTCTCAAAGACTTGCCTCAATTCGTAGGCAATGTCCAGGAAAAAAGGCAGATTATGTCAAGCTTTTCTGTTAGTACAATTTTACAGCATAAGGTCCTCCTCCTAACCAAATCATTGCGATCACATGATGCTACGAGAGCGCACCAAGGATTTTAGTCCCAGAAGCAACATCCTTGGACCAAAAAAATCGTTTTTTAGCGAACAAACTAGTACATTTTGCCCTTATCTTCTCTGGGTTATGTCGGGCTCTCAATCGTTCTTGTAATTTGTCTGTCTCAATCCTATATCGTTAACTTTATTTCATGGCTACTCCCGATTCTAGGTTTTTACCTAGTGGATTCTAAATTAGGTGACATCGCCTACTTAAAATTCTGATCTTAATAGTAGAACAATCAAAACGTGTCTTTTTTCCAATAAAAGTAGCCATCGATGATGGCTCGAATTTGATAATGTAATGCCACATCTTTAGATTCGTCATGCCGAATTTTGCATTGAGAATTTCGGACAAATTAGGAAGGATCTGCATCTTGACCAATGTGAGCTTCTTCAAATAGTTGAAGTTCTTAAACGCTCCATCGTTATAAAATAAAAATAAAATTAGTTTCTGCCCCCCTTAAGTTGTCAAAAAGGTGCATAGCTAAGGCAATATTCAAAACTTTCATTTCAATTTGCCCCCCAAAAATCGAAAAAGCTTAATAAACAATTCCAAAATCTTGCTGATGTAATTCTTGGGAAGTTGTTGCCTCAGACTTGTTTAGGTTCTTTGCTCTCAAATATTACATTCAATCTTCACTCTATCTCCAATCTCTCTGTCTCTCACATAATCACATTTAGGCTTGTTGCTGTTCAAAACAATCTGACCGGTTCGCCTCAGGCGTCGTTTAAGTTCTCGCCTTTTTATCTCTTATTAGCCTGTCATTTCCATTGATTCTTTGCTTGTTATCGGAATAATCGGCTGAATTAATGTGTTTTGGGCTCATTTTGTCCATTGGGGATGTGGCTAGCTGCTGAATAGCTTAAAAGATTCTCTTTGTTATTTCTCTCTCTCTTTGGAATCGTTGTTACAGTTACCTGTAAACGGCGACAATACGCATAGTTGCAGTTTATGTAGGAAATTTGGTGTTCAATATAGTTCTGTTAGTTACGTCATTGAGTTCCCTGTAAATGATTAAGAAACATTAGGCAGCATCTGTGCTGCCACAGGTGACTAGTCTTTCTGGAGGCTTATAGTTGCAGAGGTTGCTCTAGTATTTGGCGAATAGATAATGTTTGATGAATGGATATGAGAAATGTACAATCTCTTAAGTGTGTAATCTATATATGTTGCCTTGCAAAAAATAAAAGTAGAAATCAAAGTGCCGTCCCGTAGAGCAAATTCGTTGGGAAGGGAATCAAGATTGGTTTTCTTTGAGTCAGTTTGGAAAGATTGGACTGCTCAAGCTAATGAAATGTTGTTATGCATCGTGCATTCGCATGGCAGATGTATTACACAGTCAGACTTTGTTCCCTGTGATGTTGTTCTATGAATTTCGTACTTGGTCCCTTTCTTTTTGTGTAGTACTGGAAATGCGAGTAGAGCTGGTCCAACTGAAAGGGTTCAAATTAATATGAAGTGGAGGAACAAGTTTAGTTCTCAGTGATGTTTAAAGTTTGGGGTTAGGAAGAACGATGCTGGTGAAAATATAGTTTCTGCTGTGCTACTGATTGATGGATGCTGAATCTGGACAGAATATGCATAGTTGCAGTTTATGCAGGAAATTTGGTGTTCTATATGGTTTTGTTAGCTATGTCGTCGACTTTCCTCTCAGAAAGTTTAACTATGGATTGTACTGCACGCGGAGAATGAGATGACTGTGTACCGAAGTTTATTGTTCTATTGCATAAATGTTTGATCTTTATTATATAATGACTATTGTTATGTTTATGTAGGAAACTTGATGTTTGATCGTTTTTCTTTTTCTTGTCTTTTTGGCTGGAAGGCTGGAACCCAACTCAAGGAAGTTGGTATAAACATATGATGATGGAAGTTCACAGTGTCCGTTGACTGCACATTAAAGGAAGTCATGTGTTCCTTCCTCCTTTTTGTCCAACAAAATGCTATTCAAAACTGCCATCTTCGTGTGTACTTCTGATTCCTGTTTTGGAACAGAAAAAATGAAACAGAAAAATTTAAATAAAGGTAGGCCGGTTCTGAGGTCAACTAGTTCAGTTCCCGCTCCAAAAACGGAGAACCGTCTTTGAGAGGGTAGGTTCCTTGTTCCTGACCTATAACCTATTAACGCTGAACCGATCACCCCTACTTCAAAAACAAAGTGAAAAGAAAACTCCTTTAGCATTTGCAAAGCCCACTCTGATCATCTCTGAAATTGCAGGGTCATGGTCGCCTGGGCAGTGGTTGGAGAAGGCGTTGTTGGATCTCTGCAACCGAGCAGAGTCTGGTCTGTACTTGGACAAGGGCGTCATCTTGGGTCTCGTCTCCTATCGCAACCTCAATCAACCCTCCGAAGCTAAAGAGTACCTCGACCTAAATCTTTCGTCTTGCTAGTGTTTTCTTCGTCTTTTTTCAGTTAATTGCGATGGTGTGATGTTATTGTCAATTGGACTCCTCGCTTTTTGATTTCTTGTGTTGAAGCTGGAGCATCGTCCTACAAAATCTCGCTGTTCATAAAACAACCTCTTAAAAAATTTTGGGCCTTCTGTTTTATTTATAGCAAGAGACTGGATATGTTACGGTGGACTGGACTATTAGTTTATGAATGATTTGTCCTTTGAGCAAATAGAATAGATTTCTTATGAGCAGACATTTTAATTGCCTGTAAATTGGTTCCAACTTTGTGTTTTGAAATTTCCGCTCAGAACATTATCGGGCAAGAAGTGGGGAAAGGCGTTATCAATGAATATCTGC
Organism: Syzygium aromaticum; assembly: GCA_024500025.1. Lineage (NCBI taxonomy): Eukaryota > Viridiplantae > Streptophyta > Magnoliopsida > Myrtales > Myrtaceae > Syzygium > Syzygium aromaticum. The sequence continues at coordinate 2,681,795 of CM044886.1, read as the reverse complement.
AAGGGAGAGGCCATTCAGATCTCAGCAGTAGTAGCTGCACTAGCAGCGTTTCTGGTGTTTTGTCCTCAAATGTACATGCCTATGTCATACCTCCTTCAGCTGAAGTTTCCACCGCGGGTACCAAGAAACCGCCTAGAGCAACAAAAGAGGCTGCTGGCTCGAGTAATCAAGAAAAGTCGGCAGTGACCAGAACCAATGAGTCAAAACCTGCAAATCAACGTAATTCTCGGAAAAAATAAAGGAAATCTGGAAGGTTGTGTCGCTAGCTGAGGCGGCCAAAGGTTCCGTCGTGTTGCAGCAGGGTGAACACTGTTCGCGCCAAGCCCGCAGGCACAGGTTGGTGAGAAATTGCTCATCCTGTGGCAAGATTGTTTGTGAATAGGAGGGAGAGGGGCTGTGTAACTTTTTGGTGCACTTCTTGAAGGAAGGAATCCAGTGTTAGAACATGTTGTATAGTTTTGTAGGTTTTCCTTTATATCTCTTCTTTCTCTTTGGTCCCACATAAGAAGAATGCTAGGCTCCTTTACTCCTCTAAGCCTATATAAAGGCTTCTCATGTACATTGTTTGACACATCATTATAAGAGAATAAATACTATTCTCTTTTAATCTTTCTTTCTTTTTATGGTATCAGAGCCAAAGATCATTATCTTGAAGAGTATGCTCTGCGGTTGCCATTAATTGGATCTTTCACATCAGAAATTAAGACAATGAGCTCATTATTTTTTAAAAGTATGCTCTGCGATTGCCATAAATTGGATCTTCCGTATCAGAAATTAAGATAATGAGTTTAGGGCTTTTGGGCCATCATTCTTGCTCGTTCTAATCCGTGCTTCTTCTTTCTCGATCCTTTTGAACACCTTCATAGGGAGAGCTGAGCTTCATAAGAAAAGAATGTAGACGGTGCCTTATCTTGAGTCTGAAGTCGAGTAGATTGACACCGAGTATAGTTCAGGCATGATGGGCAGAGAATAGGAGCAAGAATGTCCAGTTGACTCCAAAGTGAGTGCATGTAATTGTAGAAATCTCGAATAGAGCGAGACTCTTGCGTAGCACTGTAAACTTCTTGCTCCAACTGATAAACTCGAATGTCCCTTGTTTGGGTGAACATCTCTGCAAGCTGATCCCATAAACTTTTCACCTCAACAACATTAGAAAATTGGTGGGTGAAGAGCAAGATCAATGGAATCAAAAATGATAGCCCATGCCTTCCGATCAGCAACATTCCATGCTCTAATTTCAGTTGCACGTTTTGCAACTTCATCAGTTGATTCACTTTCAAAAGCACCGGGACAAGGACAAAGTCCCTTGACATGCTCAAACAAGTCGCGGCAAACAAGTGCTGCCATTGCCAATGATTTCCAAAGAGAATAGTTCGAACCATCGAGTTTGACGTTAATATGATCACTAGAATCACCCATGACGACAAAAAAAGAAATCACTAGCAAAGCTAGAAATATGGATTGAGGTGATCGTATTAATGTCAAACTCGATGGTTCGAACTATTCTCTTTGGAAACAATTGGCAATGGCAGCACTTGTTTACCGCAACTTGTTTGAGCATGTCAAGGGACTTTGTCTTTGTCCTGGTGCTCTAGAAAGTGAATCATCTGATGAAGTTACGAAACGTGCCGCTGAAATTCAAGCATGGAATGTTGCTGATCGGAAGGCATGGGCTATCATTTTTGGTTCAATTGATCTTGCTCTTCGCCCACAATTTTCTAATGTTGTTGAGGCGAAAAGTTTATGGGATTAGCTTACCGAAATGTTTACCCAGACAGAGGACATTCGAGTTTATCAGTTGGAGCAAGAAGTTTACAGTGCTACGCAAGGGTCTCCTATTCTCTGCCCATCATGCCTGAATTGTACTCGATGTCCATCTACTCGACTTCAGACTCAAGATAGGCATCGTCTATATTCTTTTCTTATGAAGCTCGACTCTCCCTATGAAGGTGTTCGAAAGGATCGAGAAAGAAGAAGCGCGGATTAGAACGAGCAAGGATGATGGTATTCTCATTTCTCAGCAAAAATATACTGTTGATTTTCTGTCCAGGGTTGCTCTATCAGATTCACGTACTGCTGCCACTCCTATTGAGCTAAATCAAAAGTTTTGTCCAGATGATGGAGAATCTCTTTCTGATGTCACCCGCTATCAGACCTTGGTTGGCAGTCTTATTTATCTTACCATCTCCCGACCCGACATCGCCTATGCTGTTCATGTTGTCAGTCAGTTTGTTGCTACTCCTCGAACAACTCATTATGCGGCTATTCTAAGAATTCTGCGCTATCTTCGAGGCACTTTATCACGTTCTTTATTTCTACCATCCTCTTCTGCTCTCAAGTTGCGTGCCTATTCTGATGCTGATTGGGCTTCCAATGTCGCTGATCGCAAATCTATCACCGGTTATTGCATTTTTCTTGGCGATTCACTTATTTCTTGGCGTTCCAAGAAACAACATATTGTCTCACGCTCCTCTATAGAGTCCGAGTATCGTGCTATGGCCGACACTACTGTTGAGATTGTTTGGCTTCGCCGCTTACTTGCTAATATGAGAGTTTCACTTCTAGATCCTACTCCTCTGCATTATGACAACAAGAGTGCCATTCATATTGGTGCAAATCCAGTCTTTCATGAGCGTACCAAACATATTGAGATCGATTGTCATCTGACTCGTCATCATCTCCAAGCTCGCACTATTTCACTTCCTTTTGTTGGAACTGAGAATCAACTCGCCGATTGTTTTACAAAGGCTCTTACATTACAACGATTTAGATTTCTTCTTTCCAAACTCTCGTTATTTGATTCACCTTGAGTTTGAGGGGGGGTGTTAAAACATGTTGTATAGTTTTGTAGGTTTTCCTTTACATCTCTTATTTCTCTTTGGTCCCACATAGGAAGAATGCTAGGCTCCTTTATTCCTCTAAGCCTATATAAAGGCTTCTTATGTATATTGTTTGACACACCAATATAAGAGAATAGATACCATTCTCTTTTAATCTTTCTTTCTTTTCATCTAGTACGCCGTATGCCGGTCTCGACCAAGCTGCACCAGTCCTCACAAAGGCTGAAGCTGCCGCAGAAGCTTATGCTGAGAGACTTGTGGAATATGATCGGAACTCTGTAGCGCTTACAACAATTATCAATGACCAAAGCGACCTTTACGAGATTGAGCTTATGCTGAGAGACTTGTGGAATATGATCGGAACTCTGCAGCGTGTACAACAGTTATCAATGACCAAAGCGACCTTTACAAGATTGAGGGCAACATCTGGTTATCAAAGAAGGTATTTTCGTCTTTAGGAATCATGATGAGTTTGGAGATATACTTCGTTACTTGAGGCCTTGTTTGAAATGCGGGATGTGGAATTGGCTAAGGTCCTCTTCAATGAAGATGAAGCTTCAGAAATGGAATCAAGGAACAGCATGTTAAAGCCTCCAGACGAAAGGGAAGTGAACAGGATAAAACCGAACCCAACCCTTGGAATTCAACCAATTTTTTTATAAGTCCAAGCCCGACGAAGAAGCCGGATAGGGCTGAAGTGCCAAACAAGAGTGTCAAGCGGATTATGCTTGAAAATCACCGGGAGGGTGCAGCACCGAGAGAAATGAGTTGAAACACTTCATGATTGATGACCATCTGGAAACGACCGCAAATGGGAAAGTCTTGGCTGGGGCTGTAAGTGAGTAAGGGATTGCATTTAGATGATGGAGCCGAATGTTCACTAGAATGTCACTTGCATGTAGTGTCAACGGAACAGGGGTTTCGTTAGTGCTCGAATCGTTGGTCAGAGGTTAAAATTTGGCTCTTCTTCATCGGTAATCTGATGCTTGTCATTGCCAAATATGGGAAATGTGACGGGCTTGGTCCTTTTGGGTTACATTTTACATAAAGATGGAGAGGGGATGGTGAGACTCGAAGACCAGCGCAGCGGGTCTCTTTTGACGAAGCCACTGAACTCCATGCTAGATCTGGGTCTAGCTTCAAAGGAGCAGACGGTCTTCTTAATCTAAGCATCATCCATTTATTAAACTTGTTTTGGCTTTGATAAGTCCCACGATGGAACACGAAAGGTCATGTCCATCTGTACACCGGAAGGTTTCACTTCACCATAGTGTGATGTGCATCAATCCCAATATTGCTTTGAGTTTAAAACGCGCTAATATAAAAACAGGATTTGCAAGCATTCAAATTAAGTCCGACTCTATTGCCTCTTTTGCAATTGAACGGCCACTATGGACTTCAGGATTACGTGTCGATGCATGCTTGGAATAAGGCTCCGTTCGTTTCTCCAAAATGTGATATTTCTGAAAAATATTTTCTAAAAAGTTATTTTTTAGTGTTTGGCTAAAATCTGAACATAAACTGAAAAATAATTTCGGCCATTTGGTATGGAAAATTATATTTGATTTTCCTTCGTGCATTCCTTTTAATAATTATTATTTCTTTTATTTCTTTTTTATTTTTTTAAAAAATCGAATTTTTAATTCTTTTTTCTTTTTTTTTTCTTTTCTCTTCTTCTTCAGCCGATCGCCAAGCCTTGCTAGTCTCAAGTGAGGCTCCACCTCACCAAATATGGCAAGGTCAAGCCTCACCCGAGGTTGACGAGGCTCAAGCTCGCCTGTGGCTGGCCACAACCGTGGCCAATGACCGGCTGAAGAAGAAAGAAAAAGAAAATAAAAATAAAAATGATTAAAATTTTGATTTTTTTAAAATAATAAATAACAAATAATAAAAAAGGAGTTCACGGAGGACAATGTGCTTGATCTAGGTAAAAGAAAGAGGAGGGAAAGTGATTTCCTCTTTTCAAAAAGAGGGAATCATTTTCTCCACTTTTGAAGGTGTTTTTTTTCATTAACGAAAAATGTTTTACTTGACTCATTTATTTTCCGTGAACTAAACGCCAGAAAATCTAGAAAACATGTTTCTGAAAGTTGTTTTCCACGAAACGAACAAAACCTAAGTTAAGGGAAAAACTTGCCAACCCGCAAATGTTAAAGACGTGTACAGTGCATGCTATATCTTTGATAGGAACTCGAAGATTCATTTAAACAGAGAGAATACACATTTTCTACGGAGAATACACAAGTTCAAAAGACGGATGACACAAACCAATATCAGCATACGAGACCGAGAGGCTTCGAGATTTGAAGTATATACCAAAGTAATAGGCTATAAAAGAACCGCCAACTGATGCCCAAACTTGTAGAAGCCAGAATATTCAGAATCTGGGAAAAAGAAAAACACCGAGGCGCGTGATCGTGAGAATCAAACGTTGTTTATATCATTAGAATAAACATGCCAAGATGATTACTGGTGATGTGAAAGTATTACATAAAAACCATAGACACATTATTTATGTTAAGGCTCTGTTTGTTTCACGAAAAATATTTTCTTCATTTTCCGGCTTTTGGTTCGTTTGCAAAATGAGTCAATGGAAAATGTTTTCTAGTTAATGGAAAATCTATACTTAAATTCAGGAAAATGATTTTCCTTTTGAAAAATCGGAAAACATTTTCAAAAAAATGACTAGGTATTAAGCTTTGGTCCCCAACACTTAGGCCTGGGTCCACGAAGGCCGTGCTTGGGTTCTTGGTGCTCGAGCACATGTCCTTACTTAATGAAACGTTCGTTCTAATATAAATATTAAAAAAAACGATTTTTTAATTTTTTTTCTTTCTTTTTTTTCTTTTTCTTTTTCTTTTTCCTTCTTTCTCAACCAGTCACTGATCAGCCACAGGCGAGGTACTTTTCTAGTTTGTTTGGTAATTTTACCTAGGAAAATCAAATCAGGTTTTCCATATCAAACGGTGAAAAATATTTTCTAGTTCATTTTTAGGTTTTAGTCAAATATCGGAAAATATTGTCATTTTCCTAGAAAAATGACTTCCTAGGAAACATTTTTCAGAAATGTTACATTTTATGCGAAACAAATGGAGCCTAAGTATTAGATATTACAAAAGCTCATACATATCATAACTCTAAATTTGTTCGGACCACTTAATGATAATCATAAATCACATGCTTTATGAAGGATTATGGCCTTCATGGAACCCGGAAAATGACAATATTTACTCTTCATGAAACGATTGGCTGGATGAAGGGCGCTCTTGATGAGCCACCTGAATGGGATCGGAGCAGTTCGGAGGACTCCAAGATTGGCGACGCTATTGATCCGGGCCCTGCCGTAGATCCCTCAAGCTCCCAAGCACCGGGCGACATGGGAAATGTACCAAAAAAGTCCTAAACCTTTTGACATTTGTACTAATTCTATCTATCTAGCAAATTTAGGCCGGAAATCGCTGACGTAGATATCAATGGTCTTACATGGCACAACCGACACAGACGTTGGCAAATTTTATACTTTTTTTTTCTCTTTTCTTTTTCTTTACCCTATTGGCCGGCAAGGTCGCCAGTTGACCATTGCCAGCCACGAGCTGGTCTAGGCTAGGGCCTCCGCGCCCTCACCGGCCATGGGTGAGGGCCTACACACCCTTGTTGGCCATAGGCAAGGGTGTGTAGGCCCTTGCTCATGGCTAAGAGGGCTGCAATGCTCTCACCTAGTCTAGGCGAGGGAGTCGCAACCCTCGCTTGTGGTCGGCGGGGTAATCGTAACCCTCGCCCGGCATGAGGAAGGGCCTTCGCATCCTCGCCGGGCAATTGAAAAGTTTAGGACTGAATTTGTATCAATGCAATAAATTTAGAATTTTTTTGGTACTTTTTCCCACCGGGCAGCAAAGCTTGAACCTTAATTTCAAGGACGTATTCAACACCCAACAACACAAAAGGCAAGTAACAAATATTTTAACAAAAAAAAAATGAACATATGAAAGTACAGATATATTTAATTGAGATCAACTAGATGTCAAATGTCGTCAACCCAAAGAATTTGATAAGCATGCCGACCATTTTTGTCTATTTATGGTGGTTCTCTTTCTCTCTCTGCCCATTCAACGGTACCCATTGCCACGCCATTGCTGCTGTTGCCGCCTTCATGCCCAGTTAAGTTACCATCATCCGGGTGCAGTTTTGTTATTCCACCTAAAATCACTGATGTAGACAATTGAAATATTTAGGGTTAAATAAAAAACCGTTAAAATGTTTAGAATTAGATTGATATAATTAAAAAATTTGGGATCGAATTAGTTGCGGTACAATAGGTTTATTTCATTTTTGGATAATTTCCTCAATTAAAAGTGAGGTTTTGCAGTTTGATTTTTGTCTAGTTGCCTGGTGAAGCCTGCGGAAGTCCCTTCCCCTCCATCTGGCGAGATCGGCGGAATTGGCCTCAATTCCTTCCTGGGCGATCCTCTTGATTTTTTGCATATTTCAAGTCACTTTTTCGATGGCCGCGCCGAAGTTAACCAACGCGACAATTATTGTTTGGGTGAGTGGCCCCCATCGTCATTTCCAGGAAAAAATTCCACTTTTAGCCTTCCTTCGCGACCCCTTTTTGGACTCACCGATCTCTCTTTTTAAAATGTGAGGGAAAATCCTCAAGAAGCAAAGAGTCCTCTTAATCTAAAAATCATCACTTAATTATCTTTTTGTTTCCTCTCTCGACGAATAGTATCCTTGTATGCGCATAAAAGATCGCCGTCCATGTATATATGGCGAGGCTTCTCAATAGGGGTAAATCTAAAAACCCAATGATTTGCAGGCACTCAAATTAGGGCGCTTAATTATTCGGTTAAATGTTGGAGGATGCTTATCCCGTTGTCTTCTTTGTAACCAAAAAGGCTAAATGAGCTTCAAGATTGTATGTCGGCGCACGATCTGGAACTAAGTTAAAAGGGATGCAACTTGCGAAACTTCGAAGATAAAAAATATGTAAAAGTGCAGTCTATTTTTTCGATAGTAAATTGAAAATTCAAATGGTAAGAGAGCACATATTTTCAAAAGAAGTATTACAACAACAGCAGCGACGGCAGTAGCAACAGCAACAACAACGGGTGAGATCGAGAGTCGTCCGCATATGAAGTATTTGCCAAGAGATACCCAAATGTACGGAAGCGACGGTCTTCAGAATCTGTGAAAAATAGAACAAGAAGACATACGACCGTGAGAAGCAAAACATCGTTTAATATCAGTACAATGTAAGGGCCAACCACGCGCTCAGTCGAACAGGCCACGCGCTGCCAAAAGCCGAGTCAAACAGGCCACGCGCCGAACCATGTTCTCATCATGTACTTCCTCCGGCCGTACCGGCCCGCAAGCACGGATCGCAGGGGCTGCCGTCCCTTGTCTTCGACGGCCCCGCCAACGAGGCCGGAAAATTCTGTAGAGGGTCAAGAATGACAGGGCTGCCACCGTGCTGCACCCCAAGCCGAGGCCGCCTCGTTCTTGACCGGCACGACTTGATCAGTCATCGCCACCGCAACCAGGCGGTGACAGCTCCGAGAAGTTGGTTATACTAAGCATCGACAGCTTCTCATCAACTTCGTTGGTGAACACACAACTGCGACGATGATAGAATTACGAAACTACGCAGGAACTTGTAAGTTTCCTCACCAGAGTTGAGGGACGATGTCGAGCGAGCAGCTCAGGGCGCCTCCGAGGATCATCCAACCGCCACCGCCCTCGCCGTTGGTCGGAGCTGTGAAGGATGAGCCCGTGAACGAGACGTCCACGTCGAACGCGGCCACCCACCACGGACCCAAGCACAGCCTCCGCGTGGCTTTCGCCACCACTTCGATGGTCACCTCCGCCCCGCTCAACATGCTCACCAGGCCGTTCATGCGCAAGTCAGTGACGATCGCCAGCGTTGACTGGGCCTTGGCTCGGACTGAGGTCACGCAGCCGAGGCCCTGAGTGAAGGTGGACACGAGGGAGGGACGAGAGAGAGAGAGTTGGCCATCGAAACTCGAGAGGAGCTTCACGTGACTATACTGGACTGTGATGAGCTTACTGTGGGAGGTGGAAATGTTTAGGGACCAAAGGGAAGAGCCCGGGTTGTGCCCGAGCTCCGGCAGCGTTCCGGCAGGTATTGCCAGGAAAATGACCATGAGGAGGCCGAGAATAGTGGGCCCGGCAAATGCCATACAACAGCCGATGATCGGCTCGTACCAGTCGGACCGTGGCGGCGCTGCTGGCGGTGATGCCGGATCATCGTTTGCACGGGGTGGGATGGGGCGGTCGGCTCTCATTTGGAATTCTTGTGTCGAGTGTTCTCGTTTCTGTTGGTGTTTTTGTGTGGAGTTCTAACTTATAGGGGGGAGGCGGTGTTACAAGCCGTGGCTCTCCTTCCTTGTAGCTGTAACGAGCAATGGTAGTGGCGGTGGCCCCAGCGACTCTGGAAACAAACGTCAAAAGAATCGCATTGAATCCTGGCCGATCGTTGTCGCTAGCAGTCGTGGTGTGGTGTAGTTGCTTTGCTCGGTATGCGCACAACTTTTTGTATCCGACCGTGTAACTGGACGCGACTAATTAGAGAAGGCTTTATATCCGTGAGAAAGAACTGTAGGGATTGCTCAAAAATATATCCTAAAACTGTATATCATCGTGCATTTGCATTGATTCCGTCTAAATTCTCACCGGTATTTTACTCACATGCTCTCACATACAATGTGTTTTCCAAATTATTTTCCTACTTTTTTTTTATAGGTGCGCACTCATATGACGAACTTGCCCTCTGTAATCAGTCGGGTGCTATCGTCATAATTGGAATTCCCGGCAAAATTTGGCTGGAGTCGATGTCAAGGAACACAATGCAATCTATTTCAATGGACAAGTTGCAAATAATGACGCATCAACACGTGACTAATTACAATCTCGAAGAAAACTTGAAGGGTAAAGTATAATTCTTCCGATGTTTCATTCATGTCTCTCCCGCTGGGAAGGAGAAATGAATAGAGGGTGACTGAATTTCGAGCATTAAACAGGCGGGGGGACAACGGGTGCGCAGGGAAGAGAAGCCAACATGGGCGAGTTGCCTGGAAGATGACCACGAGGAGGCCGAGAATAGCGGGCACGGCAAATGCGATGTAGCAGCCGATGTTCAGCTTGTCCCGGTCAGACCGCAGCGGTCCCCGAGGTCTGTCGTTTGGAACGTTTGGGTGTGATGTTTTGTGAGGATGCGGAATTGTAAAGTGGGCGGCGGCAGACTTGCAAAAAACAAAATTTCCCCACAAGTTTTTTGGTGGGATGTTTTATGACGGGGCACACCGGCAAATCTGTCTTTCCCTGCGAGTATTGGTCTGATGTGATGATTTGTGACGAGGCAGACTTGTAAATTTATTTTTTCTACGAGTTTTTTGGGTGTTGCGATGCTTCGTGAGGGGCCAAACTTGCAAAAATTTGTTTTTGGGTGTGTGTGATGTGATGTGATGCTTTGTGAGGAGGCAAGACTTGCAAAGTTAAGTTTTTTCACGAGTTCTTTGGTGTGATGTGATGCTTTGTGACGGGGCATACTTGCAAAACTATATTCTTTGGTGTGATATGATGCTTTGTGGGAGCGTAGACTTGCAAATTTTTTTTTTCAACGAGTTTTTTTGGCATGATGTGATGTTTTGTGAGGGGGCAGACTTGCAAAATTATTTTTTGTTTGGTGTGATGTGATGCTTTGTGAGGGGGCAGAGTTGCAAAATTATTTTTTTCTACGAGTTTTTTGGCGCGGTGCGATGCTTTGTGAGGGGGCAAAGTTGCAAATTTATTTTTTTCTACAAGTTGTTTTTGTGTGATGTGATGCTTTGTGAGGGGGCAAAGTTGCAAGTTTATTTTTTTCTACAAGTTGTTTTTGTGTGATATGATGCTTTGTGAGGGGGCAAAGTTGCAAATTTATTTTTTTTACAAGTCTTTTGACGGGAAATTTAAAGAGGGCAAGGGCAGACTTGCAAAAACCTCTTTCCTCACAAGCCTTTTTGTGCGATGTTTGACTTGCAAATTTTTTTCCCTACAAATATTTTGGTGTGAGGACGCAGAATTTAAAGAGGGTAGGGGGCAGACTTGCAAAAAACAAAATTTCCGTAAAAGTTTTTTGGTGCGTTGTGATTCTTTATGAGGGGATTGTCTCGAGTTTTGAGTGTTTTTGATGTGGGGTGATGCTTCGTGAGGGGTAGACTTGCAAATTTATTTTTTTTCTATGAGTTTTTAGTGTAATGCGATGCTTTGCGCGGGACAAACACCATTTTTTTTTGGGTGTTATGTGATGCTTTGTGAGGAGGCAAACTCGCAAATTTATTTTTTCTACGGGTTTTTTTGGTGTGATGTGATGCCTTGTGAGGGCCAGACTTGCAAAACTTTTTTTCCCTACGAGTTTTTGCCGGGGAATTGAAAGACGGCGGGGGCAGACTTGCCAAAACTTTTTTCCCCTTTTGGTGTGATGTGCTATTTTGTGAGGGGGCACACTTGCCCATTTTTTTCTTTCCTTAACAGGTTTTTTTGGCGTGGTGTAAGGGTCGGGTGTGCACGTTTTCGCCAAAAAACAAATTTCTTCGACAACTTTTTGGATGGCATGTTTTTGTGAGAACGCAGAATTCAAAGTGGGTAGACTTGCCAACACGGCGTATAACCTTTTCGGATGGGATATGCGATTCAGTTCTTTTTGTTACCTATTTCTAGGAAGTAGCACCTTACACCAGGTGCTACTTCCTAGAAAGAGGTAACAATCAACGACCCAATTATTAAAACCGCATTCACATGCTACGTGCTTGTTTGATTTCACCCCATCTCTCCTTGATGCCCGTTTATTAACCCTATTACCTTTTCTTAGTGAATGCCATATCTAATTTTCTGACCCCCCCCCCCCCCAAAAAAAAAAAGGAACAGGTTTAAATCGAGGATAATTTTATTTAAGGTCAATATCACAGAAAGTTTTAAATTGATATATTTATGATAAATTTACCATAAATTAATTCTTTAACCATCAAAAATCTCAAATTGGTACACATGTGATAAATTTACCAAAAATTAATTTTTTGATCACCAAAAATATAAAATTGGTATATTTATGATAAATTTACATTTTATTAAATTAGATTAATAAAAAAAATCATAAACTAATACACCGTGCCAAACAAAGGATAAAGCCTCAAATTGGTATATCCGTCAACTGCCACGTGTCATTTAACTCAGTAATTTAACAGTAAAATTTAACAGAAACTAACGGAGGGTAAATTTATCACATGTGTATCAGTTTGAGATTTTTTATGGTCAAAAAATTAATTTTGGGTAAATTTATTACATGTATACTAATTTGAGGTTTTTCATGATATTAACTATTTACTTATCATCATTGGATAAGTGTATAGAGGGGGAAGTTTGTGGCATGGATGTTGGAAAGTCTTTTCGAGTACACATCAGGACGAATCCCTTTATCCCTCATCCTCAGATACACTTTATGGGCTTGATTAAAGTAACCATTCTCAATCAGTGCATTCATGATCGCATTGCAAGATTTAACCGACGGCTCGCAATTGTAGAAATCCATTTTTCTCAAACACATTGACGGTTTCCTGGATCTTGCCTTTCCTTCCATATCATCTCATGGCCCCAATATTGATGTTTGATCTCGTCTCTGCCAGCAAATTCTACATAGCTTCAAACTACCCATGAAACCCGAACTTTTCGATCATGCATTTGTAAGTTGACAACGCGTGCTTGAAGTCATCTTCTTTCCTAACTGGATTGAACATCTCCAATGCTATGAGAGGTTCCTTTTGGGCCAAATGTTTCTGTTGGAGAAAGGATTTGATCCGATATCGATTGTGATTCTAATTGATACATTCTATCAGTGATGGAATATTATCGGAATATTCAAGAGATAGAATAGGAAGGAAAATATCGTATATATTTTTTCTGATCTCTTTTTTTTACTTTAAATACACTCATGTACATGCATAATTCATTCAATTCGGGAATACAATTACATTTCCCCATATTTTCTATCATGGTATCAGAACTTCTTTTCTGACCTAGCTTCTGCAAAACTTCTTTGGAATTGCCCCTGGTTGTTCTCTATTTTTTGTTGTTGTGAATCATATCCTGCAAAACAAAAATAGCACTCCGGGTTGGAATTCATACTTTAAATGACAAAAGAAACCATTGAAGATCAATACCCAATCCCATCTACAATGGAGGAATCCTCCAACGTATGTCAAGATCATACGCCACCAGTATCCGTCCCAGCACAATTTTCTGGTCGAACCTAGTGGCCGCCAATCCAATGGTTCCCAGTCCAAGGTCAATGGCCCAGTGGAAATGGATCTGACCCATTCATTCTCGGGCCCCAACCAAATATTGGGTCAGATTGGTCGAACCCGGGTCACAGACCGGGATTGAATTCGGAGGGATCAGGGACGAAACCCTACCCGGGTTTTCAACTCGGTTTCATGCCGTTCCAATTTCCAGCCATCCACAGCCGTCCAAAGCCGGGCAACCCTCTTTACATGTCGCTGGCCAACAGACCGGAACTTTGTCTCATCAATCTGCAACTCGCCAGACCTGACCACTATACTACCTGGGCTAGGGATCTCCGGCGAGCCCTAGTGACAAAGGACAAGGACGGTTTCCTCCACGGAATAGTCCCCTTCTCGACTGACAAACGATTGCAATGTCACTGGCGAAGAATGCAACCAGCTTGTTTGCACCCGGGTTGGAAAATGTTTGACAACCGAGGTCGCGGCTGGACTACCACCAACCGAAGACTCAAAGGTTTTTTGGGATAACATCCGTGAGATGTATGGCAAGCTTGACTGAGCCAAACTCTTCTCACTCACCTAGGCCTTATCAGAATTGAAGCAAGGCATCCTATTGGTCACCGCTTGCTTCAACCGGCTCTCGGCTCTATGGAATGAGCTCAAAGCAGCTGAGGAATAGCTCGAGGGACTAGAAACAACACTCAAACAATATCGAGAAATTAAACAACAGGAGAAGGTAACTCGTTTCCTTCTAATTCTAAACAAGAGCTACAAACCTTTTCGCTCACAGATCCTCGCCATGGAGCCCAAACCATCGCTTGGCCGAATCTACCAGTTGGCAGTCCAAGAGGAAAACCAGCGCCACGTGACAATGGAATACATCGAGGTGGGGGAGAGTGTAGCCCTCACCGCACGGGCAAGCCCGTCCTAACGAGCTCACGGTGGAACCAAGCAGCCGCAATGAGCTCAAAGCGTCAGACCACACCATTAGGGGTGTCAGAACAGAACCAGAAAATCGAATCGAACCGAAATTTCGTGCATTTTCGATTCAGTTTGGATTTCGGCTCGGATAATTAAAAAAATAACTTTTTTTTTTGCCGGTTTGGGTTTTGTTGGTTTGGTTCAGTTCGGTTTATAAGCAGAGCCGAACCAAAAATGCACAACATTTAGATTCGATCATATGGGTATTTCTCTCTCTCTCTCTCTCTCTGCGGATCTTCCCATCCCCCTCGGTGGGTAATACTCGACGTTGTTCACTGAGACACTGCTACCACCACTGCCGCCGATAACTGACTGGTCAGGGAGGAACTGGTTCATGCCGTACCATCACTGTCGGAGAGTTCCAGTAGTCAAGCTCGACCCAGTCGCAGCTGCTGGCAAGGTAGTATAGGGTGAAGCGGCAAGTCTTGGGGAAGCCATCGAGGTTGCCAACTGGCTAGAGGAGGGATCCGTCGGGGAGGAACTAACTGGAGGAGCACTGGGTGTCAGTGAGGATGGTGAAGGGGCGAATCTAGTTGGTGGTGAGGTCGAGCACTGCATAGTGGGTGTAGTAGTCTCGCTTGAGGGTGGCATTGTGGGTGACGAGCCGGTAGTGGCCGAGGGGGAGGCAGAGGTGGGTGGGGCCGATGTTGTTGAAGCGGGTGACTACGGTGTGCATGGAGCTGATGCTGGCGTCTGCCACCAACAGATCCCGCGTGCCCAGGGGGTTGGCACGCGTTAAGGCGGCGAAATTGTTGAGGGCGACGGTCGTGAAGAGGAGGAGAAACTGCCATTGTTGTAAAGGTGAACTGAAAGTCCCATGAGATAGAGAGGGCGACAAAGAACAGAAGGATGAGGTGGGCGGAGAGAGAGAGAGAGAAAGGGCATAAATCTAAAAAACCAATAAAATAAATAAATAAATAAATAAATGATGTCGCGACCTAAATTTTTCAGACTAATAGATTATTAAGTCTCGGCTTAACTCGGACCCTCCTAAATTATACCAATTCGCAACTTATGATTTGAGTTTTTAACATGCAAAAGTTTTCATACTTGGAGTCATTATTAATATATTTGTGATAGGTTGATTAGAAACCTAAATAAAACATAGGGAGATGTATTTTATTCTACGAACCATAGATTCTAAACTCGGAGTTTTGATTACGCTAAATCTAGTTTAATGCCATTTCGGTACATTTTCTTTTCAAAAAATGTTTATGTAGGCAGTCTGGATCCATTTTATTACCTAATCACTAACATGTAAGGTATTCATGCGGGTGTGCAAACCACCAATTTAACACCCAAGAAAAACAGTAAATAGATTGTAACGTTAGGAGAATGACATACCTTAAACCAACGCAAGCATCTGCATTGTTAGTAGAAAATCACACAGACAATCTTAATATAATTTCTAATTAACAAAACAAGGCACTTAAGGCGTTTTTTAGGGTTTGTGCTTTATTAAAATGCAAACTAACCTATATGTAATAACGTGCAAAAAATTACATGCGATTAATGCGACCTAACATGTGAACTATATGACATGTGACAATATGACCTATTTTTAATGACAAACAAATGATTATTTTTGGTATTTTTCCAATGAAATTCGGAATTAAAAAAAATGCCTAAAAAACATGCAATCTGACAACTTCTTTTTTTGATATTTTTTTATTAAAATTCGAAATTAAAAGTTTCTCAAATTAAGAATGCAATTTATCTTAATCTATCCTAAAGTAACTCATTCTTTTTGCAACTTTCATGGAAATTTGGAATCTAAAAATAACCTAAATAATCTATTAGGATTAGAATAATACCTAATTTAAACTAGGAAATAAATTATGTTAAGTCCTAATTTAAATTAAATAATTATCCTATCTTCTAGATACATTTAGGGTTCCCTAAACATGCAAAACTTTTAATTTAAATCCTAACTAACATATTTTTGGATTTTATTGATTTAAAAAAATAATCAAACAAAGATAATAACCGCATTCAAACAATCCACGCAATCCGCAAGATTCTTTTTATCAAATTTGGATTAGGAAAAGAAATCAAACTAATGGCTATATCTATAAGGTTATAGACATCGACGAAAAGTTGATTGTTCGAATTTGGAAAGCGAATAAAATCTATTATCGTATTCAAATGATTATGGATAAGATAATGATTTTCCGTATCGCCGCATATCGTACTTTAGGAATAAGGTCGGATAGTTGTCTAGATACGTTGCTAAATTAGAAAAAATTCCTAATTTTGAGTATTTTAGAACATTGTGAACAAAGCAAGCATTATCCAAAGGTATCTAGTAAATCATGCAATATTCACGGAATATTAAAAATATTTAAATTAAGAATTTAAATATTCTGAAAATATACCGGATAGAGATCATTACCTGATTTGCGGATTTCTTTCCAAATTTAAATTTGCAGCGGATCGGGACGATGAATGATGGCTCTTAGTAGATCACCAGCGGCTTGCGGCTACTAGCATGAATCGACTTGATGGTGGTATCATGGATTGGTGTAGCCAACTCGGTGGTTCAACCACCGATTAAGTGTGTCGCGGCTATTGGGTAAGCGAGAAGACGAGTTACTGTTGGAGTTTATTGAGCTTGACGGTCTTGGACCATGCTGAACGGTAGAAAGCTTTCAATTTGGCAAAAGAATACTACAAGTGTCATAACTTGTATATGACGCTCACTTTGGTGCTATAAGTTTTTTTTTTGGATCACTTAAGTGCTAAAATTTTTTAAAAACGATCACTTAAGTGTCAACTCCGATGCAGTACATAACTTTTCGCTAAATATCCGACGTGGCATTTTATTTTATTAATTTCTGAAGCTGACGTTGCTCGCCGGAGATTGACATTTAAGTTATCGTTTTTCAAAAATTTTAGCACTAAAGTGATTCAAAAAAAAATTTATGACACTTAAGTTATCGTTTTTCCTTCGACTTTGCACCAAATAATCCAAAAAAAAGTTATGGCACCAAAGTGATCTCTGTATACAACTTATGGCACTTATAGTGTCATTTTACCCTTTCAATTCCAAGGACTGCACTTGCACCCACCGAACACACTTACCCCTAATCACCACGACAGAATTTTTACCACTTGTGTTCTTCTTGTTCGTGAATGATCCAAGTGCACTCCTCTATAACTTTTCATCACTTCACTCACGAATCACACCTGCACACATAAAGAAAAAAAATCATTCTTTTTTTGTTTTTGCAACAACCTCCAGGGATTTCTAGCACAGCCACACGCAATTGGAATTTTTCTGAGTGATGGGTTCGGTAAAGACGAGCTCGCAGAGGGTCTCGGTCACGACAGCTGCGACGTCAACGTTGGGGAGTGTGGTGGTGTCAGAGCCGGAAGATGCAGCAACTGGAAGCAGCAGTGCGTGGTGATGGTAGTGGGCTCGTCGGCGCAGGGGCAGCAGCGACAGCAGCCGGAGATCGGCATAGTAGCGGCAGCTCACAGTCGTCACTGGATCGGCGTGGTAGTGGACGTCAGGTAGCAGCGGCAGCGAGCATGGTCTAGGCACGAGCGACACGGTGGCAGTTGCACATGTACGCAGCCGACTCTCTCTCTCCTTCAAATCTCATGTGTGTTTCTAGCTTTCTCTAAAAATTCTAATCTCCGAAATTATGAGAGCCTCCCTTCATTGAAGGGTATAATCACTTATTTATATTATAACCCTAGGTTAATTGACCGGGCTTCTTAATCCTAATGGGCTTAGACTTAGGCTTTATCATTTAATTTTATTTTAATTCCAAATGGGCTGAATTAATTTGGGCTTTTTTAAAATTAAGCTTAATGGATTGATTTAAGCTCAAATTAAGATAATCAAGGCCTTTTGGATTCATGATCTTCGGCCCCTATCCCCTAAGTGAGCCGAGTTCCGTTTGGTGTCTGAGCTCGATTTATGCGATAGATTTTCAGCTTACTCACCGTCGCCGGTCCAATGTAGAATGCAATTAAACTATATGATCCTAAACTATATGCTATGCGATTTTTATATTTTTGTTTAGGGGTCAAAATTTAATTCCTAATTTTCTATACAATTAATCACTAAATGATGTGCCAAAATTTATGTGTCAACAAATGAAAACCGAAAATCTGAACCGAACCGAACTGATTTGAACCAAATTTCAAGACACTATTCAGTTTGGATCATATTGGTTCAAGGCGCTGTTCAATTCGGTTCGAGGCGCTTACCCTAACTGTTCGATTCGATTCAGATTTCATGAAAATCCGAACCGAATCGAACCATGGACACCCTGGCACACCATGGGGCGAATTCCTTTCATTGGGAGGAAGAAGAGACTGCAAACCCTAAAGGGCTGCGAATCAACGGTCTGGATCAAAGATACGAATCGGATGGCTCTTATTCCTCTCTTTATGTGGCCAAATCGAGTGGCTCCCATTGAGGCCACATCAGCCCAAAATTTTAAACCATCCAATGGCTCATACAACGCCACGTCACCACAGAAAATGGGTGGGCAAATTTCTAAGGCTAAAGGTAAGTACTGTGAATATTACAAGTGGCCACATCACACCATCAACATGTGCTGGAAGTTACATGAAAAACCAACTGATAAAGAAAAGAAGGAAAAAGAATTTTCTATTTATCAGATTTCAGCACATGGGACTGATAGGGCTCATCAGACAATAACCCAAGACCAATATTAGCATATTATGAAGGCGCTAAATCAATTAAAGACTACTGACAAAGCTAAAGGTTTTTCAGGCACCTCATTCTACAAGACCAATATTATTTCAGTTGGTGCATGAATAATTGATTCAGGCTCTAGTGAACACATAATTTGCAATGAGCATTTTTTCTCTAATGTTCATAAAAAACCCCCAATCTCTCGTATTGATACGTCTTTCCAACAGGAATGTGACTCATGTCACATAGTTTGGTACAGTTCAACTTAGCCGAGCATTACTCTTAAAAATGTTCTTTGTGTTCTTGAATTCGAGTTCCATCTCATTTCCGTATCCAAAATCTATGAGGACAATTCCTGCAGTGTGAACTTCAATTCCGAAAATTGTTTCTTTTAGGACAATTAGATGGGCTTGAGTAGGGTTGCACAAGGACTTTATTTTTAGTTCAGTTTTTCAAGAGATTTTGATTCATTAAATAAAAGTTCTTGTAACGCCACCACTAGTAATAAAATCCCACTTTCTCACTAGCGTTTGGGGCATAGTGCTCGTTTTCCTCATCCCAATTATACAATTTGTCCTTGGGCAAAACAATCTCGAGCATCGTTTCCAACCAATACATCTCGGGGCTACTAGTGCTTTTTCTTTAATTCATATTGATATCTAGGGACCTTATCATATTCCACATCGTGATGGATCTCGTTTTGTTCTCACTATCGTCGATGATTATACTCGCACCACTTGGGTTTTTCTCATGCAATCCAAAAGTCAAACTTTTTCTCATCTATCAAATTTCTTATCTTTGATAAGAAATCAATTTGATAAATTCGTTCAAAGAATTCGCACAAATAATGGGCGCAAATTTTTCACTACCAAATGCAAATCTTTTCTATCCTCTCATGGGATACTTCATGAAAGCTCTTGCACTCGTGCTCCCCAACAAAATAGAATTGTTGAGCGCAAACATCAACATCTCCTCAAAGTAGCCCGAGCACTCAAATATCAAGCATCCATTCCTGAAACTTTTGGGGCGATTGTGTAGTCACGGCAACCTATTTAATCAATTGCATGCCAACTTGAATTCTTGAAGGTCGAACTCCATTTAAAATGCTCTTTGGAAAACGACCTGATATTACACACCTCAGAGTTTTTGGCTATCTGTGTTATGTGACAACTGTGGGCCCTCGCGACAAAATGAATCCTTATGCTCTTCAATGTATTTTCATGGGATATCCTCCCCTACATAAAGGTTACCGAGTTATGGAAATATCTACAGGTCATTTTTTTGTTAGCCGAGATGTCTTTTGTGAAGGTAAGTTTCCCTTCCAGGAGATGACGTCTTCAACTGAGTCATCCATATCCACATCAAGATATCGACAGTTCTTATAAGAAGAAGATCTATCTATGACCCCGCAGTATACCATCATTGCATCAGATCACACACAATCTGTGCTGGTCAATCCAGAATATGAATCTTTGATGTCTTCCCCCCGAAGAGGACAATTCACCCGATTCATCCTCACATTCATATATTAATGGATCTTCTTCTCCAGCTCTTAAGCAGCCACATATTCCTGAGTCCTCTTCATCGGTTCCCGAGCAAATAATCACTGAACGACCTCGACGATATGGGAGACATGCTCGTCCCCCTACATGGACCAAGGACTATAGATGTCCCTCATTGGATTCAACAGGTACACATTATATTGTGTCTTAATATGTTTCATTTAGTCGACTGTCACTAGAACATATGTACTGCATTAGTTGTATTTCCAAAGAAAAGGAGCCTTCTTCTTATGAGGAAGCAACAGATGATCTACGATGGGAACAAGCTATGAAGGCTGAACTGAATGATCTCATTGAAAACCAAACTTGGGACATTGTTTCTCTGCCCCCTCATAGAAAACCAATTGGCTGCAAATGGGCTTATAGAGTCAAATACAAGGTTGATGGTTCCGTGGAGTGTTATAAGGCTCGACTTGTTGCTAAAGGATTCACTCAAAGAGAAGGTTTTGACTAACATGAAACTTTTTCCCCCATTGCTAAGGAAGTCATGGCTCGTTCTTTTTTGACAGTTGCTACATTTCGTAATTGGGAATTGCATCAAATGGATGTCCATAATGCATTTCTTCATGGTGATTTAGACGAAAAAATCTACATGGAACTTCCACAGGGTTTACGAAGACAGGGGGAGTCTCGGATATGTCGTCTCCGTAAATCCCTATATGGACTTAAGCAGGCCTCTCGACAATGGTATGCCAAATTTACTACCGTGCTCACAAATGCAAGGTTTCAACACTCTAAGCATGACTATGTCTTATTCATGTGAACCCAAGGTACTTCATCAATCTATTTGTTAATATATGTTGATGATATACTCATTATGGGGAATGATTCACTGCAGATCCTACTCTCAATCTTCACTCTATTTCCAATCTCTCTGTCTCTCACATAATCACATTCAGGCTTGTTGCTGTCACAGCTGACTAGTCTTTCTGGAGGCTTATAGTTGCAGAGGTTCCTCTAGTTATTTTCTTCAATAGATAACGTTTGATGAATGGATATGAGAAGTGTAAAATCTCTTTAAGTGTGTACGCTATATTATGTTGCCTCCTAAAAAATGAAAGTAGAAATCTAAGTGCAGTCCCGTAGAGCGAATTCGTTTGGAAGGGAATCGAGATTGTTTTCCTTTGAGTCAGTTCGGAAAGATTGGACTGCTCAAGCTAATGAAATGTTGTTGTGTATCGTGCATTTGCAAGGCAGATGTATTACACAGTCAGAATTTGTTCCCTGTGATGTTGTTCTATGAATTTCGTACTTAATCCCTTTCTTTTTGTGGAGTACTGGATATGCGAGTAGAGCTGGTCTAACTGAAAGGGTTCAAATTAATTTGAAGTGGAGCACCAAGTTTTGTTCTCAGTGATGTTTGAAGTTTGGGGTTAGGAAGAACGATGCTGGTGAAAATATAGTTTCTTCTGTGCCAGTGATGGATGGATGCTAAATCTGGACAGAATATGCATAGTTGCAGTTTATGCAGGAAATTTGGTGTTTAATATGGTTCTGCTTGTTATGTCATCCACTTTGCTCTCAGAAAATTCAACTACGGATTGTAATGCTTGCGGACAATGGAATGAATATGTACGGGAGTTTATTTTGCTATTTCCTAAATGTTTGATCTTTATTTTGCAATTACTAACTATATAATGACTATTGTTATGTTTACGTACGAAACTTGATGTTTTTTTCTTTTTTTGTCTTTTTGGCTGGAAGGCTGGAACCCAACTCAAGCAAGTTGGTATAAACATATGATGATGGCACTTCATAATGTCCGTTGATTGCATAGTAAAGGAAGTCGTGTTTTCCTTCGTACTTTTTGTCCAAAAAATGCTATTCAAAACTGCCATCTTCCTGTGTACTTTCGATTCCTGTTTTGGAACAGAAAAAATGAAACAGAAAAATTTAAATAAAGGAAGATCGGTTCCAAGGTTGACTAGTTCGGTTCCTGCTTCAAAAAAGGAGAATTGTCTTTGAGAGGCTAGGTTCCTTGTCCCTGGTCTACAACTTATGCACCTTAAAACCGATCACTCCTACTTTAAGAGCCAAGTGAAAAGAAAGCTCCTTTACAGTTTGCAAAGCCCACTCTGATCGTCTCTGAAATTGCAGAGTCATTGGAGTCGCCTGGGCAGTGGTTGGAGGAGGCGTTTTGGATCTCTGCAGGCGAGCAGAGTCGGGTCTGTCCTTGGACGAGGATGTCATCTCGGGTTTCGTCTCCTATTGCAACCTCGCTCAACCCTCCGACACTAAAAAATACCTGGACCTAAATCTTTCGTCTTTCTTGTGTTTTTTGAGTCTTTTTTCAGTTACTTGCGGTGGTGCGATGTTTTTGTCAATTGGAATTCTGGCCTTCTGATTTCTTGATCGAATTTTATAGGCCTAGAAGCTAGAGTGATAACTCTATAAAAATAGAGTTATTTTATCTACTTTAGGCAACAAATAATGCAATATTTGTTAGAATATATTTGGATTTCCTTTTATTTACTTAATATTTCCTTATTTATGCAGAATATTGAGATATGGAGAAAATAAGGAAAATATGGCAAAAAGAAGGAAAGGAAAATACAACCCAGAGAAGAGTTAGAAGGTGGATATCATATTGGGAATTCTGCGATTTATTCCCTAATTTTATGCGAAAAAAGAAGTAATTGCCTTGTGAGAGGAGTCTTGAATGCTATTATATAAATAGGATAACTTGGGAGAACATAGAGTTTTTTTTTTTTTAGATAGAGAGAGATCGTTTTTGTTTTCAGTGTTCTAAGAGTTTTTCAAGTATTTTGAAGAGAAGACAAAAGTGGTGACAGAATTCTTGTTCTTTGATTCAAGATGTTTGGTTTAATTTCTATTGTCGTTTCTTCTTCTATTATGTTTTAATTTTCTTTGTTAGAGCTACGATGTAGCCTAACCATGATGATATGAATTTTATGTTTTTTATACTTTTCAAGTAATTTCATTCATGTGAGTTATATATTATTGTGCTTAATGCGTTTAGGTGACTGGCCACCACTTGAATGATCTGATGTGCATGTTTGAGACTGAAAAGTAATAATATGCAATTGCTCCTTATAATATATAACCATAAATTAAATGTGGATAGAAATATATCATGTTATTTGTGTAGCTTTCGGTGATAAGATGGTCCAAAAGATTCATTGTAAATCGGGAATATTCACAGATTTTAATGCGCTTATGTTTATTTAAATTCACATAGAAATATGGTAAATTGACAAACTGAGTAGGTTTGCTATACCTAGAGATAGAATAGTAAATAGACTAGGAAATTCCGCTATCACATGTTTGATATTGTTCTTGTATGCATAATAATCTGAAATTCATATATAGTGGTTATGGTGAAATCGGATGCTCTAACATATTTTACCTGATTGATTATTTGCCTTTAGTTTATAAAATTTCGTTTTTAAAAATTGTCAATTTTTATTTGTTCTCAATTATATTTTGATCAGTTGGATAAATTTTAGAATTAGTCTATTTTTAATATTTAATTGGTTTATTATCATCAATCTCTGTGGGACGATACTCTTCTTATCATTATATTACTTGTTCAACACGTTCGTTGACACGTACAGAATTTTACGAACAAGTTTTTGGCACCGTTGCCGGGGATTGTTTATTTAATACCAATTAATATTGATACCGGATAATTCTAAGTTTAATCTAACTTTTATCTTCTTTTTTTTTTCAGAGTATACATTGGTGCATGACACGTAGCCAACAAGGAAAACTTACTGAGTTTGATCCAGAAATCGAACGCACATTTAAAAGGCGACTGAGAGAACAGAGAAATCACATTAAAAAGATGGAGGGAGTTGATGATGGTAGAAATCAACGTAGACTCTTGAAAAATTATGGTGCGCCATAGAGCATTGTCCTAAAATATCTCGCTTTTCATAAAAAAAAAACCTCTTAAAAAATTTTGGGCTTTTTGTTTTATTTGTAGGAAGAGATTGGATATGTTACGGTGGATTGGACAATCAATTCATGAATGATATGTTCTTCGAGCAAATGGAATAGATTTCTTATGAGCAGACATTTTAATTGGCTGTGAATTGGCTTCCACTTTGTGATTTGAAATTTTTCGCTCAGAACATTATTGGGCTAGCAGTGGGGAAAGGCCTGATCGATGAATATCTGCGGCAAAGAGGCCATTCAGATGTCGGCAGCGGTAGCTGCAGCAGCAGCGTTTCTGGTGTTTCGTCCTCAAAATTACATGCCTATGTCAAACCGCCCGCAGCTGAAGTTTCCATCCCCGGTACCAAGAAACTCCCTTGAGCATCTAAAGAGGCAGCAGGTAGCTCAAGTAGTCAAGAAAAGTCGGCAGTGACCAGAGCCAATGAGTCAAAACCTGCGAATCAAAGTAATTCTCGTAAAAAATAAAAGAAATCTGGGAAGGTCGTGCCGCTATCTGAGGTGGCCAAAGGTTCCGTCGTGTTACAGCAGGGTGAACACTGTTCGTGCCAAGCCCGCAGGAACAGGTTGTTGAGCAATTGCTCATCCTGCGGCAAGATTGTTTGCGAGCAGAAGGGAGAGGGGCTGTGTAACTTTTCAGTGCACTTCTTGAAGGAAGGAATCCAGTCTGCCGGTCTCGACCAAGCTGTGCCGGTCCTCACAGAGGCTGAAGCTGCTGCAGAAGCTTATGCTGAGAGTTTGTGGAATATGATCGGAACTCTGCAGTGCGAACAACAGTTATTGATGACCAAAGCGACCATTACGAGATTGAGGGAAACGTCTGGTTATCTAAGGAGGTATTTTCATCTTTAGGAATCATGATGAGTTTAACGATTTACTTCGTTACTTAAGGCCTTGTTCAGGATGTGGAATTGGCTAAGGTCCTCTTCAATGAAGATGAAGCTTCAAAAATGGAATCAAGGAACTGCATATTAAAGCCTCCAGATGGAAGGGAAGTGAACAGGATATAACCGAGCCCAACCCTCGGAATTCAATCAATTTTTTTATAAATCCAAGCCCGACGAAGGATCCGGATAGGGCTGAAGTGCCAAACACAAGTGTCAAGAGCGGATTATGCTTTGAAATCACCAGGAGGGTGCAGCACTGAAAGAAATGAGTTGAACACCTCATGATTGATGACCATCTGGAAACGACCTCAAACAGGAAAGTCTTGGCACAGGCCATCAGTGAGTAAGGGATTGCATTTAGATGATGGAGCAGAATGTTCTCTAGAATGTCCCTAGCATGTGGCGTCAACGGAACAGGGTCCTCGTTAGCGCTCGTATAGTCTGGTCAGAAGTTAAAATTTGGATATTCTTCATCGGTAACTAGATGCTTTGTCATTGCCAACTATGGAAAATGTTACGGGCTTGGTCTTTTTGGGTTTATATTTTACATAAAGATGGAGAGGGGATGGTGAGACTCGAAGGCGAGTGCGGCGCTCGGAGAAGATGCCGACCAATTGGGTTATCCATCAGCCTCCATTTTTGGCCTCTTTTGACGAAGCCACTGAACTCCATGCTTGATCTGGGTCCTAGCTGTAAGGTTCATCTAGTGCTAAAAACGCAGTAGAATCCATAAATCGAAACCCTAAATAGGATCCATGCGTATATTGAAATCTAAATAGAAGTTTGACATATACCTTCTGCAGATCGAAGGTAAAATGACAATTGATTGTGTTTGGATTAGTGTTCCAAGTGTTGCGTTTTTACCGCTATCCACACACACGAACGGAAGTCTTCAACAATCCAAGTGCTAACTAAAGATCTTGGACGTTTTTTTTCCTGATCGCCTTTGATCTTCGAGACTCTTTCAAAGATCTCTGAACAGAGAACGATTCTCTTCGTATTCTCTTGGAAGCGTTTTCTCTCTTAGGGTTTTTTTTTTTTCACCCACATGCTATATATATGCATATATATCCTCATTATTTACATGAATTAAAAGAAGTGGGGCCCAGCAATTTGAGCCCGCCAAACTATCCACCTTCAACCATACGTTTAATCGTTATCTCATAACATGCACAACTACATAGATAAGTTGAATAGAGAATAAATTAAAATCTACTTTTTATTATAAGTAGATCCTAGCGCACAAAAAATATTAATTCAGTTCGCTATTGTACGTGATCCTGTAGGTTCACTAAATATTAACAATGTGCTTAAAACCCTTTTTTGACCCACAAGTCATAAGCGGTCTCTAACAAGACATTATGACTACCTAAGTATAGTGAAGTCGATTTTCCAATACAATCTAATCCATAGCTAATATTAAAGTATCAATCTTGATTAATTCCTAAGGCAAATCAGTAACACTAGCTTCAAAGCAGCAGACAGTCTTCTTAATCTAAGCATACTCACTTTATCAAACTTCTTTGGCTTTGATAATTCCCACGATGGAACACAAGAGGTCATGTCCATCTGTATACCGGAAGGTTTCACCATAGCGTGATGTGCATCAATCCCAATATTGCTTTGAGTTTAAAAACGCTGTAATCAAGAAACAGGATTTGCAAGCATTCAGATTAAGGTTTCTCGACTGGTCAAATCATTTTTTTTTTTAGGCTGACTCTGTTGCCTCTTCTGCAAGTGAAAAAAGTACTACGGACTTCGGTATTGCATGTCGATGCATGTTTGGAAGCTAAGTTAAGGGAAAAACTTGAATATTAAGAGTTAATACTAAGAAAAACTTAAAATTAGTGTATTTGTGATAAATTTATCTCAAGCTAATTTTTTGACCATACATAACCTCAAACTAGTATACCTGTGATAAATTTATTCTTTGTTGGTTTTAATTTAATTTTACTCTCAAATTGCTGAATTGGATGACAAAAGGATAAATTTATCACAAGTGTACTAGTTTGGGGTTTTTAGTGATCAAAAAATTAGTTTGAGGTAAATTTGTTACATGTGTATCAATTTGAAATTTTTTTTTTGGTAAAAAAATTAGTTCAGATTAAATTTGTCACACATATACTAGTTTTGGGTTTTTCATAGTATTAACCAAAGTATTAAAGATGTGTACTCAGTGAATGCTATATCTTCGACAGTAACTCGATGATTTAAATGTACAGAGAGAATACACATGTTCAAAAAGATGGATGACACAAACCAACATCAGCATATGAGACCGAGAGGCTTCGAGAATTGAAGTATATACCAATGTAATAGGCTATAAAAGAACCTCCAACTGATGACTGATGCCCAAACTTGTAGAAGCCAGAATATTCAGAATCTGGAAGAAAGCAAAACACGAAGACGCGTGATCGTGAGAATCAAACGTTGTTTACATCATTAGAATAAACATGCCAAGATGATTACTGGTGATGTGAGAGTAGTAAATAAAAACCATAGAAACATTATTTATGCTAATGCTCCGTTTGTTTCGCATAAATCATTTTCCGGAAAAACATTTTCCTTATTTTCCGGTGTTTGGTTCGCTTAGGAAAATGAATCAATTGAAAATGTTTTTCTAGTTAATAGAAAACCTGTACTTAAATTTAGGAAAATGATTTCCTCTTTGAAAAATCAGAAAATATCTTCCAAAAAAATAACTAGGTATTGAAGCTTGGACCTGAAACTTTGCGCTTGGGGATGGAAACCCCAACATTGATTCCCAAGTCCCCAACGCTCAAGACCAGGTCTCCAAAACTCGAGCCTTGGTCCATCGAGGTCGGGCCCGAGCCCCCGTTGCCCCCGCCCGAGTCCATTGAGACCGTGTCCGATGCCTCGACACCTAAACCCAAGTGCATAAAGGCTGTGCTTAGGTCTTTGATGCTCAAGCATTGGTCCTTAGCACTTAGGCCTGGGTCCACGAAGGCTGTGCTCGGGCACGGGTCCTTAGATAATGAAGCATTTGTTCTAATGTATATATTTAAAAAAATCGAATTTTTTATTTTTTTTATTTCGTTTTCTGTTTTATTTTTATTCTTTTCCTTTTTTCTTCCTTCTTGGCCAATCACCGAGCAGCCATAGGTGAGGGAATTTTCTAGTACGTTTGGTAATTTTTCCCAGTAAAATCAAATCAAATTTTCCATACCAAACGGCGAAATATATTTTCTAGTTCATTTGCATGTTTTTGCCAAATATCGAAATTATTATCATTTTCTTGGAAAAATGACTTTTTGGGAAACATTTTTCAGAAATATCACATTTTCCGCGAAATAAACGGAGCCTAAGTGTTGAATACTACAAATGCTTATTTATATCATAACTCTAAATTTGTTTGGACCACTTAATAATAATCATAAATAACGTGCTTGATGAAGGATTATGGCCCTTTTAACTCAGCCGGACCCAGAAACTAGTATGTACTCTTCATGGAATGATTGGCCGGAGAAGGGTGCTCTCGATGACCCACCCAAATGGGATCGAAGCAATTCGGCAGACTCCATGATCGGCCTCGCCGCTAATTCCTCGAGTTCTCAAGCACCGGGCGGCATAGGAAAAGTATCAAAAAAGTTTTAAATTTATTACATTGATATTAATTTAATTTTAAATTTTTTAATTGAATAAATTTAGTCTTAAACTTACTGTGTGAATTGTGTACTGGTATCACAATTCCTTCCTCAGGGATCCTCTTTTGTTGGCATATTTTAAGTCACTTTTTGGTTGGCCGCACTGAAGTCAACCAACGCGACCCAAAAATAAAAAATAAAAAGAAGGCAGCAACAACACGTGGCCGCAGTTCAACGGTCAGTTATCTCGTACAATTATTGTTTGAGTGGCCCCCACCGTCATTTCCAGAAATTCCACTTTTAGCCTTCCTTGGCGACCCCTTTTTGGACTCACCAATCTCTCTTTTTCAGACGTGAGGGAAAAAATCCTATAGGAGCAAATAGTCTTCTTAATCTAAGAATCATCACTTAACTATTTTTTTTTCTCTCCCGACTAATAATATCCTTGTATGCGCATTAAAGGTTGCATCCATGTATATATGGCGAGGCTTCTCCGTAGGATAAAATCTAAAACATAATTATTCGTGAGCATTCAAATCAAGACGCTTAATCCTTCGGTTAAATGTCAGAGGAGGCCGACCACATTGTCTCCTTGCAACCGAAAGGGCTAAATGAGCTTCGAGACCGTATGCCGGTGCACGATCCGAAATTAAGTTAAAAGGGACAAAACTTGTGGAACCTCGAAGATCAAAAACATGTAAAAGCGCAGGCTATTTTTTCGATAGTAAATCGAAGATTCAAATTTTCAGAGAACACATATTTTCAAAAGAAGCATTAAAACGACAACAACAACGGTGGCAGCGGCGACAACAATGACCACAACGGGTGAGACCGAGAGTCCTCGGCATATGAATTATTTGCCAAGAGAAACCCAAATGTACGGAAGCCATGGTCTTTAGAATCAAAAGCACAATGATTTGCAATTATTCAAATCAAGGCGCTTAATTATTCGGTTAAATGTCAGAGGATGTCAACCCCGTTGTCTTCTTTGCAACCAAAAAGGTTAAATGAGCTTTGAGATTGTATGCCGGTGCACGATCCGAAATTAAGTTGAATGGGATGAAACTTGCGGAACCTCGAAGATCAAAAACATGTAAAAATGCAGGCTATTTTTTCAACAGTAAATCGAAGATTCGAATATTTAGAAAGCACACATTTTCAAAAGAAGCATTACAACAATAATAGCAGAGACGGCAGTAACAACGACAACAACAACGGGTGACACCGAGAGTCCTCTCGGCATATGAAGTATTTGCCAAGAGATACCCAAATGTACGGAAGCCACGGTCGTCAGAATCTGTGAAAAATAGAACAACAAGACATGCGACCGTGAGAAGCAAAACATCGTTTAATATCAATACAATGTCAGGGCCAACCACGCGCTCAGTCAAACAGGCCGCGCGCCGACCCATGTTCTCATCATATACTTCCTCCGGGCGTCCCTCTTCTTTGACGGCCCCGCCAAAGAGGCCGGAGAATTCTGTAGAGGGTCAAGAACGACGTGGCTGCCGCCGTGCTGCACCCCAAGCCGAGGCCGCCCAGTTCTTGACCAGCACGACTCAACCAGTCATCGCCACCGCAACCAGGCGGTGACCGCTCCAAGAAGTTGGTCATACTAAGCATCGACAGCTTCTCATCAACTTCGTTGGTGAACAAGCAACAGCCATGATGATAGAATTACGAAACTACGCAGAAACTTGTAAGTTTCCTTACCAGAGTTGAGGGAAGATGTCGAGCGAGCAGCTCAGGGCGCCTCCGAGGATCATCCAGCCGCCGCCGCCCTCGCCGTTGGTTGGAGCTGTGAAGGTTGAGCCCGTGAACGAGACGTCCACGTCGAACGCGGCCACCCACCACGGACCCAAGCACAGCCTCCGCGTGGCTTTCGCCACCACTTCGATGGTCACCTCCGCCCCGCTCAACATGCTCACCAGGCCATTCACGCGCAAGTCAGTGCCGATCGCCAGCGTTGACTGGGCCTTGGCTCGGACTAAGGTCACGCAGCCGGGACCCTGAGCGAAGTTGGACACGAGGGAGGGACCAGAGAGAGCGAGGTGGCCGTCGAAACTCGAGAGGAGCTTCACGTGACTATACTCGACAGTGACGAGCTTACTGTGGGAGGTGGAGATGTTGAGGGACCAAAGGGAAGAGCCCAGGTCGAGCCCGAGCTCCGGCAGTGCTCCGGCGGGTATTGCCAGGAAGATGACCCCGAGGAGGCCGAGAATAGTGGGCCTGGCAAATGCCATGCGGCAGCCGATGATCAGCTTGTACCGGTCGGACCGCGGTGGCGATGGCAGATCATCATTCGCACGGGGTGGGATGGGGTGGTCGGCTCTTATTTGGAATTCTCGTGTTGAGCGTTCTTGTTCCTTGTAGTTGTAGCTAGCAATGGTGGCGGGCCCAGGGGATTCCGACAACAAACGTCAAAAGGATCGCATTATACTTTAGCCCATCTTTGTGGTTTGTTAGCATTCGCGGTGGGGTGTCCTTGCTTTTTTGCGGGGAAGCCGAGCCAACATGGGGCAAGTTGCCAGGAAGATGACCACGAGGAGGCCGAGAATAGCGGATACAGCAAATGCGATGTAGCGGCCGATGTTCGGCTTGTCCCAGTCGGACCGCGGCGGCCCCGTGGTGATGCCAGATCACTATCTACGTGGGATGGGGTGGAGCGGAGGTTTGTCATTTGGCACTTTTTGGTGTGATGTTTTGTGAGGATGCGGAATTTTAAAGGGGGCGGGGGCAAACTTGCAAAAAACAAAGGGATATATTTACTAAAAGTCTTAAAATTTATCGCCAAAGTGCAATTAAAAGTGCAATCGAACCCTAAAACTTGTCAAGTTGATGCAATTGAGCCCTAAAGTTAACACTATCAATTTGTCTAATGAAAATGCTGACATGGCATTTTAAAATCAATTTCTCTCTCTTATGTGGCATTTATTATTATTCTTCTTCTTTAAATAATACTTAAATTAGATTTAAAAAGGTAAAGAATGCTAAATTTTTATTTTAAAAAATAATAATGGAAAAAAAGAAGAGGAGGCCTCGTCGATACAGCGCTGCCGCTGCCACTGCCCATCGTCAGCCTTGGGCAAGGGTGGCCCCGGGCAAGGCCTCACCGATCCAAGCCAGGGCTGGCAAGGCTCACCCAGATTTGGGTTGAGGTGCCCAAATCTGAGGTGACGCTGGCCCTCACCTATGGCCCGCAAGGTTGGCCTAAGATTTGGGCAACGCCTCGCCGGCCCTTGCACGGGGCTAATGCTGCTCACCCATATTTGGGCACTGCCTGCCCTCGTTAGCCCTGTGTGAGGCCTCACCTGCCTTAGGCGAGGGTCGGCAACGCTCGCTAGGCCTCGCTAGAGCTAGTGATGACCGAATTCGTCCAAATTCGAGTGAGACTTGCTTGGGCCTAGCTCGGGCCGACAAGGCCTCGCCCGACCTTTACTAGCAACTTCGACGATAGGCGGCAGCGCCCTACTAGCGAGGCCTCCCCTTTATTTTTCTTTTTTTTTTCATTGTTGTTTTTGTAAATAAAAATTTAGCTTTTATCAGTTTTTTGTTTAATTTAAATAAGATTTAAATGAGAAAATAATAATAAATGCCATGTACGAGAGAGAAATTTATTTAAATATGTCACGTCAACATTTTCTGTTAAAATAATTTGACAGTGTTAATTTTATGATTCAATTGAATCAATTTGACACATTTTAAAATTTGATTGTATTTTTTATAAATTTTAAAATTCAATCACACTTGCAAATTTTTTTTCCAACGAGAGTTTTTTTGGTGTGATGTGATGATTGGTGGGTGGGGGGCAGAGCTGTAAATATTTTTTCCGCACAAGTTTTTGGTGTGTTGTGGTGTGACGTTTTGTGAGGGGGCAGGCTTGCAGACTTTCACCAAAAAAGACAAATTTTCCCCAGCAAAGTTCCTTTGATGGGATGTTTTGTGAGGGCGCAGAATTTAAAGTGGGCAGACTTTTGCAAGTGCGCCGTACATCGTTTTTGTGTGGGGGATTTGCGGTTCTGTTCTTTTTGTTTCCTCTTCCATGGAAGTAGCCACTCGGTGTCTGTAAGTAATAAGTTAGAATATCCAAACATAAAGCAGCATGCGCTTTTGATCACAAAAAAACTCTTAATTAGTATATTTATGGTAAATTTATATTAAATTAATTTTTTAATCATAAAAAATCTTAAGCTGGTAAGCATGTAATAATTTTTTTTCAAATTAATTATTTTACTATTGAAAACTCTAAATCGGTACACTTATGACAAATTTACCTTCCATTAAATTGGATTAATACTACGAAAAGCCACAAATTTATAAGCATGTGACAAATGAAGGGGTAAAACCCTAAGCCGGTACACCTGTCAACTGTTACGTGCCATCCAACTCAACAATTTAACAGTAAAATTTAATGAGAACTAACGGAGGGTAAATTTGTCACATGTATACTAGTTTTGGATTTTTGGTAATTAAAATATTAGCTTGAATTAAATTTATCACAAGTGTACTAATTTAAGGTTTTTCGTGGTATTAACCCTATATCTTAATCTTAGACTTCGTTCGTTTCACAGAAAAATAAATGATTTTGAAAATATTTTCCTAAAAAAGATCACTTGAAACAATTGGCCGGTGCTAAATATTTTCATTGTCGATAACAATTTATATCTAAATATCTTCATGATCGATGAAAATATTTATTGTCCATTTGTTTTGATAAGCGATACAAATGATCATTTTTAGAGAAAATCTTTTATAAGCTATTCATTTTTCGTGATACACATCAAATCTAAAGTTACTATATAAAAATCCAAAAGAAGAAGAAGAAGAAGCCAGTGTGGGGAATAAAAAAATGACGTCGTCTCTTAACAAGTTCTAAATGAAGTTTATTTTTTACCCAAGTTTTCATTATTGAACTGATCGTTTTTCTTAACAATGTATTGATATTTGGAAAAGTGAAGCAAGACCATTTTTGGAAATACTTAAACCTATTAGGTTTTCTCGTATCGATGTCTCACTATTTAATTCCGTACATCTAAGTTAATCATCAAGCTACTATTTTGATTGATTTGAGGATGCAGGTCACACGAGGTAACGATATATTTTTTTTCCCCAATTATCAAGCATCATCATTTTACTTTTGCATATGTTTTTTTTGTTCCTTTCTTTTGGGGAGACACTCTAGAGATCTCTAACTAATCAACTACTTAATTCCTAAAACCTCATTCACATGCTACCTACACCGATCATTTGATTTCACCGCACCTCGCCGTTCCAAAATAGGAACAGGTTCAAATTGAGGGTAATTTCATTTACCATCATTGGATAAGTGTATAAAAGGGGGCAAAATTAGTGGCATGGATGTCGAAAAGTGTCTTCGAAGTAACATAGTTTATTTCGTGGGAGCCAAACTTCACTATGATGGGGCAACCCCGCTCTTTTCTTTCTTTCTCTTCTTTTTTT
Organism: Syzygium aromaticum; assembly: GCA_024500025.1. Classification (NCBI taxonomy): domain Eukaryota; kingdom Viridiplantae; phylum Streptophyta; class Magnoliopsida; order Myrtales; family Myrtaceae; genus Syzygium; species Syzygium aromaticum. The sequence goes on along the minus strand of CM044886.1, from coordinate 2,647,581 downwards.
AGCATTTTGGAAAAGTGGGCAAGGGAAAATGACACAAATAGTCCCTAAATTTTGGCAAAACGTGCAATTTGATCCATAAATATTTAATTTATTCACTGTGGTTCCTAACTTTAACCTAATGTGCAATGTGGTTCATAAACTTTTGATTTGTTCAATTCGGTCCTTAAACTTTCGTTTCATATTCAATCTAGTCCCTGACTATATGAAAATGTTAAATGTTGTCTTTCCATTAATTCAAGTTCAGGAACTACAATGAATAAATTAAAATTTTATGAACCACATTGTACATTTGGCCAGAGTTCAGGGACTATTTTTGTCATTACTCTAGGAATAAAAGAATATATGATCTCTTGGCGAGGACGTTTCATAGTCTACAATGACCTTCCAAAAAAGCTTACAACCCGAATCTGTGAATTACATGACCGCAACTTAGCAGCACATTTGGGCATAGAATTATTCCTGTAGATAACTCTTTGTGGCAGGAGGTCACATCGCTTGAAACGCATGGGTCCCTAGTATTGCAATTGCCTCGGAGTTGCGCATCAATAATGTCGTCTTACAACCATTTCCCTGGATTTTTCTCTCCTGTTCCACATCTAGTCCCGCTACATTGAGGGTACTGCAGAGATCTCGATGATCTAACAAGACCTGACTTGTGTTAACATTATAGCGTTTCTCCACAGATGCAATTCATCGTCCACAATGGCATCGATTTGCTTTGCAAAGATATAACCTCGCAGATATGTTGAACAAACATTCAACATTCGTGGTATTCACAGTGGAAAAAGGTTCTGTCTTCAACTGTATCTAATAGAACACAAATTCACGTCTCGTGTGAAGTTCTGTGCAGCTCAGGGAGGACCTCAAGACTCCGAAGGTAAATTGGTTCCGCGTTCCTCGCCGTTGCTAAAGTGAGATAGGATGGATAGTTGTATGTAAAGGAAAAGGCGATCGGTAAATGCAAAGTCATACAAGTTTACACAAGGACCTCGAGGAAATAAGCTCGAATAGTGCTCAACTGAATATGACATATGATGACTATCCATTATCTTCTTCTCAGGCATGTAAATAGCTCCGTCCGTCACATCTTACGGTTCTCATGCAACACATTTCGCTTCCAGATGACCACCTGCACAAAGTTCTCATGATTATGCTTCAAAGAGCCTTGAATGATAGCCAGCAGAGTTGAGGTCACATTCTCACCTTATTATGACTTGTCCAGTCCTCGCTGGTTTATGCTTCTCCGTTGCCCTGCCCTCGTATTTGTGAATTTGCACAAGCATCCATTGCGATTCATTTTCCACTTTTTCTTTTTTCTTTTTCATTGTTGTTTTTATAAATAAGAATTTAGCTTTTTCCAGTTTTTTTGTTTAATTTAAATAAGATTTGAATGAGAAAATAATAACAAATGTCATGTAGGAGAGAGAAATTGTTTTAAATATGTCACGTCAGCATTTTCTATTAAAATAATTTGACAATATTAACTTTAGGACTCAATTAAATCAATTTGATAAGTTTTAGGAATTGATTATAATTTTTTTATAAATTTTAAAATTTAATTATATTTTTATGATAAGTTTTAAAATTTTCACTAAATATATTAAAAAAACAAAATTTCCTTACAAGTTTTTTTTGGTGGGATGCTTTATGAGGGGGCCACACTTGCAAATTTTTTTTCACAACGATAGTGTTTTTGGTGTGATGTGATGATTTGTGAGGTGGGTGGGGTGGGCGTGGGGGGATGAATATATTTTTGTTCCGTACAAGTTTTTTGGTGTGGTGTGGGGTGACGTTTTGTGAGGGGGCAGGCTTGCAGGTTTTCACCGAAAGAGACAAATTTCCCCTACAAAGTTTCTTTTGATGGGATGTTCTGTGAGGGCGCAGAATTCAAAGTGGGCAGACTTGCAAATGCGCCAGACATTCTTTTTGGGTGGGCATTTGCGGTTCTGTTCTTTTTGTTCCCACTTCCTTGGAAGTAGCCACCCGGTGTAGGTAAGAAATCGGGAAAAAATCACAAAAACCCTTAAGTTACGTCACATGTAACATATTTGTTTTGAATTTTTTTTATGACACTAAAAATTTCAAATTATACTATTTATAACACATTTATCCCATTATACTTTAATCTACAGGTAATTTCGTATTTTTTGTTTTTTGTTTTTTCTTTTTCCTTTTAGGAGAGGGTGGCCCTCGCCGGCGTCGGATGAGGGCTACCTCGCCAAATCCAATGAGGGCCGCCCTCACCGGTGTCGGGGGAGGGTCGCCTCACCTAGGCAAGCGAGGATGGCTCTCGCCCAACTCAAGCGAGGGCGACCCTTGCCGGCGTCGGGCGAGGGTGGCCCTCGCCGGAGTCAGGCGAGGGCCGCCCTTACTCACCCAGGCGAGGCGACCCTCGCTTGACAGCAGCAAGGGCGGCTCTCGCCCGACGCTGGCAAGGGTTGCTATCGCTTGCGTCGAGCGAGAGTCACCTCGCATGGGCGAGCGAGGGCGGCCCTCGCCCGACTAAGGCAAGGGCCACTCTCGCCCGACGCCGACGAGGGTCGCCCTCCCTTGAGTCGGGCGAGGGCTGCCCTCGCTCACTCAAGCGAGGCGGCCCTCGCTTGTTTCCAGCGAGGGCCTCCCTCGCCGGAAAGGAAAAAAGAAGCAAAAAAGGCGAAACTGTCCATAGACTAAAGTATAATTGGGAAAATGTGTCACAAATAGCATAGTTTTAAATTTTTGGTATCACAAAAAAAAGTTCGGAGTAAATGTGTCACAAGTGACATAGTTTGGGATTTTTTGTGATTTTTTCCCTAAGTAATAAGATAGAATATCGAAACATAAAGCAGCATGCTCTCTTGACCACAAAAAAATCTTAATTAATACATCTATTATAAATTTACATCGAATTAATATTTTGATAATAAAGAATTGCAAGCTAATAAGAATGTGATAAATTTATCTAAAATTAATTTTTTTACTACCAAAAACCCTAACCCGATACACTTATAACAAATTTACTCTCCGTTAAATTAGATTGATACCGTGAAAAACAATAAATTTGTAAGCATGTGACAAATGAAGGGATAAAACCTTAAGCCAGTACAGTTGTCAACTGGCACGTGCCATCCAACTCAGTAATTTAACAGTAAAATTTAATAGAAACTAATGGAGGGTAAATTTGTCACAGGTATACCGGTTTGGGATTTTTGGTGGTTAAAACATTGGTTTGAGTTAAATTTGTTACAAGTATACCAGTTTAGGATTTTTCGTGGTATTAACCATATATCTTAATTTTAAACTTCTTCGTTTCGCAGAAAAATAGATGATTTTAAAAATATTTTCCTAAAAATGATCACTTGAAACAATTAGCCGGTGTGAAAACATTTTCGTGATCGATAAAAATATTTATTGTCCATTCGTTTTGATAAGTGATACAAATGATTATTTTTGCAAAAATTCTTTTCTAAGACATTCATTTTCCGTGATACACGTCAAATCTAAAGTTACTATATATAAAAATCCAAAAAAAATAAAAATAAAGAAGAAGCCAGTATGGGGAATAAAAAAAATGACGTCTGTCTCTTAACATGTTGTAAATGGAGTTAATTTTTTACCAGAGTTTTCATTATTGAACTGATCATTTTTCTTAACAATGTATTGATATTTGGAAAAGTGAAGCAAGACCTTTTTTTGAAAATACTTAAACCTATTAGGTTTTCTCGTATCGTCGTATCACTATTTAATTCCGTACATCTAAGTTAATCATCAAGCTACAATTTCCATTGATTTGAGTATATAGGTCACATGAGGTAACGATATATTTTTTTTCCCAATTATCAAGCATCATCATTTTACTGTTCCATATGTTTTTTTTATTCCTTTCATTTGGGGAGATACTCTAGAGATCTCTAACATATAAACTACTTAATTACTAAAACCTCATTCACATGCTACCTACACTGATCGTTTGATTTCACCCCACCTCTCCGTTCCTTAATAGGAACAGGTTCAAATTGAGGGTAATTTCATTTATTATCATTGGATAAGTGTATAAAAGGAGGGAAAATTTGTAGCATGGATGTCGAAAAGTGTCTTTGAAGTAACATAGTCTATTTCGTGGGAGCCAAAATTTAGTATGACGGTGCAACCCCGCTCTTTTCTTTCTTTTTCTTTCTTTCTTTTCTTTTTTTAGCATTTTGGTTAAACAGACAAGGGAAAATGACACAAATAGTCTCTAAACTTTAGCCAAACGTGCAATTTGGTCTCTAAATATTTAATTTATTCAATGTGGTCTATAAACTTTAAGCTAATGTGCAATGTGATCCTTGAACTTTTAATTTATTCAATTTGGTTCATGAACTTTCAATACATATTTAATCTGGTCCTTGTATATATGAAAATGTTCTGTTGTCTTTCTATTAATTCAAGTTCAGGGATTACATTAAACAATTTCATATAGTTCATAGACTACATTGAACATTAGGTTGAAGTTCAGGGATTACAATGAACAAATTAAAATTTTATGGATCACATTGCATATTTAACTAAAGTTTAGAGACTATTTCTGTCATTACTCGAGGAATAAAAGAATATATGATCTCTTGACGAGGATGTTTCATAGTCTACAATGGCCTCTTGAAAAAGCTTGCGACCTGAAATTGTGAATTACATGACCGCAACTTAGCAGCGCATTTGGGCATAGAATTATTCCTGTGGATAACTCTTTGTGGTAGGAGGTCACATCGCTTGAAACGCATGGGTCCCTAGTATTGCAATTGCCTCGGAGTTGCGCATTACAGCCATTTCCCTGGATTTTTCTCTCCTGTTCCACAACTAGTCCCGCTACATTGAGGGTACTGCAGAGATCTCGATGATCTAACAAGACCCGACTTGTGTTAACATTATAGCGTTCCTCCACAGATGCAATTCATCGTCGACAATGGCATCGATTTGCTTTGCAAAGATATAACCTCGCAGATTTGTTGAACAGACATTCAACATTCGTGATATTCACAGTGGAAAAAGGTTCTGTCTTCAATTGTATCTGATAGAACACAGATTCACTTCTCGTGTGAAGTTTTGTGCAGCTCAGGGAGGGCCTCAAGACTCCGAAGGTAAATTAGTTCCGTGTTCCTCGCCATTGCTAAAATGAGATAGGATGGATAGTTGTATGTAAAGGAAAAGGCGATCAGTAAATGCAAAGTCATACAAGTTTACACAAGGACCTCCAGGAAATAAGCTCGAATAGTGCTGAACTGAATATGATATATGATGACTATCCATTATCTTCTTCTCAGTCATGTAAATAGCTCCGTCCATCACATCTTACGGTTCTCATGCAACACATTTCGCTTCCAGATGACCACCTGCACAAAGTTCTCATGATTATGCTTCAAAGAGCCTTGAATGATAGTCAGCAGAGTTGAGGTCACATTCTCACCTTAATATGACTTGTCGTCGCTGGTTTATGCTTCTCCGTTGCCCTGCCCTCTTATTTGTGAATTTGTACAAGCATCCATTGCGATTCATTTTCCATGAGAACCAACCTCGAAACACGCTGCAAGCTCATCAATCTGGAATGTAAACAGACGAGAGTCCTAAGATGTGAGTTTGACTTTGTCTAGCTCTGTATATAGATACTAATGCATATAGTGAAAGCAAAATTACTGCATCACTCATTTCAAAACACTCGAACCCCAATCAAGAATCATAGCTATAAAGTTCATAGGTACTCATCCAAGAAAAGATATAGAACTGTAAAAGGAGAGGGACATTGCCATATTATCCTAAGCAACGCTGTAGAAGTTTAATGCTGTTGACGAGATTATCTGGGCATAGATGTGGTTGATTCTAAGACAATAAAAGAATTTATACGTTAAACGGAGTGAGCAAAATACACACCAGCACTAAAATATCTTACAATGAAAATGTGCCGCATTTTCTTTTTACAAAGAGAAATGAGGATGAAAATTACCGAGACTCAGCATAGTGCCTTACCTGAGTTTGAGTGCACAGATAAGTTGAATCTAAATATAATGTGAACTCAGCCTGAAGAATCCTTATGGATGGGATTCCTTGTAGCGGAGCTTTCAGATTTATGGAGAACTCTGACGCAGAGAGAAGGGGAAATAGAGTACCTCAATAAATAGATAGAGTATTATGTGGAGCACTAAGATACCTAAAACAAAATGTCCTTTTTCTTTTTTCCAATAGAAATGAGAACATAAATTACCAAGAGGTAGCTAAATGCCTTACCTAGCTTCCATGGCACAAAGAGTTGAGCCTCAATAATCTAGTTAAGATGAACTTGGCCTGAAGGAAGCAATATACACAGGACTCGCAGTGGAGGTGCTTGCTGCCATGTTGGGAATTCTGTCTTCAAATAAAAAGGTAGCCTGTGACAGAGCTATGGTTCTATGCATGAGTGCACATGTAGTTCAACATAATATTAGGTTGTCACCACATCCTCGTACAATCCTATTGAATGTCTTCTTTGTCGATATGCCAGTAGAGCTTTTCTTACATGGCTAGCAATTGAAGCTTCACAAGGTTTGGAATTTAAAATCATGCAAAAATGTACAACTGTTACATGCTTTCAAGATGTTGATGTATGAACAGACAAGGACATCTTCTTCTGATCACGTGAGCATCTTCTTTAGCATCTTTTTATCCTGAGCACCCTCGTGGAGAAGTTCATAAGCATAATAAGTTATACAACTTCACCTTAACAAGTCATCCCGAACAATCTTAGGCGACGTTACCACCTTTTTGTCAGCCTAGAAAACAGTGTTCACTACCTCTGGAACAATACCTTGTGAACCATAAGGTACTCCAAAGCCTCATGAGCCCTATGTTTCACACAAAGGCAATTTATTACTCGTCCAAATGAAGCAAACGTTGGAGATAATCCTCCTCAATTTTTTTGAGGAGAAGGTTATATCCAGAGTCAACATCCCCAGCTTTAGAGAATCCATCAATCATCACACAGCATGTGTAACTGTTGGGCGGGCAACCTTTGACACTCTTCTCATGAAAAAGCTTCGGTGCCAGATTAATATATAGTTTCCCCTTCGACCAAATATATATATAGTTTCCCTAGAAAAGCATTAATCATGATATTGTATGTTGCTGTCGTATGAAAAACCTTACAAAGCTCTTCCACTTTCCTGCAAAAATTGTAGGCTTAATGCAGCTCCCCGTGATCACAAAGACCATTAACCAGCGTGACAACTCGCAATATCTGGTGTAATTCCCCTTTATTTCGATCTTATTGAGCAAATCCAAAGCTTCCTTTGCTTTGCGAGCCTCGCATAAGCTCTCGATGAGTATATAGTAAGTAATGATTTTAGGGATGCAGTGTTTCCCAACCATCGTATCGAACATTTCCATCACATGTTCAAACTTTGAAGCCTTGTTGCACAGGCCATTCAACAAAGAATTATATGTGGTCACATCGGGAAAAACACCATAACTGCACATTCTCTCTAATTGCACTATCCAACTTCAATTGCTTACAATAGCCATCAGCCAATGTATAGAAAGTAAAAATGTAGGGAATGTACCTTCTGGTTATAGCATCATAAGCACCAGATGCACAACCCATCTTGCAAAGTCCATTAATAACTAAATTGTATGTCCATATGTTGGGGGAACAACCATTTTCGGACATCTCAGTCATTAATTCCAGGGCTTCTATTATAAGCCCCTTCTGGGAAAAGCCTCTGATCACCGTATTGTAGAAAACAACATTAGATTTCACTCCTCTTTGTGAAACCTCATTAAAAAAAGCCATAGGCTGGCTGACATCACCGTCTTGGCAGAGCCCACTGATGAGAGAACAATATGTCAACTGTTCTTGCACAAAATTTCTGTCAGACCAACTTTGCAGTATCCATTGATTATGGTGTTGCACAAAATTTCTGTCAAGCCCACAATTCACCATTTTACTCAAAAAGCTTTCAGCTTCCACAGCCATAGAATTCTTACACAAGCCACCAATTAAAGCGTTATACATGACAACCTGTGGAGTTAAACCTTCCGCAGTTACACTTTCCATCAACTTCATAGCCTCAACAAGAGTGCCTTTCCTGCAAAGTCCCTGAATGAAAATATTGAATGTGAACAAATTTGGACTCAATCCCGTCTTCAGGACATTGGCAAGAAGCTTTTCGCTCTCCTGGATGTCCCCATTCTTGCAAAGTATATGAATAAGCTTATTGAATATTGTAATATCAGGATGAATATTTAAAATAAGCATCTCAAGAAACAATACATATACCTCACATTGATAATTCTGTTCATAGAGCCCACCAATGACAGTACAATAGACAACAGCATTGCGATCACAACCCTGAGAAGTCATATTTCGGAGAAGTCTTAGAGCAGCTCTTTATCCTGATTGTGAAGGTGTACACATCAGGAGCAATCCCTTTATCCCTCATCCACAGATACACTTTAAGAGCTTTATTAAAGTAACCATTCTCAATCAGTATATTCGTGATCACATTGCAAGATTTGACAGACGGCTTGCAATTGTAGAAATCCATCCTCTCAAACACATTGACCGCTTAATGAATCTTGCCGCTCCTTCCTTTATTTCTCATGGCCCCAATATAGACTCCATCCAGTAAACCGCATTGATGTTTGTTCTAATCTCTGCCAGCAAATACTCCATAGCCTCAAACTCCCCATGAAACCCGAGCTTTTCAATCATGCATTTGTAAGTCGGCAACATGTGCTTGAAGCCATCTTCTTTTCTAACTGAATTGAACAACTCAAACGCTCTGAGGGGATCCTTTTGGTACCTAACCAGTAACAACTGCAGCCGCATATTTCAGAAGTATAGCACGGCACATTCCAAGATTGAATGTCTAACAACCAGACTGCGCAAAATCCATCAGCCATTTACCGTGAACTGTATTTCTGCTCCATTTCACATATATCCCTGTGATCCCCTGAAACAGAGAGAAGGACACACTAGTCGCGAGTTCAACCAATTCCAGGGATCGAGGAAAGGGAGAATGCCTTGAAAAATTGACATACACAACTGATCATTGTCATGAATCAAGCACAAAGTTTGGAACTTTTCCCTCACAGTCAAAAGAATGGCAACAGCTGGTGCATAGATCTTTTTTATGTTTCCCTCTCTTTCCAGTTCATCTTCCATCATTGAAGGAAGAATTTTCCAAGAAATAGACTTCCTTTCTTGGTGAAACAAGAAAATAAAATCAAGAGAGAGAAATTTGCAGGAGAATTGAGCGTACTGCAGGGAATGAAATGCCACCGAACTCGAGATAATCTCTGAGGGTTGCAAAAAAGTTGAGCCTAGCAGATGATAGTTGCATCACATGGGAGGTGCAATTGCTAGGTGTTGACACCTAATTTTTAGTCGACACATCATTAAAAATAGAAAATTTGAGATTATGGTTTCTGATCACGACGAAACCCGTTTCTTGAACAAAAAGTGTCATTTTTTAATTCTGTCTATTGGCCTAGCTTCTGTAGACAATTTCCTATTCATTTCATGCAAAACCCGAAAAGTCAAACGATTGACTTTTTGGTCAACCCTTTGACCAAAAGTCAACCCTAGGTCAAATTGGGGTTTTTCGCATAAAAAGATTCCTTTCAAGTTCAATTTCACTTTAGAAGTGGAAATTTCAGAAAAATTCAAAGATTTGATCATAAAATCAAGCTCTTAGTGAAAAGTCAATTAGGGTTTGACTTTTGGTCAAACCTTTGACAAAAAAATCAGAAAATGCAAAAATTCAAAAATCATCTGATTTTACATTCGATTTAACTTTGGCATTTGAAATTTTGCAAAAATCGGTTTAGAATCAACTTTTTTCCAATTTACGGAATTTGGTTCAAATCGGTCGAAAATGAAATTACTTCATTTCTAGTAATTTTTTAGGTTAGTTTTCTTTACGACATTTGATCTAGAGGTCATCTTATATTCAATTTTGGAACCAATTTTGTAATTCCAAGCCAAACACAAAAATCCCCAATTTTGGCCATAATCAGTGATTTGGATCGATTATTCATGATTTGCGCAATTGAGACACGATTGAATCAAATTTCTTATATCAAATCCAAACTCAAAATCAATTTTGGAAGATTCACATGAATTTGAATCAATTTGATCAATTTAGTGATCCAATGATTAAGAAATCTAAGAGTAATTAGTCCAATTAGTGCAATTCAACTTGACCCACTCTAGACTAATATTCAATTTGATGAATTGAGACTCAATTTGGTTAATTGGACTTCAATTAAATTTGTTAGTCTAGCTTAGCCATGCAATTACCCAAATTCAAGAGCAATTGAGATAAATAAGTTAAATTGGATCAATTTGTGCATGAATTTCAAATCGGTTTAATCCAATTTGATTGAATTTGATATTAATGGGGTCAATTAATCATGATAGGAATCAAATTACACAAAATTGGAACAAATGGAATTAAGGATTGAACTAGTTCAATCAGGCCAAATTCGGGGCTAACCGGCTTAACCTGGTTTGAGTCAAATTGAACCGGTTCGATCAGATTGACCATTTTCCGGTTAAAAATCCGGCGATTAACGGTCTATTCCGACCAGCCAAGGCCAGCCCCATCCCTTTGAGCCCAAAAATGACAAAAATGCCCTTAATTAAAAATTACGAAAATGCCTCTAAGTGAAAATTACCAAAATGCCATTCATTAAGGATTAAGCAAATTAATTAGGGGGTAAGCAAATCAATCATGACCATTCATTTAAAATTGATCATATTCATCCATAATGCCATGTCACCAATCCTTAACTCATAAGGAATATTCTTAATCATTAAGGATGTATTCTAGGTTATTAGATCAATCTAAAGGCTAGGATTCAAAGTTGAGGGGAGTATGTATTGTTTTTTCCCTCCAAAATTTGGGGGGACTCTCATTTTTCAGATCTAAATTCTCTCTCCTAACTCTCTCTCTCTCTCTCTCTCTCTCTCTCTCTCTCTCTCTCTAAGCTCGCGTATCCCTCTCTTTCACTCTCTCTTGGCCACCGGCCATCTCTCTCTTGCTGGCCGTTTTTCCGGCAAATCACCGCCTCACCGTCATCCCCCACATTGCCACAAGGCTGATCGCAAGACCAACCAACCTCGCTGGTGTCCGGAGCTCCTCTTTCCGACGAGTTTATTCCCACGGTAGCATCATCGGCATTGCCGCCGGTGATTCAATCAGCCGGTTCAAGCGGCTGAATCGGTTGATCGGTGTTCCCTCCGGCGATTCAAAACCTCCAGCAGCATTCCTTGGTGTCTTCACTTCGCTGTGGTGGCCGGCTTCTTGTTGAATGGCCACCAGATCGCGTCTTTTGACTTGATTCTCCATTATTAGTTTACTATTACGAGATCGAATCGACTTTCACTATATTTTGTGCAATCTCTTCTCATAGGTTGTCGAGCTTTTCGAGACTTCTCCGTGCTGTTTTTGATCTGAATACGGAGGCCGGATCGCTATTCGCGTCGGAGCATTGTTAAACAAGGTAAGTGCACTTGGACGTTATTCTGCAAATTTGTGTACAGAGAAACCTGCATGTTTGAAATGCCGATTTCAGCTCGTTAATGTCGAAATCTTGCGAAGTGATGAACTAAAGAATCGTAAAACACGTCTTAAGCTTCGATTTGATATATCGCATGCCTTAATCGGACTTGATTTGCTATGTCAAAACTATTTCAAAAGTTAAGATCAGAATCTGGAATGTGATATTCAATTCTGTTCTGATGATGTCCTGATTGATGTTGTGCTGTTCTGTGATTTTTTTAATTTTCTATGATCATTTTTTGAAAAAACTTTCTTCATGAAAATCGTAAAGAACATCTTATTCTGTTCATCATAAAATTTTCATAAAATTCCAATCATGTTAGCATGGTATGATCTGCAACGTCATCTATACATGAATCGGGTAATAGACTGGTTTCTGATTGACCTTTGTGTGTTTTTCAATTTTCATAAATTCGTGTGTTCGAAATATGAAAAAGTTTTCTTCATAAAAGTTCACACTGAAATCGAGATATTTCCATTGATACTAATTTCATCAAAATCGAAATTCATTTGAATTTTCAAAAGGAATTTTCATGATTGAATCAGTATATGTGTTCAGATCTGATTTTCATTCCTTTTGAATCCAAAAGAAGTTTTTCCGAATTTGATAAAGTTAGAGTCCTTTTTTGCAAAAAATCAAAATATCAAAGTTGTTCATTAGGGTCTCATTATGTTGACTGAAAATTTTGAGGGCCAAATAGCAATTTTTGGAGGGTCAATTTGCTTAAAATTACACATAAGACCTTCTCAGGTTAAAGTTTGATTTGTAATTGAGTCCTTTTTGAAAACCGAATTTTATAAACATTTGAAGGACTTTTTAGCAAAAACTCAAAACACGAAATTTGTTGCATACGGAGAATCCTAACTGTTTAAAAATTTTCAAGTGGTTTTGATAAGATTTGTTATTTTTCCCGCTATTATTTGGAAATCCATAACAGAATCGGGTCCAGCCTGTCATCGAGAGAAAATTTGTCATTTTCGGGAAAATCGGTGAGGATTTAGAAAAAATGTTCTTCTTATCGTTTAATCCTCATGTCATGAGATTTTTAATGACACTGGAATCACTTCATTTGGACATCATTAGGATAGTTAATCACATATGAACAGAAGCAATACAAATTAGATAAAAACTGAATAAGTAATCTCCTTATAAAACCCACTTCTCATTGTTTGATTGGCTTTGAAATAAGGCTCATGGGCCTGAATGCATGCTTATTTCATTGCTATACATGTATTTGTTAGATGAATGTTAGGCCCGGTGCATGTTCGGTGGGTAGTCCATTGTGGTCATTTAGAACCCGACTTTAGGGGTTAATTGATATGAGTTACCGTTTTGTGAATGCAAATGGTAGCCCATTATTGTTAACCATTAATCAAATAATGTTAGATGATTAGGTGGGTGGTGAATCGAAATGCATGAAAAACAAAGGCTGATCCCGAGGCCCGTGTTTGATTAGTGAATTGTTTGCACCATTGTTTGTCGTGAATGAATGTTATGAATGTAAACACCGATACCCGAGATGTGATCTATGGGAGGATAATCCGAAATGATAAAAAACCAAGGCGATTGACCGATGTCTAATCCGGTCTCAATTTGTATTCATTTAATGATGGCGATAGACCGATGTCTGATCTGGTTTCAATTTGTACTAAATTCATTCATCCCTGATCATGTCTTGGGTTTTCAATTTGTGTTGTAATAAACACCCGATGAGTTGCGGGTTTTTACTTTCTTGCACTTAGAATTGGCTCGTCTTTTTAATATTTTGAGTTTTTATTTTACGAAATGTCTTTCAACACAATTGATTGTTTCTTTCTTTTTCTAGACAAAGATAAGATTAGTTTAGAATCTTAAATGAAAATACAAAAACAAGATGCATGATCACCTAGTGAACTAAGACTTTAAACATGAAAATGGTAAAAAACAAATGCATGACAACTTAGATAACAACCATGTTAAGTTTAGTGGTACCGAAAGGGCTTTAATAGAAATATTAACGTAAGCTAGTCCCCGAACCTTTGATCTTTGGTTTTCGTAGAAACCAAAACGAAATTCCCGCGTTTCGGTTGGGTATTCTAGCCGACCCCCGACCTAGGCTAGTGGTGACTTCTAAAAAAGATAAAATCGATCCGCTGTCACGCGAGATATGAATTTAGGGAAGATCCACGTTCATGATCAATAAATCATATGGATAGCCAAAAGATTTATACTTCAATAAAATTATTTTTTATGATATGCCATATGAACCATTTCATGAACACTTATCTCTAAACTCGCCTTACCGAGTTCGGCCCTCGTGAGGTAGGTCGTAACAGGCTTGGCGACTCCACTGGGGATATCAGTTACAGACCTAAGTGGATTAAAGCCGTAATAAACTTGTTGGTTGTTATCTTACTTGTCTACATTTTCTAGCATTGACTGCATGTCGAAGTCACGTGAAAAATGATGTTAGTTCACTAACCATGTGTTTAATGGTTTTGTAGGTGAGAGACATAAGGGGTGGAGTGAATGCAAACCCCTTGTTTTGTAGGTGGCGTTCGAATGTATGTCGAGTGTATGAGATTATATTGAAGTGTTGTTTGCTTTAAATTCAAATGCATGTTTACTTGCTTTAGCATGACACAATGCACCCACATCCCGCGGTCTAAAACCGCGGATCGCTTTTAGGGCACCTTTAGGAGGTATTAAGAGTGGAATCTGCATGTGAATGCATGTGGTAATTCATTCTTCAATACCGCTCATCTTGATTAGTAAGAAGTGCACCGACCAACGTTAGTAGCGGTGGGTAAACTCTTCTTATCTAATTAAGGTGGAGACCTTAAACCTTTAGAATCCTACCCTTAGATGTCAAACCTCACAAGTCCTCATGCGATGTGTCGATGTGTTTGCCATTTTTTCTTCGTGGTAAGGTTGATTGTATCGTTCTACAATTTCAATTATGCCATTTCAATTCCACGTTATATTCCTTTCTATAATACGTGGTGATTAATCTCGATGCCCCAAATTAGGGTTAGTTAAAATGGATATGTCGGAGATTCGAATCATCCCCATACCAAGAGCTCTCGTAACCATGTGGGAAAGTCTCGAGTCAAAGCACAAAGACTACGTGGAAAAGAGGATCGGATATCTTCCCGCATTTTTATACGTCGAGCCTCGTATTGCCATGATTAAAGCATTGTCCCATTTTTGGAATTCAAAGACATCCACTTTTGTGTTTGGTCAAAATGAGTTGACCCGTACAATTGAGGAGTACGATATTGCCAATGGAAGAGTTGGGTCTTTTGGTCTGGTTAGTCCTCTGATAGATATAAATCCAATAACTCTTTTGGGCCAATTCTTAGGAGTTGACATTCTCCAAATCAAAGGTGTTCTTAGAGGAAATTCCGATGCACTTTCCTTCGCATTCTTAGAGCGACATTTTCTAGCTTGCCAAAAAAAAACGGGTAATCAAATTCCTCGAGTTTTTCTCTTAGCATTCTTTGGTTTTGTGGTTTTTCCATTCACCAAAAAGACCATGGATCCTTCGGTAATTCATATTGTCAATCAAGTGTGTATGTTCAAAAGATTCTCCAATATGATCCTAGGTGAGACCTTCATATCACTCAATAGGTTCAAACAAAACAGAAATAATGTCTTTAGAGCCCCTATAGGTTTACTCCAAATTTGGTTAGTCTCTCACCTCAAAGACTTCAGTTTGAGCTTGAAAATTATAGATGTGTCCAAAGATTGTCATCCTATCTCGCTTTTCCGAGAAAAGGAAGAAATCTTTCCCTATTGGTCATTCTCAACTTGGTTTAATTTTTTTAAGAACCTTGTTCCAAATCAAATCCAATGGCATGTTCGTTGGCTTGGAAATCTCGAAGTGCGCCTTAATAACGGATCTGACAACCCAATCCCACTTTTGGGTCTCACAGGGTCCACGTCATATTACCCTTTTAGGGTGATTTGTCAATATTGCGCGCTTCAAAAGATTCCGCCATTCCTCAAGCTGGGGTTAAATCATTTTGACCATCGCAAAGATGTCATCCAAAAGGACCAAATGGTGGATTTGAAGGAAAAGATCAAGTCCATCATTAATATGTGGTGCAAATGCCACCCGGAGCCAATTCTCATTATTGACAAGTCAGAGTTGGAAGGAGAAATGAAGATACATCATGCATTGCCAGAGTACATACACCGTCGTCTCGAGCCCGAGCTTAAAGTGGATCTCCCTAATGTCCTCGAGAAGCCAACTCAACAATAAGCTATAGCTGTAAGAGCTCTTAGGGAAAGGGATGAGGCTTTAGTTGAGGTTGAACGTTTGACCCAAGAAAACAAACGAATTCGCCTCGCATCTAAAGAAGATCCAGTACAATTTTTGCTATATTCCATGAGGAAATCTCCTTTCATGTAATTTTCGTTTTATAGATTTGATGTATAGGATCTCCTTTTTACTCATTTTAGTAATGACGTAATAGGATCCTCTTCTTGTTTTTAGATTGATCTATAGGGATTGTATTTCACGAATTTTGTTGTTAATAGTGAAATTTCCCTTTGTGTGTATTTTCTTTTTCGAGATTCCAATGGAATATAGATGTGGCATCTTGATTAATCATTGTGTGTTACAACTTTAATTGTATAATTTCTTGAGAAGAAATTGTGATAAGAGATTATTCACATGATATTGGGATCATGAGAATATTTCTTATCTCTATTTCATCTAAAGAAAATATAAAATTGAAGGGTTTTATATTTTCGTCTCAATTCATTTTCCGCATACTAACTTGATTTCTGTTTTTTTTTTTAAATAAGGTACTAAAATACGGCTAAGACGCGTTCTATTATAGGCACCCGTCGCCAAGCAAGGATGGAAAACAAGGACACTCATACCCGCGTTATTACCATTGAGAATCAGATGGCGCAAATGATGGCGCTCTTAACTGATCTTGCAAACCAAGTAAAGAATCTCATGCCTGTGGTTCTTGTTGCTGCAGCTTCTACTCCTAATGCATTTGCTAATGCACCGGTGATAGATCCTGTTGATAAAGGACCGGCTGAAGAGGTCCCCGTTAATGCTATTCCTGCTGTCATTGATTTGGAAGCTCCACCTAAGGAGTCGCCCGTTGTTCATATGAATGAAGAGAGTGCGAGACGTATCGCTAAATTGGAAGAACGTTTGTGCATATTGCAAGGTTACCAACTCCAAGGCTTTGATAAGCTATTGCCTTTTACAAAGGTGAAAGTCCCTGATTTTTACAATGAGCTCGAATTCTCAAGGAAGTATGATGGAACTGGGTGCCCTAAGACCCACTTGAAATATTATTTGAATAAGATGGCTCGTTACTCCGATAACACTCCGCTATTGATCAACAATTTTCAAGATAGTTTGGCTAATTCCGCTTTAACGCAGTTCATCGAGTTGAATTTGGAGAAAATTTGCACCTGGGAAGATCTCGTAGATGAATTCCTCCAACAATACAAGTTTAATACCGAAATTGCTCCAACCCGTGAAGAGCTGGTCCGGGTTGATAAAAGGAGAAACGAAACTTTTAGAGCGTATGCCCAAAGGTGGAGAACTACGGCGTCACAAGTTAAATCTGCGCTGTCCGAGAAAGAGATCATGCAGCTATTTCTTCAAGCTCTACCTTGAGAATACTTCGATAAGATGTTTAATAACACTTGCATCAATTTCCCTGCAATGGTTGAACTGGGAGAACGTATTGAAGGACTCATGCGAGAGGGTCGATTATCTGAGATGACAACTCGCCGATTTACCTCAAAGAAGGATAAGGAGCCAATGGTGGAGGTTGCCTATATTCAAAATCCTAATACTCAAAAGCCATTAAACACACAAGTTCAAAGATCCGTTATGGAAACAGGGGGCTTTTCCCGAAATTTTGATCGAAAAGGAAAAGCTCCACAAAGACAATTCACTCCGTTGCCAAGACCTATGTCTCAGTTGCTGCTGATGTTGATTAAACAAAGACTGTAACCCACCGAAGTTTGTTGGGTTTGATTTGGCAAAATCTTGCGTGTACCACATGGGCGAGAAGGGCCATAATGTGGACAACTGTTATACTCTCAAGATCAAGATTCAAAACCTGTTAAATAAGACGATGTTGTCGTTTAAAGATGCTACACCAAATGTTCAACAAAATTCGCTCCCTAATCATACCAAAGCCGTTAATGTGATATTTAGAGACGAGAATGAGAAACCTTACTTGTTCGACATGGTGAAGTTGGAAGAGCTATTGACTATAGCTAGAGATCAACCAAAAGAAGGAAATGTATCCCGAGAGGAGAAAATGTATTGCCTAGCCAAGATGGCTGCTTTAGGCATAATTCAGCCTTTTCAAGGAAGGAAACCCGAAGGGTCCATTGAGACCGCTGTAATTGATTTGTCGTCTAATAAATTCTCTTGCAAGTTCGCAGGTGAAGTCTCATGCTCTAAGCTAAAAGATGATGGATACGAGCCAGATGTTGATGAACCATGGAGTGACATATTTTCCGATGGTGATTTGGAATGTGAGAGCAAGAAAGCCCGTTGAGGTCGTGAATTTATGGAGAAGGGCCACGAGAAAGACACTATTCTAACTGAATGGAATGATGAAGATAATAGAGAGATTCTTTCCGATGTTGATTCGAAGTTTGAGCTCCATACCTCCCACTAGGATCGAGAGTTCGTTAGGAAGGCAATTGAAAAAGGTGAAATTGTTGATACTCTCGGGCAGCCGAGTGGTAAATACGACTTCATGGTAAAATACTCTCCTCCTCCAAGCGTTTTTATTGACCCTAAGACTATCATCCCAAGTGGATGGGAGTCCGAATTTGAAGATGATGGCATGGTAGCCGTGATTGATCTTGTTGTGATTGAATTGAATACTACTAGTGATATCCAAGGACATGTTGTGGAACCTGTGGTTATAGATTTAATGGCCAATGGCTTCGGAGATATAAAGATCTCTAATGAGGACTTTGAGCCTGTTGTGATCGAGCTGCCACCGAAGAAAGACGAGAATTTGAAAGCAAGAATACCTCTTGTTTACGACTCCAAGGCAGTTCCTTGGAATTATGAGTCTAATGAAATAGATGATGTTACTCGGTCAGGCCGATGTTTTCCATCTCGTGAAAGTGTTGAGAAAAAGGCTGTAACCGAAGAGGAGGCGGAGCAACTCCTCAAAACTCTCAAAACGAGTGAAGCAGAAGTGATCGAGCAGTTAAGAAAAATACCGACTCAAATCTCGTTACTTGAACTATTCAAGTCTTCCGAGAAACATAGGAATGCTCTCTTAAAAATTCTTAATGAAGTACATGTACCCGAGACAATCAGGGAGGTACAATTGGAAGAGTTTGTAGGTGCCATTCTTCTTAAGGATCAAATTTCTTTTTTCGAAAAGGATTTGCCGCTAGAAGGGCAAGCGCACTCTAAAGCATTATACATCTCTGTTCAACATTTCGATATAAGGATATCGAGAATACTCATTGATAACGGTTCAGCTCTCAATATCTGTCCGTTATCAACCTTGCGCCGTCTAGGTATAGGTATGGATAATGTTCGTTCTTCTAAAACTCCAGTCAGAGCTTTTGATGGCATGAAGAAGGAAGCTCTAGGAGAAATTGACTTACAGCTGATGATTGCTCTAGTCATGTTCACTCGGAAATTTCAAGTGCTCGATATCCCAAGTAACTTCAGCTTGTTGCTGGAACGACCTTGGATTCACGCTGCGGGTGTTATACCCTCAAGTCTACATTAGATGATCCGCTTTGTCGTGTATGGCAAGATTATAATTGTCCATTGCAAGAAGGATACCCAAACCTTCAACAATACTGCAATTCCCTACGTTGAACCAGAAGTAAAAGGAGAATCAAGCTGCCATTCATTTGAGTTGGTGTCAGTATCTCATGTGCCCGCAGGCACTGTTATAAGAAAACCTCACTATTCAAAGGCGGCCCTTATGTCTAACAAAGTGTTGATTGAACATGGATTTACTATTGGCAAAAGATTGGGAAAGCTGTCCCAAGGTATTCTCACACCAATTGAGGTGATTAAGAAAAAAAAACGATAAGGCTTAGGTTACCAAGGCGATCAACAGGATCAAGATAATCAGAAAAGCCCGAGAATCAAAGAAAAGAGTTATCGACGTTTGCTCCCTCCTCCGTTGAAAGATTTCTTCCCTAGACCGCCAAAGTTTCTCCAAGATGAAGAAATAGATATCTATGATATCATCGACCTATTTGAAGAGATTTCTGTGAGTGCCATTTCCGAAAGCTTTGAGGATGATCTACCTATCGATCCCGCTGTGTAAGGGATGTTTCCATGTTCTACTTTGTTTTCAGTTGTAATCCATCTAATTCTCCCCTGTGAGGGACTTTCATTTGTTCATTTGTTTTGTTCATTTCATATGTTGTAATAATTTGGATCACAAACTTTGGATCCAAAACACTATATGACATTTACTGCATATCAATAAAAGCATTCTCATGTTTTGTTAATAGATGTGCGAAAGTATACCAAACCAGCCCTATGATGATACTTTGAGGCTTGGGCTTTTGCACGATCTATAGTTTTCAAAATAATCCTTTGGAACAAAGATGTCCAATGATATGAGGACGAGTTCCCCATGAAATTTTCGAAAATCTGGAATTCGAAAAGTTTTTTTCATCACATCTTCATGCATTGCATTTCTTATCTTCATATACTAACCATTTGTTGTTGCATCTCAGGCATGACACTCTACATAATCATGATAGTCATATGCATGGCTTGGATTCATGTCCAAAAAACTCATATGAATCTGATTATTCTAATCCTGAAAATGAAGAAGATTCCAAGGCTAGTAAAAGAGAATGGATCCAACATGAAGAATCTAAACCTCTCACGGAAGAACAAACTGTCGTTATAAATTTGGGCGATTCTGAAAATCCCAAAAAAACAAAAATTGGGGCAAGTCTCTCTTAAACAGATGCTGATCGACTGATCGAACTATTGAAGGAGTATCGGGATGTCTTTGCTTGGTCTTATGCTGACATGCCGGGTCTGGACCCCAACATTGTAGAACACACGTTGCCTCTTGATTCTGCCATTCCGCCTAAGAAACAGAAGCTTAGGAGGACGAAGCCAGAATTATCCAAGAAGATTGAGGAAGAAGTCAAGAAACTGTTAAAAGTTGATTTCATTGAAGTTACTCATTATGCTGACTGGATTGCTAATGTTGTCCCAGTCATGAAGAAGGATGGACGAGTTCGGATATGTGTCGATTACTATGACTTGAACAAAACAAGTCCTAAAGATGATTTCCCATTACCACATATTGACGTCTTAGTCGACAGCACAGCAGGATTCGAATTATTTTCCTTCATGGATGGTTTCTCTGGCGATAACCAAATCCGAATGAAGGAAGAAGATAAGACTAAAATATCTTTCATCACCCCATAGGGAACATTCTGTTACAAGGTTATGCCCTTCGGCTTGAAGAACGCGGGGGCAACTTACCAAAGAGCCATGGTGACACTATTCCATGATATGATGCATAAAGAGATTGAAGTTTACGTCAACGACATAATTGCTAAATCACGACAAAGTGAAGACCACATTGAAGTCTTGAGGAAACTGTTTGATTGACTTAGAAAGTTCAAGCTAAGGCTTAACCTCGCTAAATGCGTGTTTAGGGCAAAGTCTGGAAAGCTCATTGGATTTATGGTTAGTAACAAGGGCATAAAGATTGATCCCTCGAAGGTGAAGGCCATTTGCGATTTGAAAGCCCCTTCTACCATCAAGGAGGTTCGAAGCTTGCTCGGAAGACTGAATTATGTTGCGAGATTTATTTCCCAGTTATCTGAAACAGCTAAGCCATTCTTCAAGTTATTGAAAAAGAATGCCAAAGTTGAATGGAACGAAGATTGTCAACAATCCTTTGAACAATTGAAGCAGTATCTTTCACAACCACCAGTTTTAGTACCGCTTACTTCGGGTATACCTTTGATTTTGTATCTCACCATTTATGATGAATCTTTGAGAGCTATGTTAGCACAGAAAAGACCGGAGGATGGAATGGAACATGCTATTTACTACCTCAGCAAGAAGTTTACCTCCGGTGAAGCTCAATATCCTGAAGCTGAGAAAACATGTGTAGTCTTAGTTTGGGTATTACACAGATTACGACAATACACTCTTCACCATCGTATCCTGCTTGTGAATGAAAATGATCCTATCAAGTATCTTTTGAAAAAGCCTGCGCTGGTTGGAAGGCTTGCTAAATGGCAAATATTGCTCTCCAAATTTGATATTCAGAGAATGTCTCAGAAGTCCGTCAAAGGGCGAGCCATAGCTAGCATGTTAGTTGAAAGTCCCTTAAAGTCAGATGACTGGGATGAAATTGATGAAAGAATCCATTTGGTGTCTCAAGACAAGTGGACCATATATTTTGATGGAGCTGTTAACTCTCCGGTTCTGGCACTGGAGTAGTCTTGATATCCCCAGTGGGTCAACATTATCCAGTAACTACAAAGTTGGTATTTCCTTGTACCAATAACATTTCAGAATATGAAGCTTGCATTATTGGTCTCCAATTAGCCATCGATATGAAGGTTAAGAGATTACAAGTTTATGGTGATTCCGCGCTTATCATTCTCCAAACAGGAGGTGAATGGCAAACTCGTGATTCAAAACTGATTTCTTACCATGAGTATCTTAAAGATCTGGTGGAAGAATTCGAAGAGATCTCATTTGATTATTTGTCAAGATCTCATAATCAATTTGCTGATGCCTTGGCAACATTATCCTCAATGTTACAAGTAACCGATGGTTTGAATATTGATCCTTTGCAAATTAATGTTTTAAAAAAGCCTGCGTATTGCATGGTTATAGAAGAAGAACTCGATGAGCAACCATGGTACTATGACATCAAGAATTACCTTCGAGAAGGAAAATTTCCCTAAGGAAATCGAGCTACGGATCGAAAATACTTGACTAAGTTAGCTTCCAAATTCTTTCTTAGCAGAGGTGCTTTATACAAGAGATCTTTTGATTCGGTCCTGTTGAAGTGCGTAGACACCAAAGAGGCCAATTTATTAATGAAAGAGATACATGAAGGAGAATGTGGTCCTCATATGAACGGCCATCTTCTAGCAAGGAAGATCATGAGGCTAAGTTATTACTGGCTAACCATGGAAGCCGATTGTATTCAACATGTTAGATGTTGCCATCAATGTCAAGTTTATGGAGACAAAATCAATGCTCCTCCAAATGAATTGCATCAAATGTCCGAAGCATTGCCTTTTTCAATGTGGGGGATTGACATTATCGGACCAATTAATCCTAAGGCATCAAATGGACGTCGTTTCATTCTAATGGCTATCGATTACTTCACCAAATGGATCGAAGCCAATTCTTATGCCCACGTCACTGCGAGAAGTATGGCAAAATTTATTCGTCGAGACATTATCGCTCGATACGGGGTTCCAGAAGCAATTATCACAGATAATGGATCAAACCTGAATAACAAAGTAGTAGATGAGCTACTCAATAAGTTTCACATTCGCCACTTGAATTCTTCTCCTTACCGCCCACAAATGAATGAAGCTGTGGAGGCAGCAAACAAGAATGTAAAGAAGATTCTATCCAAGATGGTAGAGAATTACCGAGATTGGCACGAGCGGTTGCCATACGCATTAATGGCTTACCGAACTTCTATTCGCACTTCGACTGGGGCAGCACCATTCTTATTAGTATATGGAATGGAAGCAATTTTACCTGTGGAAGTGGAAATTCCTTCATTAAGGGTACTTTCGCAAATAAAGCTTTCTGAAGCAGAATGGATTCAATAAAGATTTGAACAGCTTAACATGATTAATGAAAAAAGGGTAAAAGCCCCGTGCCATAGACAAAGCTACCAAAAGTGAGTGGCTAAGTCATTCAACCGTAAGGTTCGACCCGGGCATTTTGAGGTCATTGACCTGGTTTTGAGGAAAGTCCTACCCATCATTCCAGATCATGGGAAATTCACCCCCAATTATGAAGGACCGTATGTCGTCAAGAAAATGTTGCTCGATGGAGCATTGATTCTTGTAGAAATGGATGGCCGAGAGTTACCAAAACCTGTAAATGCTGATGCTGTCAAGAAATATTTTCCTTGAATAAGAAGCCTTTGAGCTACTTTTGGATTGAATCCAAGTCACTTTAGGACATTTGCATCATGCATACATGGCATTTTTTACATATTTGTTCATTTTGTAGGTACTTAATTATTCCTTAGGGAAGCTATTCCAAACCTCAAGGAGTTAAGCTCGAGGAAGTAGCTAAAAAAAAACAAAAAATAAAAAATCAATCTTTTCCCTAGAGTTTAGAAAGTAGATCCTTTTTGTAAGGACCTTTTCTGTCTAAAATGTTTTTCAAGTTTGAAATTTTATTAAAAAACATCCCCAGAGGAGTCAAAAAGATTTTCAAATGTTTTGATTTATCAAAATTCCCCACAAATGAGAGATTTAATCAAATGATTCTTTGAAAAACAGGGATTTCTTAAAAATGTCGAATAAGAATGCCTAAAATGATAAAAGGCAAACATTTGATCAAACACGTCCCTATATACATTTTGAGAGAATTGAGCAAAAAAACCATGTCTTAGGACGTAGGGTTCATTCACATTGAATACATGGATTGAAGTGATAAAAGGCATTTCATTTCTCTATCCTAAACACTCATTTTATCCTTTGCCAGCCACTTTGAGCCAAATAGGGAGAATTTTCAAAATACCTCTGTCAAGAACCACCCCATATTGGGGCAAGTTAAGAAGTTGTGGTTGATCATTTTTTGGAGCAAAAAGATTAAGAAAGATTTTATTGCTTTCACTTGCATTAACCTTCTTGTGGTAACTTCAGGTGGATCTTTATGGAAGCTCGAAACATCCCAAAGTGAAGAAGAGCATTCTTTTCTTCTACCCAAACACAGTTATCGCTTGCTTAGCCAAATTGAGCCTTAAGCATATTCATTTCAAAGCTCAAAATGTTGATTATCTCCCTACATTGGGGCAATGCACATGATTTACCAAGAAGATTTAGAAAAATTTGTGAACATGTATAGAATGTCTCGAGAGTCCAAAGAGCTCAAAAGATAAATATTATGGGGCATGAAAAAGTAGTGTACTTGATAAAAGCCAGGCCGATGCCCATGAAAAAGAATATGTATCAAAAGCAAAAGCAAAAAGCGACATGCTTATGATGAAAACAAAATTCTCATTGCAAAAGATGCTTAGAAAGAGCAAAGCTCTTATGTTGCAAGAAAAATAGACTTTCGAGACAATTTGGTTTTCAAGAGTCAGGTGGTATCAAATTTGAATGATTTGGTAATAATGCCAAGATAATCATCATTTCTCTTTCAAATCCCTTCTACAAAATTTTAAGCCTTTTGAACCTAACCTGAACCGACATTACAATCTTATCCGAAGTCTCTTCCGATTGGGATGGTTTGAGTTGACATAAAGATTTCACAAAGAAGCTACCGCTAGAAAGAGTGGAAGTAATCCTATCTTATCTTATCTTTAAGGTTCTTGACTTGTAAACCCGTTAAAGATGTTGATGGTATATTTCTTTTCTTAGCCTTAAAGCAAATACCATTTGTGTAAGCCCATGACCAAGCCTATATTACGGTCCTTTAGAAAGACCTTTTTGATCAATCAATTTGTATTCAATGTGAACGTTTCCGAAAACTTTTGACATAGGTTCGTGAGGCATCACCAGTGAGAATTGAATAGCTTCCCCACATCAATGAATGGGAATCAAAGCCATCGTAAGAGCCAGTGCGAAAGACCTTTTTAATTAGGTTATTTTCAATTTGGCATTTTTATCTAATCTCTTCAGATGATTATTCAAAGCATCATTTTATTAAAATTTCCTCTTAAGGATTTTGATAGTCAGTATTTTTTACAAAAATAAGAATAATTCATTTGATTTGTTGTTAAACAATCTCGGAACTTCTTTCAAAATATCTTTCTCCAGTGGATCGATTTTTGGTCATCCTAAACCATACTCTCATTTTAGGTTCCTAGTCATCCTTAAACCTTGTTCTTTGGTTCTAAGTCATCCTTAAACCTTGTCCTTAGGTTTTTGGTTTTTCTTAAATCTTGTTTTAGGTTCCTGGTCATCCTTCAACCTTGTTTTAGGTTCCCGGTCATCCTTAAACCTTGTCCTTTAGTTCTAGGTCATCCTTAAACCTTATCCTTAGGTTCCTGGTTATCCTTAAACCTTATTTTAGATTCCTGGTCGTCCTTAAACCTTGTCTTTAGGTTCTTAGTCGTCCTTAAACCTTGTCCTTAGGTTCCTAGTTATCCTTAAACCTTACCTTAGGTTCCTGGTCATCCTTAAACATTGTCCTTAGATTCCTGGTCATCCTTAAACCTTGTTCTTAGGTTGTTGGTTTTCCTTAAACCATAGATTTCCTATAAAGCCCTTTTCTTTTTTCTTTTCTTCCTTTATTCCACCCCATGAGAGAGAGAAGAACACGTGAATGAGCTAACAATCCAAAAGGTCAATGGTAAGTGCTTCAGGTAAGACTCTGATCAAACGTTTTTGTCTTTAGTTTCTTTTATTTCCCAAGTTAAGTCGACTAAAAATTTGCAGGTGCCAATTGGTCTTTGAGCGGAGCCTCTTCGAACACTCACTCAAAGAGGGGCAGCTGTTGACACCTAATTTTTAGCCGACACGTCATTAAAAATAAAAAATTTGAGATTATGATTTCCGATCGCGACGGAACCCGTTTCTTGAACAAAAAGTATCATTTTTTAATTTTTTTTATTGGCCTAGCTTCTGTAGACAATTTCCTATTCATTTCATGCAAAAACTCGAAAAATCAAACGATTGACTTTCAAGTTGACTTTTTGGTCAACCCTTTGACCAAAAGTCAACCCCGGGTTAAATTGGGGCTTTTTGCATAAAAAGATTCCTTTCAAATTCAATTTCACTTTAGAAGTGGAAATTTCAGAAAAATTCAAAGATTTGATCATAAAATCAAGCTCCTAGTGAAAAGTTAACTAGGGTTTGACTTTTGGTCAAACTTTTGACAAAAAAACAGAAAATGCAACAATTCAAAAATCATCTAATTTTACATTCAATTTAACTTTGGCATTTGAAATTTTGCAAAAATCGGTTTAGAATCAACTTTTTTCCAATTTACGAAATTTGGTTCAAATCGGCCGAAAATGAAATTACTTCATTTCTAGTAATTTTTTAGGTTAGTTTTCTTTACGACATTTGATCTAGAGGTCATCTAATATTCAATTTTGGAACCAATTTTGTAATTCCAAGCCAAACACAAAAATCCCCAATTTTGGCCATAATCAGTGATTTGGATCGATTATTCATGATTTGCGCAATTGAGACACGATTGAGCCAAATTTCTTATATAAAATCCAAATTCAAAATCAATTTTGGAAGATTGACATGAATTTGAATCAATTTGATCAATTTAGTGATCCTGTGATTAAGAAATCTAAGAGTAATTAGTCCAATTAGTCCAATTCAACTTGACCCACTCTAGACTAATATTCAATTTGATGAATTGAAACTCAATTTGGTTAATTGGACTTCAATTAAATTTATTAGTCTAGCTTGGCCATGCAATTACCCAAATTCAAGAGTAATTGAGACAAACAAGTTAAATTGGATCAATTTGTGCATGAATTTCAAATCGGTTCAATCCAATTTGATTGAATTCGATATTAATGGGGTCAATTAATCATGATAGGAATCAAATTACACAAAATTGGAACAAATGGAATCAAGGATTGAACTAGTTCAATCAGGACAAATTCGGGGCTAACCGGCTTAACTCGGTTTGAGTCAAATTGAACAGGTCCAATCAAACTAGCAATTTTCCGGTTGAAAATCTGGCGATTGACGGTCCATTCCGACCAACCATGGCTGGCCCCATCCCTTTAAGCCCAAAAATGACAAAAATGCCCTTAATTGAAAATTACGAAAATGCCCCTAAGTGAAAATTACCAAAATGTCCTTCCTTAAGGATTAAGTAAATTAATCAGGAGGTAAACAAATCAATCATGGCCATTCATTTAGAATTGATCATGTCCATCCATAATGCCATGTCACAAATCCTTAGCCCATAAGGAATATTCGTAATCATTAAGGATGCATTTTAGGCTATTTGATCAATCTAAAGGCTAAGATTCAAAGTTGAGGTAAGTATGTAGTGTTTTTTCCCTCCAAAATTTGAGGGGACTTTCATTTTTCAAATCTAAATTCTCTCTCCTCTCTGTCTCTCTCTGTCTCTCTGTCTCTCTCTCTCTCTCTCTCTCTCTCTCTCTCTCTCTCTCTCTCTCTCTCTCTCTCTCTAAGCTCACGTATCCCTCTCTTTCACTCTCTCTCGGCCGCCAGCCATCTCTCTCTCGCCGGCCGTTTTTTCGGCGGATCACCGCCTCACCGTCATCCCCCACGGTGCCACAAAGCTGATCGTTAGACCAACCAACCTCGTTGGTGGTCGGAGCTCCTCTTTCCGGTGAGTTTATTCCCACGGCAGCATTACCAGCATTGCCGCCGGTGATTCAATCAGCCGATTCAAGCGGCTGAATCGGCTGATCGGTGTTCCCTCCGGCAATTCAGAACCTCCAGCAGCATTCCTCGGCGTCTTCATGTCGCCGTGGTGGCCGGCTTCTCGTTGAATGGCCACCGGATTGCGTCTTTTGACTTGATTCTCCATTATTAGTTCACTAGTACGAGATCGAATCGATTCTCACTATATTTTGTGCAATCTCTTCTCATAGGTTGTCGAGCTTTCCGAGACTTCTCCATGATGTTTTTGATCTGAATACGGAGGCCGGATCGCTATTCGCGTCGGAGCATTGTTAAACAAGGTAAGTGCACTTGGACGTTGCTCTGCAAATTTGTGTACAGAGAAACCTGCATGTTTGAGATGTCGATTTCAGCTCTTTAATGTTGAAATCTTGCAAAATGATAAACTAGAGAATCGTAAAACACGTCTTAAGCTTCGATTTGATATATTGCATGCCTCAATCGGACTTGATTTGCTATGTCAAAACTATTTCGAAAGTTAAGATCAGAATCTGGAATGTGATGTTCAAGTCTGTTCTGTTGATGTCCTGATTGATGTTGTGCTATTCTGTGATTTTTCTGATTTTCTATGATCATTTTTTGAAAAAAATTTCTTCACGAAAATCGTAAAGCACATCTTAATCTGTTTATCATAAAATTTTCATAAATTCTAATCATGTTAGCATGGTATGATCTGCAACGTCATCTATGCATGAATCCGGTGACAGACTGGTTTCTGAATGACCTTCGTGTGTTCTTCGATTTTCATAAATTCGTGTATTCGAAATATGAAAAAGTTTTCTTCATAAAAGTTCACACTGAGATCGAGATATTTCCATTGTACTAATTTCATCAAAATCAAAATTCATTTGAATTTTCAAAAGGAATTTTCATGATCGAATCAGTATCTGTGTTCAGATCTGATTTTCATTCCTTTTGAATCCAAAAGAAGTTTTTCCGAATTTGATAAAGTTAAAGTCCTTTTTTGTAAAAAATCAAAATTACAAAGTTGTTCATTGGGGTGTCATTATGTTGACTGAAAATTTTGAGGGCCAAATAGCAATTTTTGGAGGGTCAATTTGCTTAAAATTACACATAAGGCCTTCTCAGGTTAAAGTTTGATTTGCAATTGAGTCCTTTTTGAAAACCGAATTTTATAAAAATTTGAATGACTTTTTAGCAAAAACTCAAAACACGAAATTTGTTGCACACGGAGAATCCTAACTGCCTAAAAATTTTCATGTGGTTTTGATAAGATTTGTTATTTTTCCCGCTATTATTTTGAAATCCATAATAGAATCAAGTCCAGCCTTTCACCGAGGGTAAATTTGTCATTTTCGGGAAAATCGGTGAGGATTTAGAAAAAATGTTCTTCTTAACTTTTAATCCTCATGTCATGAGCTTTTTAATGACACCTAAATCACTTCATTTGGACATCATTAGGGTAGTTAATCACATCTGAACAGAAGCAATCCGAATTAGATAAAAACTGAATAAGTTGTCTCCTTATGAAGCCCACTTCTCATTGTTTGATTGGCTTCGAAATAAGGCCTATGGGCCTGAATGCATGCTTATTTCATTGCTATGCATGTGTTTGTTAGATGAATGTTAGGCCCGGTGCATGTTCGGTAGGTAGTCCATTATGGTCATTTAGAACTCGACTTTAGGGGTTAATTGATATGAGTTGTCGTTTTATAAATGCAAATAGTAGCCCATTATCGTTAACCATTGATCAAATAATGTTAGATGATTAGGTGGGTGGTGAATCGAAATGCATGAAAAACAAAGGCCAATCCCGAGACCCGTGTTTGATTAGTGAATTGTTTGCACCATTGTTTTTCTTTGATTGTTCCTCTGTACATTGTTTGTCGTGAATGAATGTTATGAATGTAAACACCGATACCCAAGAGCTGGTCTATGGGAGGATAATCTGAAATGATAAAAAACCAAGGCGATTGACTGATGTCCAATCCGGTCTCCATTTATATTCATTTAATGATGGCGATAGACCGATGTCCGATCCGATTTCAATTTGTACTCAATTCATTCATCCCCGATCATAACATTTTCGACGTTCATTATGTTCCCAGTCTTTGAGAAAATCTCCTAAGCATGGGACAATTGTCCGAGCGAGGCTATCACATGACCATTAAGGATGAGCTTTGCACGATTCATGATGGCAAAGGAGGGTGATCGCGAAGGTAAAAATGGCTCGAAATCGACTTTTTCCTTTGTATATTAATTATGCTACCTCGTGTTTTAGTGCCTCGGTGCAAGATTCTTCATGGCTTTGGCACAAGCGGTTCGAGCATGTGAATTTGGACAGCTTGAAGCTGTTGTCTCGAAAGAAGATGGTGCATGGACTACTCGAAATTCTTCTCCAAATGAGATATGTGAACTATGTGTTATTGGGAAAAAGTTCAAAGAAAGCTTCCCTTCAGGACAATCATGGAGAGCTTCAAAGCCGTTGAACCACTTGGTGATTCGTCAAATCGGGGGTACAAGTATTTTGTTACCTTCATCGACAACTTTAGCCGGAAAACATGGGTTTATTTCTTGAAGTACAAGTCCGACACCATTGATGCTTTCAAGGAGTTCAAAGCCTATTTAGAAAAACAAAGTGGGCACCAAATTCGAATTCTCCGAACTAATCGTGGCACAGAATATTTGGTTGGTGATGGCTTCTTCAAATAGCGCGGCATCAAGCATTAATTGACATCACAGTATACTCCTCAACAGAACGGAGTAATGAAGAGAAAAAATCGCACCACTGTTGATATGGTTCGTACCACGCTTCATTCCAAACAATTGCCTAAGCAACTAGGCGGAGGCGATTGCTTGTGCTGTTTACTTGTTGAATCGGTGTCCTACTAAAGGTCTTGAGTTTAAGACTCCGGCGAAGGTGTGGAGTGGTCGAACCCCTTCAGTTCAGCATCTTCGCGTGTTCGAGTGTATTGTTTATGCCCATGTGCCAAATGAGCTTCGCAAGAAACATGATGAGAAGAGTGAGAAGTGCATCTTCCTTGGTTACAGTAATGAGACCAAGGGTTATCGGTTGTATAATTTGGTAACAAAGAAGGTGGTTATTAGTCGAGATGTCACCTTTGATGAGGAAGGTGAGTGGACTTAGAGCACGGAGGAGAAGAAGCAGTTGCACTTTGTTTTGGACGAGGATAAATCAGTTCCGTTAGTGATCTGCCCTAGGAATCAATCAAGGTTGATACTTTAATATTAATTATGGATTAGGTTGTGTCAGAAAATCGACATTCACTATACTTAGGTAGTCATAATGTCTTGCTAGAGACCGCTTATGACTTGTGGACCAAAAAGGGTTTTGAGCATACTACTAATGTTTAGTGAACCTACAGGATCGCACATAATAGCAAACTGAGTTAATATTTTCTGTGCGCTGGGATCTACTTACAATAAGAAATAAATTTTAATTTATTCTCTATTCAACTTATCTACGCGGTTGTATACGTTATGAGATAACAATTAAATGTATAAATGAAGGTAGACAGTTTGGCGGGCCCAAATCTCCCAGCCCCACTTTTTTTAATTCGCCTAAATAATGAGGATATATATATAGCGTGCGGGTGACAAAAAAACCCTAAGTGAAAAATGCCTCCAAGAAAATACGAAGAGAATTGTTCTCTATTCAGATGTCTTTGAAAGAGTCTCCAAGATCAAAGGTGATCAGGAAAAAGAAGTCCAAGATCTTGAGCTAGCACTTGGATCGTTGGAGACTTCCATTCGTGTGTGTGGATATCGGTAGAGGCGCAACATTTGAGACGCTAATTCAGACATAATCGATTGTCAATTTACCTTCAATCTGCAAAAGGTATATGTCGAATTTCTGTTTAGATTTCAATATATGCATGGATCCTATCTAGGGTTTCGATTTATAAATTCCGCTGCGTTTTTAGCACTAGAGGAGCCCTACAGTAGTATCAGAGCTACTTGCGCTATATTGAAATTGAATAGGAAACCCTAATTGTTGATACATATGATATATGCCTGAATTGATTCTAAATTAGAGTTAGATGAATTGGGAATATGAATTGATATGATCAATTCAAGTAATTTCACATTGAAACGAATTTGAATTCCTGCAATAATATGGATTGATGTGATTGACCCAAAGGCGTTGCAAAATTATGAATTCGATTTAGGGTATTGCGATGGAATAAAGCAGGATAGCCTTAGAGGCGGTTTAATTGAAACTGCCCGCCCAAGCAGGGATAGTTCATGGGGACAAATAGAATCCTAAGAAAACAGAATTGAGAATTCTGTCTAGGTTTTGAGGGTGCTGCCCCCTGGACCCCTACATGGAATTGTTCGTTCCCATATGATTGATGTACCTTTATTATGATAAGTGATGCTTCGTTTGTGCTCATAACATGCATACATTTATCACTAAATAAACATTTACAGTCCCTAATAAAATTAAGTAATAATATGATGTATTTCCAATCATACACCTATTAAGACTTAAATTGTCAAAAGATGGATTTGACAAAGTAGGGTGTCTTTAACTATTTGAGTAAAACTGTTACCAGCAAAGTATCGGGATGGCACCATTTAAGGCATTATACAGTCGAGCTTGCAGAACTCAAGTCTATTGGGATGAGATCGAGGAAAAGAAGGTCACTGATCCAAAGTTAGTACAACTCATCAATGAGGTCGTACAAGTGGTTAGAGATAAGTTGAGAACTGCCTAAAGCCGACAGAAAAATTATGCTAACAGACATAGAAAGCCTCTAGAGTTTCAGGTAGGCGACCACGTATTTCTCAAAGTGTCACCCATGAGGAGTATGTCGCGTTTTGGGAAAAAAATGTAAGTTAAGCCCCAGGTACGTAGGACCTTTTGAAATTCTAGAGAGAATAGGGAATTTGACTTATCGGTTGGCGTTGTCATCGAAACTTGCTCAGGTACATGACGTATTTCATGTATCCATATTGAGAAAGTATGAACCCAATTCGACACATGTGCTGAATTTCGACGAGGTCGAATTGGACAACAGAGTGTCCTATGTTGAGGAGACGGTGCGGATCGTGAATTGTAAAGAGCAAGTGTTGAGGAATAAAACTGTTCCCGTAGTAAAGGTCCTATGACGACACCAGGGCGTAAAGGAAGCTACCTGAGAAGGTGAGGAAATTATGAAGCGGAAGTATCCACATTTATTCGAGGAACCAGGTATGTGTTTAAATTTCGAGGACGAAATTTTATTAGAGGGAAAGAATTGTGACATCCCTAATTTCGGGTCTAGAAAGCCGAGGGCTAGTATTAAGTGAATGAGGGAGTAAGTTGAGTTGAGGGTCCGTATTGGAATGGACAGTATGATCGGAACGAGTGTACTAAGGGTTTATCGTGGTTTGATCGAAAGATTGTTCACAAATTGGTCTAGAGATCGACAGTGGAATGATCCATGACTAAGCAATTGATTAGAGTAATATGACCGTGGAGTGACCCTTCGACCATAAAGGCCGTTAGTGGAATGGTCCGGGATAACTGTGGATCAGTCCGGTGTCGACATGTGTCGGTCGCGAGTAATACCGCACGGCCATGCATTAATCCCAAGTGATCATGAGTTAATCCCGAGGCACTGGATTTCCACGAGGCTACATGACAACCAATGGTCGACCATGAATCATTAATACTCAAACGTGGCTCGATCACAAATTGGCCACAGATTGTTGTGCCAAGTTCGGAAAGCCATGGACGAGATGCATACCAGGCCATGTGTCTAGTGGCTTAGTCATAGCCCAGGCAAAATTGCCGGTCACAGCGGCCAAGGCCATGTGCCTAGTCATGACCGGCCATTGTGCCCGTCAGCCAGGCCACGGACCGGCTATGTGCCCGGTCGTGCGCCGGCCATTGTGCTTGACCCTTGTGCCGTAAGTTGTGCCCATAAAATCCAGTTCTGATCTCGTCCCGTACCCAAGAATTATGGCCATGAGTTGTGCATCGTGCCATCCCCGAGCCGATGTGCGTGTTTGGTCTTGAACCGATCCCTCTCCCGTACGACCCGACATGGTGCTCGGCACGGTGCCCATATGGCCGGCCAGGCACTAGGCACGTCGCCTGTGTGGCCAGGCAAGCTGCTCGACACGTCACCCATGTGTCCTGGCACGGCGCCCGTGCAGCCTGGCCACGTGCCTGACCATTTGCCCTGTCAGGCTGGCCAAAGTGCCTAGCAACCCGACCGTGCACCCATGCCACCCGAGAAGGCCAAATTAGTTTACTTTAGCTTAGATTTTTGTAGGGCCAAGTTTGGGCAATTGTAAGGGCCTTCCCACATTAAATTCCATTTTAAAGGGTATTATTGAAATTATTTTTGTGAGAAAAGCCTTAGAAAAATTATGGAACTTAGTATGAAGCGGGGTTCATTTTAGGCGTTACGTGCATATTTTTGCAAGCACCGTTTGATCCGATCAATTTGGAACAAAAACCAACCATTATAGGTCCTGAATATAAGCCCAAGGAAGAGCTTAGAAAGTTTGACCAAGTCAAACCTTATCAATTTCATCATTACCTTCATTAATGCTTGGCATAATTTTTCAAACTAGCCATAATGAAGCCATTTATGAGATAGGTCACCAATTATTGACCCAAGAGACAGAGAGAAAGAGAAAGTCATGGCCATGAAGGAAAGAGAGAGAGTCGGCCATGAGGAGAGGAAGAGAGAGTTATTGGTCATCATCATGATACTTTGGCTTATGCTATTAATGAAACCATGACATATGCGCATACCCCATACTCCCCGATGACACGTGCACTTACTTCATCAATCCCAAACCTTATTCCTCTATAAATAGAGGCCATTAGGAGGGAAATGGCACACTTTTTCACACACACAAACCGGCCAAGAGAGAGAGAGCCGAGATAGAGAGAGAAAGAGAGAGAACCGAGAGAGAGAAAGAGAAAACCGAGAAAGAGAGAAAGCCGAGGGAAAGAAAAGAAAGGGCTAACACCGTGAGTTGCCCGAGATCCCGAGAACGTTGTCTTTCCGTCCTTTTGCCACTCTCTAATTCTTGTTTTGTTTAGAATAAGTAAATTCTCTACTACCGGGAAATGACGTTGAGATACGTTGTATCATGGGCGTTCCCCATTCTCGGTTCTTGGTGTTTCGATGTTGTGATTTCCATAATGAGTTTGCCTTGTTTCGTGATTGCATATCACTTAACACAAATTAAAAACCGAGGCACGACAAATGAGGTAAACCGTGAATTAGCCATATTTGGAGTTCTTGTATTATGCTTGCTATGCACGCCCTTGTTTGATCGGCTACTAAGGCCGGTACGGTAAGAATGATTCGTGTAATAACGATCAATATGTCCACGCTCATTAGTAGAATTTTTACTTGCTGAGTCTCCTCAACTCACTCCCCGTTGTTTCCACTTTTTCAGGTCCGTAAGAATGGCGTCACCCCGACCCTGTTTGGCAATCCGATTGAAATGAGAGCCAAGCTCCTAACAGTGATTGATGCCCGTGAGAACCGTGCCAACCGCAGGATTACAAGTTACATGATGGTTGATGAAGGTCACGAAGACCTTGTCCCGCACCCATACGTGGCTTGGTATCGCCTGGCTAACGGGGACTGGGTCGGGCCCCTTCGTGGATTTAGCGGTCCTTTTAATGGCATGGGCGAGTCGGCTCCGGGATTGGCCATGGGTGGGGCGTGAGGACGGTCGTGCAGACGAGGGCGGGGAGGAGCGAGTGAGAGCAAGAAGATAGTAGCCGTAGTGAAGCTAAAGACCCAAGCTAAAATTTTGTTGTTTATATAGCTTGTTTTCGGAAGTGCCTTTGAAATAGGCATGTGAAAAATATTGTGTGAGGCTTGCTTGCCCGAGAGAGGGCATGTATAATAAGCACGAATCCATCATGTAAATACAACGTGCACCATTTACTTTATTTGTTTGGTTTTGTCTCGTTGAATTGCTTCCGCATGCATTTCATTTTAAAATCAACGGGACGTTCAAACAATTGTTTATGCTTCACGGGCTCGTTCCGGTCATGGTTGGTCAATAAGTATCGGCCGTGAGTGGTTCGGGGCGTGACAGCCTGCGAGCTCAAGCTCGCGCAAAACTCGCCCAGATCTGGGCGAGCTCAAGCTCGCCGGCCATGGTGAGCTCGGCCCTCACCGTCAGCCCATGCGAGGCTAGCCCTCGCCGACACTGGCGAGGGCCAAGCTCGCCATGGCTAGCAAGCTCGAGCTCGCCCAGATCTGGGCTTGTTCTGAGCGAGCTCGAGCTCACCAGCAATGGCGAGGCCCATGCGAGGCTAGCCCTAGCCGAGACCGAGCTCGTCGGCCATGGCGAGCTCGGCCCTCACTATCAGCCCATGCGAGGCTAGCCCTCGCCGACACTGGCGAGGGCCGAGCTCGCCATGGACGGCGAGCTCGAGCTCACCTAGATCTCAATCTCGTCGGCCATGGCGAGCTCGGCCCTCACTATCAGCCCATGCGAGGCTAGCCCTCGCCGACACTGGCGAGGGCCGAGCTCGCCATGGACGGCGAGCTCGAGCTCACCTAGATCTCAATCTCGTCGGCCATGGCGAGCTTAGCCCTCGCCGTCAGCCCATGCAAGCCTAGCCCTCACTGGCACTAGCGAGGGCCGAGCTCGCCATGGCCAGCATGCTCGAGCTCGCCCAGATCTCGAGCTTGCCGGCCATGGCGAGGCTAGCCCACCTGGGTGTTGGCGAGACGACCGGCGGCCATGGACCTCGCCCCATGGCCTGCGATGTCTCTAGCGACCGGCCAAACCAATAAGGAAGGGAAAAAAAAAATTTCAATAACACCAAAAAAATACAAATCCAATGATGAATAGTTTTGCGATGAACCGTTTTCGTCACCAATTAGTAACGAAATTAGCCACGACACTTACCGGCGGAAAAGTTTTGCCGAAATTGATTTGCGCGTGCGCAAATAGGTAAATCGAGAGAAACGAAAAAGAGAGAGGGAGAGAGAACAATAAGGGGGATATGAGGAATCAGTCGAGAGAAAGAAATTGGAGGTGGGGATGGATATCACAAAAATTATTTTTCGTGTTGCAAATTAGCGAAAAAAAATTTTTTGTCGCAAATTAGCCACGAATAATTTTTCGGCGCAAAATTCATTGCAAATTTGTCACGAATAACTTTCCGTGCCAAAATTCATCGGAAATTAGCGACGAAAAATTTTCGTGGCAAAATCCTAGTTTTTTTATGGTGTTTGAGTAGCCAGTAAATTTGAGCGTTGAAGTTCTTTCTTTTGAAAGTACAGAAAGGAATATTACGAAAGCAACGGAGCCCATGGATATCTCAGTCCTGTAGGATTAGGGGATGGCTAAGATTTTCCGGAAAAGTGTCAGAAAAATCATAAATATTTTGTATTTGTGTCAATTCAGTTATAAACCTTTTTTTTGTGCCAATTCAGTACTTTTGGCTAATTTTGGCCCAATTCTGCTGACATGGACACCATTCGGCTTACATGGCACCCTCAGTGTTGATATGAATAATTTTTAATAATATTTTAATATCTTTTCAATTTTTTCTGATTTTTTTTATTTTCCTTCTTCTTTAACCTTTGGTCGGTGACTGGACATCGGCCTAGCCTCGCCTAGGCAAGGTCACCATCACCCAGATAAGGCCACCATCGCCCACCACAAGCGAGGCGAGGCAGCCAAGCATGGCCAGTGGCTGATGTCCGGTCACTAGCCAAAGGTATAAGAAGAAGCAAAAGAAAAAAAATAAAAATAAAAATCAGAAGATATTTAAAAATATTGAAAAATATTAAAATATTATTAAAAATTATCCACGTTATCGCCGCACGGTGCCACGTAGGCCGACCGTCATCCACGTCAATAAAATCAGGCCAAAATTAGTTGGAAAGATTGAATTGACACAAAAACAAAAGGTTTATGACTAAATTGACACAAATACAAATAGTTTAGGACTTTTTTTACACTTTTTCGAATGTTCTCCTCAAAGTGTGGTAACACATCTGTAGGCAACGCTGTGGTAGCCAAGCTCCATCACCTTCGTCATGATTCTGATGATGTTCATCTTGTCGGTCAATGACAGCAAGAAGGGGCGTCATAGGGAACGTTCGGGTTGAGGAACCCTGTTGTTGACGTTGAGAAGTTTTGTGGGATCATTTCTAAAAGATTAAACTTATAAATGAAGGCGTAATTTAATATTTTAAATATTCTAATACTCCGGAGCTGAAGTTTCTATAAAGATGTGAATTCCCATACTCTAATGTCATGTGCAACTTTTTTATGAGATTACCGACAACTGTTCAGAAAGCTTAAATTGATAAATGAATACGTGGCTTAATATTTTAAATACTCTAACAAAGACTAGATTATACGATGTCCTTTGAATGCTACAAAGATTACCCTTGTCACTGCTTGGATTGGACCCAATTAAGCCGGATCGGGTTTGTAACTTAGTAGCCTTGTGCCGAGCTGAAGTTTCGTGGGATCATTTCTAAAAGATTAAACTTATAAATGAAGGCGTAATTTAATATTTTAAATATTCTAATACTCCAGAGTTGAAGTTTCTATAAAGATGTGAATCCCCATACTCTAATGTCATGTGCAACTTTTTTGTGAGATTACCGACAACTGTTCAGAAAGCTTAAACTGATAAATGAATACGTGGCTTAATATTTTAAATACTCTAACAAAGACTAGATTATACGATGTCCTTTGAATGCTACAAAGATTACTCGTCACTGCTTGGATTGGACCCATTTGAGTTGGATCGGGTTTGTAACTTAGTAGCCTTGTGCCGAGCCACCCAAAAATGATCATTAGGCCCATATGGCTTGAGAATTATCTGAACACAATTCGTGCCTTAATTACTGTTTCATTTTCGCTGATCATATAAAGCTGCACTCATTGTCGAATCCATTTATTCATTTTCGAACAGATTCTCGTTTTTACGTGCTTGTGACGTGCCACGGGATATGAATTTGAGTACATTGCACAGTAAGATTATCAAATCCTCTCGAGATCTTATTATAAGTCTCATAATCGGCTTATCATTTGAGAACCGGTCTCTTATTTACAGCGTCTAAAGCGAAAGAGTAGCATCTATTAGCATCCATGCCTGTATGTATGTCATGTCATAGCGGGTTGGTCACGCACAATATCAAGGCCACTGCATCTCTCCGGGCATCGCTATCGACCACAAACTGTAGTAGGCCAGTATTGGGAAACCCAAACAGTGAACTCCACTATCGCTGAAAAGACTAGTTGACACCTTCGCTTCCTCTTTCTCCCCCGTCATTTTTTCCAAAAAGGTAATGGATTCTTTTGCCAAGTTGTGCTCCCAATGAATGACTCGAACATTTTGGGTTTTGTCCCGAAATTAATCTCGTCCACGTCGGTTATCATAAACTCATTCGCCTGCTTAACTTTGTCCACACAAAATCAATCGTCTCGCGTAGAGCTTGGACTGACGTGGGCCTGTACGTACGCTGCCCGAGGCGATCGTATTATGTATGCTCTAGGAATATCTGATGTTTTTGTCCCCAATCCAATCCCCCTCGTACGTTTTCCAGAGAACTCAAATTTTTGTATGGTCGAAAGATCGTGAACAAAAAGTAACAGCCCTCTAATTTCATAAAACTTTAGGTTAATACCACGAAAAATTCCAAACTGATATAACTGTGATAAATTTACTCCAAATTAATTTTTTGACTACCAAAAACTCCAAACTGGTTCACCTATAGTAAATTTACCCTGAACTAATTTTTTGACTATCGAAAACCCCAAACTGATATATTTATGACAAATTTGCCCTCCGTTAAATTAAATTAATATCACGAAAAATCATAAACTAGTACATATATGACAAACGGAGGATAAAACCACAAATTGGCACACACGTCAATTATCAAGTGTCATTAAACTCGGAAATTTGACGGTAAAATTTAATAGAAACTAACAAAGAATAAAATTGTCACAGGTATACCTGTTTGGGGTTTTAATGGTCAAAAAATTAGTTTGGGGGTAAATTTATCATAAATATACTAATTTGAGATTTTTCTTTGTATTAACCCTAAAACTTTTACAAGTACGAAACCGTATCTTTATTTTTTAGTAATTTCTCATAATTTCCAAAAATAGGTTAATGCCGACTTTTGCTTTAAAAATGATGAAAAATTGAGGTGACATCTAGCTTTTTTTTTTAGTCGAAATAGAGATATCATTTCATTAAACTCGAGCCCACCTACAGGAGTAAGGGGCATCAAAACACAGGATTTCCCAAAGTGGGGAAGGGGGGTTATAAATCCAGTTTCGAGAAGGGTCTTACACTTTAACGCCTTTACAACCCAGTCTGCTAATCTATTTGAGTCACGGGTACAGAGGACCAATTCTAGACTCTCAAAAAAAGCCAAGAGGCCAATACAATCAATGATAATTGGCTCAACATCCCAAGGACAGAGGGAAGAATCTCTCAAACAGCTTATCAACGTTGAACAATCAAACTCCAACGTTAGTTTTAAATGAGGTCAATTAGCGAAGTGTTTGAGAGCATAGAGACAAGCAAGGGCTTTGGTTTGAAGGGCGGAAGATGCTCGGACTAGTCGCGCAAGGCCTTTCGTCAATCTTCCTTTTGAATCGCGGCATACGCATGCAATTGCCCCTTCCATGGTCCTTGAGAGGTGAGATATATCGATGTTTATCTTCAGCAAACTAGGGTCTGGTGGTCTCCATTTCGGTTTTAAGTTTAGTGGTACTCCTTCACGCTTTAAGTTGCTTCTATTCCACTTAGAGTAATTACACTGCATGTCTAGAGCCGATTCAATTATGCTAATTGGGTCCATCTACTCACGATGGAATACTAGGGAGTTATGCGCCAATCAAATTTTCCAAAGGGTGACTGCGATAATCTCAAAAGGTATGTTTTTCTGGATCATATCATTGTAGTTTTGCAACCACTCCTCAAATCTAGTGACTTATTGGTGAGAAAAGTGGATGTTGAAATAGGGATTTGACCAAACCTACATTGTCTTGTCGCTGAGGAGGAATAGATGCTCGACTGTCTCGGGCCTTTTTTGACACAATGGGCAAAAAGGTTCAGATAATACTTTTCTCTTGAACAAGTTTACCCATTTAGGTAATGCATTTTGACAAATGCTCCATATGAAAAATCTGACTTTTGGAAGTGTTTTTAGCCTCCAAATTTTGTTTGATAGATCGTTAGGTATTTGGTAGGAAGAAAAGGGCTGCCTAGAGCCACGTGTGGTCGTATTCTTTCATAGCTCATTATATCTGCTTTTAACAGAATAATAACCGGACCGATTTGATGACCACACTAGTGAGTCTACTTTCGGGGTAGATGGTAGTGGAGTAGCTAGGATTTCATTCACAACTTCTTCATCGAATAAGTTGTGTAAAAGTTGCTCATTCCAGAGATATTCCGTTGGGGCAATCAAATCTGCTACCATGTTAGGTTCATGTTGGCTTTTTGGTCCTCCTAATTTGCCCCTTTCTAGCCATCTATCTTCCCTGATTCTTATATGTTGCCCGTTACCCACTTTCCATCTCACCTCCTTCGAAATGGCATCTCTTCCCATAAAAAGGTTTTGCCAACCCCATGATGGATGAGAACCCTTAACTGCATGCCAGAAATCGATGTTTGGAAAGTAACATCCTTGTAAGACTTTGCACCATAATGTACATGAAGTTTGAGAGACTCTCCAAGCTTGTTTTCCTAGCATCGCTTTGTTAAATGTAATGAGGTCTTTGAAGCCCAAACCTCCTTTATCTTTCCTTTGCTTCAGTATCTCCCATCTTCTCCAATGAAGGCCGGCTTTTGATGCATGTGTTTTCCACCAAAATTAGGCTATCTTCCTCTCTATGGCCTTGCAAATAGACACTAGGATTTTGAAAATGGACATCGCATAGTGTGGTTAAAGCCCGTACGATTGCTTTTATCAAGATTTCTTTACCCACTTTGAAGATAAAACTTTCTTTCCACCTTCCAACTTCATGTTTACTCTCGCCAAAATCCATGCGAACATTTGTTTTTTTGTTTGACCCCAATTGGAGGGGATTCCTAAGTACTTCCCCGTTTTGTCAATCTCCGGAACTCGCAATTCTTGGGCCATACTCCTTCTCAGTTGATGCGGGCACCCTGAACTGAAAAAAACTCCTGATTTGTTGAGGTTGATTTCTTGACCTATTGCGAAGCAGTACTGATGTAGAATAGAGGATAGGTTCTGGCATTCACTAATCTTTCCATCCACAAAGAAAATAGAATCGTCTGCAAAAAGTAGATGGGAAAGTGTCGGGTAAAACCTGTTGAGCCTAATTCCTTTAACACTCTCATCATCCACCGCTTTCTTCATGAGTGAGGAGAGTACGTTTGCAACAATTATGAATAAGTAAGGGGATAGAGGATCTCCTTGCCGAAGACCTCTCGATGGCGCAAAGAAAGGAAGTGGTTCTCCGTTAAACTTGACACTAAGGGAGGTTGTGGTTACACATTGCATAATCCATGAAACCCATCTCACACCGAAACCCATCTTAATCATGCAGGCCTCAAGGAAGTCCCACTCAACTCGATCATAGGCTTTTTTCATGTCCAACTTGAGGATGGCTTGAAATTTCCTTTTCCTCTTCTTGATTCTTAGTTGATTTAGGACTTCCTGAACAACTAGGATATTATCTTGCATTTGTCTGCTGCTAACAAAAGTGCTTTGCTCCTCCGCTATCATATTAGGAAGCCAAGGTTTTAGACGATTTGCCAAGACCTTGGAGATAATTTTGTAGCTGAAATTGCATAAGCTAATGGACCTGAACTGGTCTAGTGTTTATGGGTTAGGCTTCTTAGGAATCAGAACAATATGAGTTCTGTTCAGGTTCGGATCAAGATGGCCAGATTCAAAGAAAGTTCTCACCAGAGTGAATACATCGTGTTGCATGAAGGGGACATCTAGCGAACTGTGCTGAGTTCAATGGTGAAAAAAAGCATCTCAACCGAACATCGGGGCGAGCTGCACACGCTTCTTGAAGTGGCAGCTCGCGGGACTCACGCACCATGCGTGAACCAAACGCACTCGGCGTGGAGATCTCTAGTTTTGGGTCAGTTCGTTTCTCAGAAAAGAGAGCTTCTTTACCTTTCGCAATGCCCACTCTCATCGCCTTTGATGGAGTCGCCTGAGCGGTGGTTCGAGAAGGCGTTGTTGGATCTCTGTAGGCGAGCATAGTTGGGTCTGGACTTGGCCAAGGACGTGATCTCGGGTGTCGTCTCCTATTGCGACCCTGCTCAGCCCTCCGACGCCAAAACTGTACCTCGACGTAAGTCTCTCATCTTTCTTGTGTTTTCTGCATCCTTTTTCAGTTATTCGCGATGGTGCGATGTTATTGCCAATTGGGTTTCTCTCTTTTGATTTCTTGATCGAACTTTATATGCGTAGAAACTGGAGG
The DNA here is from genome assembly GCA_024500025.1 of Syzygium aromaticum. Taxonomy (NCBI): domain Eukaryota; kingdom Viridiplantae; phylum Streptophyta; class Magnoliopsida; order Myrtales; family Myrtaceae; genus Syzygium; species Syzygium aromaticum. The sequence goes on along the minus strand of CM044886.1, from coordinate 2,604,069 downwards.
ATCGTCCTAAAAAATCTCGCTTTTCATCTAAGGACCTCTTGAAAAATCTTGGGCCTTTTGTTTCTACTTGTTGGAAGAGATTGGATATGTTATGGCTGCAAATCGGTTTCAAATTTGTGTTTTTCCGTCAGAACATTGTCGGGCAAGAAATGGGGAAAGGCGTGATCGATGAATATCTGCAGCAGAGAGGCCATTCAGATCTCAGCACTAGAAGTGGCGGCAGCGGCAGCAGCAGCAGCCATTCTGGTGTTTCGTCCTCAAAATTACATGCCTATGTCAAACCGCCTTCAGCCGAAGTTTCCACCGCTGGTACCAATACACGGCCTAGAGCATCTAAAGAGGCTACTGGCTCGTGTAGTCAAGAAAAGTCGGCAGTGACCAGAACCAATGAGTCGAAACCTGCGAAACAGAGTAATTCTCAGAAAAAAAGTAAAATCTCGGAAGGTCGTGTCGCTAGCTGAGGCAGCCAAAGGTTCCGTTGTGTTCCAGCAGGGTAAGCCTGTTCGTGCCAAGCCCACAGGCACAGGTTGGTTAGCAATTGCTTATCTTGTGGCAAGATTGTTTGCGAGCAGGAGGGAGAGGGGCCGTGTGACTTTTGGGTGCACTTGTTTGAAGGAAGGAAGCTAGTATGCCAGTCTCGACCAAACTGCACCAGTCCTCACAGAGGCTGAAGCTGCCGCAGAAGCTTATGCCAAGAGACTGGTCGTATGTGATTGGAACTCGGCAGCGCATCCAACTGTTATCGATCACCAACACGACCATTACAGAATTGAGGGCAACAGCGGGTTATCAAAGGAGGTATATCGTCTTTTGGAATCTTGATGAGTTTAGAGACTTGCTTCGTTACTGGAGGCCTTGTTTTGAAATGTTCTCACCGTCAGATGAGACGGAGCTATTGAAAAAGAAGAAAGAGGAGATCGAGGAAGCAGAGCGGGCCAAACGAAGCAAAGTGGTCGTGCTCCTTGACTTGGATGGTCGCAAGGTGAGTGCATTCTTTTTGGGAAGTCCAATGAATTTGTCTAATTCCACATGACTTTGATCTCGCCGGCTTTCCCCAAAAAATAAAGAGAAACGAGTGAGCATGTCTAATTTTGCTATGCATCCGCTATTCTTTTTCAGTTCCATAGCAGCCAAACATATTGTAAGAGTCCTTCAGATTGTAGTACTCTGTTTTTTGAGATTTGGAACGATACTATCACATTTTTTAGGCTTTTTGTCTCGATTGTTGACACCTGGAATTGCTGAATGATGAGTTGTGATGGCAAGGTTAGTAATGTGTCTCCAGTCCAAATTAGCCGTTCTTACAAAAAGCAAAACCAATTGTCGCTACTTTGCAATCAGAGTGAAAGCTTTTTACGTGTTCTTTTAACAGCTAATAGTACCATCGGTGGATGTTCAGTGTGTTCTTTTCTAATTAGTAGTTTCAGATGTTCTGATTAAGCTAGCATGATGTGGAATGGGTGCAGGTCCTCTTCAATGAAGATAAAGTTTCAGAAATAGAATCACGGAACCCCATAGTAAAGCCGCCGAACGAAAGTGGAGTGATCCTGATAAAACCGAACGCAACCATTAGAATTTGACCTATTTTTATAGATTTAGGCCCAATGAAGAAGCCGGATAAGACTTAAAGTGCCGAACAAGAGTCTCAAGAGTGGATTATGCTTGGACATCACCAGGAGGGTGCAGCACGAGAGAAACAGAGTCGAAACACTTCATGGTTGATGACCATGTGGAAACGACCTCAAATGGAAAATCACTACAAAAAAACAACTTTTTTCCAACAAAATTTCCAACGAAAAATTTGGAAAAATTCTTTGAAAAACGAATTTCCAACGAAATTTACGACGAACCAAAATCCATCGGTAATTCGTTGTTGCAAATTTTTCCGACAAAAAATTTCAATTTTCGTTGGACATTTGCGACATAATTTTTTCGTCGCAAAATTCATGGCTAAATTCGTTGGAAAGCTTGTTGCAAAATTTGTCACTAATTAATCATTGCAAAAATCGTGGCAAAATTCGTCGGTAATTATTCGTAGTAAAATTCATGGCAAAACGAATTTCCGACGAATTAGCTACGAAAAAAAATGTCGCTAATTCGGCATCTGAAAATTTTTGCAACAAAAAATTTTAATTTTTTGTTGGTAATTTGCGACAAAAATAGAGTTGTGGCAAAATTGGTAGATAAATTGGTGACTAAATTCGTCGCTAATTATTCGTTGCAAAAATCGTGGCAAAATTAGTGGCTAATTTTTCATGGCAAAAAGAATTTTCCACGAAATTAGCGACGAACAAAAAAATTCTTCGCAAATTTTTTGTCGCAAATTTTTGCAAAAAAAATTTGAATTTTTGTTGGTAATTTGCGACAAAAACCAATTTGTGGCTAATTATTCGTTGGAAAGTTCGTGACAAAATTTGCTGGTAATTATTCGTTGTAAAATGTGTTGCCAAATTCGTCAGTAATTATTTGTTGCAAAATTCGTGGCAAAACGAATTTCCAACGAAATTAGCAACGAAAAAAAATTCGTTGCTAATTCAGCGTTGCAAACTTTTGTAACAAAAAATTTCAATTTTCGTGGTAATTTGCGACGAAAAAAAATTCGTGGCAAAATTTTATGGCTAAATTTTGTGGCTAAATTCGTGGGAAAATTCGTTATAAAATTTATCGATAATTATTCGTTGCAAAAATCGTGACAAAATTCATCGGTAATTATTCGTGGCAAAACGAATTTCCGACGAAATTAGCGATGAAAAAAAATTCGTCACTAATTTGGTGTCGGAAATTTTTGCAACAAAAAATTGTAATTTTCGTTGGTAATTTGCGATGAAAACAAATTCGTGGCAAAATTCGTAGCTACATTCGTTCGTTAACGAATCTAACCACAGAAAAATAAAAATATTTTTTTAAAAAAAGTATATAAAAAAATTTGTGACAAAATCCGTTGCAAATTAGCCATATAAAAATAAAAAATATATATATAAAATTTTTCATGGCAAAATTCATTGCAAATTCACCACAAAAATTAAAAAAAATGTATTTTTTTGAAAAAAAAATTATATAAAAAAATCCGTGACAAAATTCGCTAATAATTTGCCACAAAAAAAATAAAAAGAATAAGGTTTTTTTGGTCACGTTTTTTGCAATGAACTTATTCGTAACAAAATTTGTCGCTAATTTGTCATGAAAAAATTTTACTTTTGCAATGAATATTGTTCCAAAACGAATTTAGCGACGAATATTGTTTAGGGACAATTTCGATTTTAATTTCTAGAATTTATATTTAACATTGATTAAGCAGTTAATAACATCAAAATATTATAATGATATATAAATAAAATACATTCATCAACATTTGCCACACGAATGACAAAGTTCGAAGTAATTCACCTCCTTCATCGATGTCTAGATGATAATTTAGAAGCAACTATCAGTGTTTCCCTCTTGCCTACTCCCACTATGTTCAACACAACATACCAAGACTGATTGAAAACTCAATAGCTTAGAATAGATCGCATATTCTGAAGAGAGTGTGTTTAAAGGACTGCCACACATTGACGTTATTAAGTACTTCAAGCAATCTTCTTAGATCTAAACAGCCATCACGAAAATATTCAGTGACCGCAATATTGTGGAGGACCTACATTGCACTAATGTTTTTAGCTCAAACCATGGTGATTTAGGCGAGTTATACAAAAAGAACGACTTCTTTATTCAAGAAATTCCATATATAAGCACTAAAAGAAAAGGCAAAGCACACACAGTCAGGAACAACCCAAGTAGATAGGGAGTCAGAATTTTAATCAAGACCCAGAAATCGAACCTCAAACCAATAGAAGATACAGCATGCTTACCATGTAGAAGAAAAGCTCACAACAGACCTAATGGTTAACTAAACATACAAATCCGAAACTAGAATTTGTTTACTGATCAAATAAAGTAAACTGTCTAAACTTAAGCATACAGAAAACAAATATGGTGCCATTATCAAGTATACAATGCAAGAGCTAACCCTTTTGGAAATTTGAACAATGCAAAAGCTAACCCTTTTGCTCAACATGTTCTTTTCAAATAACAGGGTGAAGAATTTGTTAGTTGTCAGGTTTAATTTTTGATGAAAAACAATGCAAAAGCTAACCATTTTGTTTCAAAGAGCAAGAGCTAAACTTGACAAAATGAAACTAACTTGCTATTACTAGTCATGGCCACGGTTCGAAACCAATCGGTTCCGATTCAGAACCGACAGTTCCGGTTCGGTTCATAATTTAAAATTTTAAAAATAAATTATGAAATAAAAAAATAATGAATTATGAAATAACGAATTATTTAATATAAATTGTAATCAAATTTGGAGACAAAAAAACAAGAGAGAAAAAGAAAGTTTAAACTTAATAAATTATCATTAAGTACATTATAATTCGTTACAACGATCTATAAAAAAAAAAAACACAATATATATGCCCTAAAATGACCCCAAAACCTAAGCATTCCGTACGCAGGGGATCAGAGGTCACACGTCATCGAATTATACTTCGATTTTCCTAAGCTCACGTGGACGTGTCCGGTATGAGAAACGAGGGTTCCCGAAATATTTGTCAACTCCAATAGTTCTTTTACCCTCAATCGTCACTATTCGTTCCGATACCGGTAACGGTGATATCTCCGTCGTTAAATAATTTGGATTCATTATTCCGATCTATCTCTTATTGTCGATATCGAGCCTTCGTCCAATCAATGACACAAGCTTGAACCTCAATTGATTCTAGAGCTAATCTTGAACGATGTTCATCCAAAATATTACCTCCGGCACTGAATGCTTATTCGACCGAAACTGTAGAACGAGGGGTTGAAAAAATTTGTTTTGCAATAAGAGAAAGGATTGGGTATTGGCTTGCGTACCTCTTTCACCAATCCAAAATTAAAAAACCTGTACTACCTTCAGATTCAATAAACTCAAAGGAAATGGTTAGATAAATCTCTAATTCAAAAATATTTCCTATTACTTCCTTTTGTTTTTTTTTTTTGTCTATATAATAAAAGTTGGCACCCTCTACTAATTTTACCTGTACTCTCATTTTGTATCTCGGTAGATTGAGAAGATCCAATATCACCTAAATCATATTTAGTATAAAATTCATTATATAATTCTATTACTACGTTTTTAACCTCACTTAATATGGTTCTAACATTTATCGTATCATAATATAAACATTGATAATACATATGCAAATAATCACCTAAGCCATTCAATTTGCAACACGGATCAAAAACACAAGCAATTAAATAAATAATGAGAATTTCACTATAATAATGTAGCCACTTCATTTTCATTGCAACTATAGTATGTTATAATTCAACATCATTTTCATATTCATCAAAAACTCCGACAATATCAATACATTCTACTAAAAATAAATGCGTAGTAGAATAATAAACACCAGACAAAATATAAGTTGCATCGTTAAAAACCTTTAAAACATCTAAAATTTTTTTGCAAATATCCCACTCTTATGCGTATAAATTAATCTGAGGTATATTATTAGAAATGAATGCACATAATAAATCTTTATATGCTAAAGATTCACTAAGCAAGTTAAAAGTAGAATTCCAACGAATTGAAACATCTCTTTAAAATCTTTTTGGCTTTTTGCCATTTTCTCCACAAAATCTATCACATTCTTTCATTTTTTGGGAATGTTTCCATAACAATTGAATCGCCGTTTTTATTGGTTCAAGAAAAATATCAAGAGTTTTCAAACCATCTTGTACACATAAATTTAAAACATGACAAACACATCTAACGTGAAAAAATTTTCCGCCAAAAGTGAGTTTACAAATATTTTCTAAATCGGCAATTAAAGTGGTATTTGCCGCAACATTATCAAAACCAATTGAAAAAATTTTGTTAAGCAAATAATATTCTTCTAAAATTTGCCTAATTATTCTATAAATATTATTTGCCGTATGCTTACCATCGAAAACTCTAAATGCAATAACTCTTTTTTGAATACTCAAATCGTCATCTATCCAATGACATGTTATGCCCATGTAAGAATGATTTTGCCAATAATCACTCCAAATATCATTACCTATATGCACGCATCCATTAAATTGTATAAAAGAATGATTTTGCCAATAATCATTCCAAATATCATTACCTATATGCACGCATCCATTAAATTGTATAAAAAAATTTTCTAAATCTTTTTTCCCATTTTTGTAAAGATCTTTAATTACTCATTTAAATGAATTTCTAGGAACACGTTTTGCTTCTTGAGCACATGCTTTTTGTACAAATTCATTAAAACCAAATCTTTCTCCAAAATTAAATGATAAATGCTCAACGGAAACAAATTTACCTAATTCTTTCTTATAAATTTTTTCATTAAAACAAAATAAATGGAAAGTGTTAGAATTGACATACCTGGAAATTTGTTGTTGCCCGATATCGATTCCCATTTCGATTGGATGTTTGCTTCTAAGATGTCGTTTGAATGTTCTATATCCTTGTCCACCTGTATATTTATATATTTTCCCACAATATTTACAAATTATATCATACATTTTTTTACCAATATCAAACATTTCCACTTTCGTGAAGTGATTCCAAATATCAAATGTAAATTCTCATTCCGCCTCCTTTGTTGTAGATATTTCGACAGGAGGATGAAAATCTTCTTGCGTCGAAACGCGCTCCACATCAGGAAAAATGTTGATTTCATCATCTTGAAAATCTGCATAATCACGAGAATCAAAAGAATGATAAGATTCCATCATGATATTCTTACCTTTGTCAGTTGGCACTCGACTTCCTCTTGTCATTTTTCGAGTGGATTGAGAAAATTAAGCGGATTAATTGGGAGAATTAAGAGAGAATTGTGCGAATTGAAAAAAATTAAGAGAATTTGAGAGAATTTAGAGTATTGAGAAAATTTAAGAGAAGAGAATTTGAGAGAATTTAAGAGAATTGAGAGTATTGAGAGAATTTGAGATAATTGAGAATATCGAGAGAATTTGAGAAAATTTATAAGAAAAAAATGAGAAGAAAATTTAGGATTAAAAAAAAAAACTAGATAACCGTTGCAATTGCAACGATTATCTATGTTTTTTTTTTAATTTTTGCCCGTTGCCATGGCAACCTAAAAGGCTGCCCTGGCAACGGGCTGCACAACCCACACCGCAGCAGGGCCTGCACTGCAGGCCCTGCTACAAGTGTTTTTTTTTTTTATAAAAAATTTTGCCCGTTGCCAAGGCAGCTTGAAAGGCTACCCTGGCAACAGGCTGCACCGCAGCAAGGCCTACAGACGTGCAGGCCCTGCTACAGCTTTTTTTTTTTTTGAATTTTTTTTTTGGAACTAGGCCCGAAACCGCCAATTTCGAGCTGGTTCCAAAATTTTTGGAACCGAGCCTGTAGGGCACAGGCCGGTTCCGATTCCGAACCGCCGGCCCGGTCAACAGGCCGAGCCCAGGTTTGACTAGGCCGGTTCCAAGTCGAAACCGGCCCGTGGCCATGACTAGCTATTGCCTCTGCCACCTATTACATGATTTTACAATGTGTACCCAATGTCATCACAAATCCTCACCAAAATGACAATCGAGAATGCAGCAGCAAAATGTTAAACTAGAGTTGCTATTTCTGTGTAAAACTCACTAAAAACCTGTTTACCACCAAAAGAGCTTACATACAATATCATGGACTCAACACCAATTTAAAAGGTCGAATACAATCGACACAGTAAAACATACTTGGCACATCTTTAATCCTGTTTTGTTATTTGAAGCAGGGTTGGCACTTCCAACAAGTGAGATCATCTTTCCCCATTGGCAGCAAAAATCCCACTACCGGTGATTTCTTTCAACTTGTAGGCAGAACAAAGACTTCCTAGAAGATTACAAAAGCACTATTCTATGAAGAAGACAAGGAAAAAGCCACAATAAGCGAAGTCCAAGTGCAAAGGCATTATGAAAGCTTATGTTACTCTCTTGACAAGGAGGACATAAAAAGGTGACGCGTGTATGAGAGCGTGCCCACAACCAAACATGCGTGCTTGTGCGCCTTTGTGTGGGTGCATGTGCATTTGTGCCAAATATTCATCCCCATTCTATATGTGTACGAAAAAAGATAGATAGATAGCCAACTGGCTTTTTAGGTGGACATGTTTATGCGTGCATGTATTTGTAATTGTATATGTAATGACTTTTTTGTATGTACATACTTTTCTGTATGTACATGTTATCCATGGATTGAACCTCTTCCTAATCTAGCAACAAACAATTGTTTCTAATGCAACACTTTTTAGGTGGTGCATGAAAACCATTCTGGTTCTGTCCAGAACTAGTTTTTTATTCTCAGAATCAGTTTTGGACCAGAAACCCCGTTTGGTAATGCAATTTCATTTTTCTATTTCCGGGACAAATTTACTTCTAAAACTAATTCTGAAACCAGAAATGAAAACCAAAAAAAAGTTGATTTTTCATTTCTGGAACAAAAATGAAAATCATTTCTGAGGAATTCATTTTCTTCAACACACATATTTATATGAAAGTCACGATCTTTGAGATGAGAAAAAAAAGCAAAAAATCAAAAATTTCAAAACTTAACATAATGGTTTAGAATCTGTGGCTACCCACTTTCAGCAAAATTTAAATTTTTTTAGGTATCGAAAAAAATAAAAATAAAAAATTTTAAAATTTCATAAAATGGCTTAGAAAACCTATGGCCACCCACTTTGAGCAAAATTTAATTTTTTTAGATGCCCAAAAAACATAAAAAATAATCAAAAAATCTAAAATTTAAAAACTTCACATAATGTCTTAAAATACCTGTGGCCACCCAATTTGAGATAAATTTTATTCTTTTAGGTGCCAAAAAAAATAAAAAAAAGTAAAAAATTAAAAATTTCAAAACTTTACAGAATGTCTTAGAATACTTGTGGCCATCCACTTTGAATAAAATTTAAATTTTTTTAGGTGCCGAAAAAAATAAATAAATAATTTCAAAACTTCACAGAATAGCTTAAAATACCTATGGCCACCCACTTTGAGTGAAATTTATTTTTTTTATATGCCAAAAAAATAAAAATAAGCAAAAAAGTAAAAATTTCAAAACTTTACAGAATAGCTTAAAATACCTATGGCCACTCATTTTGAGCGAAATTTTATTTTTTTAGGTGCCAAAAAAAATATAAAAAATAAAAAATTTCAAAACTTCACAAAATGGCTTAGAATACCTGTGACTATCTACTTTAAGCGAAATTTAAATTTTTTTAGTTGCCGAAAAAAATAAAAAACTTCACATGATTGCTTAGAATACCTGTGATCACCCACTTTGAGTGAAATTTAATTTTTTTTAGGTATCGAAAAAAAAAAAATAAGCAAAAAAGAAAAATTTTCAAAACTTCACAAAATGGCTTAAATACTTGTGGCCACCCACTTTAAGCGAAATTTTATTTTTTTTAGGTGCCGAAAAAAAAAGCAAAAAATCAAAAATTTCAAAACTTCACAGAGTGGCTTAGAATACATGTGACCATCCACTTTGAGTGAAATTTAATTTTTTTTAGGAACCAAAAAAAATCAAAAAAAATCAAAAATATCATTTGGGCATCTAAAAAAAATTAAATTTTACTCAAAGTGAGTGGCTAGAGGTATTCTAAGTCATTATGTGAAGTTTTGAAATTTTTGATTTTTTATGTTTTTTTCACCTAAAAAATTTAAATTTCACTCAAAGTCGATGGCCACATGTATTCTAACTCATTCTGTGAAGTTTTAAAATTTTTGATTTTTTATGTTTTTTTTCACCTAAAAAATTTAAATTTCACTCAAAGTGGATGGCCACATGTATTCTAAGTCATTCTGTGAAGTTTCGAAAATTTTTTATTTTTTATGTTTTTTTTTGCACCTAAAAAAATTAAAATTTCGCTCGAAGTGGATGGCCACATGTATTCTAAGTCATTTGGTGAAGTTTTGAAATTTTTGATTTTTTATGTTTTCTTTTCACCTAAAAAAATTTAAATTTCAATCAAAGTGGATGGCCACATGTATTCTAAGTCATTCTGTAAAATTTTGAAATTTTTGATTTTTTGCTTTTTTTTCACCTCCAAAAATTCAAATTTCACTCAAAGTGGATGACCACAGGTATTCTAAGCCATTCTGTGAAGTTTTGAAATTTTTGAGTTTTTGAATTTTTTTGGGCACCTTAAAAAATTTAAATTTCACTCAAAGTGGGTGGCCACATGTATTCTAAACTATTCTGTGAAGTTTTGAAATTTTTGATTTTTTGATTTTTTTTTGGCACCTAAAAAAATTAAAATTTCACTACAAGTGAGTGGCCACAGGTATTCTAAGCAATTCTGTGAAGTTTTGAAATTTTTGATTTCTTGATTTTTTTTGAAAAAATTCAACAAATTTCCTATTTTCCCAAAATCTGAATTTTTTTTTATTTTCTCGACATTTTGATGATTTTTTCTGAAATTTTTCAATTTTTTGGGATTTTCTAAATTTTTTTAAAGATTTTTATGAATTTTTTGAATTTTTTATTATTTTTAATCCATTTCTGAAAAAATGGATTTCTATTCCTGGAAATAGAATTTTCTGTTGTTTATCAAACGGGTTTTTGTTTCAAGAAATAGAAATTTTGTACTGTTATCAAACAGGTTTCTGTTCTAGAAATAGAAATTTTTTGTCGTTATCAAACGGGTTTTTTTTCTTAGAAACTCATTTAGGAACCAAAAATAGAAAAATTTATTTTTGGTTCAGGAACTCATTCCAAAACAGAATAGTTATCATTCGCTACCTTAAAAGCTGTTGACAATGCACTATTTGTGACTTACCAATCCTCAGCAAAATGCCATCTCCTTTCCATGAATGGACTAAGAACAACCTACTCTTACATGGACTAGAGCTTTCACATGTCAATAACATATTTCACATACGCAAATTGAAAAGACATCAAAAATAAGTTCACATCAGCTAAGCACCTATTACAATTGTATCTAGAGCAGAGTTCGGTAGATTGTCAATGGGATGATCAAATCGGCATTTTCATGACCGCAGAAGTTTAGCAGACATTGAAGGAGCCCCATATGATAGTCGCCAAAGAAATGTTTACTTCTCGAACATGGACATCTAAGGAACTTACGCTGTCCATCTAATTACTATTAATTGAAGAGCCATTGAATGGAAGGGGAATGACTGGACTATCTCAATTAGACACGAGGGCTTGCAATAGAATCAAGCTCAAGAGGCCAACCAGACTTCTAAGGCCAAGAAAGATGAGCAAGCTCGACCTACCAAGGCATCTGAAGTTCTAAGATCCACCCAATTGACCAAGATTACTCCATCAACAGCCACCCCCAAAAAAATTTCCCTTCTTTGGTAATTTAAATGAAGGTGGTAAAGATTATCATGTTGGATTCAAAGTTTCTGCCCTCATTCCCCGCAGATCGATCACTACACATCCACATTGAACCTATATTACACAATCCAACCATAATTTCTAAAGAAAGAAAATTCAAAGCATTGGAGAACATGGAGAGTATGCGGACAAATAGGTAAAACGGTGGCGACCCATTCCGCCAAATGAAACATTGCACTTAAGGGGAAAAAACACAAAACGTCATCAACAAACAGGGAGAGGGGAAAAAAACCAAGAAGAGCAGATCTAACCTTTTGTTCAAATTCTCAGATTTCTCTGCAGTCACTTGACCTCCAAACACCACCTTGCTGATCCCATCCGAAGGCTAACAGCATCATCCCCCCAGAACAACCCGTTATAAAAGGAATGCCCAAGAAGATTAAAAAAAAAGGGGCAGAAGGCGATAGCGAACGCCGCACCTGGTGAGAGCGAGCATTGGAGCGAGAGGAAGCCGAACCGAGCGCGACCGAATCGTGGGGAGGCGGAGTCTCCGACCACGTGAGCAGATCTGAAGTCGAAGTGTCAGGCTTCCTCACCGGCGTGCTCCTCTCGATTTTCTTCCTTTTCCCCAGAAAAAAAAAAAGGAAGAACACCCAAGAAAGAACTCACGCCGATTCGAGCCTCGCCCCGCTCTCGCTCTCCGCGAACGCGGTCCCGAAGAACGGGCTCCGCGCGGCGATGCAGAGCCTGCAGATCCCGCCTCCGACCACCACGCAAAACCAGTCTCCCGCCGGCGGCCCTCGGCAACGAAGCACCGGATCCCGGCCTCGCCCATGGCCACCGCTCGCCCTCGCCCTCGCCCAGATCTGGGCGACGGCGAGGTCGAGCAGCCATGGGCGAGGTCGAGCGGCGGCCATGGGCGAGGCTGCTCGACCTCGCCCAGATCTGGGGCGAGGGAGGGCTGGTGGGCGCAGAACGGGCGTAAGGCGACGGAGGAGGAGGCGACGGCGATGGCGGTGAGGGTGGCCATCATGGCTGGCGGAGGGGAGGGGGGAGCGACGGAGAGGTGTTTGGCGGAGGGGGGATCTGAGGAATAGCAGAGAGAGAGAGAGACAGAAAAAAATTAGGGTGAGGGCGGGCAGATTTGAGAGAGGGCGGGAAGCAAAGCCAGCGACGAACATTATCTTTAGCCACGAAAAAAAATTCATGGCAAATTTGCCACGAATCTCAAAAAAAGGCATTTATTCCACTATGTTTGATTTTCATGGCACATTTGCCACGAATTTCAAAACAATGCATTTATTCTAATATACTCGACATTCATGGAAAAATTCGTGGCAAATTTGCCACGAATTTTTCCACAAAAATCAAGTTTCCAGCATACCTGGCTTAATTTGATTTTTTGTGGCAAATTTGCCACGAATTTTACCATGAAAAATCAAGTTTCCAGCATACCCGGCTTAATTTGATTTTTCGTGGCAAATTTACCACGAATTTTGCCATGAAAATCAAACATAGGAGAATAAATGCCCTTTGCAGCAAATTTGCAACTAATTTTGCCACGAAAATCAAGTTTAGTGCATCCTCGGCTTAATTTGATTTTTCGACGCAAAATTCATTGGCAAATTTGCCACAAATTTTGCAATGAATTTCGAATATATTAGAAAAAATGTTTTTTTTTAAATTCGTGACAAAATTCATGGCAAATTTGCAACGAATTTGAAACAAATTAGAATAAATGCCTTTTTTTTATTTTTTGTGGCAAAATTCGTGGCAAATTTGCCACGAAAATCAAGATTCGTGCATCCCCGGCTTAACTTGATTTTTCGTCGTAAAATTCGTGGCAATTTTGTCACAAATTTTACCACGAATTTGAAACATAATAGAATAAATGCCTTTTTTTTATTTTCATGCATCCCCAGCTTAATTTGATTTTTCGTCGCAAAATTCGTGACAAATTTGCCACGAATTTGGAACATATTAGAATAAATGCCTTTTTTTTATTTTTGTGGCAAATTTGCCACGAATTTTGCCAAGAAAATTAAGTTTCATGCATCCCCGGCTTAATTTGATTTTTTGTCGCAAAATTCGTTGGCAAATTTGCTACGAATTTTGTAACGAATTTCGAACATACGAGAAAAAATGCTTTTTCTGAAATTTGTGGTAAAATTCGTGATAAATTTGTCACGAATTTGGAACATATTAGAATAAATGCCTTTTTTTGATTTTCGTGGTAACTTGATTTTCGTGGCAAATTTGCCACGAATGGAGTAGATTGTTGAGATCAAATTTTTAAGAATTCGTGGCTCATAATAGGTTTATTTATGCCTTTCTTTTTTTTTGCTCTTCTCTTGTTCAGAACGGATACCCTGGTGGTAATTTGCCGCGAAATCAGGGCTTAGCCTCCAAAAAACCAAAAAATAGCGGGGCCCACTTTAATTTTACATATACGGCTTTGTCTCGAGGTTTCTTTCATCGTAAAAGCAATGAGTAAAAGAGGTTTCAATGGGCGGAAGCTCTGTTCAGTTTTTGACCAGGGGAGCAATCAAATTTAACCAAAGGTTCGCCCGCGCAGTCGACTCCGTCGATGCCGGTGGCCCGGTGCGGGGAACACACGGCAATGTTTCATGCCTTACTACTCACATTCAACCGGTGCTTGACAACCACGACAAGCCGGTGCGGGGAACGCACGGCAATGTTTTCTCTATAGAGATGGTGAAGGCCTGCTCGATAACCATCTTCTTTTCTTTTCTTTTTTTTTTCCGCACTTTTGATTGTCGGAACAGAAACAGAACAGAAATCCGTTTTGTAACATCAATTAACTTTTCTATTCCCTAGAATAAATTTGGAGCATAAACAAGAAGTAAAAAAAATATAATTCTTTGTTCCCGGGAATAATTTACGAAACAAGATCATTTTCTTTTTTTTGCTTTTTTACCTTCCTTTTTCTTCCTCTTCTAGCCAGTCGCCGGGTGAGGTCAGCCTTGCCATGCCATGCAAGGCTCGAGCCTTGCCGCCCAGCCACCGCGAGGTCGAGCCTCGCTGGGGGCTCACCCGAGGCCAATCCTTGTTTCTGGCTGGTCGCCAGCCATTGCCAAGGCCCGATGACTGGTTAGAGGACAAAGAAGAATGGAGGAAAAAAAAGAAAAAAAAAACTAGAGAAATCTCGGAAAATTATTAAAAAATTTCACATCACAAAAAATTTTTAGAGCCGTACCAAATAATTTTATATTCTTTTTCTATTCCAAGAATAAAAGTTTTGTGCAGTTACCAAATGCGTTTTTCTGCTAAGAAACTCATCCAGAGAGTAGAAATCAAAAACACTATTTCTAAAAAGAAATTGTTCTCGGGAACACAAATATTACCAAACGCACCCGAGCGTTTCCAACCACGAGGCAACTTCTTGGCGATTTATATACTTAGCAATTATGAGAGGCTAAACTCTGCGGGATTATGCGTGATCTAGAGTCGGGAATCATCTGAGCGTGCGAGCAAATGTATGCTCTGTTTGATTAGCAAATCATTTGCGATAGAGGCTCTCGCATTCTTTATCTGTTTGTTTCTATGGTGATTTCGCCCTCTCTGCAATATCCCTTGGTTTCCGCATTAATCAATGCTAACAGATTTCGCGTCCCTCGTCATTGCTAAAACAAGATAGGACACGCGGTTGTTTGAAAACGAAAAGGCAACCGGTAAATGCAAATTATACAAGATTACCAAGGACCTCGAGGAAATAAACTCGAATAGTGCTAAACCAAGTATGGCATATGATGACCGTCCACTATCTTCTTCTTAGGCAAGTAAATAGTTTTGTCCATGGCATCTTATGGTTCTTATCAAATGCATTTCACTTCCAGAAGACCACCTGCACGAAGTTCTTGTTCTTATGCTTCATATAGCCTCGAATGGAGTAGATTGTCCAAAAAGTCCTCAATCTATTATACAACGACCGATTCAATCATAAACCTTTTAATTGTACTGATTTAGTGATAAACGTTTTGACGATTTATCAATTTAGTCCTAAATATTTTTACAATTTGTCAATATAGTCCTTCCGATCAATTATCCAAATAATAGATTTATAATTGAATTGACAAATTTTCAAATGATTTAGGACTGTATTGGCCGTCGTATAATAGGTTTAGGATTTGTGGACAATTTTCCCGCCTCGAATGACTAGTCCGCCGAATTAAGGTCGCATTCTCATTTTAATAATCCTACTCATCAATGGTTCATCCTTCTTCATCGACCGGCCTGCTTATTGGTAAATTTGTTAGGCGTCCACTACTATTCATTTTCCATGTAAACCAACCTCAAAACATGCTGCCAAATCACCAATTGGGAACGTAAACAAATGAGTATTACAACCACGTGACATTCGTACAGTGGGTCTATGACTGGGAATTTCACCTAAAGATTTATGGCTAAATTGATAAAATTAAAAAAGTTTAAAGTTAAATTGGCATCCGCACAGTGAGTTTATAATTGAAAGCGCCATAAAGCATCGCTTTTTGCTCTCTTTCTTTTCAGCCTAATACACTTCATGCTCGGCTTCTTTTAAAACGCATCAGGTCTACACCGTGTAATATTATCTGCTTTGGACCACTAACCCTCACGGCTTTAAAACGCGTTATACAGATATAAAACCCCAAACTTTATAAGCCAATCCAAAACTCTCCCCTAAGCGATGTGGGACAAGAGAGGCTCCATCTCCCTTCCCTGTGCACGTCCAAGGACCGAGGCGTAGACATGCTGCCATTCCTCCTATTTGCGCATCGCCACCAGGGCTGTCACACTCTTCACCCCTTACGGGCACAGCGCCCTTACTGTGGCCCCCAACGCAGTCAGGAGTCGATTCTAATACCACATGTTCAAAGCGAATAATATTACACAGTGTAAACTTGGGGTGTTATATCTTTAGTATGCATTTTACGTGGCAAGAGATTACTGCAAAAGACAACGGTTGATTAGTGCTGAGCTGGACAAATTTGATAGGGAAACTGCTAATAAACGATTCGTTTTAGGGATAGCTCTCTCTCCTCGTCCTTTAGGACCTGACGCACTTTTGGTTTCTCTAGCAGCGTCCTCCAGCCACTGCGAGCTTCTAACTAGAGTCAATCTTGCATAAGATGTTAAGTTAGACGGGACCGTTTGCTTCCTTTGTTATGTTGTTGATGAAATCTTAATGGTGAGTGCTTAAGAACTGCGCAAGAGGCTCCTTTTGTGCGTGGCTTCGGCTTCTATTATAAGAAGTTATAGTTAATACAAGTGTCCTGTAAATCTAGGGAAAAGTATCGAAAAAATTCTCAATTTATTGCATTTGTGTCAATTTAGTCCTAAACCTTTTGATTTAGTGTCAATTCAATCTTTTAAGCTAATTTTGACTGGATATTATTGACGTGGATACCAGATGACCTACATGACATGACCGGCATTGACGTGAACAACTCTTAATAATAGTTTAATATTTTTTATTTTATTTTCTTTTCCTTTTCCTTTTTTTTCTTTTTTCTCTTTCCTTCCCTTTCTTCTTCCTCCGACCAATCCCCGGACCTCAACAACCGGCCAAAGGCTAGAGCCAGCAAGGTCGACCTTGCCAGTCACTGTGATTAAATCCTAAATATGATGTCTACTGTGATTAAGCCCCAAATATGATGTCCATTGTGACATAACCATATCAGTTAAGGTTATGTCTTGAAAATCACATCAACTGTGATTAAATCCTAAATATGACGTCTGACCATGATTAAGCCCCAAAACAGAGCTAGTCTATGTAGATGTTCATATCTCATATTATTCAGTAATCTCATCGCACATAGGCCGATGATGAGCATAAATCAAATACAACAAACTCCACAATGCCAGCATATAAGCATCACCAAAATAAAAATATTTCATATGCGCATCTTTTTCAACACATTCCATTACAGCACCCAAATTATTGAAAAATATCTAAAGCCCAATTTCAGTTATGCAATAGCATGCCGTAAAACCTTTTGTTTTTCTAGGTCATCATATAGGACATGCCATGCCGAAAATAATTTGATTTACTTGAAAAGTCATGCACGTTTATAAAAGCATACAAGTGATAAAAAGCCATTTATCTCGAATTTCCGCTAAAAAAAGAATGCTAATTAATCATGGATTTTCTTCTGCTCCTAATCATAAATTTTTTAACCAAATATCGGAAATATACCTTCAAAAAAATAAAATTGTGTCTTTTGGGCTGAAAAGGCCCGTCTCGGTGAGAATTATGAAAGCGGGTCAATGGACTGGTCCTAAGCCTCAAGCTAAGCTCAATATTTTATAAATCGAGACTTATCATACTTTAATCTACAAATTCTTTGTTATTTGTAGATAACAAATATTTTATGGACTGGGCCCGTCTCGGTGAGAATTAGCATTTTCTCAATTTGATATCTAAAGTGGACAAGGTGTCAAATAAGGGCCCGAAGTGCCCAGTTAATTTCAAATAAGGACCCGAGTGCCTAAAAAATCTCAAATAAGGGCTTGGGTCATCGAGCGGCCAAAGTTGGTTGCCGGCCAGCTTAAAAAGTACTATTTTGGCACTGGAACAATGCTTTTTAATTTTTTTCCTTTTTGTTTTTTTTCCTTTTCCTTTTTTTTTTTCTCTTCCTTTGTCGATCATAGTCGGGGCCGGAGAAAGCAGCCCTCGTCGGCGTCGAGGGAGGCCGATCTCGCCCTAGCAACGACGAGGCTCGACCTCGCCGGCGTCAAGGGAGGCCGATCTTGCCCTGGCAATGGCGAGGCCGGCCTAGCCCAATGCCGGTAAGGTCGAGCCTTGCCAGCGACTGGCGAGGCCGAGCCCTTGCCAGATCCTGGCCAGGTTTGACCTCGCTGGCAATTGGCGACGCTGACCTTGCCTAGCCCAGGTGATGGCGGCTTTTGCTCGATGCCGGCCCTAGCTATGGTAGGTGGAGGAAGAGAAGAAAAAAAATAATAAAAGGAGAAGGAAAAAAAGTAGAAAGGAAAAAAATTAAAAAGTACTGTTCCGATGCCGAAACAGTACTTTTTAAGCCGGCCGGTAGCCAACTTTGGCCGCCCGACGACCTAAGCCCTTATTTGAGATTTTTTTGGCACTTGGGGCCCTTATTTGAAACTAACTGGGCATTTCGGACTCTTATTTGACACCGTGTCCATTTTGGGTACAAAATTAAGAAAATGCTTCTACTTCGGATTCTTATTTGAGACTAACTGAGCACTTCGGGCCCTTATTTGACACCGTGTCCACTTTTGATGCCAAATTAAGAAAATGCTTCCACTTCGAGTACCAAAATGAAATTTTCCCTTTAATTTTTTACTTTCCCTCTCTTTGACCTCCCAATTCAATGCTTTTTCTGATCGTTTTCTGCTTATTTCTAAGAGCTTAGATTTGCCCGTTTATTAAATATGCATATTTCAATATCCTCAACTTAACCAAAAAGAACGTAAAAAAAATAGAAAATATACGATTAATGTTCCTAGTAACTTCCCACTTTCATCACTTTCTTAATTTATTTACAACTACCGAGCTTCACGCGTGTGCCCAAACAAACACTAGTAATGAAATATGAGAAATGTTAATTTAACATGCAATAAAGTGACTTAATGTCATAAACACATTACACGATCTACATGTTATGTTCATTATAAGTAATTAATCACGTAATCCGGTAATTACGTGACTAAAAGAAGTCACCTACAAGTCCCGCATCTTTGGCAATTGATGTTCCGCGATCTCATTCTCGGTGCTGAATTGCGTGTCAAGGTGTTCCACGAGCCTAACAACAAATTTCACGAAATACTTCATTAATCTCATTGACTGTGTGGAGACACAAATCTAAACAAGAATGAATGGCCAAAACATAAAATCGTTCTCCATCTTGTGGTGTATGGTACAAAATTTCTGTCACGCACCTAATCTTCATACATGTCATGTCGGTTGCTTCATCACATGAATTTCAACCAAACCAAGTTTTGATGTTTTCTTCGCAGTTTTTCGATGAGAAGCATGGTGCAATTGGTTTTTGTTTTCCCCACGTAGAAATTATTATATAGGAGGAAATAATTACATATGATTATTAAATAAAGTTAATAGTATGAAAAACCTCAATTTAGTATACTTGTGACAAATTTACTTTGAGTTAATTTTTTAACCACCATAAATCCCAAATTAGTACACCTGTGACAAATATACCCCAATCTAATTTTTTGACCACCAAAAACCTTAAATGGATACATTTATGATAAATTTACTTTCCGTTAGTTTCTATTAAATCGGATTAATACTATAAAAAATTACAAACCAGTACATTTGAGATAAACAGTGGGTAAAATATTAAATTAGCATATCCATCAATTGTCACGTGTCATCTAACTCAATAATTCGATTGTAAAATTTAATAAAAATTAACAAAAGATTTTTTATGGTGTTGTTAACATTATTAATTATTTACGGTGATTACATGGTACCAAGTCGAGATGGCCGAGTTGGTCTAAGGCGCCAGATTAAGGTTCTGGTCCGAAAGGGCGTGGGTTCAAATCCCACTCTCGACACGTGCGCTTTTTCTTCATCTATTTCTTTTTTTTCTTTTCCAAGGTAACCACGTTTCCAAAGATTTGACTTTTATCATTATTCTTCTTCTTCTTCTTCTACTTTTAAGAACAGGAACGAACAACGACCACTTTATCACATGAATTCGTCATCTCTTTCTTGTCTGATGATTCCCCAAGAACGCAACCGTTGATCCCCCCCCGTGATCAGTCCGACCGCGAACATTGTACGCATCTCCACGAACCCACCAAATTCCAAGCGCCCGTATCCAAATTCTTGCGTCGTCGACTCCTCGGGATCGTCGCTTTTTCTTGCATCTGCGCTTGTTCTTGGGGCCGAGGGAGAGTGCCAATTCTTGAAAGTTTCCTCATTTTTTCTCGCCAATTCGGGCTCTTTCGGCTCGCGGTTCTGCGCCCGATCGTGGGTCCATCGCCACAGTCGTGCGGACGTGAGGGATGGCGGGTCTTTGATCTGATCGAGGCCAAATTTTTGGGTACCGAACTGGCGGGTGTTCGATTCTCGGATTAAATTTCGTTCTTTTTTCCGACCGCTGTGTCGACTGCGCAACCGTAAGTTGAATTCTTGGTTACGAGGATCGTCTTGGTTTTTTTTTTTCTTTCTTTCTTGTTTAGATGTTTTTGCTGCCGTTTGTTTTCTGTCCTGGTTTTTCGACATGAATGACTGCAATTCTGGGCTGGTGCTTGTCAGAACCTATGCAATTTGTCGGAAACTTGAACCATAACGAGAGAGAAAGGAAGGTTTCAGGAGTTCGTCCCTATGATAACATCGAATCTATGCATTTTGTTATCAATGCTGCATTTTGACAGTGACATGATGCCCGATCCCTGCTGTTGATGGTGTGGGCTCACTGAGGCCTCATGCCGCATTGGCAATGAATGGCTGGGTCTAAGGCGGTGTCTGCATATTCATTCCATTGACGTAATTGGAAGTGTTTTCTATCTCTCGTGATGACTAGCCTACTTTGTAAATGTGATGTAGTACGCTTTCTCCATAATGTTATGATCTTGGCTGTCTTTGGCTGCATATAGTGGTACTATCTCACATCTGTACGAAGAACTCTGTACATCCATAAATTTGTATACATTAGCTTGCATGGTTCAAATTAAGCCATCTATTCAACAGTGGCTGCTGTTGTTTGTAACCTAGAGTTTGGGTGTATATTGATTTAGTCTCTTCTAAAGAATCCTATTTGGACTCTATGGTTTTCCAGGTGCCTCATGGCATATAAGGGCATCCCAAATGAGAGAAGGAGTAGGAGTTCGATGCCTATATTTGTCGTAGTTGGTTTGTGCTGTGTCTTCTACATTTTGGGTGCATGGCAGCGAAGTGGTTTTGGAAAAGGAGACAAGATTGCAGTTGAAATCACCAATCAGGCAGATTGCAGTATCCTCTCCAACCTACACTATGAAACACATCAAAATGGCGATGCCTTGATAATGGATGATTCCAACACGGACATCAAGGAATTCAAGCCATGTGGTGATCAATATATTGATTACACGCCATGTCAGGACCAAATGCAGGCTATGATGTTCCCTCGAGAAAACATGAATTACAGAGAGAGGCACTGTCCCATTGAAGAAGGGAAGTTGCGTTGCCTTGTCCCAGCACCCAAAGGATATATGACCCCATTCCGATGGCCCAAGAGTCGTGACTATGTTCCCTTTGCCAATGCACCGTACAAGAGCTTAACTGTTGAAAAGGCTGTCCAGAACTGGATCCAGTATGAGGGCAATGTGTTCAGATTTCCAGGAGGTGGAACGCAGTTTCCAAATGGGGCTGATGCTTATATTGAAGAACTTGCTTCTATCATTCCGTTGGATAATGGGGTGGTTAGAACTGCACTCGACACTGGATGTGGGGTAAGTGCACTAGTGCGAATTACAAATATTTGTTTCAAATCAGTTATTCTTGCATTAGATTTCTGCATTAAGTGGATCAACTGTTCAATAGGTGCGTGGAAGTTAGATTCATTCAGATCTTGTTCCTACTGTGGTGAAAGCTCTCTCACTGTTGCATATGTGTTTGTCTAATGCTGTTTTTCAATATCATTGGGTTTTGTACTCACATTTGCTCATGTATGTTCATAGGTTGCAAGTTGGGGTGCATACCTGTTCAAGAAAAATGTTATAGCCATGTCATTTGCACCCAGAGACTCTCATGAAGCTCAAGTTCAGTTTGCACTGGAACGAGGTGTCCCTGCAGTTATTGGAGTTCTTGGGACCATAAAACTGCCATATCCATCTAGAGCTTTTGACATGGCTCACTGCTCTCGCTGCTTGATACCATGGGCTTCCAATGGTGAGTTTAATTTAGGAGTTGCTCACATCAATTGGTTTTCAAGATTTTATTGTCCTTCGACTGTAGACTTCTGTTCAGTGTAGTCCATCACCAAGTTTTCACATTTCCCCACATCTTTTTTTCTCCTTTTTCTTTTCATTAAAGGTCTTTTTTAGGCTGGTCGAGGAAGGTTCAGTTTTGTGCTGATATTATGCAGGAAGAAATTTGGCATTGGATTTTGACCAGTCTCACATAACTTAGGAACTTTCCTCGGAATTCTTGCCGCAAAACACACGCGGTGTAATATTTCCTTTATTTTACTTTTTTTATATTTTATAGTCTTCCTTTGCAGGTGGAATGTACATGATGGAAGTTGATCGAGTTCTTAGACCCGGTGGTTATTGGGTCCTTTCTGGTCCTCCCATTAACTGGATCAACAATTACCAAGCATGGCAGCGTTCAAAAGAGGAACTTGAGGAGGAGCAAAGGAAAATTGAAGAGACTGCCAAACGTCTTTGCTGGGAGAAGAAGCATGAAAAGGGAGAAATTGCTATATGGCAAAAAGGAACCAACTATGATTCTTGCCATGGCAAAGATCTGGAGCCCACAGTGTGCAAATCCACAAATCCAGATGATGTCTGGTACATCCTTGAACTTCAACTGTATCTGTCATTTTCTTGTTATCTTGGCATTCAGTCACTCTTCTATGCTTATTTTACTTCAAATTTGGCTGAGGGGGTAATTGATCTTAATAGCACTTGCTAGAGGCAACAAAATCCTTAATGGGCAGCCACCACCCTTGTTTGGTCTTTATAGCGCCTCGAGTTATGTCATACCGTAACCTGGACTTGAGTATAGGTATGGTGCATGCTGCTCTGTGCTTGTCATGAGAATAAGAAAGGTTCTATGGGAGCATGTATTGACTGGATAAATGACTGGATACTGTTGGAACTTATGCTAGGGTCTGCAATATTTATCAGGAAGATCTATAAGTGCTCATGTTCTTAGAGTTGCTGATCTGCAGGTACAAGATAATGGAGGCATGTGTTACTCCATACCCTGAAACTACTGATCCAGAAGAAGTTGTGGGTGCGGCATGGAAACCATTTCCAGAAAGATTAAATGCCATTCCACACAGAGTTTCCAGTGGTTCAATACCCGGAGTGTCAGCTGATTCATTTCAGGAGGACAACAGGACATGGAGGAAACATGTAAACTTTTACAAGACAGAGAACAAGATTATTGGTTCAGGGAGGTATCGGAACATCATGGACATGAATGCTGGTCTGGGGAGTTTTGCTGCAGCTCTGGAATCTCCAAAACTATGGGTCATGAATGTCATGCCCACAATTGCTAAGAGAGACACTCTTGGTGTTATTTATGAGCGTGGGCTGATAGGCATATATCACGATTGGTATGTTTTCAACCATGAATCCTTTTCGTTCAACCAGAAATCACTATTTCCTGGGTGGTGGAACTAAATTTTGATAATTCTAGGACCATGAGCTCAAATCGCTTGTCTCTTGTTTCAAAAGTCAGTTTGTACTGAGATGTGAGATATTGCATCCAGTTCTTGTGGTTCTTTATAGGTTGTAGAACTTATGCATTACTGACATTGTTTTCTGTGCCGGCTATTTATGAAAGCACCAAGTTTCGATTTGTTAGACAGTATGTTTGTCGCTTGGTTGGACATCACTTTATATTGAGATTTCATCGGTTTGGGGTGGATACAAAATAGCAATCACCGAAAACCTTAAGCAACTGATTTGCGCAACCCTTTAAGCAGAACCTAGAGTCTGATGACTTCTGTATAGGCGTATGTTCAGTTACCTGTTAGCAAATTTTTTGGTAAGTACTCATTGACGAGCACCAACGGGGCTAGTTATTAGATACTCCCGGTGTATCCTCCTTCCCTCTCGCATGCACTGTGGACCATATGGGACCTATGGTAATATAAGAGGAGTCATTATACTCCTGGAGCATGTAAACCAAGGGGATGCAGTCTTTCGAATCTTTTACTAGGGATATAACAGGTGCCTATCAGCTGCTAGTATTCATCATTTTCTGTAGAGGCAATCCATTGTATATTAAAACCAGAATTTTTGCCGCATGTGACCTTCATGTGCAATTTACTGTGCATGCTCCTTTAAGGAACCATAAATCCCAATTGTGCTTATTTTCGTTATGGCATCTTCTCAAGTTGTTCTGTTGCTTAATAAGCTTCTATCATGGCTTAAAATTCCTCTGACCTATGGTTTCCGCGATCAGGTGCGAAGCCTTCTCCACATATCCGAGGACATATGATCTTATTCACGCTCATGGAGTTTTCAGCTTGTACAAGGATAAGTAAGTGATCTCTTAAACCTTTTCATATGATTCACTATTCAGCTGTAGGTGATTGATTAAAATCTAAGTTTCTACATAAATAGCATCATTAGATGGCAGATTGCAGGAAGTACTGGAAGCCACCTTATGATGGGAGTATTGATTAGAGGTGGTTTAACATAAAGATCATGATTAACATCATTAACTTAAGTTTCTCAATTGTAATTAATGACTGCAGGTGTAACATGGAAGACATTCTCCTCGAGATGGATCGTATCCTACGACCAGAAGGAGCAGTCATTTTCCGGGACGAAGTGGATGTGCTGCTAAAGGTGAAGAGGATTGTCGCAGGAATGAGGTGGAACACAAAGATGGTGGATCATGAGGATGGTCCTCTGATCACCGAGAAAGTTCTCTTCGCCGTCAAGCAGTACTGGGTTGCTGGCGAAAGCAGCTCTATGTCCGCACCGCAGACGGGTTGAAGAAAGGATGACTAGAGTGATGAACACTGCTGCTTTCAATGACAAAGAAACTCATTCCGACTCACTTGCTCATCCCCAGAGAGCGGTGTGATAACGTGCAACCCTTCTAATTTTATGTACGGATGACCCTAATTCTTCAAACAATCTATAGTCCCTTAGCCTTTTCCTTTTTTCTTTTTCCTTTTTGTGCTTCTTCAAATTCTTTTTTTCCTGATGAATTTTGCAGCACTGTTAATGCTAACTGAGGCTGGTATCGGTCTCCCTTGAACATGACACATTGGCATTCTGTTTGAGGGAAGCCACTGGCCTCTCTTTTGTAATTCCACTTTCGGATTTCTGGAACAATCATTTGTTATCCGTTTGCTTCTTAGTACGATATGCAAACTGCTTAGCGTTCGCTGCGGGTGCACCCAAGTCTGTGCTTTTTCCTCTGCTAGTATTAGTGATGCGATAAATATAAAACCTAAGCCGAAGTAGTAACTTAGCTAATTATGGTGGAGAGACATGCCATAGCAAATAAGGGACTTCCATTGTGATCACTTTGGAGTTATTACATTTGTAGATTGTCTGTCTCATTATTCTGATTTTTCACCCTACATTGGTAAACGGCCATCGGAAGTATCCTCGGGACCGGTCGAGGTTATACTTAATTGCGTCAATAACGACCAGATGGGACGCCTTTTTGGACACCATGTGAATAATGCGATTATTGTATCTACTCAATCACTGCAATAATTACTAACAAAATTGAAAAATTTATTGCATTTGTACTAATTCAGTCCTAAACTTTTTTAATTTATCTATTTGAGTCCTAAACCTTTTAATGATTTGTCAATGTACTTAATCATTGCAATAATTATTAACAAAAGTCATAAATTTGTTACACTTGTGCCAATTTAATCATAAATCTTTTTAATTTGGTTATTTGAGTCATAAACCTTTTGATGATTTGCCAATGTAGTTCTCCTGGCCAATTTTGATAAAAAATGCTTATATGGATGCTGGATGCCAGACATCCTATGTGGCATGCTTTGCGCTAATGTGGACAATTTTATAAATTATTTTTTAAAATTGTTGACTTTTTTCCTTTTCATTTCGTTTTCTTTTCTTTTCTTTCTTTTTCTTTTTCGACTGACCACAGGCAAAGGCCGCCTTCGCCTAGGCGATTGTCACCCACACCAAACCTGTCAAGGATGACGGTCACCTACGGCGGTGAGCACAACCCTTGCCGGCCACATGGTAAAAGAAAAGAAACAAAAAGAAAATGAAAGAAAAGACAAAATTCAAAGAGGTTTAGAAATTTAAAAAACTTTGCAAAAATAGTTCGCGTTAGCGTCGGTCATGCCACATAAGACGGTTGTCATCCACATCAATGATTATATTAGCACATCGTCAAAAGGTTTGAAAGTTTAGGACTAAGACTGTATATGGCAACCATTGTGTGCTTGGAAACATATTCTATTCAGAAATGATTTTTTTTTATTTTGTGTCCGGAAATAATTTCTAAGCATTTGAAAGCGTTTAGTAACTACCCAATATTTCTATTTTTAAAATAGAAAAAGAACAGAAATGCATTTGGTAATTACACAAAATTTCATTTTATTAATAATATTTTGAATTTTTGAATTTTTCTTTTTTTTCTTTTTTTTTTTCTTTCTTTCCCTTCTCTTCATTGGCCAAGGCCGGTCACCGGCACCGTCGACCAGCCATAGGCCAGGGCTGGTGAGGGCGTTGCGGCCCTTGCCAGTGGCAACGGACCTGGTGGCGACGATGAGGTCGATCTCGCCTTGGTTGGGTGAGGCCTCACCGTCATGGCCTCGCTAGCCCTGGCCCGTGGCTAGTTGCCGGCGGCTGGTGGCTGGCAAGTGGTGGGCAGCAAGCCGAAGAACAACAACAAACCAAAAAAAAGAAGAAAATGAAGAAAAATCAGAAATAGAAAAATTGTTCAATAATCAAGAAGTTACTTTTTTTTTCTTCTTGATTCTGTTCCAAAACTGATTCTGGGAATAATTTTTTGCAAAATTGTGCTCGGGCACAAAAAATTTAACAAACGAATTTCTGCTCCCAAACTGATTTTGGGAATAAAAGAACATAAATTTTTACTATTTGGCAAGTTGTCAAATAAGCCCTAAATGGACGTAAGGAAGATAGATTTAGAACTTTCTTGGTAATTTTTCCCAAGACCACTTTCAATTTGATGACACGTTACGATGGAGATAGACATAATAAACATCTTCCTAAAAGTCTCCATTTCACATTCGTATTATGTAGTTTTCAAGTCACTGTGGGATCTGGTCGAAAAATGTATTGAAAAGTACATTCTTTGCAACTGTTTTTGTCCACATTAAAGGCAGAACAATTTGAACTAAATTAATTGCTCGTGGAAGAAATTTAACGATTCCACGGTCTTGTGTCCGCGTTAGGAGTTGTTGTAATTTACTGAATGAAGATGATGCAATCTCTTATCTATCTAAACATCTGAGCTAAGATTGAATCGTTGGCCAAGTTTGCAATTAAGTTTTACTTAACAGAACAGATACCATTGTGGAGAACAAGATGATACTTTGGTGGGATCAAGATGACCCATGTCCTTTAATGTAAGTAAGATTAAACAGAACATGGTTTTGGCATTTAAGCACAGCGAGATTCAGATGAAAAAGGATTAAAAGGACACTTGCCTGTCACTCTCCAAGCAAACTAGGCCACGATCCAATTTCAATGTGACCCCACCAAAGATCTAGGCATCGAGACTGGTTGCTACCAATAAAGAACAATGAAATGCCAAGCGCAGCAACCCTCTAATGTATCAGTTCCCCATTGCTTAAGGCACATTTTCAACCTGTCCATGCACAAAAAAAACCTCCCAATACGATCTGCCTCCTCAAATTCCTCTCTCTCTCTCTCTCTGCCTCCTCAAATTCCTCTCTCTCTCTCTCTCTCTCTCTCTGTGCAGAGCTTTAGCTATTGATCTTACTCTCTCAAAGTCAGTTAAAGCAGCAAACCCAAATTCCTTCTGCTGCTCCTTGTTGGGTTCTCAGATAGATCCATGGAGGGTGAAAATAACTACACTGATCTTCGAACCGCTTCTTTTTCAGTTTATCTGAAATCGGCACAGGAGAGCTTCGTGCAGAAGCTTGGTGAGTCGGCTCGGTTCTCTTCTCCTCCCATCCCTTTGAGTGAGGAGGATCACATTCCGAAAGGCTTAGGGAAAGTCACGGCTAGAGAGGGTGAAATTGGCATCTTTGGTGCCGAAAAGTACTTCAACATGGACATAGATGAAGACTCTGCTCCAACACTAGCGGATGATTACACAAAGAACTTCGGGTATAAGAAAGAAAGTCATCTTGATCCTTATCCTAGTAGCTTGAAGACCAAGTCTGGAACACCGAGTTTGAGCTCTGAGACGAGTTGGAACAGCCAAACTTCTTTCTTAAGAAGCTTTCAGAGGATTCCATATCAGGGGAAGCAGAACATCTCCAACGGGAGAAGCTTTTTTGCAGGACTTAGCTGCAACAAGTCTTGTTCAGATAGGAAGTCCATATACGTCAGCAAAAACATTCTGGGCAGAGGAATCCGACGAGAGGCTATCAGAAAAGAGAGTACAGAAAACGAGAAATTATCCATCAGAAATAAGCAGTCTCAGTCTCAACCTACATCTCAGGATAAAAATGAGATGAGCTGCTCGAGTTTCGAAAAGGCCAGAATGGGTCCAAAAAGAGAGGAGCACTTCGCTTTCCCAGTGCTTCATGATGGGTTGCAGAAACTGGCTGTCGAAAGACAAATGAGAGAGGAGATCAGAACCAAAGTAGAAGAAGAGCCCCGAATCTCTCTCGAGGTATTTGGCTCCCGCGCAAAGAAGAAAGGCGATGCAGTGGTGATGAACCTGGAGAGGAAACTATCAATTCTCACATGGGATGCCATTCCAAAAGCCCAGAGCTTTCCGACTTCATCCAAACGCAGCGAAGCAAATGATGACATGGAGAGCGAGGCAAGTTCTGATCTATTTGAGATAGAAAACCTATCTGTCACAAGTAGCGTGCCTCCATTATTTTCCGATGGCTTCTCTGGGTGCGTGACTCCCACCACTTTGTACGAGCCAAGTGAAGCCAGCATCGAGTGGAGTGTTGTGACGGCCAGCGCAGCCGATTTTTCAGTGGTCTCCGATTATGATGGGAAGGAAGTTTCGCTTTCATCTGGTTTCCAGGATGCTAGTCTAGTCAAAACTGCTAATGCTAAACTAAGCCAAGAGAAATCATCAACAGAAAAACAGGGTCTGAAACCCCCATTTAGCGGAGGTGGATTATTGGGGTGCAAGAGTCATAAAGCAGTGAAAGTTGCTGAGACTGCACACAAGGCTAACGACAAACCAAAGATCCCGCGGCCCCACCCGAGGTTGGATGCCTCCATGACAATAAGGAAAATCGCAAGCTGAGGCTAAGGTGAAAGACCTTGATTTCTCGTAAGAGAGGTGAGGAGAGAACTGAGAATCATGAGTTTTTCTTTTCGTTGCTCTTTTCTTTTTCCTTGTAAACTTTTCCTAGCATTTGATGTCAATAACAATGAGGAGTGATTATCCCGAGAATACGATTGTGTTTGTTCTTTGAGGGATTATGTAATACTTATCCTTGAAAAAACAGGGTCCATGTCTGGTGCCTTCATGTCATTTCAGAACAGAGCAGCTGAATTAGCCTGTAAAAATCTGGATTTTGATTTAGTTGGAGCTTTCTAGGCAATTTTCTGAGATTGTTTCTAGAGGACCTGGATTGCTTCCCTTGTCTGTTAAATTTGTAAGTTCTGTTCATTCTTGTCCTGCTTTAGGAATGGAGGTGTTTCCTATGATGGGGCCTTCTTCTCTACTTTAAACTAAAAGCCACTTTTAAGTTTGATAGGCCAGACTCGTCTTTCTCATGAGAATGCGAATGGGTTGTCCCTATCTGTCTGTAACTAAAGTTGAACAACATGTGAAGTCGATGCTTCAAGAATGTACAACTCGAGAAAACCCGATCTCTATGCAAAGCCTGTCAATGGTTCCCTAATATACTTAAGCTTTTGACAAGAAATTTTTAACAGTGTAGGCTGAAAGATGATGATGATGATGCATTCCTCCTGTTATTAGCACTTTTCTCACCTTTTTCTTGAGCAGCATGTGACTGTTAAGTTCAGATACCAAGCTTGGATGCGATGAAGCTTCTTTAGCATAGTGAAACGGCCTGAGCTCACTACATGAAGATTTGGCATTGGAACAGAGTCATTATCCTGATCTTTTGGAGATTGTTCCCATCATGGACACGCAAAAGATCAAGTTCTTGAACTTTGTGAGAGAATGCAACTTAAATTTACCACGAGTTCAAATTGCAAAAGTCAATGGTAATTTGCCTGTCATAACCCAACAGAAACCAGTACTCTTTTAGCACCTCACCATGTTTCTGCTTTCTTCTTGACCTTATAGATGATTCAATGTCTCCGCTGTTATAAAGACAGTATGCAACGTGCGATAGAAAATTGTTGAAGGTTCAATCAGTCAGACTGCTTATGTTCTGGTGTACTCAGTCTTCCGGGCAATCTCCGTGTTTCTCTTAAAATGCAAGATAAGGCATCGCTTCCTCTGCACGACATGATGAGAGGAGTTTCTTTGTTTGGTAAGATGCCTTTAATGGAGGATGCTACTTACAGAGAGATGATTTGTCAACGAATGTCATCTGCAATGACAGTTTTAAACCCAGCTCATCATAAAAGCAAATGCTGATATGTCAATTAACACAAGTTGTTTTGCTTGTGCATTTTAGTGGCCAACCCAACAGCTAAATGTGGAACCCATTCATGATCCTTTTCATGTTCGTTTTTCCCCACTCAGTACCTAAGGTTTGGAATCTTGCAGACATTCTTAATCTCACAATGGCCTAATTTTTGTTAGAACATAAAACAACAGATATCCTTCTCTTCTTTTTAGTGTTAATACTGCAAAATAAGGCGAAATTGCAACTCCATATAGAAATGATAAGATCTACAAACCTTAAAAAATTGGCTAGATTAACTCTGTCGACACACCATTGATAGCAACAAAAATCAAGTACTTTTAAATTAGGATCGGTCGTTTTGAACCACAAAATGTAATAGCTGTTCAAGTTGAAAGCCTGTTTGCTCCGCAAAAACTCCTTTTCACAATTCTTTCAACCTTTGAAAGGAACCCAATTAATGTGAGATGTTAAGCATCCAAGGGCATGATGTGACCAACAAAAAATAGTGAACCACATGGACAAGCAAAGAAACTTAAATGCAGAAAAGATGGGGAGTTGGCTGTCACTTTTGAAATCTTCAATGGGGTGGAGAACCAAAATAACAGTACTGGAAAAGAAAAAAGAAAATGTCATATATCCTTGGGACTGTAATCTTAAACACATCAAGCCTCGGTCCCCACATGAAAAACATGCTGTCTAGAGAGGGATGGACATTTATTGAAGAATTTAATTTCTGACAGAAATTCTCTAGGTATTTTCTTGAGAAATCAGGCCACATATTGGCTTTTGCCAAACGGAATGTCTTGAAGGGGACCTTTATAATATAAATAGAGGTGAGTTTCAGCATCAAATTAGTTTGCGTAGTAAGGGTTCTCATGGACCACCTAGAAACAGATATGGTTGCCATGAGCTACTGGAGGATTGAAGGTTGTGTGATACACAGCAGGCGATCACCAGAGAAAGAAATAGAGATTGAAATGGAAGATTCCCGCAATTTTTTTGTGGCCAAATTGAATATCTCGCATTCGGCTTGATGACATGCGTGTTGAGCTTGATCTAGAGAGTTCAGACAACTCATAATAAAATAGTACTGCAAGATAAGAACGAATTCATTTTCGAAGGTGATTAAAATCTTTGTATTTTGATTTGATATCCTAAAAAGCCACTTTCTAGTCTGTAGTTGCAATAGTGACCGTTAATAATGCAGGCAAAAGATGCAACAACATGTCTAATGCAAACCGGGTCAATATATCTTGTCCCTCTCTAATGTTCACAAGATTTGGACTTCGATGTCTTAAAATAGTAACTTGTCCTCTATCTAGATTAAAAGGTGAAAGGGGAGTGATGATGACCCTTTGGTCCCAAAAAAGAAGTTCCTTTAGGGGCATCAACAGTACTGGCGGCCCTTTCTAGTGAGATAACCACCCCATCAAACTTTTTGAGTTTTCCATAAATTGATTTTCTTCTTTACAACAAATCGACGCGAACTCGATTAACATCATAAAATAAGTACATATGTAGTAAACAGTAAATAGGTTCCATGCATGGATTAACACAACACTCCTTTAACAGTCTCTTATCCTGCAAATCCAAATGAGGAGTCTGTCAGTTGTTTTTATTGATTACATTGGTTCCCTTCAATTCCCTTCCTGTCTCATGGACCCCCCCAGGTGATTCTAAGTATAACAGAAACAAGAGCCAAATTGTCAAGCAAAAGCGAAACAAAACATGTAAGGCCCATCTATCAGAAAAATACAACATGATCCAAAGTGCTTATTCGAGGTGATTTTTCATTTGAGACAGGTCCATGTCCCTGGCCCATTCTGCTCTCATCAGCCCTGGAATTTCCTTCCCCTTATGATGTCCATTTCCCCACTTATATTAAGGCTATGTTTGGGGAATGAGGGGGAAATGGGGGTGATGAAAATTCGAGTGAAAAACTATGTAAACTTTAAATTCTTCGCAAGATGAAATATGAGGGAAAATATAGGATTTCTAGGTCTTTTTCTTGCATTTACTTCGCCTCGGGTGCTACGAAATGTAGCCTAAGAAAACAAACGATCGATTTTCAAAGGAAAAAGGACAGACAAACGAATTTGTAAATGCATATTACACAAATGACCTTCTCATGCATTCTTTTGATTTTCTGTAATGTTACTATGAAATATGTGGGTCGTTTATCCATTTTTTTAGCTCGCTTGAAGGACACAATGTATTAACAAATTTACGCCACGTTTGAAATAATGTGGGTACAATTTAACATAAGGGCATAATTATGAATACCGTTAGATTGTTATATTTGTTGATATGTGTTGAGTTCTTTATTTTTCTTGAGCTTCTATTGATACTTTTTGATAATAATTAAATGTTGTGTAAATCTTGGTAAGGTCTGATTTTTTAAAGTGTTTAATACAACAATCGAAAATCTTGAACTTTTAGGATCCAGCAAGCCCCCCCGAGACCACGGCCACGACCACGACCCCGACCACGACTGAGCCGTCCCGTGAAGGTTCAGAGATCCGTGCCGTACGAGGTTTCAAGAGCTCACACGACTCACAAGACATTCCGATTCTGGGTGGTCTTGGGTTCGACTTTCAAGAGTCTACTTTCGTTGCTTCGACCGAGTTAACTCAGCAACTGCGCACCGTTTCTTTCTTTGGTTGACGAAACAACTGACACTATTAATAAATCCCCCAAAACCCTAGAGTCTTTTGTTCTCTCCTTCCCCCTCTGGGTGCAGTAGGGTTTTAGTTGACAACCTCACAAGCAGAGGCACGCCACAGAGAGAGAGAGAGAGAGGGAGGGAGGGAGGGGTGAGCCGCGAGCCATGGTCGGGGACAAGGGAAAGAGGGTGAAAGGGGACGACGAGAATTCGGAGCAAATCGATGGGGAGCTCGTTCTCTCCATTGAGAAACTCCAAGAAATCCAGGATGAGCTTGAAAAGGTACATGTTCATGCCTTTTGTTGGGTACCCATTTCACCACCTAGCATGTAAAGCTCCCCGCTCATTTTTCTCTTTTGTTTTCCCCGTTTTGACTGCGTGTGGATTGTTGGCAGTCAGGATGAAGTTTGGGAATTACCCCAGTTCTTTTGGCCCTGTTGGTGGGTTGAGTTCCTGAATCCCTTTTCTTTTCTTTTCTTTTTGGATGATGTCTCGGTGTAAAGGGTTGTTTTTCTTTGGGTTTCCCTATCTTAGCTTGATTTTGTATCCTTGATTGGGGTCAGGAGTGGCTGGCTCTTTAGGTTTCTTGAAAATCATGGAAGCAATTTAGCATTTTGCTGCCCTCTTGATACAAGCTCGCTGCAATGGTAATGAGGAAAATCCAGCTTTTGGAAACTTTGACAGCAGATTGTAATTGCCATAATGCAGTCAATTGTAATGAAGAACATTGTAGTGACCCTTCTGTGCATCTACATTGTCATTGCAGCGCTGGAATTTGTTAGGTAAACTGTGATGGTGTATCGCATATTATCATGTTAATTAATCTGTCTGGTTTTGCGTTGTGTGTTGATAGATCAATGAGGAGGCCAGTGACAAAGTTTTGGAGATAGACCAGAAGTATAATGAGATACGCAAGCCAGTATATGATAAGCGCAATGAGATCATCCAGTCGATCCCTGATTTCTGGCTAACTGCTGTCAGTAATTTGACTCTCTTCTCTTTAGTCTTTGAATGGACTGACTTTGGCTGCTACAATTCAACAGTGTTTATTCTTCTAATCGAGCTGTTTGTTCATTTGTATAGTTCCTTAGTCATCCTATGCTTGGTGAACTTTTGATGGATGAGGATCAAAAGGTTTGTCTTCTATTCTTACATCAGCTGGAGAAAACTATCAGTGAGCTCATTTCTGTTTTCGTGGTCGACCTCACTAACTCTTTCAAGTGCTAGCAAAGTTGACCACCCATTCAACCATGATGTTTATATTCAATAACTTCTACTTGCTATTTGCTTGATAAATTAATCTGTTTTGCATAGTTTGAGTGATGTTTTCTTTTTCTCTGATAGATATTTAAGTACCTCGACTCCCTGGACGTGGAGGATTCGAAGGATGTTAAATCAGGATATTCCATCACCTTTGTGAGTTTGTTTCTTTTCTTCACCTTTCTTGGCTTGTAGGAGATATTTAAACTTCGTTACCCTTTTCCTCATGCAGATACATTCATCTATACTGATGTAATGCAGTGTAACTTTTTTGTTTAGATAATGAATTTGCAGATTCTGTACTTATTGCTTCACTTTTGTTTAGAACTTCCGGCCAAATCCTTTCTTTGAAGATTCAAAGCTTACAAAGACTTACACTTTCGTCGATGAAGGAACTAAAATAACTGCCACGTCAATTAAGTGGAAAGAGGGCATGGTAAGGTTATATGTTTTCATAGGTCTAGGTTTATTGCTGAGCGTACTATCTTAATGGTATATGGCCACCTCTTTGTTAATGTGAAGGGGTTGCCAAATGGAGTTGCCCGTGAGAAGAAAGGGAACAAAAGACCTTTGTCAGATGAAAGGTCAGTATCTTTCTCAACCTAGTGGCTCCATAACACAGTAAAATTGATCTCCCTTTAGATCTGATTTAATGGTGAAAAGTATTTTCCTGCAAGATTATGGCCGTTTTTTCTTAAGACAGTATTGTGCATTTATAGAACGTCAATTTTTCTTTACTTTCTTTTGTTTTTTTTTTTGGGATCTATTTTTAGTTTTATCAAAGGCTACAGTTTCACATTGACTTTTAAAGGATTCATCATTCAAACTATAGGTTAATCCATCACAAAGGACCTTATTGTTTTTCGCGCCCATCTTTGTGGGTTAATTCTAGTCCATGTCCTTCAGCAGCTTGCATTTGGAAATTGTGTGATCCAAAATCCTTCACCAAATGAATGCACTGTTCTGAATTGATATCAAGAAGCACTAAGTTCAAATCATCTTCCAGTGCACTTTCTTGTAATAGTTCTTTTGCTTCAAACAGGCTGAGGATGTGGGATTTCTCAAACCGTTCTGATGTGACACTTAAAAATTGTTTATCACTGTCTTTTCTTCTTTTTCCAATACCTTCTATCTAAAGTAGGTTCATCCAAAATGACTAATTAACTCAGAATCTGTATAGGCTGTTTCTATATTTGTTGGGCTTTCTATTCATGCATTGTGACTCACCACCCACTTATTTATTATGGGATCAGCTTCTTCCATTGGTTCAGTGATGCTCAGCATAAAGATGTTATCGATGAAATCCATGATGAGGTTGGTTTTTTTCCTTAATTTGCTGATGAGAGTTGATGTTGCTGAAATTAATACATTCTCGACTACTGCAGATTGCGGACATTATTAAGGAGGATTTGTGGGCAAATCCTCTTACTTATTTCAACAATGTAACCCCTTAAACTTTTTGCTCCCTCTTATTAGTTGTGCTGTGAAGGTTTCATAATTATACTGATGTGTTGGTGATCATCTTGGCTCAGGATGCTGATGAAGATGATGAAGAGGTAAAATGGTTTTCCCTCTAACATCAAATGTGTGACTTATACAGTTGGTCTCTGCTAGGAGAGCAAGACATGTACACACGTTGGGACTCAAGCAAAATTCCCTTGCTTCCTTAGTTTTTACTTTGTTTTTAGGTCTTAAATTGCTTTTATGGCAGTTCATGCTTTGCCATTGTGATTTCCAATGTCTGCAATTAGATGGATTAGAAATCGTTGGGTGTCTTCTGAATCATCCGTTGATCTTGTCATATTCTGCTCTTCTTTGTCCTTCGCGGCTTCTTGAATGTTGGAATTGTTGCATTGACCTGTCTATATCTCTCTTGTGCATTACCGTCACAAGCAAATAACTGATCCTTAGGATCTGTTAGACAGTTAATACTAATCTTGATGGTTTGGGCTCTTATTGCATTTTAATGACATCAATTTGTTGCGTTAGTTTTTTTTACTCCATCTTGTTTTTAGAGCTCTGTGGCCGTTTTCTGTTATTATCTTGTGCGCAATCTAAGGCTGTTTTTGTTATGTCGAATTGGGTGTCAATTATCAAATGTCAAGGCTGTTGGGACTGGAGCCGGAAGAGCCTGACGTAGTGTATTGGACCTTGTTTTTATGAGATCTTAGAATCGGTGCCTGCATGCATGCATACTTCCACCTGATTGCTCTTTATAACTCGAAAATTACATACAAGAGCATTTATTTAGAAGAAAACTCTACTAAACTGTCAGATTGATGAAGAGAGTTTTGTAATTTGAAATTTTCCTCGAATTGCCTGTGTTTAAGAAGTCATAATGAAGCTTTTTCTTGCTTTATACTTCAAAATTTAAGGTGATCTTGACCAGAACATTTCCAGAAACATTTCCCGGAGGGAAATTTTTTGCCTGCCCAGAAAATCAGGACTTTCCTTCTAGGGCGATCCTTTGTGGCCCCTGATCTGCCACTGCAGAATTCACTCATGGTCTCTAAAAGCTTGTTAATGTAGTAGACTTGTTTCAGATACGTTTCTTATTTCATCTGTCTGTGCAAATGCAAAATTGCTCCTTGCACACATGCTCTGGTTAATCTTTTTGAGGAGCATACAGGTTATTTTACAGGATAAGTGGATTATGTTTGTTCCGTATTCTTTTCTTTGTTGATGAGTGATATTATATGGTAACAAATAGTGAGGTTTTTTATCAGTTTGTTCTCTTCAGTACTGCCATGCAAACAAAGTTGGATTTTTTGAGTTTAGAATTGACCAAACTGGGAGATTCAAACAGTGCAACTAGTCTGGTGAATTTTGGACTTCATCATATAGTTTCTCGTACATCCTGACTTCTCATTGCTCACAGGGAAAAGATGATGATGGCTCAGAAGATGATATGGAAGATGATGACGACAATGACGAAGAAGAAGACAGCGATGAGGAAGATGGCCAGTGAACTCTTCTCAGGGCCTGAACTTCTTGAATACTGGTGTCCAGATGTGTATAGAGGGATCTAAAGATTATGCTGAATTTGACAGGGAAGGAGAATGATACATGCATTCTCTTTTATGTTAGGGCACTCTATCGTGCCTCAATATCTGTTATGCACAAGAGTGTGCTGGTATTGTTAGTTGAGACTTTGTGGTTCTCTTTCGACTCTTTGGTTTTCCGACCTTTTCTTGTTTGATAGGCTAGCACTATTTAACTCCCTGAACTATCATCGTGGTTGATGATGTTATGTCGGCAACTATATTTTATTATACTAGTGAGGAGCGAGAAAAATCTGAGATGAATGTAAAGATGTTCTGACAGCCAAACATTATATGTTCAGAATATTTGGTTCAATATCTCACTCTCTGAAAAAATTCTGATGCATGGATGATTTGTTGTTGGATACAAGTCTAGTATTTTCTTTTGAAGGGTACAATATTCATATACTGTCAAAATGTATTAGACGTTTTGACATTTGCCTTCTGATGTCTGCACGCAGTGTGGATGTATGTATTTGTGAAACAGCAAGTAAAAGATGATGGCAACCATTGACAATGACTTGTGGAGTGTTTTTTGGAGTTAGATGATAATGTTTATGCCTGGTAGCAAAACGGCGCTCTTGTGCTCTTGTACATACATAAGTAGGAGTACAAAACAGCTAGCTTACTTACGGATACCTCAAGAATTCGTTGCCTTTTCTCCTCATCTGTATTACTTAGCGGTTCGTACGACATATTTTGGCCTGAGGGTCAGGCGAGAATTGAACTGCTGTGGTCAAGTCGCAACTCAGAATGAACTTCACTTTCATCGAGCCACTTTGTGTTGTTACTCATGATCGATGCTTGTTTCTTGATTGTCGTGGACAGAAGAAAATGTGCCCAGAGCTGCATGATGGTGATCAGAATGGTGAAAGATGAGGATGATTGAAAGGAAACAGCTAATGGGAATACGCCAAAATTTCTCTCGCTGTCATCGTGGGATTTTCTTGTAATCACGATGAATCCAACACGGTCAAGCGAAGCACAGTCCAAT
Source organism: Syzygium aromaticum (assembly GCA_024500025.1). NCBI lineage: Eukaryota > Viridiplantae > Streptophyta > Magnoliopsida > Myrtales > Myrtaceae > Syzygium > Syzygium aromaticum. The sequence continues at coordinate 2,565,362 of CM044886.1, read as the reverse complement.
TGATTTTGTCGGCTACTTCTGGCATATTGTTCCACATTTCAACTTGGCAGCGTGCTGAGTCTGTCGGCTTCTTGCGCGAAGTTGTTGACCCCCAATGCAAGATTATGTATTCAAGACGTATTAGATGCTAATTACTTTGTCTCTTTTGAGGTAATCAGTGAGTTAAATATGCGTATGATGGTTTGGACTGATGCAAGACCTTGACCTCTTGGCTGCTATTGTCCTAAGCATCCTAGTTGTGACATCAGAAGAAATTTGTTGACATTTAGTTTTCGTGAAGTTCACATTTGAACTGAAAATCTTTTCTGGAGATATCCATTTGTTTCTATTAATTTATCGATCAAGATGCGATAATACTGGGTTAATTTAAATCAAGTGTGACATTTAAAAACTTGAGGACAGCCATTAACGAGTCAAAATGCAAATATGTGTAAACTTCTATAAGAAGGAATGGTGGTTGGGACAAGCACTCAAGCAAGAAGAAGCAGAGACCGAGAGACGAACTTGAAATGGGCTACTCAAGCATCCCAACAGTCGATCTCTCTCCTTTCTTCAACTTAGAAGGTGATGACCATGGGAAGAAGGAGGCAATAGAGACCATAGCCAAGGCTTGCTCTGACTATGGCTTCTTCCAAATAATGAACCATGGCATGCCCACTGATCTGATGAATAAAGCCCTCCAACTCTCCAAGACATTCTTTCAATACCCACATGAAGAGAAGCTCAAGTCGAGTCCTGGATCAGGCGGTCCGCTTCCTGCAGGCTACAACAAGCAACCCGATCACTCACCGGACAAGAATGAGTACTTGCTGGTGTTCCCACCTGAGTCAAGCTTCAATGTCTACCCTGAAAATCCACCTGAACTCAGGTAATGCTCAGATCACTGTGAGCCTGCCCTTGTTCTTTTTCCCTTTCATTTGCTCGAATCGTATGTCAAATGCTGATAATTCCTAAAAGAGATGCCCTTTTACGCTTTGACAGGAGTGTGATTGAAGAAGTCTTCTCACACTTGGTTAGAGTTGGTTCTCTTTTGGAAGGCGTCATAAATGACTGCTTGGGGCTCCCTCCGAATTTCCTAAAAGAGTATAATCATGACCGGAGCTGGGATTTCATGGCGGCGTTACGCTATTTCCCTGCGACAGAAAGAGAGACAAACGGGATCACGGAGCATGAAGACGGGAACTGCATCACCTTCGTGTTCCAGGATGAAGTTGGAGGCCTCGAAGTTCGCAAGGACGGGGAGTGGATTCCAGTTGTTCCTGCGGAAGGCAAAATTGTGGTCAACTTGGCTGATGTCATTCAGGTTAGTGAAAAGATTCTGACTCTTTTCCCCTGTTTCGGCATGCGATCAACGTAATGCTCATCTATTACTAGATCTTGTGCTGCGTCTTTTGTTCTTTGCTCCATGGTTTCATCATATCGTTCAATAGATGCTATATCTTTGTGTTGCATGTCGATGCTACCTCGTGGAAAAGGTGTTGAGCAACAAAAGGTTCAAGAGTGCCACTCACAGAGTCGTGAGATCGGAAGGAAGAAGCCGTTACTCATTCGCCTTCTTCTATAATTTGCATGGGGAGAAATGGGTGGAGCCGCTGCCACAGTTCACTACAGAGATCGGGGAGTCACCCAAGTACAGAGGGTTCCTATACAAGGACTACCAGCAGCTGAGGATGAGGAACAAGACTCATCCGCCTTCTAGACCGGAAGATGTTATCCATATTACTCATTATGCCATTGATACTTAGCAGCAAGGATAATTTTAATCATGTAGTTCTTGCGTACTATGGTTCAAGATTTGCAAGTGGTCTAAACTAAATAAAGGTTGTGATCAAGATGCGCTTTTGCTTCACTTTGTTAGTCCTCCACTGTCATTTCCAGTTCTTACTTTTTCATCTCTCAAGTTTAACTCAGAAATCATCCAATAAAGAAACGATTTTTATCTTCACCTTGTGTATCCACAACCAACATCTCTAATCCATAATCCAAGATATGCAGTGCGAAAGAAGTACAGAGCTCATCCATTGCGGCCAGTGAATGGCAATGGCAATTAACAAGTAAAGAGTAGGTACTACGCATCTTTAGAAATTGGGATATGTTTTAGTATACTATCTTCTGACTTTGAGTAACAAGATCAAGGAAATTTGGAGAAATGTCGACACCCACATGAACATTGTGAGGATAATGCTCAAGAATTTAGCTCTTCAACCAAAACAAGTTGTGGTGGCCTTCTTAGAAGCATCAGAGGTATGATTTATTTAAGAATTCAAAAGCAAGTTAGCCTTGGCACTTCAACGCACTCTGCTAATTCCCTTTGCTCATCTGTTCCTTGCAGTATGAAGACTTAGAAACGCTTCTACTGATGTAATCGCAATTATCAAGTGATATAAAATCCTACAAAATTACAATTCTCCAAAGGGTATGATTCGTTAAATTATTAATCCATGCTCTAGATCTCCTAGATTTTTCTGTAAACTACAATTATCTACAAAAATATCTCTGAACATGCACAGATAATTTGTGAAGCATGTGGGTTAACGAGGCCTGTAAATAGGCTTGTAGTGCTCAATTCTCATGTACACAAGAAACCAACTAGCAACACCAAAGTTCCATACGCGTCACCTCTTATATCACCCCAGCTATTCAATAAAAATTCCTATACCTTGTCCCATTGCTGTTGCAATTGCCGAGAAAATCCACATATTTTTACATCCCGAAATACAATTACTAACACGATTCAACAGCAACACAAAATGAAAAAATGGAGTCAGGCCGAACTCAACCTCGTACCAGATATGTCTTGAAGCCTAACCAGCATTGAAAACTGCAGTTCCTTTATACTGTTATCAACTATAAATCTAATGGTGTCATACAAAAAGAAATATGCTCCACTAGAAGAACCTAATCAGCTTTCAGAAAGATTAGCGCGAGGAATAAATGGATGGAGATTCCACCATAATTTCTTCCAAAAGACAAAACTGTTGAATATTAGTCCTTCCTGTTGTTTATTAGACTCCTTGCACTCAAAAAATTTAAATTGTAACCATGAATGAAAGTCCCAAATTCTTTCGTCATATTGGATAATGGCCTCATGATCCTCCTACCGACAGAGGATGGATTGTGTTAAAAATTTCAATGAAGAATTTGCCACACGATACCAACTCATTCTATGTTAAACAATGCGCAATCAGTTGCTCCTCAATTTTTTTTTTCTATTCAGGAGCCATTTAATCAGTTATGCACGACTGTGTTTGCACCCATATGGATAAAATGGTGCTTTCTGGACTGTCATGGTGACCAGTCTGGTATTGGCACTGGCCTTGTGCGGAAGCATCAACGGAGTTGGAGGGTTCGGCCAAGAAATACAACTGAGCCACAGGACATGCTCCTAGACAAACAGGGAAAGCGACGCCCCTCACTAGTTCCCTTCTGCAACTATTTCCTTGAATTCCGACCCTTGCTCGGCCACCCTGCCCCCCGTCATCATGAATCTCTTCCCAAACAGGAGCCGCGAGATGCACTTAAATTCAACCGCGCTCAAGTACTTCCTAACGACCAACCTCCTCCCGTGATCTTCAATGTTAGTGCATTCTTGGAAAGTCGAGTCCACCATGATCCTAACTTGAATCTTCTCTAATGGGCCTTAAAGCTTCGATTCTTCTTGCAGTGAACAGCTCAAGGACACAGATTTTTCTGAGCTTCACAAAGTATGGCCCATAACCGGCCCGTACGAGCCCCATGCCATCTCTAGTGATCTTGACTGTAGACTCCATCCTGTGCCTGTTGGCCGATACCTGGTGACCTTTGAGGACTTCCTTGGCCAATTCAGGACTAGACACATAACAATGCTCAGATTGGAACCGAGCCAAACCGACATGAAAGGGCCGTAAAAGTTGCGACCACTCGGTGAAGCAGTCAGCCACAGACGTGCTCGGTTTGATTTGGTGTAAATTGCCTTTGAATGGCAAAGGGTAAGGACCTCGTGGGAGCTTGGGCTTCCTCCGTTTGCAAAGCTTGATGGCCAAGAAGATGAAGATCGTTGGACTGAAACGTTCATATGAGTCCATTCTGAAAAGGATGATGGCGATCAACAATTCCACTTTTCTCACAGTTGACATTGGATTAGGAATCATAAAAGAATGTAATATAAGTTTTATTATTATTTTTTGATGAATAAATGTAAAGGAATTTGTTTTATCTGCATGACTCCTCTTGAGAAAACACGCCGATGATCCTCATTGCTTCCTCTAGAGCAAGAATCATGCCCACGTAGGCCCGCAGTGACTTGTTGTTGGAACACAAGTCTCGTATTTTCTTTTGGAGGGTACAATATTCATGTATTGTCAATTAGTATTACAGATGTTTTTGATATTTGCCTTCTGATATCCACTAGCATCGTGAATGTGTGTATGTGTGATACAGCAGGGAAATAATGACAGCAACCATTGACAAAGTCTTATGTAGAGCTCTTTCGAGTTATATGATATTGTTTGTGCCTGGTAGGAGAACGACACACTTGTGCTCTTGTACCTCCACAAGTAGGAGTACATAGCACCTAACCAATATTGGAAACTACGGTAAGTTTATACTGTTATTGACTCCAAATCTAATGGAGTCATATAAAAAGAATACTCCACCAGAAGAACCTAATATACATTCAGAAGATTAGCATGAGGAATAAACAGATGAAGATTTCACAATACTCTCTTCCAAAAGACAAAATTGCAGATATATTAGTACTTCCTGTTGTTTATCAGACTACTTGCACTCGAAAATTTTAAATTATAATTCTGAATGACAATCCACAATTATTCCAGAGCTTAGATGAAGGAAACCTTTTGTCATATTGGAATTTGGCCGCATGATCCTACTGTGGACGATGAACCAAGTTAGAAATTTTGATAAAGAATTGGCCAAATGATGCCAACTCATCCTATGTAAAACTATGTACTATGATTTGCTCCTCAATTTTTTTTTATTCAGGAACTATCATTTTTGCATGATTGTATTTTTTTTCAGTCTATTCAGCACTAAGATGTGATTGAGACCAGATCAAATTCATATTGTTGGTCTGGTGAAGAGTCAGGCAAACTATCAGTCAGTAAAACTGTAGGAATAGGACTGATTAAACTTGTAGAAGTTTCAGAGATGAAATGCTGTTGAACCAGGTGAATTCAGAATTGGTTCCAGATGATATTGCTGTGAAGGCAGATAAAATCATTTTGCTGTGATTAATAGCATTACTGGTCAAGCAGTTGATCATCTGGTGGGTGCTTTGTCGTCTCAACTACATGGAAATTTCATTTCATAAACAATTGCCAAATAGAGGTTGCGGGCATCTCCTCATGAAATCCAAACCAAGCAAAGGGAAAGGATGATGGAAGCCAAATGGGTATCTTTGATGTAGCTCTATGAAGCATGAGCAAATATGCTTCAGCTGACACATTATGCCAGCTATGTTTGAAATCTTTTAAGAAGAGGACATACTTGTAGAGATGACTTCCCAAGTTCTTTCTGGCCATGCCGATACCACAGCATGAAATAAATCATAGTGACAACAACATTACATGCATATTAACATCTAGTCAAGCCAAATTTCCAATTTTTTTTTTGTTAAAGCCAAATTTATAATTTTACCATGCTTTCGTCGAAAAAATTTCTTAAAATGTTTTGAAGATGACAAAATAATAATAAAAAGCTACTAATGTGCATATTTGAATGTGAGGAACAATTTCTATATACACGGGTTATATGCAGTTGGTGTCAACAATATGACGTCTAACGCATGGAAACTGGAAAGGCTTTGGATCTATAGGAGGAGAACAAGCTATTGGATGGGAAATATTTATAAGTTGGGGAAAACCTTTGTAGAAGATAAACAAGCAGTGAAAGGATGGCTTGCTAAATATTATCAGCATGACTCCTCTTGAGAAAATATACCGCAGAATGAAGATAAACCTTTATAGAATGAAGGGTTCATATGAATCCATTCCAAAAAGGGAGAGGGCGATCAACAATTCCACTGCTTTCTCACATTTGACATTGGATTTGGAATTATAAAAATATGTAAAAATAAGTTTTTTTTACTCTTTTGATGAATATTATCAGCATGACTCCTCTTGAGAAAACATGCTATCCTCATCGCCTTCTCTAGATCAATAATCATGCCTCCGAAGTCCTGCAGTGATTTGTTGTTGGAACAAGAATCTAGTATTTCTTTTGGAGGGTACAATATTCATGTATTGTCGATGAGTATTGCAGGATGTTTTTGACATTTGCCTTCTAATATCCACACGCATTGTGGATGCGGGATGTACTTAAGTGTGAAAAAGCAGGGAAAAGATGACAGCAACGGTTGACAAAAACTTGTGGAGTGCTCTTTCGAGTTATAAGATGATGTTTGTGCCTGCTAGGAAAACGACCCTCTTGTGCTCTTGCACCTACATAAGTAGGAATGAATAGCACCAAACCAGCATTGAAAACTACAGTTCGTTTATAGCATTATTGACAATAAATCTAATGGAGTCATATAAAAAGAAATATAATCCACCAGAAGAGCCTAATTCACATTCAGAAAGATTAGCACGAAGAATAAACGGATGAAGATTCCACCATACTCACTTCCAAAAGACAAAACTGCAGATACATTAGTCCTTGTTGTTTATTAGACTCCTTGCCCTCGAAAAATTTTAAATTATAATCATAATGACAGTCTAAAATTCTTCCCGAGCTTAGATGAAGGAAAACTTTTGTCATATTGGAAAATGGCGGCATGATCCTCTTATAGACGAACCGTGTTAAAAAATTTTGATAAAGAATTGGCCAAATGATGCCAACTCATCCTACGCAAAGCTATATAATATGATTCGCTCCTCAAATTTTTTTTTTTACTTCAGGAACTCTTTAATCATTTTTGCGCCAATGTATTTGTTTCAGTCTATTCAGCAGTAAGATATGATTGAGACCAGATCAAATTCATATCGTTGATCTGGTGAAGAGTCAGGCAAACTAACAGCCAGTTAGACCCATTAAACTTGTAGATGTTTCCCAGACGAAATGCTATCGAGCCGGGTGAATTCGGAACTGGTTCCAGACTCTATGCAATTGTAATACTTTAGATATTGTTCGTGAAGGCAAATATAATCATTTCACTTTGATTAATAGCATTACTGGTCAAGCAATGGATCATCTGACGGGTACTTTGTCGTCTAAACTACAGACGATTTTATTTCATAAACAATTGCCAAATAGAAGCCAAATGGGTATCTTTGATGTAGCCTATGAAGCATGAGCAAATATGCTTCAGCCGACAAGTTATGTCAGCTATGTTCAAAATCTTGTAAGATGAGGACATACTTGCAGATGACTTCCCAAGTTCTTTCTGGCCATGCCGATACCGTAGCACGAAATAAATCATAGATGTGACGCCCGTAATTTATGTGCATTAACATCTAGTAAAGCCAAATTTATAATTTTACCATGCTTTTGTCAAGAAAATTTCTTATGATGTTTTGAAGATGATAAAATAATCAAAAGCTACTAATGTGTGTAATTAATTGTGTAGAACAACCCTAAAATTTCCTATAATGTTTTGAAAATGACAAAATAATTAAAGGCTACTAACATGACGTCTAATGCATGGAGAGGCTTTGATTCTATAGAAGGAGAACAAGCTATAGGATTGGAAACGTGTATGAATTTGGAAGAACTTTTGCAGGAAATAAACAAGCAGTAAAGAGACGGTCTGTTAACACTTAAATGGGCCAACAGAGGGTAAACAATTTAAAGAACATGAGACGTCAATTTGCTTGGAAATACTTGTTTGTAGAAGGAAACGGACCATTTAGCAATAACTCATGAGGAGTCTAGAAGGATTGTTGAGATATACTTGTGCGTTGTGTTAGAGAAGTCCCATATTAGATAATTGATATGGTGTTCAGCAATTAATGTATCCAAGTTGGCCCATAACTCATTGGCTTAAGCTTTTGAATAAAAGTAAGTTCAACTGCAAATGTTGACAGGCTCGGACTTGAGCTCCCTCTTGACAATCTTCCCAGGATTAGGCTTCTGCTGCGCATTTCCAACAAATGGTATCAGAGTCAATGGTTGATTGATGAGCTCTCAATCTATTCTGGTGTTTGGTAAATATCTCAACAAAAAAATCTTATGATTGACGTTTGTTTCAAGTGAAAATTGCCATCACAATTAGTCTGGTGAGAAGTGACCATAGACAGTTGGTCTGGTGACAGTTGATGATGGTTGTTGCGGCGAGAAGTGAACATGGATAGTTGGTCTGGTGACAATTGATGATGGTTAATGTTGTGCATAGTTGCGGGTAAATTGCAATGACTTGGAAATTCAAGTTGAGATAAACTGATGTAAAAGAATACATAAGTTAAGGGGGAACGAACCTAACTCTGAGTTCACAGATGAGGAAGAGATTGCTGAGATACACGTGTGAGTTATGTTAGAAAAGTCCTACATCGGATAATTGATGTAGTGTTGAATAGTTAATATATCTCGGTTAGCCCATAACTCATTGGCTTAAGCTTTTAAGTAAATGCGGGTCTAATTAGATATGTTAACAAACTCAAACTTGAGCTCCCTCTTGGCAATCTCTCTAGATGAAAGTATAGGGCTTTTACTGCGCGCTCCCAACAAGGACCGTATTACAGAAGGAGCTCATGCTAGAGACGATATGATATGGCTAGTGGACATACAAGCCTCTACATCCTGGTGGGAAGACACAAATCTTTATCAATTTGAAGTGGACTCAAATTAGTGTCTGACTACTGTCTTAAAATGCTGGAATCCACATCCAGCAACCCGGAGATATCAAAACGGTTTTCTCCATTATTGTGAAAGGGGAGAGATGTCAAACAGACTGCAAAAGCAGAGAGTTATACATTGGGAAAGTATCTCTAATGGTCAGATTAACAGCTATTTGACTGAGAAAGCTTCTAACAGACACCTTTAAAGGTTAACAGATCAAAGTGAGCTGTGAAGATCGGAGAAGTTCAAGAACTCTTTCTCTGTCAAGTTCTCAATAAGTGGGCTGTGAACATTAATCCTAGAGGAGTCTAAGCTAATACTTCAACAGAAAAGATGGACTTAGGCTGAAGTTAATCTCATCCCAGATATGCCTTGAAAGCCTAACCATCATTGAAATCTCCGGTTAGGATCCGTTTTATTTCGTGAAAAATAAATGACTTAAAAAACATCTTTCTAAAACTAATCGCTTATATCTCTAAAATAATTAGTCAATAAAAAATATTTTTGTTATCGATAGCAATTTATGTCTAAATATATTCGTGAATAACAAAAATATTTTGGGTTAATACCACGAAAAAATTCAAACTGGTATACTTGTGACAAATTTACCAAAAACTAATTTTTTTATTACCAAAAACTCCAAACCGGTACACTTGTAATAATTTTACCCTCAATTAATTTCCGTTAAGTTTTACTTTCAAATTTCTGAGTTAAATAACACATGATAATTGACGGACGTACCAATTGGGGATTTTACCTCCGTTTGTCATAGGTGTACCAATTTGTAGTTTTTTTTTTATATTAATTTAATTTAACGGAAAGTAAATTTGTCATAAGTATACCAATTTGGGGTTTTTTATGATCAAAAAATTAATTTTGGATAAATTTGTCACTTGTGTACCAGTTTAGGGTTTTTCGTGGTATTAACTCAAATATTTTTCATCGAATCATCTTTATAAGTGATACAAGTAATCTTTTTTAGGAAAAAATTTTTCAAATCATTCATTTTTCCCGAAACAAACGCATCCTTAGTTTATACTTTATGGACTCCAAATCTAATGGAATAGTATAAAACAAAGTATATACATCACTAGGAAAATCTAACCGTATTACATTCAGAAAAATTAGTAGGAGGAATAAACGGATAAAGATTCCACCCCACTATCTTCCAAAAGACAAAACTGTGGGTGGATTAGTCCCTACTGTTCTTTAATAAGTTCAATATACATCATGGTTTGAACAGATGCAATACCTTGATCTCTCTTGCCTGCTAATTGTCCAACACACCCTAGATGTTACCTTAGGAGAAACTTGCTGAAAGACATTTTCTATTCATGACATTCGTAGTTTTGCACCAGAGTACTCCATCACCCTTTAAAATAAATGTCTGAATAGACAAAATCGGATGTGCTTCCCTACTCATTCATGTTGCGAAATTTATTCTTGCGACTTGATCTCAATTACTTATCTTAAGTCCTGCGATAATCATAGGTTAATTAAAATGAAGTATGACGCTTTAAAGTTGAGGACAACCGATAGCTTGTCAATACGGGAGTATGTGAACTTCTATATAAAGCAATGGTGGTTTGGGACAACCACACAAGCAACCACGAGAAGCAAGGACTGAGAGGGAGAAACAAGGACTTGAAATGGTCTCCTCAAGCATCCCAACAGTCGATCTCTCTCCTTTCTTCAGCGAGGAAGGTGATGAGCATGGAAAAAAGGAGGCAATAGAGACCATAACCCAGGCTTGCTCTGAGCATGGCTTCTTCAATATAATGAACCATGGCATCCCCACTGATCTTATGAGTAAAGCCCTCCAACTCTCCAAGACGTTCTTTCAATACCCACCTGAAGAGAAGCTCAAGTTGAGTCCCGCAGGCGGTTGCGATTGCGAGCTTCCTATTGGCTACAATATACAACCCGATCACTCGGTGGACAAGAATGAGAACTTCCTGGTGTTCCAACCGGGGTCAAGCTTAAATAAATACCCTGAAAATCTACCTGAACTCAGGTAATGCTCAGTTCACTGTGGGCCTGCCCTTGTTCTTTTACCTTTCATTTTGGTCTAATCGTAAGTCAAATGCCAATGATTCCTAAAAAATGCTCTTTTTCACTTTGACAGGAGTGTGATCGAAGATCTCTATACACACTGCGTTGGAATTGGTTCTCTTCTGGAAAGCATCATAAATGACTGCTTGGGGCTCCCTCCGAATTTCTTTAAAGAGTACAATAATGAACGGGAGTGGGATTTCATGGCCGCGTTCCGCTATTTCCCTGCGACCGAGAGTTAGGCAAACGGAATCACAGAGCATGAAGATGGGAACTGCATCACCTTCGTGTTCCAGGATGAAGTTGGAGGCCTCGAAGTTCACAAGGATGGGGAGTGGATTCCCGTTGTTCCCGCGGAAGGCCAAATTGTGGTCAACGTGGCTGATTTCATTCAGGTAAGTGACAAACATTCCAACTCTTTTCCCCCTATTTCGGCATGCGATCAACATATGGGTCGTCTATTATTTGACTCTTGCACTGCATCTTTTGTTCTCTGTTCCATCTTTTCATCATGTCACTCAACAAATGCTATGTCTTTGATTTGCATGGCGACGCTGGCTAAAAGGTGCTGACCAACAAAAAGTTCAAGAGTGCCACTCACAGAGTGGTGAGATCGAAAGGAATAAGCCGGTACTCGTTCGGCTTCTTCTACAACTTGCATTGGGACAAATGGGTAGAGCCGCTGCCACAGTTCGCTGCAGAGATTGGAGAGCCGCCTAAGTACAAAAGATTCCAGGTCAGGGAGTACCAGAAGATGAGGATGATGAACAAGCTTGATCTGCCTGCTAGACCAGATGAAAAACATAATGGGTTAACCGTCCAAGATGGGGCAAACCCGGCTCATGAGCCATAAGGGCCCACAAGGTATTATTTGCCTATCATTATAAATAGTAGACACCCCTTAGAAAAACTAACATGTTTTTCCACATGCAAAAGAACACACTCCTTTGAACGCAACGTTTTCTCTTTATTCCTTCAGAACGCAAACGAGTACAAATGACGATCGAAGAACTCTCAAGCGTAAAGTGGTACTTAATTTGTGATAATACTGGGTATGTTCGTTGTGTGATATGTATGTACGATCGGTGATACAAGTTGATGGTTCTCGGGCACGTTTTCCGCATTGATCGAATTTGTTTCAAATACGTTTCGAATATGTCGATCGGAAATTGAGTTTTTCCAAAATTGATATCAGAGCATGTTTACTTGTTTCCCGATCATGCATGTGTCTCGTCTCTAACGTTAAAGTATATACTGCTTGTTCTTTTTTTGTTTCGGCCTCATTTTTTGTTCGTTTTTCTTCATGTCGCTGAACTGTTCATGCATATTTCATTTTTTGTTTTTTGTCAAAACTTGAATTTTATTGCATAGACAGAAAGTACTTGTCGAGACGGGCAAAATGAGGGGCGGCGCGTCGTCGAAGAAGGCTAAACGTGCCCTCACGCGCCAACGAGGCCATAGGCGCGACGGCGCGTGAGGCCCATGCGCGGCTGTGGCGAAACGGCACGTCGGTCGCCGCCAACCGCCGATAATGATGTCAGCGTGACGTCATCGAAACGCGGACCCGAGACCCGCCTCGTTGACTTGAGACCTGACCCATGACCTGGCCCGATTGACCTTTGACCCGACCCGTTGATCATTGACCCAACCCGGTTGACCGTTGACCGGTCAACGGTTGGACCAGTCAAACCGGATCGGTTCAAATCCAGCAGAATGATCCCATTGTGTTCTTTCGGCCCATTCAAGCTTATTTGAACTCCGATTTGGGCGTTCTTGATATCGACGTGCTTGTATCGAAATGCTCTATGTTATGGTATATTCATATTACATGTGAAAATGCACGATAAGCCCTATATACACGTTCTTAGGGGTATATTCTTTGGCATTTTCTCTAGTATTTCTCTATATTTTTTTTTGGAAATACAAGTGCTAGACAATATGTATATGAATAAGCATTCATTATCTTAATGTATCATGGATTATAAGTAATCCGTTTATTCTGTATTCGTTGCAGAAACAATGGTACATTAGAAACGCACTTCGATAATCCCAAGAACGGCAGCTCAAAAAGAGAGGCTTGAGAAATTAAGAAACATGCTAGCTCTTTATCGATGAGACGCTAGAGATAATATGATGACACACATCATTAAGGTCGACAAAATGATATATGATATCATTTAGAATGGTTTTGTAATGCTGGAATATGTAATGGTCGGAGCCCTAAAATGCACTATTCTTGAAGAGTTGGGAAGAATGCTTGATAAGGTTAAAGAAACCTTAAAGGGTCAAAGCTATAAGATGCTTATGGAGAATTTTCTGCAAGAATACGTAAGGGTCGGGAGAAGGAGAACATCAACCCTTGCATTGAATGGGTTTCGGCGCAAACCATGGCCCGGATTTAGGGGTTTTCCGGGAGCCTCCATTTTTGTTCAAAAGAAAATAAAATTTTCAAAGGAATTTTATGAGTCCTTTTCTGTCTATGTGTTAGATTGGTACATTTGATATTGTCCTTTTAGGAATTGAAATCAATTTTGTACATGTTTCAAGTTGATATTGCATGTTCTTAAATATTTGTAAATATGTTATGAAATATATATGGCTACGAATTTTTGGTGATTTCTCATTTTATTTTGCCATATTATATGTTAAGTCATATGTGGGAAGTTCTTAAAAGTTTGTATAACTTTTGAAGAACCAATTTCTTTACATAAGTAATCATGTTAATGATAATTTCAAATTACAATCTTAGACGATGATTGGGAATATAGTGAACTTTTGACTCTAAGACCTTTTGTGAAATTATTTATTAATATGATTAGTTTATGTAATCATGATGCTGATGAAGCATTTAGATAGGCTTTAATAATTCGTGCGTATGTGTCTGAAATGTTCAGATACGATGGTTTCAGCAACTAAGAACATAGTAGCTAAACTTAATAAGGGAGAAAAATTGAATGGCCACAATTATGAGATTTGGAGTCTCAAGATTCAATATGTGCTGGAAGAGCAAGAGGCACTCGAAGCTCTTAACCAGATTATGGAAGAACCTGAGGATGGGACAACTGCCCAACACAAAAGGGACAAAGATGCCTTTGCTGTTTGGAAAAGAAAGAACTCTTTCACTCGCATCGCGTTGCTAAGCAGCATGGACAATGACATCATGCGAGAGTTTGGACTTTTTCAAAACGCTAAAGACATGTGGGTTTCACTGGCATCAAGATTTGATCGGACTTCTATGACCAAACTGAGATAACTCACTATCCGTTTCGACTTATACAAGATGTCTCATGGAAAGATCATGAAACAACATTTGAAGTAGATGTCGAATATGATTAGTGAGCTGAAAGATGTCGACCACATACTCACTAATGAACAGCAGGTGTAGGCAGTAATCCGCTCTTTGCCTCAAAGTTGGGAGCACATGAAGATCCATTTGACCCACAATGAGGGTATCAAGACCTTCGAGGATGCTATGCAACATATTAAGCTGGAAGAGGATCGTCTTATGGCGGCTAAGCTAGAAACTGATATTTACTTTGTTGGTTCTAGCTCGCATGGAGTTTCGGGCTCCAAGAGGAAGCACCCTACTGGGTTAAAGAAGTGAAAAGGCAAGAGAGCAAGTTTTTCAGGGAAGAAGCCGAGGCACAACCAATGGAAGAAAGGAAGGCGTCCTTTAAAAAAGAATATTTCAAGAGTGAAATGTTACAACTATGGCAAGAAGGGTCACTTGGTTCGCGACTGTGGTGAGCCAAAGAAGGTAGAAACCCTTAGCATTAATGAAAATGCTACTTATGTGTCTAGTTCAGTGTTTCTAACTGAATCTAATCCTTTGTAGACTATAGACTCGGGAGCCACAGACCATGTAGCAAAGGACAAAGAAGTTTTCGTAGAGTTCCGACGAATTCCACAAGGAACGAAGTGGATATGCGTAGGGAGCAATTCAAGAGTAGAGGTTAGAGGCATTGACACCTGTCAACTACTTATGCACGGTGGACGCACATTGTTCCTACATGATGTGCTATTTGCTCCAGAGATTCGTCGGAACTTAGTTTCGGTGTTGATTTTAGTTAGATTTGGTTTTAATGTAAACTTCCATAACAATGGTGTAGACTTGTTTTTTATACAAGTTATTATGGTTCCGGATATTTTTTATATGGTTTCATTGTATTGGATGTTGACTTCCTTATTTACATTATCTTATTCTTATAAGAATGATGTGAACGTGTGGCATGCTAGATTTGGTCATATTGGCCAACAAAGTATGAATAGATTGGCTAAAGATAGCTTATTGGGCAATATTAAAAAGGTTGATTTGTCTATATGTGAGCATTGCCTAGAAAGAAGAACAACGCGGAAACCATTTGGAAAAGGAACAAGAGCTGAATTTCCTTTGCAATTAATCCATACTGACATCTGTGGCCCAATGAATGTAAAAGCAAGGCACGAATCTGTTTATTTCATCACATTCATTGATGATCATACTTGATTTGGACATGTCAATTTGATTTCTCATAAATCTGAGACTTTAAATTGCTTTAAAAGATTTATGAGCTTAGTGGAAAATCAATTAAATAAGAAAATGCAAGCATTAAGATTCGATCGAGGTCGAGAATATCTGTCTAATCAGTTCAGAAATTTATGTGATGAAAAGGGAATAGAAAGACAACTGACTATTCCATATATTCCTCAACAAAATGGTATTGTGGAAAGAAGAAATAGAACCTTAATGAAAATGGTTAGGTCAATGATGGTACAAGCTAACTTGCCTATCACTTTTTGGGTTGATGCTTTGTTGACCGCTGCTTACATACTTAACCGTGTACCTTTTGAATCAGTTGCTTCTACTCCATATGAGTTATGGATAGGCAGAAAGCCTGATTTAAGCTTTCTAAAATCTTGGGGTTATGCTGCCTATACTCGTGAGTCTTGTAACATCCTGAATTTTTGACCCGTTACCGGGACCAATAAAGTGTGCATTAATTCTCATTTGATTTTAGTAAGTCTCACCCGGACCTAATCAATCACGGGATACTAACCAATTGGGAAAAGTTAAATAGGAACATGTACGTGGATCGAGGACCCGATCGCGATTAAGCGCCAAGTTCGAGAAACGTCAAGGAAATATTTTGAACCAATATAGGCCGATCTTAGGAAAATGACGGGTTGATATTGTCAGTAACGTACGATCGGATTGCGGGTGATTCTGCACGACCGAAAGTACGCCTGACAAATGAATCCCGATTCTAATCTGAACGATCGCGACCCCAGTGCTAGTGATAATTCCTCTCGTTCTCTCGAAATTCGAGGCCATCATGACTCGGACAATCCTAGATCGATATGCGTAACACCTAAACAGCCGCCCGTTAGTGAGATGCCATAATACTTCAAAACGAGCTATTTTGATCACGATATTAAGCCCGAACTTCGATATCAAAATTTCAAGGGTAATTATGACTATTTTACAAGACGGATGTCATTTTATAGTGGCCACACACGTTTGGGAGTAATACGGCTGAAAATAGAAATATCGACAGAAATTGGAGAAAATTACAATTTTGCCCATGGGGACCTCGATGTCTATTTTCGAGGCCAAACGAAATTATTTTTCGGAATCGATGCCATTTTGGGGTAGCCACGCACGTTTGGAGTGCCTACGGTCAAAAATTGAAATTTTGACCCAAGAACAAAAAAAATTACGATTTTGCCCCTCCAAACTTTCGGACTGATTTTCAAGGGCTTAAAGGATGAATTTTAAGGATCCGACATTGGATAATGTCTACCGTGAATATGTAGGACCGGTATGGATAAAAATTGGAATTTCGGTTCGGGATCGGAAAATTACGAAAATGCCCCTAGGGCTAATTTGGCTAATTCCGAATTTTGGTCAAAATTTTGGGATTAACCAAGGTTGGTTAGAGCTAAACCAGGTCTGGTCAGCTTGGGTTAAGGAAAAATGACCATTTTACCCCTAAATTATTGGATATGGATTAATCTTGGCCATTGGATCAAGGGCAAAATTGTCCAATTGGCCTAGATCTTGACACTTGGACTCCACTAAGATCAAATTTGACCAATATTTGACCAGAAATCTCTCTCTCTCTCTCTCTCTCTCTCTCTCTCTCTCTCTCTCTCTCTCTCATTCTACTGATTTGCCGAGAACTCCCTCCCATTTCCTCTCTTCATCGCCATTTCAGTTTCTACCGTGGACATTCTGTCCATTCTGGTACTATTCATGCCGGAACAGTACTAGCCAGAGCTGCTGGCCACCATCCAGCACCACCAACAGCCACTCTCGTCTCTGTACAGCCACCATCAGCCCCGGTTCCAGCTTCAAATAGTGAAGAATAGCCACTAATTGCCGTTTCCATCGTCGCCGTGACCGCCGGCTTGCACCCGGAACGCCGCCGTCGATCCTTATCGCGCGTCGGTGATCGACCGCCTGTTCCCGTCGTCCCGAGTCGTTAATAGGCGAGTATAAACCCCTAAACCCTTAATTAGTTTAATTGTGCATTTTTAGGGGTTAATTAGGCCTAATTAGGATTTAATTAGGCTTAATTGTGTGTGGGGTGTTTTATATAGGTCATTAGGACCTAATGAGGTAGTTTAATGGTAGATTAAGGCCTAAACAGCCCCTTGTTCTGGTACTGTTCACTGAGTACCGAAAATTATTATTTTTTTGTCTAAGTTTTGTACTAATTGAATTCAATGGTTAATGACTTAGAAATGGATATTTTAGGGGCTAATTAGGCTTAATTGAAGTTTAATTAAGTGTATTTGATGGTTGGATGATTAGGGTAAGTGATTAGGCCCTAATGAGATGGTTTAAAAGTGATTTAGTGCCTAAATGTTAATCTGTCCTGGTACTGTTCATGGGGCACCGAATTTGTGCATTTTTGTCTAAGTGTGACACTAATTGGGTTTGATTGTTAGTGACCTTGGATTGGTCATTATAGGGATTAATTAAGCTTATTTGAGGTTTAATTATGTATATTTGATGGATGGGTGATTATAGTATTTGATTAAAGCTTAATGGAATTGTTTAAGGGGGGTTTAGTGCATATTGGAAATTCGGTTCTGGTACTGTTCACCAGAACCGAATTGCACTTTTTGGTTCAAATTAAGATTTAATTGGTTCTTCGACTATGGGTTTGAGTTTGGACATTCTTGGGGGTTGGTTGGGACTTGAATGAACCCTATTGAATGACCCCGTGATTGCAAGATTAATTAGCCCAAGGCGGGCCTTAGGCGCATTAGATTGATTTGTGTAATGAATGTGCGGAATGAACTTGGAATTGATTGGATTAGAATGGAAATGCTTGGGTATGCCAAGAATGAGAGGAATATGTCTAATTTGAGCATGGTTATGCTTGGAGTTTTGGCATCGATAATTAACTTTAAATTCCCGGGCATGTGGTTTACAAAAGTACATTGTGGTATGACCAAAATTGAGTGCTTAATGTACATGTCTGAATTTTATCAAACTGTTGGCCTTCGGGTCGGGCTTACGGGTCGATTTATCAAACTGTTGATCCTCGGGTCGGGCCTACGGGTCGATTTTATCAAACTGTTGGCGTTCGGGTCGGGCCTACGGGTCGATTTATCAAACTGTTGGCCTTCGGGTCGGGCCTACGGGTCGATTTTATCAAACTGTTGGCCTTCGGGTCGGGCCTACGGGTCGATTTTATCAAACTGTTGACCTTCGGGTCGGGCCTACGGGTCGTTTTATCAATTGTGACATTCGGGTTGGGCCTATAGGTCGTTATATTCAATTGTGGGCCTTCGGATCGGTATAATTGCACATGAGTTATAGTGATGTCAAATGCCTAACCTGCAGGGTTGAGATAGTAATTTAGGCTATAAGCCGGGAATGTATTAATGTTACACTGGTTCTTCGCTTGATGTGTTTTATTTACCCTTTTAGAGGTGCACATTAGCCTGGTTTAGGATTAGTGGTTTGTACTTGCCGAGATTTCTCACAGTTGTGGTAAAACCGACATTGCAGATCCCCGACCATGAATGTTGAGGCCGAGGAGCAGGATCCCAAGCTCGAGACAGAGTCTGAGACTATGAGTTCAGAGGAGGAGCCGGAGCAGCTTGAGAGTCACTCTGAGTCATTGAGCTCCGATCCAGATTGGGAGCCTTAGATTAGGTCTCAATGTTAGCAGTAGAGGCCAGCTCTTTTTTGACTGTAGCCTCTAGTAATCAGTTCGATCTCCTTAGGTCACTGATCCCTTTTTTGTTTTAGTGGTCTCTTTGTTGTATTTTGTTTATAATGGACATTGTATATAAGTGTTTTTAATGAATGTATATGTTGTTTTTAATCGTTTGAAATTTGTTGGCTTGTGTTGCTCATGGTTGCTTTTAAATTGTCCGAGTGTGTGTGTATATATATATATATATATATATATATATATATATATATATATATACACACACACACACACACACGTCGTTTCCGCATGTGGCGTGTTTTCTCTGATTTTGGTTTTCGGGTCGGTGACGTAACATGGGAGCGTCGCACCTTATTTCGACCTATACGTGGATGTTCATGCTTCGTGGAGTACGGGGTGTGACAAGTCTTCTCACAAGTATGGAAAATTAGGCCCAAGAGGCAAAAAGTGTATTTTTATAAGATACTCAGAGCAATCAAAAGGATATATATTCATAAGTGAGCAAGAAAGCGGAAGTATAACTGAATTTGAATCACGGGATGTCACATTCTTAGAGAATGAATTTCCTAAAAATGGCGAAGTAGGTGGAGATTACTTACTATACGAATTTGTAGATCGTGATAGTGAAGTTAGTGGGAGTATTGTGACAAGTGGAGAGTTGAATGCAACCCAGTCTTAATAGCAACCACTTAAAGAGACAACATCACCATTATTTAATTCAAGTGGGAGCGAAATGGAACATGGTAAATCATCAGAAGTACAGCATTCCATACGACAGTCAAGTCATAATAGGATTCCCCATCGACGTTTTGACATTGAAAGAGAAGCTTTCATGATCGTCCCACAAAATGAAGATGAGTCGAAGAATGTGAACGATGCTCTAAAATACCCTGATAAGAAAAAATGGATACAAGCAATAGAAGAAGAAATTGAGTCATTAAGATTAAACCAGGTTTGGGAATTAGTTAACTTTCCAAAAGGACGCAAAGCCATTGGGAACAAGTGGGTTCTCAAAATAAAGCGTAAGGCTAATGGCTCAATAGAGAGGTATAAGGCTTGCCTTGTAGCGAAAGGATATAATCAACCAGAAAAAATTGACTTTGAAGAAACTTTTTCTCCTGTGGTTAGATTTACCTCTATTCGCCTTATTCTGGTAATAGTAGCTAGTATAGATGTTGAATTACATCAAATGGATGTAAAGATTGCATTTCTCAATGGAGAATTAGAGGAAAAAATTTTTATGGAACACATGTTGGTTTCATTACAAAAGACTAGGAGCACAAAGTGTGTCGACTATTAAGGTCGATATATGGCCTTAAGCAGTCTTCGAGACAATGGTATATACGTTTTCACAATGCCATAATGGCATATGATTTTGTAATGATTAGTGAAGATAATTGTGTATATATCAAAAGATCCAAATATCATTCTGTGATATTATCATTATATGTTGATGATATACTAATTGCTGGAAGCAATATGGAGCTTGTTAATACAATCAAGAATTGGTTATCTTTCAATTTTGAAATGAAAGACATGGGTGAAGCTGCATACATTCTTGGAGTTAAGATTTCAAAAGATCGATCAAAAAAATCCTTATCCCTTTCACAAGAGACGTATGTGAATAAAATCTTTGAACGATTTTGTATACAAGACTGTAAACCAATAGATACTCCTATTGCAAAGGGCGAAGCATTAAGCAACAGAATGTGTCTTAAGACTTCACAAGAAAAGAAACAAATGGAAATGTGTCCTAAGACTTCACAAGAAAAGAAGCAAATGGAACAAGTTCCATATGCTAGTGCTATCGGAAGCTTGATGTACGCTATGATGTGTACAAGACCTGATATTTGTTATGCAGTTGGAATGGTAAGTAGATACCAATCTAATCCAGGTCAAGCACATTGGATCGCCGTCAAAAGAATCCTGAGATATCTAAAGGGAAGTGTCGATTATGCGTTAACTTATCAAGGAAGTCATCTACACCTTAAAGGCTATACCGATGTTGACAGGGAAGGAGATTTAAAAGAAAGGAAATATATTTTTGGATACGTGTTCTTACTGAATAATAGTGCTATACCTTGGAGAAGTAAGAAACAATAGTGTGTAGCCTTATCTACAATAAAAGCCAAGTTCGTGGCTCTATCAGCAGCGGCACAAGAAGTTGTTTGGCTTGGAAGATTTTTGGATCACATAGGTGTTATTGAGAATGCTGTAAATCCAGTATTGGTCTATTGTGATAGCCAAGCAGTAATAGCGTACACTAAGGATCCCAAGTACCATGGAAAGACTAAACATATAAATATCAAATATAACTATGTCAAGAACATGGTTGCACGAAAGGAAGTGAACGTGAAGTATATATCTACACAAAGGATGATAGCAGATTCTATGACGAAGCTAATTCCTAGAGAAGTTTTTCATGGTCATGTGAGATCTCTAAGACTGTGTAGAATATGATGTATTGAATATTGTAATTTTCCATGAATG
Source organism: Syzygium aromaticum (assembly GCA_024500025.1). Lineage (NCBI taxonomy): Eukaryota > Viridiplantae > Streptophyta > Magnoliopsida > Myrtales > Myrtaceae > Syzygium > Syzygium aromaticum. Next base: position 2,543,880 of record CM044886.1, on the reverse strand, counting down.
TTCACTATTAATGAAGTTTGTTATTATCAAAGACTATAAGTTTGTATGACGTTTGTGAATGTCGATGCTGAGTGCATTATATTGAAAATGTATGCCGGTAGTCCACCCACACGGGTAATCGCCTCTACTCACTATGTGATGAATAGAGATAAAACAGTTTTAAGCTTGTTATCTAGGTGATAATTGAGAGTTCAAGCTTAAAGTATAGACGTCGCCTCAACAGAATGTTAAGATGAGGACATATAGATTATTATGTCTGAAAGTGAAATGGCCCATACATTTCACTTTACCTGTCTTTAATGCCAGATGTAAGTTCTGATAGACCCTTATGAATAGAGTAGATTTGTAAACTCAAATTAGGCATTGAGTATGTCTAAATTATCATCTATACGGTATTGAGAATAAAGACATACGCTCTATGGGAAAAGGAGAGAATACCATAATATGTATTTCATATTATGTATGCATGGGATGACCGATAAGAGTTGGCAAAAAAAAATTATGATCTCAATTTTTTAAATCGTGTGAGACTCTTGAGGAAAATAGTTTTTCTCAATTAAAGTGCCATCACGACTCTTATTTATTGTCAAAATTTCTATTCAGTGTTTGCTATCTTAGGATATTGTTGATGATCATGATAATTCGATCTAACAGAGCATTTTTAGAAAAATGAGTTGGACTGAAATGGAGAGGTTTAAAGAAAGAGAAACATCGATTTGATTTATGATGTCACGTTCTATATTTGCATTTACAGATCGACCAATTATGATTTTGAGTAAATCATAGTTGTGAATACAATATATGAGATACTAAAAGAGATCAAGAGAGATAAACAATGTGACTGATTGATCTAGGGAACTGCATACTAATTCTACTCTGGATAATGCCCAATTTGAGCTATTATATATTTCTAACAGATGTATAACAACGAGCTCTCGTAGGATGCTGGTCATACAGATTATTTGCCAATATGAAATTTGCAAGGAGGAGAGTTGTGCTTAGCCCATCGTGGGCGAGTGGGAGATGAAAGATATAATGGGTGGACTACCCAAGATGGGCTAAACCCAGCCCGTGAGCTACAAGGGCCCACAAGGTAGTTATTTGCCTATCATTATAAATAGTAGGCACCCCTTGGAAAAACTAATGTGTTTTTCCATATGCAGAAGAACACATTCTTTCGAATGTAACGTTTTCTCTCTATTTCTTCGGAACGCAAACACTACAAAAAAACAGGTTTTTTCCGACGAAATTTCCAACGAAAATTTCTGAAAAATTCGTTGGAAAAATAATTTCCAACGAATTTTCCAACGAAAAAATATTCGTGGGTAATAGGTCGTCGGAAAATTTTCCAACGAAAAATTTAAATTTTCGTTGGAAATTTGCGACGAAAGTTTTTTGTTGGACATTTCGTTGGAAATTTCGTGGGTAAATTAGTGGCTAAATTCCTTAAAAATTTCGTTGGAAATTTCGTTGCTAAATAGTCGTTGGAAAATTTGTTGGCAAATTCATTGGTAATTATTTGTGGGCAAATTCGTGGGTAAATTCGTTGGAAATTTCGTTGTAAATGTCGTCGCTAAAAACTCGTTGCAAAAGTCGTGGAAAACTTCGTTGGTAATAAGTGTTCGAAAAAATGGTGGGAAAAAGAATTTTCCAACGAAAGAAAATTCGTTGGAAATTAAATGCGGGAAAATTTTTGGGGCAACAAAATCGTTTAAATTTGCAACGAAACTGAGGTCATGGCAAAATTCGTTGGAAAATTTTCAACATAATTGTTGGAAATGTCGTTGGAAATCCTTTAAATATTCTAAAGAAGCTTAATTTTCGTTGTTAATTGGCGACGAAAAATAAATTTGTCGGTAAGTTTGTTGGAGAAATAGTTGGAAAATTCGTTGGAAAAATTTCGTTGGAAAAATTTCGTTGGAAAATTCGTTGGTAAAAAAATCGTTGGAAAATTCGTTGGTAAAATTTCGTTGGAAAATTCGTTGGTAAAAATTCGTTGGAAAATTCGTTGGTAAAAAATCGTTGGAAAATTCGTTGGTAAAATTTCGTTGGAAAATTCGTTGGTAAAAATTCGTTGGAAAGTTCGTTGGTAAAAATTAGTTGGAAAATTCGTTGGTAAAATTTAGTTGGAAAATTCGTTGGAAAGTTCATTGGTAAAATTTCGTTGGAAAGTTCGTTGGTAAAAATTAGTTGGAAAATTCGTTGGTAAATTTTCGTTGGAAAATTCGTTGGTAAAATTCCGTGGGAAAATTCGTTGGTAAAATTCTGTGGGAAAATTCGTTACAAATAACGAAAATCATCAATAATTCGTTGCAAATTGTGTCATTATTTGGTCATTACAAAATTATTCCGTAATTATTTGTGCAAATTGTCGTTCCTAATTTGGAACAATATATCTTTTTGTCACTAAATTGCGACGAATTACATTTCAGAACAACTTCGATTTAAAATCTAATTAAATATGCAATATTTTCTACAATGGATATAAGTTGCAAAGTCATACATGATAGTATTAAATATTTAATCTCATAATACACAGAGTAAGCAAGAATGAACATCAAATAATACATTGAAAGGACTGGAAATAAACCATCAGACATTGGCGGCTTCAGTATTGAGCATGACATCAGTAACGGTCAGCTATATCCACACCTGATAAAATATGGAAACAAAAATAAATATTTTGGAAAATTTGTCCAAAATATAAGAAAAGCATTTATGCATTGACGTAAAAGTAGTTATAAAAAAATGTTCTTACCTAAGGGGGACTAACAATAAAATCACCAGCATCATCATCATCAGCATCATCACCAATCGCCGCATCATGGTGTGGCTCATCAATATGCCCATGATCGGCTACATTAACAGGAGGTACAGAAGGAACGTCGTTGCGATCGATGTCGAGGTGTCGCATGATATATTGCATTTGTGATTGCATCACTCTTATTTGCTCGTCCTTTTGTCCAAGTAAATGCTTCATTTCTTCGTCCTTCTGTATAAGCAACTGTTTAAGTTGGCACAATTCTTGAGTCATATGCTCCTCATGTCGTGTCCTCCTTGCAGCGGCCGCATTGGAGGATGAAGATGCCGCAGCCTTCGTTTTGAACATCCTTGACAATGATCCCATTCCAAATATTTTTCCTCCTTTCATCCCACCCGCTGCCTCCACCCATAATGCCATACTGTCAACCGATGGCTCAGACACAGCAACACCATCACCACCACCACCATCATCACCACAACCAGAACCACTAGCAGTGCTTATCACAAGTTGATCATATTTTTCCTATATTAACAGTATAGATAAAAATTAAATAAATTCGTATATATTACCATAAATATTAAAAACGTGCATGATTTTCATTCTAGTTTCGTTAAAGTCAAGACTATAACCTTCCATACCTTAGTAGCTTTTGCCCGCTCGCCAGTCCATGTCTTATCCTTTTTCTGAAATGTGCGTTCAAATGTAGCTGCAAATGTGGGTTCCATCCCCAATTCTTCTGCCTACAAAAATTTGACAACAATTAGTGACCATTGCATTAAATGAACGTACAAGTTTAAACAGACTTACCATTCTTCTTCTATGCTCGCCGATGCTGATAGAGCCCCCAGCATATGTGGCTGACGCAGACCCGTCACTAGAACTAGAAGCTCGATTCTTCATGTTTTGTTCACATCTTTTCTTATGCTTGTCAGTTTCCCAAGTTCTCGTAATTTCTATCCAATCGTCAGATGTAATGAAATCCGGCTTTTCTTTTGTTCTCTTGGCTTTATTTATCACATAACGCATGTGATCACCGACTTTCTTCTTAAAAATTCTTCTAATGTCAGCCTCTTCCATTTCATCCCACGTAAACTTACGCTACAATCAATAGTACCAAACAATTCGTCAAGATTTCATTATTGACCATCAGTATGCTACATCGAACTTACTTTATGAGAAAATGAATAAAAATAACACTAACCTTGAACTCATTCCACCACAAAGTCTTTATTTCTTTAGGAGCACTGCTAAAAGTTGTAAACTGCCCTATCCAACAGTTATTGACTATTTTATTAAGTTCCCTCACAACATAAGTTGAATCCGTAAATCTGAAAATATGTTATAACACAATAGAGAATAAGACAGTTAAGCATATGGAAAATTCGAAACATGGATATTTTTTTTTACATCCATAATTTAAATATACATAAAAAAATGAATTACTTACGAATCTCCGCATGGGGATATAAGGAATCGGGTATCTTCTTCCTCATTTGAGTATTGCACTGATGAAGCAGGTGGCACCAAAGGAGATGGAACTGAAGTAAAGTCAGTTCGCATGTCCCCCAGTTCTTCCTGAATATGTTGCTGCGTGTCAAAGGATGGGCCAATGTGTCCGTATTGTCCTTGCATATATGGTAGAACAGGATTCGATGACAGGGCGGGGGAAGAAGATAGGGCCGGGGATGAGGATGATGAAGCGGAGGGGCCTGGTCTTCGTTGTAAACCCCCACCCCGCATGTGACCTCCTCGATTATGCTGACAATTAGTAAAAAAGTTAGACAAATATTACCAAAAATATTAGCATGTATTATGAACAAAAAATGAATCATTTTTCTTACCATTTTGTATTAGATATCAAGAAATAATTTTAAGAAATTGAAACTAACAGTGTACCGCCTTTAATAAATAGCCCAGTCACTAGTCCTCGATGGAAGAACCTATTATAATTTAAATCACATCAAATATCACTTAATTGTATAATGAAACATATTTAATTTGCAAAATGAATTTCAAAATATAATTTCTAAAAATTATAATTGCATCCGCGACCTTCCACCCGGCGAAATCCGGTGGACTCATTTCGACCGGATTCCGGCAGGGCGGGGTGGCGGCCAGCCCCCGGCCGGATTCCGGCTGCCAACCACCCGCCGGAATCCGGCCACCACCTTACCCGGCCGCAACCCCCAACGGCGCCGCTGCGCCTCTCCCCCGGCGGCGACACCCCCCTCCCCCACCCCGGCGGCGCAACCCCCCTCCCCCACCCACTCCACCCGGCGGCGACACCCCCTCGGCCCCCCGGCGGCGACCCCCACCCCCACCCCCCCCGGCGGCGACACCCCCCTCGCCGCAACCCCCTCCCCCGGCGGCGACCCCCAGCCCACCCGGCCGCAAGCCTCCCCCCCCGCCGCCTCCGGCCGCGAGCCCCGCCCCACCCAGCCGCGAGCCCCTCCACGCAGCTGCAAGGCCAACCGCCGCGGCGGCGACCCCCCTTTCCCCAGTCGCACCCTCTCCTCCCCCGGCAGCGAACCCCCGTCCCCACCGCAATAGCCATGGACCGCCCCTCCGCGCGGCCGCCACCCCCCTCCCATGTGCGCGACCCACCCCTACGCACGGCCGTCGCTCGTGAAACCCTCCGGCCGAGACCCCTAAGGCAAGAAAAAGACAATCATGTACTTACCATGGACGGCGACGGCGAGGGCGGCGACGACTCACCGGACGGCGACGGTGAGGGCGGTGACGGCGAGACCGGGCGGCGACGGCAACAAGGACACTAGAGAGAAATTTTGTTGAGTCCACGATAGTCGGTAGATACAAATGTACTAAATACCGAACAAAACACAAGCCATTCTCTAATTTCGTTGCAAAATTCGTTGGAAATTACCAACGAATTTTGCAACGAAATGCATCTTTCCAACAAATTTCCCAACGAAATAACACTTTCCAACGAAATTTGCAACAAATTTCGAGCACGTTGGAAATTTCCAACGAAATTTCCAACGAAAGTTCCAACGAAATTTAAAAATATAAAAAATTCAAACACTTTTTAATTAAATTCCAACAACATTTCCAACAAATTCTATAATCGTTGGAAATACCAACAAAAGTTCTGAAAATTTTCGTTGGTAAATTCGTTGGACATTTCCAACGAATTTACCAACGAAATTGATTTGACCGGGAAACCCTAAATTTTCTAAAATTGGTTGGAAAATTTGTTGGAAATTTGCAACGAAATTTCCAACAAATTTTAAAATTAAGAAAAAAGAATTTTCGAAATTCGATGGAAATTTCGTTGCAAATTACCAACCGATTTACCAACAAATATATAAATTTTTAAAAATTCGTTGGAAATTTCGTTGGAAATTTAACAAAAATATTTATATAATTACCGAAATTATAAATTCGTTGGAAAATTCGTTGGAAATTTCCAACTAATTTTCCAACGAATTTCCTTTTAGACGGAAAAGATATTATATTTCAAAGTTTCGTTGGAAATTTCGTTGGAAATTTCCAACGAACTTTCCAACGAATTTATAAAACGAAAAAACACAAAGTTTTAATATTGGTTGGAAAATTCGTTGGAAATTTCCAACGAATTTTCCAACTAATTTTATAAGATTAAAATGTTTTTCGGTGTTGTAAAATTGGTTGGAAAAATCATTAGAAATTTCCAACGAATTTTCCAACCAATTTTTAAAATTGTCGAAATCTAATAAATCGTTGGAAAGTTCGTTGGAAATTTCCAACGAATTTTCCAACGATTTCTTGAAATTTTCGAAATCTAATAATTCGTTGGAAAATTCGTTGGAAATTTCCAACGAATTTTCCAACGAAAATTATAAAACGAAAAAACACATACTTTTAATATTGGTTGGAAAATTCGTTGGAAAGTTCCAACGAATTTTCCAACTAATTTTATAAGATTAATATGATTTTGGGTTTTTGTAAAATTGGTTGGAAAAATCGTTGGAAATTTCCCACGATTTTTCCAACCAATTTTTAAAATTGTCGAAATCTAATAAATCGTTGGAAAAATCGTTGGAAATTTCCAACGAAATTTCCAACGATTTCTTGTAATTTTCGAAATCTAATAATTCGTTGGAAAATTCGTTGGAAATTTCCAACGATTTTTCCAACGAAAATTATAAAACGAAAAAACACATACTTTTAATATTGGTTGGAAAATTCGTTGGAAATTTCCAACGAATTTTCCAACTAATTTTATAAGATTAAAATGTTTTTCGGTTTTTGTAAAATTGGTTGGAAAAATCGTTGGAAATTTCCCACGATTTTTCCAACCAATTTTTAAAATTGTCGAAAACTAAGAAATCGTTGGAAATTTCCAACGAATTTTCCAACGATTTCTTGAAATTTTCGAAATCTAATAATTCGTTGGAAAATTCGTTGGAAATTTCCAACGAATTTTCCAACGAAAATTATAAAACGAAAAAACACATACTTTTAATATTGGTTGGAAAATTCGTTGGAAAGTTCCAACGAATTTTCCAACTAATTTTATAAGATTAATATGATTTTGGGTTTTTGTAAAATTGGTTGGAAAAATCGTTGGAAATTTCCCACGATTTTTCCAACCAATTTTTAAAATTGTCGAAATCTAATAAATCGTTGGAAAATTCGTTGGAAATTTCCAACGAATTTTCCAACGAATTATTAGATTTTGAAAATTTCAAGAAATCGTTGGAAAATTCGTTGGAAATTTCCAACGATTTTTCCAACGAAAATTATAAAACGAAAAAACACATACTTTTAATATTGGTTGGAAAATTCGTTGGAAATTTCCAACGAATTTTCCAACTAATTTTATAAGATTAATATGTTTTTCGGTTTTTGTAAAATTGGTTGGAAAAATCGTTGGAAATTTCCCACGATTTTTCCAACCAATTTTTAAAATTGTCGAAAACTAAGAAATCGTTGGAAATTTCGTTGGAAATTTCCAACGAATTTTCCAACGATTTCTTGAAATTTTCGAAATCTAATAATTCGTTGGAAAATTCGTTGGAAATTTCCAACGAATTTTCCAACGAAAATTATAAAACGAAAAAACACATACTTTTAATATTGGTTGGAAAATTCGTTGGAAAGTTCCAACCAATTTTCCAACTAATTTTATAAGATTAATATGTTTTTCGGTTTTTGTAAAATTGGTTGGAAAAATCGTTGGAAATTTCCAACGATTTTTCCAATCAATTTATAAAATTGTCGCAATCTAATAAATCGTTGGAAAATTCGTTGGGAATTTCCAACGATTTTTCCAACTAATTTTATAAGATTAATATGTTTTTCGGATTGGTAAAATTGGTTCGAAAAATCGTTGGAAATTTCCAACCAATTTTCCAACCAATTTTTAAAATTGTCGAAATATTAAAAATCGTTGGAAAATTTATTGGAAATTTCCAACGATTTTTAAAAATTATCGAAATCTAGCAATTTATTGGAAAATTCGTTGGAAATTTCCAACCAATTTTTCAACTAATTTTTAAAATTGTCGAAATATTAAAAATCGTTGGAAAATCTAGCATTGATTGAAATTATTACAGAACAAGAACAACAGAAATATTAAAAATTAGGACAACCAAAACACACACGTGTCGCATTTCTACTAAAAATTACACATAATTAATAAAAAGTCTCAAAAATCATAATCTTCATCTTCATCTTCATCTTCATCTACATCTTCACCTTCTTCTTCGTCTTCACTTTCTTCTTCGTCTTCATCTTCTTCTTCATCTTCATCTTCTTCCTGATCATCATCTTCATCCTCTGTCTCCAAATCACATTGTGTAACAAGTTGAAAATTTGATTCTCGAATTTCTATTGGATCTACATCGATCATCGCTCCACATGGATCTCGTAAAGTAGGAATGTTATATTCAGCAGTTTCATTCATGTGACGAACTTCCTCTTGTTGATATGCCGTGTCCTTCCAGTGTTCCTCGATTTTCTTTCGTGCTTTGGTTTTACATACAGCCCACCAATCGGTTTTGTCACGCTTCAAACTAGGATATGATGCATAATAGACTTGAATTGCTTGTTGTGCCAAGACAAATGGTTCATATTTCATATATATTTTCTTGTGATTTATTTCAACCAAATTATATTTGGTATGCACATTCATTCCTTTCACGGGGTCGAACCACATGCATTTAAATAAGACAACCCGCATTAACGGTCCATGGTACTCAATCTCTATGATTTCATCCAACAAGCCATAGAAATCACCTTGCGAATTGCCACCATTGGATGACTGAACACACACACCACTATTCATTGTGGCCTTTCCCATTCCATATTCGCGAGTGTGAAAATTATACCCGTTAATGAAATATGCTGGCCAAGTTCGTACTCTTGACTTTGGACCCCATGACAGATGATATAGCATTCCCTGTTGTCCAACTTGAGCATCAATACTGTGAACCTAAAAATGACACACATGCAATGTCAATAATATATATTTCAAAAATATGACGTATGGGAATTTACCAATAAATAGGATTTCGTCCATATTCAACTTACATATGTTTTGAACCATGTTGCAAATTGTTCCTGGCACAAACGGTCAAACTCATTTGGTAGTAGTCCATGCATTGCATTCTTGAAATTCCTAGTAACAAATGCCATTTATGTATTAGCAACGATTTGAAACATAAGTACAAATGTACGTGCAAATCTACACTTACTCGAAGTATGGCTCCACTTCTGGACAGTTCAATAAAATATATGTATGGGCTGCCAGCTTTTCTTCACCTGTTAAGTGACGAAACTTACATGTGCCGCTAGGTCGACCCAAATAATTAAAAATAGAGAATGATTTGCATTTGGGATCAATGGGACCCTCATCATTTCTTCCAGCTTTCCGCCTCTTGCATTGCACGTGTGGCTCAAAATAGTATGATGCAAATGTTGTCACTTCTTCCACAATATATGCATTACAAATTGAAGCTTCGACACATGCCTTATTCTTCACTTTTTTCTTCAAATGATATAAGAACCTAGTTACAGTAGAAAAAAGTTTATCGTAACAAAATATGTAATAAAGTAATTTCACATTTAATGTTAAAAAAATTTACCTCTCAAATGGATACATCCATCGAAATTGGACGGGACCTGCAACTTTGGCTTCATAAGGTAAGTGAACTAAGAGATGCTCCATTGAATCGAAGAACGATGGAGGAAATATCCTTTCTAAGTTGCAAAGAATAATTGGAATATCTCTCTCTAGTTTCTCAATGTGTGATGATTTCAACGTTGTTGAGCAAATATCATGCAAGAAATTACTTAACTCTGTAATGGCACCCCATACAAAGTTTGGAAGAACTTCCTTGAAGGCTATCGGAATTAGTCTTTCCATAAATATGTGACAATCATGACTCTTCATACCTGTCAACTTGCAATCATTCATATCAACACATCTGCCGAGATTGGAAGCATATCCATCAGGAAATCGCACCGATTTCAACCATTGACAAACGACCCGTCTCTGCTCCTTGTTCAATGTATAAATTGCTTTGGGTTTCGGTCCCCTGCTGCTTGCATCCGCATCTAGTGTTGGTCGATCGCAAATATCCCTCATATCTTTTCTTGCATTCAAGTTGTCCTTTGTTTTTCCAGTGACATCCATCACAGTATTTATGACATTGTCGAAAACGTTCTTCTCTATGTGCATGACGTCAAGATTATGATGAATAAGATGGGCATTCCAATATGGTAGATCCCAAAATAAACTGCGTTTAGTCCACTTATGTGTACTTCCGTACGCAAACGTTGTGCCGTGAGGGTTGTCAATAACAGTTGGAAACTCTTGCACGCGTTCCCAAATTTGATGGCCGGTCAACCTCAATGGTGGATGTGTTCTCTCGATCCTATTCTTGATGAACTCTTTTTTATTCCTTCTGAATGTATGATTAAGAGGCAAAAATTGTCTGTGACAATCAAAATAGCAGGCCTTCTTACCATGTTTTAATCTGAAAGCTTTCGATTTCTCCATACAAATCGGACATCCTAAGATCCCAGCTGTACTCCATCCAGATAACATTCCATAAGCAGGAAAGTCATTTATTGTCCAAAGAAGCGCAGTCTTCATTACAAATGTTTGGTCGGTAGAAACGTCATACGTAGGGACACCTTCAACCCATAGCCGTTGTAACTCTTCAATCAATGGTTGCATATAAATATCTATGGATTTTTTCGGATTTTGTGGGCCAGGCACGATCAATGTCAAAAACATATAAGGTGTCTTCATACACATACCAGGTGGAAGATTATACGGAGTTAAGATAATTGGCCAACATGAATAACTTCTTCCTGATTTCCCAAATGGGGCAAATCCATCAGCACACAGACCTAATCTGATGTTTCGAGGCTCTAGCGCAAACTCGGGGAATGTTCTATCAAAATGTTGCCATGCCTCTGCATCTGAAGGATGACACATTACATCCTCTTCTGTTTCATGATTTGCATGCCAAGTCATGTGTGCAGCAGTGGCTTGGGACGCATAAAGTCTTTGCAACCTGGGGATTAAGGGCAAATAAAACATTTGCTTGCATGGTCTACGCTTCTGATTACGACCCTGCCTTCTGTTATTCTTGTACCTAGGTTGGTTACAGAATTTGCAAGATTCTGCATATTCATCATCTCTCCAATATAACATACAACCCATAGCACATACATCAATCCGTACAACTGGAAGACCTAAGTTATCCACCAACTTTCTCATATCGTAAAAGTCATTTGGCATTATGTTATCACGAGGCATTGCTTCACGTATTACTTCAACAAAAGAGTTGAAGCAATCCACAGACACATTATGCTCTGCCTTGATATTTAACAATCTAGCTGTCACTGATAATTTCGTGTAGTTGTCACAACCTGCCCATAAAGGTTCATCTGCCGTTTCCAACACTTTCCGGAAATTATTACATTGGGAAGTTCCGTCACATATATTCTCATCACAACCTGTTACTCCTATCTCTTCCATTTCTGCTGCATAACTAGTTCCCACTTGTTCAGGTGCAGGAGTAAAACTAGTACTTGCATGATTCAATTCTGAATCCAAATTATGACCGGCTTCATCAAACACCATCCCCCGATATGAGTTCAATTGTTCGAAGTAGCTACATTCTTCCCTAACTGAAAATTGATCGCTTCTTTGATATCCGTCATCATATATAAATGGTTCACCATGGCTAGTCCAATTATAATAGTTCGGAGTAAACCCATATCTACAAAGATGTTCTCTAACTTTATCAATGACTAGAAATTTTCCATTACTGCACTTTTTACATGGGCACCTTAACTTATTTCCATCCATGAACTCATATTTACTACTAGTAAAGTTCAAAAATAGTTCCAACCCGATACGAAACTCATCAGTCAATCCTCGTCGTCCAGGTAAGTTCTTATTATACATCCAACCCCTGTCTCTTTGCATTGTGTCTGTATAAAAATAGAAAAATTATCCTAAATTATTAAACATATCATATATATTGTTTAATATCTATTGTTAATTAAAATCATAAAATGCACAAAATTACAATTACGTTGTTTACGAAACAATTACTTTAAATAATGGAAAATTTCAGAAATTTACTATGTCAAGAAGACTTACAAAGTATTTGGCCGAAATCTTCGTAGTAGAAATTGGACAATCACCTTGCGAATTACAATGTTCAATTGGATTGCGAGACCTTCGAATGCACACGTACCTAAAATGAAAAAAAATTACATCAGATTCATCTATTAAATACATTTTATTTATTTATTTCTGTTTTTATTTTTTATTTTTTTCCCTTTCTTCTAAGCCGGGTCGGCGACCGACGAGGTCGCCGGCCATGGCGAGCTTGGCCCTTGCTAGTCCTGGCGAGGGCCAGCCTTGCCGCCGGCAAGCTCACCTATAACTCTCATAGATATTGGCAAAGTTCTACCGAATTTTGCAACGATTTTCTATTATGGCGAAGAATAACGTGTTATTCAATTCGTAGATTTAATTTGTGGGAAATGTCCAGTTCAATTTTGTTACGAAATGTGTATAAATCAAATTTAATGAATAAGTTTGTTGCATTCGATGCAAAATTCGTTCTAAATTTTCCAACGAATTTTGGAACAAATTTATATTGGTCGGAACAAGAAGGTGTTTTTTGACTTATTTGCAAAAATGATGCGAAATTTCAAACGAATTTTCCAACGAAAGTAGTACATACAAAAATGAATAAACCGAACATTGAAATTCGTTGGAAAATTCGTTGGAAATTTTCAATGAATTTTACAACGACTTTCAAATATGCCTATAAATAATGTGTCTTTTAAATTGATTGGAAAATTCGTTGAAAATTTTCAACGAATTTTGCGATGAATTTCGAATATTCGGATAAATAAGGTTTGATGGAAATTCGTTGGACAATTCGTTGGAAATTCCCAACGAATTTTGCAACTAATTTCTAATATGCCAAAAAATAAAATGTCCTTCAAATTCGTTGCAAAGGCTTCGTCGGAAACTTCCAACGAATGACGAATATACCTAAAAATAATATATTCTTCAAATACGTTGTAAAATTCGTTAGAAAATTTCAACAAATTTTACTAACAAATTATGTGGAAAATAAGTTTTGATAATAAATCGTTGCAAAATTCAAACGACTTTTCAACAAATTAAAAGGCCTTTCGGCATTGTTGCAATTTGTTGAAAAATTCGTTGGAAAATTTCAACGAATTTACCAACGATTTATGTGGAAAATAAGGCTTCATAATAATTCGTTGGAAAATTCCAACGAATTTTCCAACAAATTAAAAGGTCTGACTGCATTCTTGCAATTTGTTGGAAAATAAGGTTTAATAATAATTTGTTGGAAAATTCGTTGGAAATTTCCAACGAATTTTCCAACAAATTAAAAGGACTTTCGGAATGTTGAAAATGGTTGGAAAATTCATTGGAAAATTCCAATGAATTTTCCAACGAATTATGGGAAAAAAGAAAGTGTTCGGCCAATTCGTTGGAAAATTCGTTGGAAAATTCCAATGAATTTTCCAACGAATTAAAAGGACCGTTGGTATTTTTAAATTTGGTTGGAAAATTCGTTGAAAAATTCCAACGAATTTTCCAACGAATTATTGGAAAAAAGATTTAATGTCAATTTCGTTGGAAAATTCGTTGGAAAATTCCAACGAATTTTCCAACGAAAAAAGGACCTTCGGTATTTATAAATTTGGTTGGGAAATTCGTTGGAAAATTCCAACGAATTTTCCAACGAATTATGATGTCCGAAACATAGAATTGTTCCTCATATTCGTTGGAAAATTCGTTGGAATTTTCCAACGAATTATTTTGAAACAGGATTTAGTGTAAATTAGTTGGAAAATTCCTTGGAAAATTCCGACGAATTTTCCAACGAAGTTGTTTCTACTAGAAAAATAAAGAGTTTGTAATTCGTTGGAAAATTTGTGGGAAATTTCCCACGAATTTTCCAATGAAATTAGAACACAATTGCACTCCCGGACAAAAAATTGAAAACAGCTAAATTAGAACACATGTAAATTACACTTAAAAAAATTTGCGCGAATTATCATGTCGAGAAGACTTACCGGGTATTGATAATTTTATAAGAATCGCAACGTTCAAATGTATTGGGAAACTTTTGCATGGATATGCACGTAGAGCCGCCACAGGCTCGCCATCGATACCCAATTGGAGCTGCTGGACTCGGTCCCGGCGCAGTTCGCCGTTTAACGGCGAGGGCAGCGACGGAGAGAAGGATCGCGAGGTAGATGGCCAAAAGGATGACGAGAAAGAGAGTTTCTTTTCAGCCAAAAATATGCAGTACACACAACACGTTTGAAGACAAAGGTATAAAGCTGACATATTTTTGTTGGAAAATTTGTCGGAAATTTCCGACGAATTTTCCAACGAAATAGAATAATAATTGCACCGAAATCTAGTTCGTTGGAAAATTCGTTGGAAATTCCAACGAATTTTCCAACGAATTATAAATTTCCAACGAATTTCACATTTCTGCCCCAGGAATTGCCTTTACTATTTTCGTTGGAAAATTCGTCGGAAATTTCCGACAAATTTTCCAACGAAATTGCGAAATATGAATTGAAAACTTTTTTCGTTGGAAAATTCGTTGGAAATTCCAACGAATTTTCCAACGAAATTGAAGATATTCGATAGGAAAATCTATTTCGTTGGAAAATTCGTCGGTAATTTCCAACGATTTTTCCAACGAAATTGCCAAATGTGAATTGGAAACCGTTTTCGTTGGAAAATTCGTTGGAATGTCCAACGAATTTTCCAACGAAGTTACTACAAACAAACAATTTTTTCCCGTTAAGAGAAATTCGTTGCAAACTTCGTCGGTAATTTCCAACGAATTTTGCAACGAATTTACGAATATTACGAACTATTATTCCTCTTTTCAAAATTTGTTGGAAAATTTGTTGGTAATTTCCAACGAATTTTCCAACGAATTTACATTATATAGTTCAATTTTTGAATTTGCCGGGAAATTCGTTTGTAATCCAACGAATTTTCCAACGATAAGTATTTTAGTCGGAAATTTCCGATGATTTTAGCCACGAAAAAATTTCATGGGATGAATTTACCAACGAAAAAAATTTCGTTGGAAATTTAAAACGAATTTTCCAACGAAAAAATTTCAGTTGGAAATTTCTGACTATTTTTCCAACGAAAATGTTTTCGTTGGTAAATTCCGACTAATTTACCAACGAATTATATTTCGTTGGAAATTTCCGACGATTTTTCCAACGAAAACTTTGTCGTAGCTAATTTCCGACGAATTTTCCGACGAATTAATTTTCGTCATTAATTTCCAACGAATTTTTGAATTCGTTGGAAAAGTTGTCGCAAATTTCCAACGAAAATTTTTTCGTCGCAAATTTTCGTGGCAAAAAACAGGTTTTTTTGTAGTGAAACGAGTACGAAAGACGATCAGAGAACTCTCGAGCGCAAAATGACACTTAATCTGCGACAATACCGGGTATGTTCGTTGTGTGATATGCTTGTACGATCGGTGATACAAGTTGATGGTTCTCGGACACATTTTCCGCATTGATCGAATTCATTTCGAATATGTCGATCGGGAATTGAGTTTTCCTAACACTGGAAGATGAGATTGGCATTACTTATTATGCCATTGATACTTAGCATGAATGAAAATGTCCCTATCAAGAAAATGTGCAATCGTAATGTCTCAAGCAATTAGTACTTGCGTTCCCTGAAGTCAAGAATAAGCACTTGTTATTGTTTGATGGTTCGAATTATGTAAAAATGTGTGAACTAGTTAAGGGTTGTCATCGAGGTGCTCATTTGCTTCCCTTTGTTAGTCCTTCAATGTCATTTCCTAATATTATAGTTCCATTTCTAAAGTTTACCTCAGAAATCCTCCAACGGAGAAACGATCTTCTCTTCACCTTGTGCCCGGTGATAGAAAGTATCTTTAGAAGTTGGGATATGTTTCGAGATTCTATCTTCTCAATTTGAGTAACAAGATAAGGAAATTTGATGAAATGTCCCCACCCACGTAAATATTGTGAGGATAATGCAACTGAATTTAGCTCTTCAACCGAAAAAAAAAGATGCCCTGACCTTCTTATAAGCATTAGAGGTATGATTTCTTTAAGAATTCGAAAGCGAGTTAGCGTTTGGCTCTTCATTTTCCATGTATTCTGCTCATCCCTTTTGCCCATCTGTTCCTTTTAGTATGAAACTTAGTTTCTATCGATATCATTGCAATTGTCAAGTAGTGTAAAATCTTATGAATTTACAGATCTCTAAAGGGTGTGATTCCACAGCAATACGAAATGAAAAGACGAACTTAGGCCGAAGTCCACCTTGGCCCAGATACGTCTTGCAAGCTTAACCAACATTGAATATTGCACTTTGTTTATACTGTTATAACTCCGAAACTAGTAGCCATATAAAAAAAAATGGTTAATACAACGAAAAATTTCAAACTGGTACACCTGTGATAAATTTACCATAATTAATTTTTTAACCACCAAAAACTCCAAACTGATACACCCGTGACAAGTTTATCTTAAACTAATTTTTTTACTACAAAAAATCTCAAACTGGTATATTTATGATAAATTTACCCTTCGTTAAATTGAATTAATATCACGAAAAATCACAAATTAGTATACCTGTGAAAAACGGATGAGTAAAACCCAAAACTGGTATGTCCGTCAACTGTCACGTGTCATCCAACTCAGCAATTTAACAGTAAAATTTAATAGAAACTAACAGAAGGTAAATTTGTCACAAGTGTACCAATTTTGGGTTTTTAGCGGTCAAAAAATTAATTCGGGGTAAAATTCGTCACATGTGTACCAGTTTTGGGTTTTTCGTGATATTAACCTTAAAAAAAAAAGGCACAAGTGCATTGGAAGTCCTAAATCTTGTCTTGAAAGTAAAATTAAATCCTAAAACTTACAAAAAATGCAATTAAGTCTAAAAACTTGTCAAATTAGAGTAATCAAGTCATTCCATAACCTCCATCCAACTTAGATAATGGAAAATGCCAACGTGGCTTTTTTTAATATTTTCTCTCTCCTCTGTGGTGATGATGTGACTAAAACATAAAGTGAAAATGATATCATTTTGGTCTAAATATGATTTTCAATAAATTAAAAAAAAGCTAAATTTAAATAATAAAAAAAAAGTTGAGAAACCAAGAAGGCACTGCCCCACCATCACCAAGAAGGACTGGCGATGGTAGGGGATGGCTAGCGAGGGCTGCTAACTAGGGGTGTGCAAAAGAATTAGGACCCGCTAGATCGTCTAGGACTGCCCAGAACCGGATCGGAACCGGTGGTTCCCAAAGGAACCGGACCAGTTCCTAGTTCCAATTTTTTAGAACCGGTGGGTATCGGTCCGATTCCCAATTCTCGATGTGGAACTGCCCATCGGAACCGGACTAGTAATATAATAATATTTTAAAGAAAAGCTAAATTCCTAAACTAACATAACTCTCTGCTCTCTCATCTCTGGACGCTCAACAACTCAAGTCTCACGCTAAGCTAAGAAGTCAGAACCTCACGCTGATTCTTCTCTCCAACTCTCCAACCTCGGCTCACGGCCTTGACTCCGTCTCCATCTCTCTAGCCTCGTCTCTGTCTCTCCGGCCTCAGCTATCAACTCCCGACGGCCACATCTCTGGCCCTTGCTATCGGTCGTCGTTAAGTAAGTTCAAATCCCTAATCTTTGATCTACTCATTAAATCCCTAAATCTATAAGTTGTAGGTTTGTTTGTTTAGTCAATCTAGCTCAAAAACTCGAGAAAAAATAAAACCCTAAATTCTTAACCTCTATGTTGTTTGAATGTTTGGTCGGTCTAGAGAAACGTTTTGATTAGAGGGCTTAGTTTAGTTGGAGAATGGTTCTGTGAATCGCGATCGGTCGAACTGCAGGATCAAATTTTTTTTCTTTTCTTTGGAGAATCGCAATGCTAATTTGAGTACACGGGGTCACTTTGTTATCTCATATCTGAGGTTGGTTCATGTCTGAAGCTCTTGTGTAGCTGGGATACCTTGGTCATTTTTCCCAATAATTGATGGGTACCCACTATATTTATGAATAATGCGGTTAATAGAACTAACAATAGTGTAGGAATTATATAGAAAGTTATGTTCTTTTCTTTTTGTTCTGCTGATCAATGTTGGTCCACAGATTTTTTTTATATGTGATTGGCTTGGTCTATTTAGAGTATTGAAAACTCTTAAAGCCTTTTGTCTGATATCTAAAGTTTGGCCTGAATTTTGTTGATACTATTCTTCTTTTTTTGCCAACCAAAATTGACTTATATTTTCTCTTTTTATCCAAGGAAAGTTCAACCTTTTTTTCCTTTGTTTTTGTATGATATTTGCTGTACTTTGCTTTCTCAGTCATTAGTCCTTAAGAGCAACCCAAAACCCAAAGAATGAAAGCAAACAGAACAATCCCACACTTGAAATAGAAAAAAGTCTCGTGATTTATGAAGTAAGTTGTAATAATGTTTTAGATACATGGGTTGAAGCCCCTACTTAACAGTCTACATGGGTTGAAGCCCCTACTTTTCTATATAGCATGTACACAAAGTCAATTTGCTTTAGTTTTGAATCTTAGATGACCTTAACTTTTATCCATTGATGACATGTTGCTTGATTAGAGCAGGTGATCTATTAACATGTCAATGGAAGTAGAGAAATCCTATGATGCGATAACACCAATAATGGAATCAAAATCACTAGAACATGGAGGAGGGGAAGATGACTTTGAAGAGGCATCCAATACAGATAAGGTATTCGGTTCCTGTCGTCGTCCTAGTAAGCAAAAATAAGTAGCTTGGCTTCATTTTCGTAGAGACAAAACTGACGCGAACGGGAAACTTGAAATATTTTGCAATTATTGTGGGACCAGGTATTTGTACCATGTTGATAATGGTACTTCAAATATGTTGAAGCATTTGAGAAAGTGCCCCAAGCATCGTCGTAATATAGATAAGAAGCAAAAATTGTTTGCATCACATAGAGTAGATGGGAATCAAATGACAATGGAAAATACTAGTACTAGAAGTGCTAGCGTTTTAATGACATGGAAGTTTGATCAAGAGAATATAGGCAAATGTTTGTTCAAATGGTTATAATTGATGAACAACCATTTTCGATGGTTGAGCTTGTTAGATTTTGTGATTATACCAATCAATTACAGCTTCTCTTCAAGTATGTGTCGCGATTTACGGTGGCTAGAGATTGCATGAAATTGTATTTTTGTGAAAAAAAAAGTTTGAAGGCTTCCTTTCGTAAGCTTAATTCTAGAATCGCACTCATGACTGATACATGGATTTCCCTTCAGAATTTGAACTATTTATGTCTCACCACACATTTTATTGATGAAAACTGGAAATTGAATAAAAGAATCATCAATTTTGCGGTAATACCTAATCACAAAGGCAAGGATATTAGGAAAATGATAGAGAAATGTATCTACAAGTGGAGAATAGAGAAAAAAGTGTCAACAATCACCGTGGATAATGCTAGTTCGAATGATGTTGCCATTGGTTATTTGAAAGAAAAGTTTGCAAGAGATAAGCTATTGATCTTAGATGGTGAAGTTTTACACATGAGGTGCATAGCTCATCTATTAGACTTGATTGTGAGGGATGGCTTAGCTAAGATACACAATTCTATTGCACGTATTCATAACGTGGTTAGGTATGTGAGAAGTTCTCCCATGAGAGCTAAAACATTTCAAGATTACATTGAGAAAACAATGATCACTTATAAGGATTCAGTTTGTCTTGATGTCTCCACTAGGCGAAACTCAACTTACATAATGTTAGACACCGCCATAAAGATAAGAAAAGCTTTTGAAAAGATGGATGAAGAAAATCTTTCTTTCTCAACTGAGCTTAGCTTTGATACTCCAAATAGTGTTGATTGGGGAAATGCCATTATTCTTTGCAAATATTTGAAGAAGTTTTATGATGCCACCAACAAGATGTCCTCGACTTTGTATATCACTTCAAATGATTATTTTGAGGGAATAGATTCTTTGTTCAATTATCTGAAAGAAGCGACGAAGACTTTCGATCCTAGGGTGAGAGTTATGGGTGCGAAAATGAAAGATAAGTTTGACAAATACTATGGGAGTTTTGAGAAAGTGAATATGATGGTGTTGATTACAGTAGCATTGGATCCTGGAAAAAAAAATAAATTATGTGAGGTATTGTTGTAGACTCATTTATGATGATAGTGCGATAGTTGAAGAGGTATTTGATAAGGTGAAGTTTGCTCTGGAATGTTTGTTTAAATTTTATGAGAAATCTTCTCTTGGTTCTTGTGACAAGAATTTGGGTAGTGAACTTTGGAGTTGTACTAGTGCCGATAGTAGTTGTGATCTTTATTGCGAAGAGGGAAATGAAGGGGAAGATTGCAATTTGGATTTCTACATACAAGAGCCTTCGTATGAAGCCTTTCTTGATGAGAAGAAAAAGAAGTCCAAGGACAACTTATCTAAGCTCGATCAATATCTTAAAGCTGAACTTGAAGAGGCTCTCGATCTTGACATTTTGATGTGGTGGAGCATGGTTGGCCAAAAGTTTAAAATTCTATCATTGATGACTCGAGATATTTTGTCTATTCCTGTAACTACCGTTACTTCAAAGTCTACCTTTAGTATATCTAGTCGTGTGCTTGATGGCTTTTGAAGTTCTTTAACTCCTAGAGTCATGGAAGCTTTGATTTGTACTCAAGATTGGTTGAGAGCGGTTATCGAGCCGATTAATATTGAAGAGTGCATTAAGAATGCGGAAAAGTTTGAGTTAGGTAAGGCCATATTTTTTCGTCTTGTAATTGTTTTGTATATCTAATGAAAGAATGCTTTATTTAATATCTTCTTTTTGTTAGATATGGATCATGTTAACGTAGAGATTAACGGTACATAGAGTTTACAAGTTGAAGTGAAAGGAATATATATATGGTGAGATTTTTTAGACATGGCCACAAGCAGGTTTCGGCCCGATCAAACCCGAGCCCGGCCCGTTGATTGGGCCCGGCTTGTTGATCGGGCCCGCGGTTCGAAACTGGAACTGGCCTTTGGCCTACGAGCCCAGTTCCAATTCCAAATTATTTTTTTAAAATAATAATTAATTTTTTTTAATAAAACAATTTTAACTCTTATTGCTATGCATTATAAGTGCATTGATCTCTAATTGCAATGCTTGGCTTGAGTATATTGAACTCTAATTACAAGGCTTGGCTTTGGTTTTATACACAATGATTCTAATGTTTTTTCGTTCTCATTCGATATGGGACTCTCGGCTTGCCTTGAACACCTTTAATATGAGACTCTTGGCTTGTCTTCATGCAAATGTCGAGAGTCCCACATTGAATGGGAATGAAGAGACCATCAAAGGGGTTGTGTATAAAATCCAAGCTAAGCCATGAGCATGTGAAGTTATATGCTTTTTGTGGCTACGATCCTTTGTTAGTTAAGAACAAAGGGTTCCATTGGACTGCCTAGAACCAGACTGGATCAATGGTCCGGTTCCCGGTTCTATGATTTGCTGGTCCGGTTCCTAGTTCTAAAATTAAGGGACCGGTCTTACTCGTTCAATTCCCGGTTCCGAGCAGAACCGAACCGAACCGGGAACCAATCACCCCTATAATTTACATTTTGACTATAATTTATATTGAATAATTCATTATTTTTTTATTTCATAATTTATTTTTGTAATATTTAAGTTACGAATCGGAATCGACTGGTTTGGAATCGGAACAGGAACTGGCAACGAACCAACCGGTTCCAATTCACACATGGCCATGAATCGGAACCGACTAGTTCCAAACCGTGGCCAAGTCTAAGATTTTTTAATAATTGTTTGATTTCAATTTCTAGTTCTAATTTATAACTAATGTTGTATGATCATCTTTATCTATACTTATTGTTATTCTGTTTTCAGGAGGTTGGAACTTGGAGTTTTAGAGCACTGAAAGCTTGAGAAGTTGTTTGCTACTATTATTCCTGCGTAAGTTCATGTTCTTCAATGCAAAGTGTTTGTAAATATTAAAAACTTTTATTTTAGACTCGTTTCATCTATACTCATTGCTATTTTGTTTTCAGGATGTTGGAACTTGAAGTTAAAGAGCTCTTCAAGCTTGAGAAGTTGCTTGCTCTTTGTATTCTTGAGAATAGGAGAGTTGTTTTGTTTGTTTGCTGACTATTCTGAACTTGTGGCAAACTCCCACGTGTGATATATAATATAGGCTATGGATGTATTTGATGTGAAACTTGTGAAGTTGTGAACTTTGTGATGAATCTTGTTATGATGTGGAATTGAACTTTGTGGCAAATCTTGTTGTCATTGTTTCTGAGAGTTTTAGGCTCATTCAATTTGTCAGCTTAAATGAGAGCCTCTTGACTCTTGAGGCTTGAGCAGGTTGTGTAGAAGTTTGAAAAGTTGTAGAATACAATTCTGCATCATACCATTTTAAATGGAAGTGCATAACTTATACATCATACTAGTGAAATCAAATGCCAAAGTAGGGATGTTCTGTGTACACTGAAGATATATCACACATGTACATTAAGATAAGTCAAAGTAGCATATGGTAAACACAACCCACCAACGGGCAAGAGTTAGACCAGTCTATTTTTTGATTTGTTTAGGAAAACTTGATGAGATTGGTTTCGTGGACCCACAGTCTGGTTTTCGGGTGAGTCTATGGAGTCGACTGGCGGTTCTCAGCTCCAATTTTTTGGAACCGATCCTTAACAGGCAGTCCACGGTTCCAGGATAAGAATCGCCCACCCGGACCATGCTCACTCCTACTGCCAACCTTCACTTGCGATCAATGAGAGTTACTAGTTGTAATATAAAGAGCCTAAGCCCATGCTCCTAAGGCTTAGGCCTCAACCCGTTTTCTTTTTATCTTCTACAAATAAAGAGAGTTGAGTGGAGAGAACAAGAGAGAGAGAGCACGACCACGAAAAGGAAAAGGGAAAGAATTCGGAAAATTCTTGGTGCGCTCACATCCGAAGCTGATTTCACATCGTTTTGTAACATCGGATAAGTGTTCAAACCTTTTATTCATCTAATTGAAGAATCATCAAAGTTAGGGCTTGAAATTCGAAGTTATGTCAATTATGTGTTATTGCTTCCAATTGGGGGTTGTTGGGTTGTGTATATATAGAAATGAAAGTTTAGCGTGTTGTGAAGCTATAGAATCTTATGAATCTCGATTTGAGCTAGCACTTTGCCCAAAGCGAAATTTTGAAGTTTGCCACCCGTGCTAGACAGATTGCGAACAATAACTTAGGGGCTAAGTTTCTTTGATTTCCTGCTAGGTTTTAGGTCGGCCAAATTGGGGGTTTTGTAGTATATCAAAAGGGCTTTCTATGGATTATAAGTTTGTTTAAATCGAAATTCGTTGGTGGAAGTTTTAGCTCAAACAAGTTCGTAGCGCAAGTTGCACTTAGTGAATAACACTGGTTATCCGCTATGGGCAAGCTTGCCATTGACCCATAGTTGTCATTTTATTAACAAATAAGTGGTATTATCGAGTCACTCGCTAGAATATTGGTTTACTCAGTTTTTAATACCATTTTTCAATTAATTGTTAAGTATTCGGATGCGTCGACTCGAGTAACTACTATAAATTGATTTTTCGGCTTTTCCAGGTGAATGATATTATTTCTTCTTTGAGTTTGTAAATTCATAATTCAAAAATGATATATCATAGATATGTTATAAGACAAGAAATAGCATTTTGGTTGCCTAAAAATGGATTAAGCAGTTACTGCTATTTGGTCTATTTGAAATGGAAAGTTACTTTTGATTTTGGTTTGAGCTTGTTGAATATAAATGACTTTGTGAAATCTTTTGGGAAAGAGTCACGAGAAGTGATTGACTTTGAATATGGTTTGTATATGGTTATATATTTTTGTGAGTAAGTATTTATACTTAGTGTCTCTGTGAACCCATTGAAGTGTGGGTATGCACATATTAGTCTAGGATATCCTTATAGGCAAAGCCATTGACAATACAGGTGGAGACTTAGTCAAGGGGGAAATTTGATTGCATTGTCACGAGGTGTTATCCATGATTATGGTTAAGATTTCTGAGCATGAGATTGACCAACTGAATGAACTATTGGCGTGTGTTTTCGATGAGATTGATCAATGGACCAAATCATTAGTTTTTGTTTTGATATTATTTATTGAAATGAGTATTTCTGTTGTGAAAATGTTATGTTAAAGTAGTATATAACGTATTTTGACCTTGACGTTTGTTATATGCTGGAGTTGGGTTAAATGAGTTATGGTTTGATTTTGTAACTGTGTATAGTGGATGCTAGATCTACTTAGAAAAAATATATTGCTCATGAAGCCGCAATAGCTTGTTCCTCTCATCTTACTTGTTTTTCAAGTTTTTCAAGCGAGCCCCAAATAGGGTGTGAGCATTTCGTTATTAGGGAGGACTTTTTTTATAGTATAAACTTTTTGGTACGAATTATATATAACTGTGGAGCTTCTGAGTTAGCTTGTTGATAGATATGTATATAGCCTTTTGATGGTTTATAGTGAACTCTGATATTGTAATCAGACAATATTTTTATCATACATACATATATATAGATGTATATATTTTGATATTGGAATGAGTTTTGGTTATGTTTAAATTGTATCCTTTGGTGAAAAGATGGCTATGTCATGCCTTTGTTCTTGTTGAGTTAGGAGTGTGACATCAGCGACTCTCGCTGGCCATCCCTTACCATCATTGGCCCTTCCCAATTATGATGGGTTCTCACCTCTCTCTCTCTCTCTCTCTCTTTCTTTCTTTTTTAAATTAGTTTATTTGTTCATTTAATTTAAATAAACTTGTATTAAAAATCAGATTTGGACTAAAAAGATGTTGTTTTAACCATGTCATCGCCATGTAGAAAAGAGAAAATATTGAAAAACAAGCCACATTAGCATTTTTCGTTAGTCAAGTTGGACGAAGTTAACAGAAAGACTCGATTGCATTAATTTGATAAATTTGAAACTTAATTGTACTTTTTTGTAAATTTTAGGACTTAAGCCGAAGTCAACCTTGGCCTGGATATGCCTTGAAAGCTTCACTAGCATTGAAAATTACACTTCCTTTATACTATTATGGCTCTAAAACTAGCAATCATATTTAAAAAAAGGGACAAGTGCACTAAAAGCCCTAAATCTTGTCACGAAAGTACAATTGAATCCTAAAACTTACAAAATATGCAATCAAACCCTAAAATTTATCAAATTGATGTAATTGAGTTTTCCTGTTAACTCCATCCACCTTGAATAATAGAAAGTGCTAACTTGGCTTTTTTTTTTTAACATTCTCTCTCTCCTAAGTGGCAATGATATAGCTAAAACATAAAACATACGGCTACAATGATATCATCTTGGTCTAAATCTAATTTTTAAAACAAATATTATTTAAATTAAATTAAAAATATGCTAAATTTTTTTTAAAAAATTGAGAAACCAGGTGGTGATGGTGGGGGGCGTTTCTTTCTCTCTCTCTCTCTCTCTCTCTCTCTCTCTCTCTCTCTCTCTCTAAAGAGTTAATACAAAAAAAAACCTTAAACTGGTACACATGTGACAAATTTATCCCAAAATTAATTTTTTGACTACTAAAAACCCCAAACCAATATATTTGTATTAAATTTACCTTCCGTTGAGTTGGATGACACGTGACAGTTGACAGATGTATCAGTTTAGGATTTACCTCTCTGTTTGTCACAGATTTACCAATTTGTAATTTTTTATGGTATTAATCCAATTTAATATAGGGTAAATTTGTTACAAGTGAATCAATTTGAAGTTTTTAGTGGTCAAAAAATTAGTTTTGGGTAAATTTATCACAAGTGTACCAGTTTGGTATTTTTCGTGGTAAAAAAATTAGTTTGAGGTGAATTTGTTATAAGCGTACCAGTTTAGGTTAGGGTTTTTCATGATATTAGCCCATCTTTAAATTAGCCTATTTTTTATTTAATTTAAATAAAATTTGTATTGAAAATCAAATTGATGTCATTTTGGCCACGCATCACCACATAGGAGAGAGAGAAATTTACAAAAAGACCACATTAGCATTTTTCGTTAGCCAAGTTGGACTAGTTAACGTAAAGATTTGATTGTACCAATTTGACAAGTTTTAGGCCTTGATTTTTTTTTTGTAAGTTTTGAGACTTTTAGTGTATTTATTTAAAAAAAAGATATAGTTCACAACATGTCCTAATGTTATCACATTTAGAAATATTAGAAAGAATAAACGGATGAAGATTCCACCATACTATCTTCCAAAAAACAAAACTGTACATATTTTCTTGATCTTTATTAGACTTGTTGCGCTCAACAAGTCCAATATTCTTTCAGACTTGGCCACGCGATGCCAAACCCTCCTATGTTAAACTATGCAGTAAGATTTGCTCGTTAATTTTTTATTCAGGAAACATTTAATCATTTTTGCACGACTATATTTATTTTAGTATATTCAAAAGTAGAGATGTGATTGAGAGTAAATTAAACTCACAGCATCGATCTGGTGAATAGTCAGGCAAACTGACAATCAGTACGAATATAAAAATAGTAAAGATGATCAGTTCCTAAGCGGTCCAATTCCTAGTTTCTACAACCGAGAACAGGACCATCGAGTCCTAACACCGGATCGGTCTGGTCGAGTCTGGTTCTCGGGTGGGAAAATGGAATCGATAGCATGTGTTTAATTTTTAAAGCATATAGTTCGTAATCCAAATTTATTGCAGGATTGATAATGAGAAGACACATGCCTGAAAAGAATAAGAGAACTTGCAAGAATAGCAACCGACAGATACTTTCTTGAAAAGGCAATGAGAAGGATCATTAATAAAAAGGGACATCAATTCGGCTCTTTCGGTGGGAAAGGAAATGTATAAACCAAAGAGATACGAAATGATCAATATAGCACATTCCAATGTTGCCCGAGTTCTCCACAGTCGATATGATCAAATGCATCCACAGTCTACAATGGCGTACGAAAAACGGCAAAAAAAATAAAGCATCAGATATATTCCTCTATGAGATGCAATTGCAACCACAATCGACTAAAAATAGAGCAAAAGAGGGAGGCGAGAGTTGAGACTCGAGATGAGACCATCAGAGGGAGGCGTTGAGCAAGAGGGACGCATCATGTGACTTAAGCAAGAGGGAGGCATCTAAGAGTCGAGCAAGACTGAGAGTGATTGAGTCGAATGAGAGAAAGAGAGCAACTGAGTCGAGCGAGAGGCACGAGCGCGAGCATGAGCATCAGGCGCAAAAGTTTTGTTTCAAATTTGGGAAAGAGGCATGAAAGAGTGAGGTTGGTGAAGATATCGAGGATTTTTCACATTTGTAATAAATAAAAAATCCGTTCAGTTCGAATGATTTAGGCGAGTGATTCCATACCTAAAACTAGAAACTAAACAAAATTCACCGATTCCAATTACATGGAATTGGGAACCAGACCAGCATTCTCGCGAATCACCTAGAATTGGCCAGTTGGGACTAGCCTTGACAATTCCTTTTGCTCGCCCCTAAGGAAAAGGATTGAGTATACTTCTAAATGTTCTAAGATGAAATGATGTTAAACCAGGTGAACTCGAAACTGATCCCAGACTCTACATACAATTGTAATACCTTAGAAATTGTCATGAAGGCAGATACAATCATTTCGCTTTGATTAATAGCAATACTAGTCAAACAATTGATCGTCTGGTGGATACCATTGGCGTCTTCACGACATAGTATTTTTTATTTCATAAACAATTGCGAAACAAAAGTCACGGCTGTCTTCCTCGTGAAATTCAAACAAGACAAAGGAAAAGGTTAGAAGAAACCAATTGAGCATCATTCGTGCAGGCCTACGAAGCATGAGTAACTATGCTTCGGTTGACACGTTATGTCAGCTATGTGAAGTCCTTGCAGATGAGGACATAGTTGCAGATGACTTCCCAAGCTCTGTTAGGCCATGCTGTAAAATGAAAGAAATTATAAGTATGACACCCATGTTTTGTTCTTTAACATCTAATCAAGCCAAATTTATTTGAGATATATGCACAAGAAGTCCTAAAACTTATCACGAAAGTAAAATTAAGTACTAAAACTTTCAAAAAGTACAATCAAATCCTAAAACTTATCAAGTGGGTTTGATCAAATTCTTCAATTAACTCCGTCTAACTAGATTAACGGAAAATGCTAGCATGTTTTATTTTATTACCTATGTTGAGACACATGGCGATGATGTGGTGTTCAACAAGCGCCACATCAGAAAAAAAAAATTAAATAATATAAATTACATTAGATAAAAAAGCTAAAAAAATAAAAATAGACCACCACAACCAACGATTGTGGCCAAGCCCTCGCTAGTAGCCGTCGCCACAGCCATTGGGAAGGACCGGCAGACATCGCCTGGGCTTTCCTGAAGCTCAACAACCCTCGATTAGATTTGGGGCAAGGGTTGCGCCCTCCCCCATATTGGGGCCTCACCCGGGGTCTGCAGGGGTCATCAGGCTTCAAGAAGGCCCACGCGACCTCCGTCGGCCCTTCTCGGCGCTTGTGGCGACAGCCACTGGCGAAGGCTTGGTCACAGCCGCTAGTCGTGGGTCTTTTTCTTTAACTATTTACCTTATTTTTTAAATTTAATTGTTATAAAATTAGTATTACAAATTAAATTTGGGCCAAACAGTGTTGTTTTAGTGTTATGTTTCATTATTTAGCCATGTCATCGCTATGTAGAAGAGAGAAAATATTAAAATAAACTACGTCAACGTCACATCAATGTTTTCCGTTAGTAAATTAGACATGTTAACTTTAGGATTCGATTGAATCAACTTAACAAGTTTTAGGACTTGATTTTTGTAAGTTTTATGACTCAATTGTACTTTCGTGATAAGTTTTAAGACTTTCAATAAACATATTCCAATTTATTTATACTTTAACCATGTTTGGTCGATCCTTGACTTCTTTTACAATCGATGTATGCGCTAGTTTAATGCAGTTAATCGACCTTAAAAAGCTATATTAGCTCCTTGTAGATGCTGTCAGTTTCTTAGTCACTTTCTTCGTTTTGGCTGAGCCTCTTAGTTTTAGCTGAAAGGGGGTCAAAACAACCAAACTTACAGAAGCATCTTTATTTCAGACTCTGTATATATAGTCAGAACTGAGGAGAGATCAGGGAGTGGCACAAAAAGCATATATCCTCAACAATGAGTTCAGGAATTCCTACGGTGGATCTCTCTCCTTTCTTTGCACAAGGAGATGAAGGCAAAAGGAAGGCCATCAAATCAATAGGCCATGCGTGCTCCGAGTACGGCTTCTTCCAAGTGGTGAACCATGGTGTTCCCGTTGAGCCGATGAAGAGAGCCCTGGCTCTTTCCAAGACATTTTTCAAATACCCGAATGAGGAAAAATTGAAGTCCGGTCTGGTGCCCGGCATGCCAATCCCCGCCGGCTACAGCCTGCCACCGGAAAGGTCGGCCGACAAGAACGAGTTCTTCATGATGTTTCCTCCTGGTTCCAGCTTCAATGTATACCCCATCAACCCACCCGACAAAGTAATTAACTTCATAGTTTATCACAACATGGTGTCCCCCTAAGAGGAAAGAATTCAATAGAACTGAAGCACTTTCCGTGTTCTCATTGCTTCTGAACTTTTCAGTTTTGAATGAGTCGATACAGTATTGTCGACACTTATTTTACCACATGGAGGTCGCGACAAGTATGAATCGTATTCGGTAGCGGCATGGTCTAATAGCTAAACAATGATACTCATAGGGTAATCATAAGCTGTGAGCTTTAACTATTTAATTTTTCTTCACAATATCTTGCAGGGAGGTCCTGGATGAGATGTTCTCACACTTTGTGAACGCAGGGAGGATCATTGAGAACACAATCAATGAGTGCTTAGGGCTCCCGCCGAATTTGCTGACAGAGTATAACAATGACAGGAAGTGGGACCTCATGTCGGCATTCTGCTACTTCCCCACTACCGAGACAGAAAACACTGGGGTCGCCGAGCACAAAGACGTGAACTGCATCACATTTGTGTTCCAGGATGAAGTCGGAGGACTAGAGGTCCGAAAGGACGGGAACTGGATACCAGTGACTCTGCTAGAAGGCACGCTCATCGCCAACGTCGGAGATGTTATTCAAGTAATGACTAATGAAACGCACGACAAGTATTGATTGTTATTCCTTGCACCTGCACAGGCAATGAGCACAAAAAAATTATAATTTTTTGTGTAGGTACTGAGCAACGACAGGTTCAAGAGTGCGAGTCATAGGGTGGTGAGGCAGGCAAGAGATCGGCACTCGTTTGCATTCTTTTACAACATAGGCGGAGCCAAGTGGGTCAAGCCATTGCCGCAGTTCACTAAGGAAATTAAAGAGGCACCGAAGTACAAAGGGTTCCTGTTCAAGGAGTATTTGCAGCTGAGGTCGAGAAACAAGACCCACCCTCCTTCTGGGCCAGAGGATGTGATCAGCATAAAGCACTATTCGATCCCCGCCCAATAAGAGCAATTCCGAATTGCCGAAAAAGTGTCCCTTGTTGATGAACTATAAGCGGCACCGAGTCTATTCCTAGATGGTGTAATTTTGGGCTTCAAATTACATTTCTGCAATGGAATTCTCCAATTTCAACCAGCATCAGGGGAAAATAATGTTCACCGAGTTCAGTGAATATGCAATCTTTCTGCTCTTTTATGAAAGAAAACACTCAGCCTTTGCGTTGGCACCAAAAAACAGCTATAACATGAAAATGAAGGATGGTGACCAGGATCCTATAAAAGAAAGAATACAGGTGGCTCAGCTGTATATTTCAGCAGCAAGAACATAATTATACAGAAGGTATTGATGATAGTAAGAATTTGAGGACCCGTCAGAATTGGTCAATGAGACCAAAGTTTGTTAACGTTAACTGAAAGTATGAAACCGGATGTTATCATCCTGAAACTTTAATACAATAAGTTCATGTCATTTTCATCAATCTTATGTGGTCTTTCTTTTGCATCATTTCTTTATTCAGACATTCGACAGAACTCTAATCTTGACAAGAGAACTGATATGCAGTACTCGCAGAAATTCGTATACGCTGGTATAACAGAGTTTGGAGGTGATGACTATCCTTTATCAACTGTAACTTTTTCACCCACTATATGTTTCTCACATTAACTATGCAAGTAGAACTTACGTTGCCTGTTAAATATTCTATAGAGCAAAAGTACTCGGGTAGATTCGATATGGTTTTCACCAAATAAATTATGCAATTGACTAGCTAACAACTTTTGTCATACAAATTTGCTGGTAGCCTCATGGTTGGTATTGCCTGAAGAGGTTTCTGCATGTAACATACCAATCCTGGGCTTTCCGTCATGTCAATCTCCTCCCCGCCGGCCCAGGAGAAGTGATGTAGTAGCTGGCACAACATTGATGCAACCAAGTTTAAGCTGAGCTGGGCTGCAGGACAGACCCGTCTCCCCGACCCGAATGGCAAAAGCCTGAAATCTTGACCCTTTACATCAATGTTGTCTTCACGGAACCGGTCCGGTCGGAACTTTAGCGGGTCTTGCCAAAGATCCGGGTCACGGCCCATGGCCCACAGATTTATGGATACAATAGTGCCCTTTGGAATGTCATGGTGACCAATCTTGGTGTTGGCGCTGGCCTTGTGAGGAAGCATCAATGGGGTTGGAGGGTGCAATCTGAGTGCCTCATTGACTACACATTGTAAATAAGGGAGGTTCGAGAGGTCGGATTCAGTCATCCGAAGACCTAGCCCGACAGCCCGGTCCAGTTCTTCTTGGACCTTGCGTTGCGTTCGCGGATTCTTGATTAGCTCGGCCATCGCCCATTCTACCGAGATAGCAATTGTGTCCATGCCAGCAGTGATCATGTCCCAAAGTAACTCAATCACGGTTTCCTCACTGAGGTCATAGCTTTCTTGCATACCAAGCAAGGCATCCACAAAGTGTTGCTCAGCAGCATGGCCTTGTTCGGCTTTCAGCTTGCGCTCTCCGATGATCGCTCGCACGAGCTGATCCCTCCGAGCAACATGCCTCCACAACTCCTCATGATCTGGCCGAAAAACCCAACTGACCCGCTGGACATGCTCCAAGACAAACAGGGAAAGTGACGCACCTCGCCGGTTCCCTTCAGCGACTATTTCCTTGAACTCCGACCCTTGCTCGGTCACCTCACCCGCCATCGTCACGAATTTCTTCCCGAACACGAGCTGCGAGATGCAATTAAACACCACCGAGCTCAAGTACTTCCTAACGACCAAGCTCCTCCCCTGACCTTCATTCCCGGTGCAATCCCGGAAAATGGACTCCACCATGTCCCTCACTTCATCTTCTCTAATGGGCCTCAGAGCTTCAATTCTCCTTGCAGAGAACAGCTCGAGAACACAGATTTTTCTGAGCTTCACGTAGTGTGGCCCATAATCGGCCCATACAAGCCCCTTGCCATCTTTAGTGATCTTGACTGTGGACTCCATCCTGTGCCGGTTGGCCAATACCCGGTCATGATCTTTGAGGACTTCCTTGGCCAACTCAGGACTAGACACGACGATGCTCAGCTTGGAGCCGAGCCAAACCGACATGACAGGGCCGTAAAGCCGTGACCACTCGGCAAAGCAGCGAGCCGTGGCCACATTCGGTTTGATCTGGTGCAAGTTGCCTATGAGTGGGAAAGGATAAGGACCCGGCGGGAGCGGGGGCTTCCTCCATTGGCAAAGCTTGATGGCCAAGAAGATGGAGATGATTAGAAAGAAGGGTTCATATGACATTGGAAGAGGGCGATCAACACTTCCACTTTTCTCACATTTGACATTGGATTTGGAGTTATAAAAGGATTTAAAATAAGCATTTGTCTTTAATTCTTGGTTTAACAAATGTAAAGGAAGTCGTTTCATCTGCATGACCCCTCTTGAGGAAACATGCCAATCTCATCGCCTTCTCGAGAGCAAGAATCATGCCCACTTAGTTTGCATGACGATCAAAGGCGCGACGGCTCTCATCTTATTTTACGTTGGCCTAAACGATTGTCCTCATTAAGTAAGAACAGAAAATCGGATCTTCATCTGAAATTACAAGCTCTGCCAATCAACTAGTGCAATCCCGTGTAAATTCAAGCCAACAATAAAGTATCACCAAAGATTTTATTTAGAAAAAAGGCAAAGAGAGATTTTTGTGAGAATTTCTTGTTGAAGAGTTTTTTATTTTTTTTGATTGAAAGAAAGTTATACTCATTTCTCAAAAGGATACAGAAAAAGTTTGTAGACTTCAAGAAAAAACAAATCAAAACAGAGAACGATCCAGAATATTGCAAAATAAAACTAAATCCAGAAAATATGGAGGATCAACGAAATACCAACAAGGTTAAGCATATGTTCGTTCCAAAAAAATTGATCTGTTAAGCAAACTAATGAGCGGCTAATCATTTAATTGGAGAGCATATATGAAGGGTTTGGCACACCGTTCATAGGGTAAAGACCCCCAATAGACTTGGGGGTCTTTCCAGGGACCATGATTACGTGGCGTGTCCTCGTTGGCTGTCCCCAATGTTGTTTGGATAAGATATTTGATGTTCTATGTGGGAGTTTGCAACTTGCAGAAGTGGACCCCAAGAAAATAAAACATAAAACAAGAATCATTGAAGATGACCATTACTGTTCTCCTACGTGGATGTCCGGGGCTTATGTTTCGTACCTCTTTCTCGGTGTGAAAACGTTATTATTTTAATTGATAAAGTTCCATAGGTTAACATAGGAAATGCATGGTGGAGTTTATTTATTAATATATGTATAACATATGTTGCGAATATCCTATTTCTTTTAACATAAATTCATGAAGTGATTCTAAACGAGCCAATGTCATGAACATGGCTAGTACATCTAGCATGTCATAGCAATGGTGAAAAAGTTATCACCAACGTTATGCGGATGTCAAACATGGTACGATAAATGGCCATAGCAATATCCAAAATTGTTTTTCTTTTAAAAGTAATTCTTATATAATGTAGAGAGTGAAAGAGAGCTCTCACAAGTTGCAAACATTAAATGGTGTTCCTTTGAGGGGGAAAATTAGCACATGGCCATACTTACAAAAACTTTCATATGTTCCCGAATCGCTACTTTTTTCATATATGGATGTAATTCTTATCGCGTGTCAAGTAATATGAATTCATCTCTCAATAAAACGGTAATACTCTATGATCTTGATGTATGGAAAATCTCATATTACAAGCTCAAACTTTCAAATGTTCTCGAAATCCGACGTTTTCATACCTAAAGGCAACTATTTTCATGCGTCAAGTAATTGATCTGGATTACACTGGAAAGTCTCTCTCTCGTAAAGCTATTGGGCCTTCACATCCCTTCGAAGGAACCAAATATCCATAGGAGGTGGGGACCAATCGAGCAAGAGAGGCCCAAAAATCATGTTCAAAACACTTGAAATAGAAGCATAATCCCAATGAGGATATCTAAATAGTCATGAGAGTTGGATGAAAGGGATATTTCCCAATAGGGCCATGCAAAAAACCAAGCTAAGTTGAAGTTGATGTGACGCATGAGGCTGGCTATTGTAGCTAATATTCATTCTTGAGGCTGTTTTTCGTTCTTTGTGACGTCAGCCCTAGCTACATTTGGAGGCATGAAAGATTCCGACTGTCTAAATATTTCCCTCAACGTGACGTTTGATCCAATGAGCAACAGTAACTCATGAAGCTGGCATATTGATAAAGTAGGGACCTAAATATAGTTTTTTAAGTACTTATGGTGCGCACCAACCATGGCCAATTCCATCACATAATAATTTTTCTTTTGGTTCATTTGGTTTGCGAATTTCGTATATTTCACTCCTTAAGAAACTACAAAGAGAATATTTTCCTTTTGGGTCTTTCACTTTTCTCAAATAGCCCGGCTCATCGACAAGTCTTGGGTACGTATAGAAATTATTAAGGGAACGACACCTACATTTTAAAGAAATTAATGATAATGAGTTCTCTGTGTCGGGTCACTTGGTCTTTGGGCTTGACGAGCACAAATTGACTCGAGATCAGACGAAGAAACACCATAATCATAATGAAAATGAATATGTTTATATTGGAATTACTTAATTATTGTGGAGATATTCGTCTTTCAATTAAAGACAAGTGAACCATTTTTTCAACTCCAAAGCACCATTCAACTTAGGGATTTGACGCAGCGTTCAACGAATAATTCAAGTAAAATCTTACTTAGAGAAAGAAATTTCAAAATTCAATATTGATGATAATGTTCTGTCCTCAAAACAAACCTTAAACACCATTTTGTAGGAATTAAATCTAATTACAATAGGAAACTTAATCATAATAGGAAAGTTACCAAATTTAAATTGGAAACCTAATCATAATAAGAAAGTTACATAATTTGAATTGGAAACCTAATCATAATATGAATTCTAATCATAATAGGAAAGTTAATAAGCATCAAATAGCAAAATTACAAAAACGACCCTTAAATTAACTCATAAAAAAATACTAAAATAATAGAAAAAAAATCATCTAAAAACCATCTAATCGCATTACCGTTTTGTTTTCCATTTGGACTTCTGTTTGTCCAATCGGTCCAGAAACAAACCACTAATAAATTCCACATCATTCTCCTCCACTTGAAAAGAACTTGTCCTCAAGTTAAAATCAGAATCTGGATATAGCGGCTTTGTAGACTCATGAAACAGTGACAAATCAGTAACATTAAAAGTGTTGGATATGCCCATGCTATGTGGAAGGTCTATAGCATAAGCATTATCATTGATCTTCTTGCTGATAATGTAAGGTTCATACTTATTTGGTTGCAATTTACTGTAAGATTCAGCTGGTAATCGCTCTTTATGAAGAAAAATCATGACTTGATCACCTACCGCAAACGCTTGCTTTAGCTTATGTTTATCTGCTGCAGCTTTATACTTCTTATTAGCTTCCTCCAGCTTTTGTTTGATTTCATGATGCACCTACACAATCTATTTAGCCATATGATCTATTGTTACACTTTTATCCGCTTGCTTAGGTAATTGTACTAAATCCAGAGTATGTTGCGGCGCCTTTGTATAAACAATAGAAAAAGGCGACTTGCCAATAGAACTATGAACTACATTATTATAAGCAAACTCTGCTTGTGATAAAGCAACATCCTATTACTTCGGCTTATTTCCACAAATGTTTCTAGTCAAGTTTTCTAGAGTTCTATTAACCACCTCTGTTGTCCATCAGTCTGCGAGTGAGCAGTGCTACTGAAATTCAAAGATGAATCAAACAATTTCCATAAAGTCCGCCAAAAATGCCCTGGAAATTTACTATCCCTATCTGAGGTAATAGATTTAGGCACACCATGCAAACAAACCACTTCCTTAAAGAACAATCTAGCCACACTTACTGCATCAGAAGTTTTCCTACAAAAAATAAAGTGTGCCATATTGGAAAATCTGTCAATCACAACAAAAACAAAATCCACGCCTCTTTGTGTCCGTGGTAAACCAAGCACAAAGTCCATGAACAGATCTTCCTATATATTGTCAGAAATAGGTAATGGCATATATAAACCTGTATTATTAGATTTCCCATTAACAGTCTGGCAAACATAATACTTTTATATGTACCTGCTGACATATCTACGCAACTGGAGCCAGTAAAATCGCTCCCGAACTGCAGCAATAGTTTTATCATGATCTAAGTGTGCAGTTAATCCTCCATCATGTAAATTACGAATTACCTTCTCTCGTAATGATGTTCGAGGAAGGCAAAGCTGGTTGCTACGCATTAAATAACCATCCTGCACATAAAATTCTTGTACAGGTTGACCAGAAGCACATGACTTCCAAATTTGCCCAAAGTCATCATCATCTGTATAACAATCTTTTAGCTGCTTGAACCCCAAAATGTCTTGGCTTAATGTAATCAACAAGTTAGCTCTCCTACTCAATGTATCTGCTACAACATTATGCATACCTGACTTGTGTTGTAATCTAAAAGGAAATTTTTGCAAAAAATGACACAATCGCACATGTATATCTTTGCTAATCCT
The DNA here is from genome assembly GCA_024500025.1 of Syzygium aromaticum. Taxonomy (NCBI): domain Eukaryota; kingdom Viridiplantae; phylum Streptophyta; class Magnoliopsida; order Myrtales; family Myrtaceae; genus Syzygium; species Syzygium aromaticum. Next base: position 2,506,497 of record CM044886.1, on the reverse strand, counting down.
TTTCTGACTATTTAGATACTTCAAAGTTTCATAATTAGAATAAAGGATGAATTCTTTCCCAATCAGATAATGCTCACAAGTCTTCAAAGCCCTTACGACAAAATAAAATTCTTTGTCATAAGTGCTCCACTTCTGTCTCGCCTCGCTAAACTTCTCACTGAAATAGCAAATTGGTTTGCGTTCTTGAGATAAAACAACTCCTATACCAACTCCACTAGTATCATCAAAATCAGGTAAGGTAATAACAAGTGCAATACATAATTTTTCCTTTAGAATAGCAAAACTATTCTCTGCTTCCTCTCCCCATAGAAATTTGCCTTTCTTCATACATTCAATAATCGGGGCTGCGATAGTACTGAAATTCTTAATAAATAGCCGATAGAAAGTAGCCAACCCATGAAAACTCCTAACGTCGGAAACTATTTTAGGTTTCGACCACTCTCTATTTGCTCTTACCTTCGCCTTATCTACTTCTATTCCTTCAGCAGTAATAATAAACTCCAGGAATAACAGTTTATTAGTTAAAAATCTACACTTCTTAAGATTAATATACAGCTTATTAATCTGCAAAGCTATCAATACCTCCATTAAGTACATCAGATGATCCTTCTCAGTCTTACTATAAATCAGGATATCATCAAAATAAACTACAACAAATTTGCCAATAAAAGATTTCAAAATCTGATTCATAAGCCTCATGAAAGTATTTGGAGTATTGGAAAGTCCAAAAGACATCACTAACCATTCGTACAACTTCTCCTTTGTTTTGAAAGAAGTCTTCCATTCATCTCCGAGCCGAATCCGAATCTGATGGTATCCATTCGTCAAATCCAGCTTCGAAAACCACTTAATACCGTACAACCTATCTAGCATATCATCCAATCTCGAAATTGGAAACTTGTAACCCACGATTATCTTATTAATGGCCCTGCTATCTATACACATCCGCCAACTCTCATCTTTCTTGGGAGTCAATAAAGCTGGAACAACACATGGGCTCATGCTATTCTGAATGTGCCCCTTTCGCAACAACTCATCCACCTTCTCTGTTAGAATCTCGCTCTCTTTAGGACTCATCCTATAGTGCGATAAATTAGGTAGACTAGTACTATGAATTAAATCGATATGGTGTTGAATATTGCGCATAGGCGGCAGCCCATCTGGAATCTCTTCAGGCATCAGTTCGCTAAATTCCTTTAATAAAGGTTGGACTGCTTCAGGTTGCTCCTCCACTTGTAATTCAGTCTCAATCTCAATTGCTTGTGTCACGACTAGTACGTGAATCTGTTAGGTCTTCTTAACCTCAGCTTCAAATTTCCTCGTAAGGATAAGAAAATTATTTTCAGAAGATTGTTTTCCTTTGTTCTTCAGTGGCAATAACATATACTTCACTCCATCCTTCATGAGGTTATACTGATTATTTCTTCCCGAATGCTGAACATCTACATTAAATTGCCACAGTCTCCCAAATGACACATAACATACATCCATGTCTAATACATCACAATACAGCTTATCATGATATTTTCCAATGGAGAATGGAATTTTGTATCGTTCAATCACCTGAATGTTTTTCGCTCCAAATTTAATCCATCTTAACGTATAGGGAATAGTATGCTTCTCTACGGGTATTCCCAACTTCTTCACTACCTCCTTCCCATGCTTCCATTATCAATAACCACAGCAAATATTTTTCCTAGAATGGTGCACCTAGTTCAGAATAACTGATAGCGCTACGAATCATCTTCCTGTTTTGGGGCCAACATCATTCTGCGCACCACACAGTTTACTTATTCCTCTTCTTCATCTTGAAAATTATCGTCTTCACCATCCGACACATAGCAATATCCATCCTTCTCCTCTTCTCTCGCTACTATGTTTACAAGTATTTCTCTGAGGGCATTCATTAGATCGATGTGCAAGCTGATTACACCTATAACACTTTATCACGGCTAATTTAGCATAGGGTTAGGGTTTGCAATTTTCTATACTTGCGTTCCCTTATCTCTCGGCTCGTTCATAGGGCGTTTTTCTACCGCCTTATCTTCATGATTTCGCCATGCATTAAAACCATTATTGAAATTGCTCTTTTCTACCGAACTGCTCGAACTGTTACCTCAATAATTTTTGTAGCCTTTTCTTCCCCTGTCTTACTGCATCAATTCTGCCTTCATCGCCAAGTTCTTAGCTTCAGTTAAATTTCGTAGAAACTGCACTCTAATTTTATCTCGAATGAAGGATTTCAAACCATCGAAATATCTGGTCACCTGCTGTCCCTCCGTCTCTGATAAATTATTCCGCTGCGCCAATCTCATAAGTTTGGCTGTATACTCATGCACAATCCGATTGTCCTACTGACAATGTTGGTACTACTGAAACGTAATCTATTCATAATCAAGTGGAAAGAATTCCTGTTTCAACAGCCTCCTCATTTTAGTCCAAGTTTGAACTCTATCTTTCCCTTTCCGCTCCCTCTTATTATGCAATCTCTCCCACCATGCGGATGCACCCCCCTTTAATCTACAGGCTACTAATCGCACCATCTTCTCACCAAGGGTCTCCATATAATCGAAAAATCTATCTATATCAGCAATCCAATCCAGAAATTCTTCTATGCCCAGACTTCCATTAAAATAAGAAATATCGACTTTCAATTTAAAGTCGTTACCTTCACGATCGTCGTAACGTTGTCTTCCATCTCTCCAATCATACCCTCTTTGAAATCCTTGATGACGACGTCTATCGCCATAATCAGCACATTCTGCTTCAAAATAATCGTTTTCTTCTTCTTCCGAATTCTCTGAAAACAAAGGGTTATTTTGCCTATGGACAAGAATAGGCCTATCAACAGGATCACCGCAAGCAAGATCCGCACCCGACCTTCTGTCGTTCAGCCGATTCCAGTTCACATCAACGCCGAGACCTTCGAACCGATCTGTTAACTTGTTAAATAGTTCTTCGAAATGACGAAAACTTTGATCAAATCATTAATCCAAGCGTTCCATTAAACGCTGCTCCAAACACTGCAGCGCGTCATCCCCAAGGGTTGGGGCTCCAGTCTCCTGAGCATCGTCACGAAGACCACCGCCAGTCGCCATAGGCTCTGATACCACCTGATGCAGCGTTCAGCGAATAATTCAAGCAAAACCTTACTTAGAGAAAGAAACCTTGAAATTCAATATTGATGATAATGTTCTATCCTCAAAACAAACACTAAACACCCTTTTATAGGAGTTAAATCTAATTACAATAGGAAACCTAATCATAATAGGAAAGTTATCTAATCTGAATTGGAAACCTAATCATAATAAGAATGTTACCTAATCTGAATTAGAAACCTAATCATAATAGGAAAGTTAATAAGCATCAAATAGCAAAATTACAAAAACGACGCTTAAAATTAACTCATAAAAAAATACTAAAATAATAGAAAAAAAACCATCTAAAAACAATCTAATTGCACCACCGTTTCGCTTTCTGTTTGGACTTACGTTTGTCCATTCGGTCCAGAAACGTACCACTAATAAATTCCGCATCAGGATTAGTCAAAATGGGGTTAAGGTCAAGCGTTTGCCCACATGTAAGGCTCACAAAGTCTACTTTAATTGATCTATGACTGGGTCCTAGCCAGAACATGCCAAAATGAATGAGTTGGGCCCTAATATAACCTCAGTTAATTGGGTTTTTGGAGTTGATCTCGTGAAATTAATTACACGTTCTTGCCTAAATGAAGGGTCTTGAATCTTGAACAATTGCATAGACATTAATATGAGGCGCCATATGTCATCTTTAAACCAAGCAAGTAATGTACCATCAATTGTATTGCTGTCGAACTTACGACTCGGTGACATACATCGGGACAAAGATGAAGATGGTTGGATGAAAATTAAAGTGAGATTTGACATGAGAGAAAATGATGAAGCGTTCACAACTCTGATTGCTGAGAAACAAGGAGAGGACTTGGTCTATCTCGCTGGCAACACAAGCTGAACCACAAATTCCCTCCTTTTGTTTTTTAGGGCAATTCACTATGCTCTCGGATGATTCAATAATGCAAAAGTCATCAATTTATAAATCTTGTGTGTTGGTACCAGTCCATCCATCTCTCTCTCTCTCTCTCTCTCTCTCTCTCTCTCTCTCTCTCTCTCTCTCTCAGCTGGAATACACTCACCCAACATACAGCTCTTTCCGGCAATCCAGCCATTAATGGAGCTTATAGTACCCTCTCTTCACCCAAAAGAATCAAGAAATTAAAGAAATAAGCTGACAAAAGAGAAGACCTAAACACCAAGGTCAACAAAGAAATTGACAGGAACCCTTACTTTATAAACCTATATACTTTAGCAACCTCCATTTGTCATTTAATTGAATCAATAATAACCAATTCACCCGACCATGATCTCAGGGGATCAGCCATAGAATAAAGATCTTAGGGTTTGAAGAACCCTTTCAAAGTCCATTTTAAATTTCAAGAACAAGAATCCACTTATACCCTAAGGTTTGGACTTCCAGGATTTCGTATATGCATGTATCATAAGTATATACAGATATATCTAAATGGGAAAACGAAGGACTGTACAAGAGAAAAGAGAGAAGGTAAGACGTCGATGTCAGAATGGCATAAGGGAGCTGAAGCTTGTGGTCTCAGAAAAGGCAGCATTGACTAACTTCTGGTCCACAATCCTCGGCCAAACTGGTCCACATTCGCGTCATGAATTGAGGCAGTTTTCCTCAGACCAAATATTCATCGCTCCTCTCTTAACTTGTCACTTATCACAGAGCATCCACACACAGTCCCCCACTAGGTCTTGCCGCGTGTATGAAAATTTATTGATGAGAAAAAACACAATATCCCGCAACTGCAATACACTCAAACAGTAAGAATTATCGAAACAGCGGTAATTCAAGATCCGTCGACGTCTCGTCTGCTGATTCCTCTTTCTTACTATTTCGCAGGTTTCTCTTGAGGTCGTCTGGAGAGCTCGGATCCAAGGTGCTTAAACTAAAAACCCATTTTTCGGCGGTAATTTTTCCGTTTGGAGAGGGTAAAAGTGGAGAGTTCAGACTATATGGGCAGTCAATAGAGCAGCTAAATTGGACTATGTAGTTATACTCACCATGCAATGTGACGTTCCCTTCATGCTCAATTAGGGCAAAAGTGGAGCAAAGACAGAGCCTCTCCCCTCCACAATCGCGCGACACTGACAACGACATCGAGAAACAATGTGCATGTGCAAACCCTAATGTGACAGCCCAAAAATAATGGAGGAGAAGCAACAACAAAAAAGAAAAGGCAAAAAAAAAATATATACTCTTTACAGAAAAGTTACCTATCGGATAAACTCGCTTTTCATTATGTTGAAAACGGCATGTGTTTTTACTTATCGATGGAGCCAAAGATTGGAAAAGGCGGGGGGTGAAAGTGATTAGCATGAAGTTATTGACTCCCCAATTTGACTGTCGTTTTCAATGCCTCAAGTGTGAATTACCTTGGGCACCAATACCATCATGTCCCACTTCACCACTCCAATCTTTTCAAAGCGTAATTTAGTGTTCTCATGGATATGTTCCATCAATATTTAGTTGTATATTTCCTTTAATATTTGAAAAATTAAACATAAATAATACCATTCAATTTTTCTAGTGAACACGCTCGAATTCATTTCGATTATTTCCCATCATAGCTAAATTTCAGCAGAAATTCAAAACGGGACATAACGATTCGCTAAGAGTCAAGCCAGACACGCTTGAACATGAGGTTTAAACGTCGGGGTTAGACGGTTCTCGATGTAGATATAAAATTGTATTAACGCCACCAAAATCATGATCGATATGAATCTTACAGAGAAAAAGCACAGGAGGGCCCCATGCATATTCATGAAAATCACAGTCACGAAAAAGGAACACTAATCAACCAAAGTACTGGCTAATGAAAGGTTATTTAACTTGGGCTGGCACGTAATCTGTCGCCTTGCTAGTGTGACATCATAAGTGCATATTCCCTCCTCTAAAGCATCATTCGAAAAGAATACTTCAAATTGCGGGAGATCGTCATTTGTAGACTCCTATATGTTTGATTTCGACAGGACCCAGATAAGCATCCGCCTCAAACATGGTCCCTTCGAAGCACCATCCTGAGAATGCGTCAAAAATAATGGCAAAAAGGCATCCTTTGGTATGATTAAGTTCTTTAAACTTTGCTTAGTTCTTTTTCCCCAATTCACGGTCATAAATATAATATCCCCTCATAATCTTCTCTTTTTCTTGTTGATAATTAGTAATGCTAGCATCGTTTGAATGTTCCTGTGTTCAAGAGTAAATTATCTTTGTCTTTAACTCATCTAAAGAGGTGGGCAAGATGTGCATATAATTAGAAATGACACTAGACGATGTTGGGGATTGTGCTCCCCGTCCCTACCCCGTCAGGCAAAGCTCTCCCTAGTCAGGGCCCCGTGCCTCGTGCGGGGCAAGAGAGTTTTGCCCCAATCCCATATTCCCATGGGGCAACAATGCCTGAGGGGAACCACCCTCGTAGGCTCTAAATACAACTTTGATAATTTTCAGGCAAGTTTTTAGATTTTATCCCTATTTTGATATGAGAAATTATAATTCACATTGCTCTTTTATGTCTATCAAAAATCTAAGCACTCTTATGCCATGTATATCATTCGCATACAGTAAGACATTTGTTTTCATTTCCAATTGAATTTTAAATGAAGTAATGTCACTGTGATGACCGGTACAATCTACGTCTTTTACTGAATCTTAAATGAAGTAATGTCCCTATGATGAGTGAGATAGTCTACGTCTCCAAAAAGAAGATAGTCGAGTAAACAGGTTATTGTCAAATACTTGTAATCAATATATATTTCGAAAAACATACTAGTCGAACCGAGCAGAGCTAATATCAATCCCTTCCTGATTTCTCTTCCCGTCATCCGGCGAACTATGTCTTACATCCATTTCGACTGGGGCAAATTCCCCGTGCTAAAATCGAGGAGTGCGGGATGCAAAGAATCCGTGCCCTCCACGCCCATCCCCCCAAATAAAAATGCTCTAGGACAGCAGTCACAGCACCACCACTTCACCTCATCACAAAGGGTGAAAAAAATAGGGAGGCCAAACAATCAAATCCAGCCAAAGGATCCCAAGGAAAGGCAACATGAATGTTGAGAGATAGCTACTACCAATGCTTAAGGGTATCCCAAAGATGTGTGTGCTTGTGTTTGTTCTTTCCTTTCTCCACTCTCCCCCCCCCCCCACTCTCTCTCTCTCTCTAGTTTTCTTTTGTTCTGTTTTCTGATCCCCACAAAAACAAAGCTTTGATGCAGAGCAAAAGGCAAAGGGCCAAATGCACCAGGGAATGATTACTTGAATGGGGAAGGGGACCCACCTCATAATCTTTCCTTTATAAGCCCCGTCCCCTCCCTCCCTCTTTCTCTCTCTCTCTCAAAATTCATCTTTTTGACTTGGGACTGGGCCCCACCCCAATTCCAATGCCCATTGTCTTTATGGATTGAATGATATAAAAAAGACAGCACCTCACGTGGAGTCTGAACCAATGGCCCTATCCAACCACAAACGATAAAATAAAAATAAAAAAAAGATGGTAGCTTCTCACTTCCCTCCCTCCTTCACATACCCAAAAAGAAAAAAAAAAGGAAGGAAGGAAGATTACAATAACGTTAGAACAATGAAAATCAATATCAAACATCCTCTACTCATGTTAGGAAATGTATTGCGGCATGAAACTCAATCGGGAAGGACGAGCAAATACCCGATACACTCGTGTTGAGATGCGGGGTATATATTCGATGGCTTCATCTGAGAAGATCACTAAGAGGAAATCAAAGATCAAGTCAATTGGCATATCTAATTGGACATGTATTCACTTTATAACTTAATCTAATGAGTGTTAATTGTTCAACACTGAATTAGTATTTCAAATGAGACTATAAGAGAGAGCCAAGGTCGAGTCCATTAATATATCAAATTGAATATGTATTCACTCAATAACTTAAATTGATGAGTTATGAGTCAATTATAATATAGTTAAGACAAAAAAAAAATTAAAATGTATTAATTGCTCTACACCGTGCTAATTCTTCAAGTGAAAGCATAAGACCATAGCATACACACTCGAACATGTTCCATGTGCTTATAAAAATAGACCTCTTGATTAGGGCATATCTTACCAAACGTACGATATTGAAATCAACAAATCTTGCTACATCTAAGCAGATGATTGCAAAAATGACTTGATGTGTTTTACAGATAATTCCGCCGTAAGTTACGGAATAATCACATGTTGAAACCCTTTCCTCTTGATACGATAAAATCAAGTAAAAGCACGACATCTAATCAATGAAAAATCTCATTGAATCGACATCATCGCGACGAACAAAACTTGTTACATCAGCACACATCACTTAATCACAACTGAACATCGAAAACAATATCATACATCCGCTCTAATCACAATCTCCACGAAAATCTAAAGATAGCGCGACAATTGCACATCAAAATTTCGTCGGTCGATTTTATCTAATTCAATCTGTCTAATGTCTGGCAACGTAGACTACACTTTTTTTTTCTTTCTGGCCAGTATCTAGATTATACCTTTTTTTATCTAGACTATACTTTTGCCTGTAGACTATACCTTTTTTTCTGGGGGGGAGGGGGGGGGTTCAGAAATTGTAGACTATACTTCAAAAGCCTAAAACTGACCTAGTTAGCAGTTGTGACAAAAGTGGTGAACTGGATTTTTTTTTTGATCAAGAGATAGAGAGAGAGAGAATTAAAAAAACTCAAGAATGTACAGCAAGAAAGCAAAAGGAAAAAATTTAATTTTTTCCAATGGGGGAGGAATTTAAAAAAAAAACAGCTTTTTAAAGCTCACCCATATAATTCCCACTCATTATCTTTTTGTTCCCTCAAAGCCCTTTTTAGCTTTGCCCCTCTCTCTCTCTCTCTCCTTCCTTCCTTATCCTCTCTCTCTCTCTCTCTCTCTCTCTAACTAAGGCGCCTGTGAAAGCAAAGCAATTCCACACACTCTCTCTCTTGCAAGCTTGCTGCAACTCGCTCACTCTCAAGGAGGAAGGCGGAGAAGGAGGAGGCGGAGGCGGCGGCGGCGGCGGAGGAGGCGGAGGTGTGGAGGGAAGAGCAAGAAGAAGAGAGAAGGCGGGTTAAAGAGAGAGAGAGAGAGAGAAGAGAAGGGAGAGCTTCGTTTTACATGTGATAATGGAAGGAGGTGATCACGACCACCACCATCACGACCGCTTCCTCCACCACCACCAACACCACCGACGACCCAACTTCCCCTTCCAGCTGCTCGAGAAGAAGGAGGACGAGCAGCCGTGCTCGACGTCCAGCTATCCTTCCCTCGCCATGTCCTCCGACGACGCGGCGCCCCCGAACCCTAGCAACCGATCGTCCTCCGCCTCCAACAGCCTCCAGATCGTGTCCGCGGATGATCAGCAGCAGCCGCTGGCGGGGGGGGCGGGGCCGGGGGGGCCAAAGAAGCCGCCGCCGAAGCGGACCTCGACGAAGGACCGGCACACGAAGGTGGACGGCCGGGGGCGGCGCATCCGCATGCCGGCCCTCTGCGCCGCCAGGGTCTTCCAGCTCACCCGCGAGCTCGGCCACAAGTCCGACGGGGAGACCATCGAGTGGCTCCTCCAGCAGGCGGAGCCCGCCGTGATCGCCGCCACCGGGACGGGCACCATCCCGGCCAACTTCACGTCCCTCAACATCTCGCTCCGCAGCTCCGGCTCCAGCATGTCTGTTCCGTCGCAGCTCCGATCGACTTACTTCAGCCCCAACTTCTCCCTCCCGCCGCAGCGCCGGGGCAACACCGCCTTGTTCCCCGGGATCGGGCTGTCGCCTGAATCGACGCCGACGCTGCTCAATTTCCAGGGCTCCTCGAGCAATTTGAGCTCGATGCTGTTTCAGGCCAAGCAGGAGCTCCGGGAGTCTTCGAATTTGGACCTGTCAGAGAGCACCGATCACGAGGGCATGAGCAAGAAGCGAAGGTCCGATCAGCTTGATTTGTCGACCAATTCTCAGCCTCAGCCTCAGCCTCAGTCGCATGTCGGCAGCTACCTGTTGCAGTCGAGCTCCGGAGCCCTGCCGGCGAGCCACGGGAATCTCCCGGCGAACTTCTGGATGGTGACGAACCCGAGCAACCAGGTCATGAGCGGCGATCCGGTATGGACGTTCCCGGCCTCGGTCAGCAACAGTGCCGCTTTGTACCGGGGCACCATGTCTAGCGGCCTGCATTTCATGAACTTCCCCACGCCCGTCGCCCTATTGCCGGGTCAGCATTTGGGCTCGGCCGCTGCCGGGGCAGGCGGCGGCGAGGGCCAATTCAACATGCTCGGCGGGCTGAGCCCGTACCGGCCCGTGACGAGCTCCGGCATGTCGGAATCCCAGGCCAGCGGTTCGCACTCGCACCATGGCGGCGGGGGCAGCGGCGGCGACGACAGGCAGCCACCGTTCCCAGATCCCGGCGGCGATTAATTTGGTGGGCTAGTTTGATTGATGTGTTGTACACACGTGAGGTTTTGGTTGTCGTTAAATGGATGAGCTTCCCCTTTATTTTTTCACCCCCTTTTTTTTCGAAAAAAAAATCACTGATATTACTATTATTATTATTATTATCATCCCCCAATTTTTTTCCTGTGTGATTAAAATATGGATTGATTATTATCAAGGCTTGCAAGAGGACACTTTTAACAGGGTGGATTATGGAGGATCCCCTTTTTGGATTAGGGCTAAATTCTGATCTGGGTCTTCTTTTTTTTGCCCTCTCTTTTGGGTACCCATTCTAATTTTTTTGTGCAAATTGCCCCCCCCACCCCCACCAAAACATGCTTGTATAATCTACATATATGCTTTGCCTTTTGGATCAAATGGGTCAAAATCAACTACATTCAAATGTATGCATTTGCTTGGCAAGACTCCCACCTAACCAGCAAGCAACTCTCTCTCTCTCTCTCTCTCTCTCTGATTTTGCTGGGAATGGAAAGACCGCAAGGGCCTTTTTGAGTACTTTTGGGGAAGAGATGGAACAGTGTCACTTCAACTGTGTAGGATGGAGGGAGGGAGCCTTTGTGAATCAATGTGACTGCCCTTCAGCTAAGTTTTTGTGGATGGATCAATGTGACATGATGATTCCTAACATGACCCGATGGGATGGTGAATGCAAAGATGATGATGATGATGGTGATGGTGATCAGAGAGCTGAGGAGAGAGGAGGAGGTAGGTGGGGGCCCACAGGAAGAGCAGTTCCAGGTGTTGGTCAGGTAGTGGAGGCCCAGCTGCTGGTCATTGCCCTAACCAATGTACAATTGTCACTGACAAACAGGTGAATCATCATCCCTCCCATTTTCTCTCAATTTAGTTTTTGGTTGATCTATAAAATAAGAAAGATACCGTGTTAAAAAAATTACAAAAATTGTTCGCCCCGAGATGCATGCAAATTCGATTATGCAATGATAGCCCGAGAGAATCGAATAGGGGTCGCTAGAGAATGCGAGCTATCGCACAGAGACCGACCACGTCGGTCGTGTCGAGTAAAGATCATGAAACGAGTTGATGCAATAATTTCTCTTTTTTTTTTTTTCCTTGGTGGCCATTTAGAGATCAGTGGTGGGTTTCAGTGGCCCTACTCGGGAGGGGGGGGCCCGCCAGGACATTAAATCTGGACCGTTTGTTTGGCAAGGCCTAGGGTCTCGATGGGCTCAATGAATGATTGGGTCTCAGATGAGAGAGAGAGAGAGAGAGAGAGAGTTCGAAATCTGGAGTTGAATGTACTCAATTTTTTTTCTTTTTTGCCCCTCTTTCTTGCTCCAATGAATTAATAAAATTTAATATAGAAATTAAGTTGCCACGTGGCAAGTGGCGATTGGTGGAATCGTGGACATGACTCAAGGGGAAAAAAAGAGTTTTTTTTTTATATATATTCGTTGGAAATGAAATGTGGAAAAAGAAAAAGGCGGATTTGGCAGATCCCGAGGAGAACACTTTAGTGAGTTTAATTAATTAAAAGGTGTCGAGTGTTCCTCTTTTTTTTTTTTTCAAAGCTTTGGGGGTTTATTAAATTACATTTTTAAAAAAAAATCAACATTGATCTTTGAGGGGAGGGGGCTACGATTGTTTTGGCGTGCGTGGGGGGGAAGCGAATGGGAACATTACACGTCATCGGGAAGCCTTTCAAAAACGGTAACTCTTGCGTTTCCAGTGCATTGATTGTCCTCAGAGTTTTGGCGAAACCAACTGTTTCTGCGAATTCAATTTGGGGTTCGGACGAAACCCGATCAGCAAGTGCGTGCAGGACACTCGTTGACGTGACCCCGCAAATAAGAAAAATAAGAAAACGGACAAAGAACGAAAGGCCACGACGCTGCAACGCTCGTAAATTTGGAGCGTAATTATTGCATTGTGTAGGCGGTGGATTCCACATGAGTCACGATCATATGCGAGGGAAAGGACGTTCCGAATCATTGATGATCCATGAAAGTTATCGTACTAACAAAATCATCTTAATCCGAGTTGCTCCCAAACCGTGAAAAGGATAACATTGGAGGAGTCTGGACGCACTCGACCACGACGGTCTCTCGAGTGGTTCACTCCTCAATTCCCATGACGTCGACCGCTCGTTACGTGCTTATCGGATCGCTCTTCCCGACTACCGAAATATTTACACATTAAAACACGTGTTTATTTAATAATTTAAACTTTTTTAAATTGTGACGGTGGTTCTTCGCTTTCTTTATAAGGAACTCGAGTAAAAGGTCTCAAATTCAAATATTTCCATGCATCCTATTTGTGTCCATTATTTTATATACTGCTGCACTTAGTATTGACCAAAGTCCGGTCTCCTTAGGGAAAAAGGGTAATGTTAAACTATTTGAAGATCAAATCAAACCATCACTTAACAGTTTAAGTTTTTATAACAATTGACAGTGTCTCACAAGACGTTACGCCCGCATCCATACCTAAGCGACACATGGTTGTGCTACTCGACGAAAGTTTTCCATGAAACCGACAATCGAAAAAGAATGATCAAGTTATTGGCACGCTGCGCGGTGTTTTTGCGAATCGAGCAATCAAGGGCACGAATAATAACTATTATGTTTCTCTGTTTTTCTATTTTTCTGTTCCCGGAAACAGGTTTAAAACAAAAATTCGTTTGACAACGCAACTTCATTCTTTTTTTTATTTCCGAGATAAATTTTTAGCTCAAAAATGTATTTGAAAAGAGATGAAAAGTAGATTTTTTTTTACTTTTTTATTTCTAGAACAAAAATAGAAATAACAAGTCTCTTATCGCTGGCCCTCGTTGGTCACCATCACCTTTACCGTCGCTGGTCACCACTTGCCTCCTTTGCCGCTGGGCCACCCCCTGTCGGCCATCTGTTGCCGTCCCTCAACCGTCCATTGCCCCCCAGACATCTACCACCCCGCTCGAGGCCTCCCGCCAACCATCAGGAACAAAAATTTAAGAATAACCTATTAAACGAAATTTTATTTTGGGAATATAAATTTTGTATCGTTATCAACCATTACTTTTTGCTCAAAAATTCATCCAAGAAAATAAATTTTCTATTTCTATCCATAAATGGAGTAAAAAAAAAAGAATGATTTCCATTCGCACGCACATTGACAATGTCTCGAGTGCTAGCTCAAAGTTTACAAAGGAAAACTGCTAACTCAATCCAATTCGGGATGAAACAACATGCAAAACGTGTCGAGTTTTCTCAATCCTTGGCAAAGAAATCAATTTGCACACAACATTTCTTGATCCTTGGTGACAATCTTTCAATTACGACGAGACTGCTATCGAGACTACGCCTCTGTGCATCATGTGCTACGAAATCTCCCGCACGTACATGAAATTTGCAACTGTGTTTGTCCTTTCCCTTTCCTCCTCTTCTTCTTCTTCTTTTGACTTTCTCCATTCGAATTTAATGCGGATTCCTGCCAACATTAGTCGTCGCACGAGACACCAACCGGCGCTTGCGCCGATCGGTTCTTTTCATCAAGCTAGGAAGTCGCCATCGACCGATGCCGAGGACCCTTTGAAACGAACGATTCGGTAGTGCAGTACAACTGGTCGCATGAATATCGACAGTAATTCGAAGGCCCGCATAGCCCCGCGATGTTGTTATCGAACGGTGCCCGGTGCGATTTCCGTGCATCGGGCAAAATCCATCTTTCAATTTGTTCAAAGATCTCGTGAGAGATTCTGAAAGAGTTGAACTCCGTTTTTTTGGACCCGAGAGACCACGTGGTTGTTGCGAATTTTTTCGAGAGCCGAGTAGGTAGCGTTCGAGCGTTTGAGAGCCGTCATCGATCGATGAATTGCACGAGACAATCTAATTGCTGGGTGCGGAATCCATCTCCATCGTGCTCTTAAAATTGAGACATGTCTGTCAATCGATTGTAGATAACTACGTACTCGACATTGATAACTACCAAAACACATCAACCAGCTGGCAAAACCCAACAAATTTTTTGAATGGATCCCACGTGAAGTCGCATCGCGCGACCCTGTCAATGGAAGCCCCGCCGATACAAAGGAAAAAGACTGATTCGGAAACTCGAACGGGGAAAAAAACCAATTCGGCTGGGTCGGCACGCGCGCACCACGTGAGCGATGGGACGGGTTGGGAATGGCGCGATCCACCCCCCGTGTAACAGGTGCACGAAGATACTTTCACGCCGCGTGTCGCGCGATGCCCGTGCCCGGGGAAATACCCGGGAATACACGAGCATCACGTGGTGGACGGCGAATCCCAACATGGGTACGGCCCCGGACCCACCCCCAATGGCCCATGGGTTCCCCGCACCTTACCCCTCCGAGATGACCCTTTTGCCATAGACCCAAGACAGCATTTTCTTTCTCCTTTATACTCATGATGGCCTAAATCAAATTTAAAATTTAACAAGGAAAATAATAACAATAGGAAATTTGATGGTGCTGAGGCCATTAGATCAAGATGGCCTTCTTCAATCGGGACCAGAAGTTTCTGGTTTAATCCCAGTCCTTTTGATGTGGATCTTGGGCCCCTCATCAAATCCCTTTCTTGGGTGTCTCTCCTTTAATTGCCATGATGGTGTGGATTTTCCATCGACTTTGGGGAGATCTTTGTCCTTGATCCGACTCGATTAGGGGGGCGAGGCCAACCCCTCGTCTGGACTCGGGACCTCGTGCGCCGACACATGCCAAAGAGAGGAAAGAGGAATTCTCTTTTTCCGCCTCCGGGGTAACCACGTGAATATCCTTTTGACTCGAGCATATTTCTATCGAGAATTCTTGGTGACTTTACACTGTTGCAATTCGTGATGACCCTAATTGCTTTAAATATCGATGATTAGATAGAGCTGGTATTGTTAGCAATTGTCTCGACCCACGAGAGTTTTGTTTTTTGGAAAACCGGACAGAGTATTCAGATATAAATTACCCGCCATCAATTATGGCATCCAAACTGAAATTTTCAATTCTGGTGATGAATATGCAAGGTACTTGTAATTTAATGTTTGCATATACTTTAGCCATGCTATCAACAGAAGTAACTTAAAGATTAATGTCTGTTTTCTACTGTCAAACCAATGTTTTACAGGAAAATCTGACTGTTCCTTCGTTCTCTTTCTTCTTCTTCTTCTTCAGAACAGCCAGATCAAGCAACTGTGCAAGCCCATTTCGCAGATGAACAGTGCACGTAGCAGCCCGAGGGCATCATGACCATCTCCGTCGTCGTTGCCATCGTCAAAGAAAATGGCGATGCCTAGGATCGGGGCTCGGTGGAACCATTCAAGAGTGAAAGCCGCACTCATCTGGGTTGTCTGCTTTGTCCCGTTTCACTTTCTTTTTCGCATGGCTTCGCACAATTCTTCGCAGAGTCCCGCTCCAAATCAGTCTTCCGGTCGTTCATCAGGTGGGGTTTCTCGACTTATATATTTTTCTCTTCTTGATGTAAGCAAATCTATGCAAGATGTCACTTAGCTGTAATTTTCTCCCCAGGCAGTAATTAATCTTATCATTCGTATATTTTTTTTACCCAATCACCTTGCTCTCACCTTAGGGTAGGAGAAGAGAGATTCATTCCCCTCGTTTTCATTCTTCCTAGAGCTTTCAATTCTACATGGAAGTGATGCTCGAACTGTATCTCTATGCATCGCTGATGGCAGGGATGCTGCATGGCCATTGTTTGGACCATGTTATGATGAAGGCAAGCTTTTGTTTTGCATTCAATCGCTTCCCTTGCAGCTGCAGTTTGGAAATGCGTGTCGCTCCAGTTTCTCCTTCGTTCTAGGAAGCCTATAATCTGGTTTCAGAACTCCTGTTTGCATCATCTTAGCATGTTCCAGCCTCTGAGGACGCATCTTTGTTAGCACACCGGTTTCAGAACTCCCGTTTGTATCATTTTAGCATTTCCAACCTCCGAAGACGAGGTAATCTACGGTTCACGGGATTTAATTCTCGACGTAGATTCTGCTTGGACTCGGTGCTGATTTTTGCTTAAGCAGATCGAAGTTGCAGATATTGGATGCCCTTTGAACCTTGGATAGGGTGGTTTCGACTTCAGCTCATGTGCTTCTTGGTTGCTGGCAGGTAACTTTGAAGTTCCAATGTTTCGAGGTCTCTCCTCTCTGTCTCCCGCACGACTAATCGCTATTGGTGGCTAACTATTTCTCAAAATCTTTGAAAACTATTAATGGGTTACTGAAGAACCCTACTGATGGTATGATGATGCTGCTTAACATATGTTCAGGTCATCTGAGGGACAGATCCTATCTCCATTCGTGCAAATAGTGACAATTCTCGCCCTGTTCAACCTGTGAAGAAGGTACTAGGTGCAGTTCTTCCATGTAGTCATGGCCACGGGCCGGTTTTGGCCTGGAACCGGCCCGGTCAAACCTGGGCCCGGCCTATTGACGGGCCCGCGGTTCAGAACCAAAACCGGCCCGTGGCTTGCGGGCCCAGTTCCTGTTCCAACAATTTTGGAACCGGCCTGGAACCGCCAGTTCCGATTCCGGTTCCAAATTATTTAAAAAATAATAATAATAATGAAATTTTAAAAAAATTCGTTACTTAATTTTTTTTATAAAACAATTTGAACTCTAATTGCCATACATTGTAAGTGCATTGATCTCTAATTACAATACTTGGCTTGAGTATATTGAACTCTAATTACAAGGTTTGGCTTTAGTTTTATACACAATAATTCTAATGTCTCTAATTACAGTGCTTGGCTTGAGTATATTGAACTCTAATTACAAGGCTTGACTTTTGTTTTATACACAATAATTTTAATGTCTCTTCATTCCTATTCGATGTGGGATTCTCGACTTGCCTTAAACACCTTCAATGTTAGACTCTTGGCTTGTCTTCATACAAATATCAAGAGTCCTACATCGAATGGGAATGAAGAGACTATCAAAAGGGTTGTATATAAAATCCAAACCATGCCATGAGCATGTAAAGTTGTATGCCTTTTGTGGCTACGATCCTTTGCTAGTTAAGAGCAAAGGGTTTCATTGGACCGCCTAAAATCGGATCAGGCCAATGGTCTGATTCCCGAATCTATGATTTGCCGGTCCGATTCCTAGTTCTAAAATTAAGGGACTGGTCTTACTGATTCGATTCCCAGTTTTAAACGGAACCAGACTGAACCAGGAACTAATCATCCCTACAATTTACATTTTGATTACAATTTATATTAAAATTATTTAATAATTTTGTAATTCATTATTTCATAATTTTATAATTCATAATTTTTTTATTTCATAATTTATTTTTAAAATTTTTAAATTATGAACTGGAACCGGCAGATTTAAAATCGGAACCGTTGGTTCCGATATCGGCGGTTCCGAACCATGGCCATGCCTACTTTCGTGTGGGTTAACATCGGTTTGCGCTTCGTTGCTCGATATGCTTGTACAATTGGGGAGTTGGTGGGACCTATAAGAACGTTCGATTGTCCACCGGGTTTTAATGATGGAAGTGACGCATTGGTGCCTAAAGATTGAGGAGAGCGGTCGCTTTGGTATCGTAAAGGCAAGCTTTTGACCATATGTAAGTATGTATATCAAGATGCTAGGTTAATTCTAACTATGTTGGATTCCAAGACGGACAATTTGAGTAGGGTTGTCAAATGGGTGGATCGGGTTTGGATTGGGTCGAAAATAATCTGACTCAAATTAGCTCATTTAGCCTATATTAACCAATTTTTATACAGTACAATTTTGATAACTCATACCTGAAGTAACCTCGACCCAATTTATATCCGATCCATATTACTAAAACACATTCATACTTAACCCTCATTAATATATACCCACCCATTTAACCCACCTTAAGCTCTTCATCTTAATGTGTTAATTAGATAAAATTTTATATCAAATTAAAAAATTAAAATAACAAAATGAAGATGTAAGTAAATAAACAAAAATGTAAAAAACATAAAACTAAAAAAATCAAAGATGCCAAAGCCACCCTCGAAGAGCTTGAACGGGAAGACGAGCCGCTGCAAATGCACGGTGCCAGAGATGCCCTTGAAGATGCCAGAGCTACTGGCACGACGAGGAAGGTGTCTAAGTAGGTGAGTTAGGGGCCTTGGACGGAGATGTGCCCGTGGTCGCCGAAGTATAAGCTGCAGATGGCCTCGTAGCGGTCGCCGTCCTTTTCAAGGAGGTGCTGGATGAGGACACAGAAGCCAAAGGTGACACCGAGGCAGCGCTGGAGGTCACCGGAGTAGAGCTTGTTGGTGAAGGGGATGAGGTCGCCGAGGGAGTTGACATTTTTCTGGCTCAACCACTGCTTCGGTTGTTGTCAGAGTGCTAAGCAACGGATCGGCCGCCATCTTCTGGCGATTTGATAATGTAGAGTGTGGGTCGACCACAGCACTGCTACCCTTGGCTCCAGAAGCGAAGACCTTTGTCTCAGGGTCCTCGATGGGGAGGACAAGGTCGATCATGCAGACGATCAGGGCGAATGTGGGCATGGTAGAAAGGGTGGCGTTACGGTTTTGCGGCGGTAAATACGGTTGCAACGAGTGTGTGGATTGAGGAGAGGGGGGGACGATCGGGAGAGATGAAAGAGGGAGACAAGCGAAACCTATTTTGCTGGGTTAAATGGGTCAGATATGGATCATAAGCAAACCCATCATGATATGTTTTTTAGGCTTTCATTTTCTTCTTAACCCACTTAAGCCCATTTATAAAAAAAAATGATTTACCCATATAGTATTGGGCCTCCTAAATTGAGACCCATTTTTCCAGCTCTAGTTTGAGATGTGACGTTATGAGAATTCAACATGGTGAGGGTCAACCTAGCACCATTATGTGCATACTATTACTTGATCAAAAACTTGTTTGTACAATATCCAAGCTATCACTCTACTCAATGGTCTATAACCATTGGCACCAATGCATCACCTTCATAATCAAAACCTAGTGGACCATCAAACACTTTGAGAGGTCCCAGGTCCTACCAACTGGCCGTTAATACAAGTATACCAAGTAACCAAGTGATAACGAGCATATTGAGGTAACTTGGTGTCAACCCAAACTGAAGAGCTGCAACATGCTCCATCGCAAAATGAGGTACGGGGACATGTTGATATAAATACTCTATAGATAGCAGTATCCAAAGTCGCGAGCAGTGGCTCCATCACTACAGATTTGTAAATAAAAGAGTGAGGCAGAGTCTAGTGAATGGAATCTCCGGGTTTAAGGTCGAAGGTAGGAGATCATATTATCACTTACCCAATATCAAATATAACAACATGAGTTCAAGACGAGTATAAAATATCTGAATATACAAAATGAATATGAGTAGATGTCTTTGCTTTCTACCATGATATGTAAATAACAATAACTTGTCATGCGTTATAAATTTTTTTTATTCTAATGAAAGTAAATGACATATTATTTCACGATACACGATTATCACATAGCTCACTAATATGTATAGGTGAGTATCTACCCTACTCATCTCTAGCTAAGACTATATCGACTAACAAGACATCATCGTCACCAACTGATGGGGATAGATTCATAAATCTACCCGAGATACCTCAGCGAGGATAAATACGCCACTGTAGAACCTCATGATGATGGTTATCTCATACTCATTTTCTTTTATATTTTTATTTTCAAATTTGGATCTCTTGTCCCTAACATCTCATCACCAGCCACTCAAGCCAAAACCATATATTGTGAATGTGAGTTGCGAAGCTATCATATGTAAGAATAGTTGGACCTTATGTTCTCTCAACTTTGCAGAGTCTAGGGATGAACAATTGGACCGGCTCAACCTGGAAGTCGGCCCGAACTGACCTTACTCAATTGGTTCAAGACCGGTTCCCGACTCTAAAAACTGGAAACCGGTCTTGACCAGTTAGGATCCCGACTCTAGACCCTAAACAGGCTAGAAACCAGTTTGCTTTAAAGAATTAATTCAACGCATGCTTGAAAAATTAAACCCATGATCTCTTTAAACTAAGTGCATGCGCTGCACCACTTGATCAACATCAAGAAGTTTGCTCATGTTTGTACGTAGCAAAAGATTTTATACAATTAGAAAATGTCCCGAATTTTGAAAAAGTTCAAACCCTACAAGCCTAAACGTAGGGCCCTGTATCTCTTTCGTCGCAAAACTCTATCTATCTCTGAGATTAAAAGTATAAAAGAAGTAGCAGGTAAAAACCAAAGCCATACTTTCTGCTGTTTGTCCATGATGGGCACTGCATTGCATTCGCCTTTTTGTTGGATTTCACTGTTCTTTTTTTAACCAAACTTGTTTTCACTGTTTTTTAATCCATGTGTTCGCAAAAGAAAAAAAATCCCGATTCTCAGGTTGAACCAAGAACCGGCTTGGATCTACACAGTTCGGTTCCAAGGAGGTTCCAAGCCTTGCTAGTATGGTTCTCAGTTCCGAAAAGGAACTAGGACCTACAGGTCGGCTCAAAATCTAGTCTTGAACTAACTTATCCTAAAATTTTTAGGCAGTACAACATTTGTCATTTCCCAAAAATATTAAATACAAACTCATATAGGGGGAGCATTATTCGCACCCAAATTATTGCTACTTAACAAATACAATATATTTTCAATAATCACAATTGCAAGTAATAGCACACTAATTTCTTGACTTTGCCCATCTAAACAGTGGCAATCAAAGGAAAACCAAGAAGTTGAAAATTCTAAAACAAGAGAACCAGTGATGCACGATGCCCTGACGTGACAACTCCTTTCGCACAAGGAATTGACTAATATGATATCTATCCAATTCGATGATCAAATGTTCTTAATGTCACATATCATGTCATGAACCTATATATATATATATTCAAGGTTGGAAATTTTTTATTCATTTAGTGCTCCCTAAATATGTACGAGAATAGAACAATTACCGAAATCTTGGATGAGTAGAAATTTTTTATTCATATATATGACATCAATCTTAAGCCACTTTGATATAATTCTATTTAATGATTTGATTTTCTTCAATTTGTTTTGGTATGGCTATCTTTTCAATGATTCGTGAAAATTTCTCAGCAATGGAAAAAAATATGTCGAATATCCATAAGAACTGATAATCGAGGTAAAGGTTTCATTCTAAGTAAGACGTTAAACCATTTCATCTGAGGCCTCGTGCGAAGCTCGGCATCTCTCAAATGCAAAACACCCGAAGGGCATTATGAAGATACAGAGGGAGCAAGGAGGAGTCTTCGGTTGCCCGCCCGCCGGGACATAAAGCAAGGTGCATACTATGTGGGCTGGCTCCGAGTAGGGTTGGTCCACGGAGCCCCGAGGCACGGTTCACATATAATTATTTTTTTTCGCAATTCCAAATTTCTGAAAATAAAAAGAAGAAAAGGAAAAGATAAACGAAGAAGACGATTTGAAGGGGCTCTTGGCGAGCGTGGAGGGCACACGCTTGGATGGGGCCAGACAAGGTCCGGTGCTCGACATCATCCTCTTTCCTCGGTCACTCCATCCCTCCAGCTCGTGAACACCACACGCCTCCCTCCCTCCCTCCCTTTCCTTTTCTTGATTTTCGGAAATTGTCCTAAAAGTCCCCAATCCCCAAAAGCTCAAATTTTTATTTCGATTTCATCTCACGGATCGATTTTCTCCACGACCCATTTTTCGAAATGGAAAAAAATGTCATTTTTAGAAAGGGATAATACTATAAAAAATCTCAAGCTGATAAATCAAGGGTAAAATCTGAAAATGGTACACCCGTCAACTACAATGTGTTATCCAATTTAACAATTTGACAGTAAAATTTAATGAAAACTAGCATATGATAAATTTATCACAAATATATCAGTTTGCAGTTTAGTTTTTGATAAATTTATCACAAGTGTACAAATTTAAGATTTTTTATGATATTCACTAAAAAAGAAAAAAAAAGAAAAGAGCACACGCCTTCCTCCTCACCTAGCCTCGTGAACACCACACGCCTTCCTTCGTCTTCTTCTCCCCCGTCTTTTCCTTTTCTTGATTTTCGGAAATTGTCCCAAAGTAAGCCCAAAAAAAGCTCGATTTTTTATTTCGATTTCATTTCATGGACAAATTTTTCTCCACGACCCATTTTCGGAAAAGGGAAAAAATGATCACTTTTTTTGAAAAAAAAAAATTTGACTCGCTCGAAGCCGCCTTCAGTTTGGCAAGAATCAATCCAAGGGGAAGGGAGTGTGAAATCTGGGGGCTGAATGCAAGAGGAGGAGGAAGAGACAAAAAGGGCGAGGAGGGAGGGCACGTGGAGAGAGGGAGAGGACACGATTCTAAGCTTCGCATCGGCAGGTGGTCGCCACGCTCCTTCCTGTGTCCGTGCCCCTCTCTCTCTCTGTCTCTCTCTCTCTATCTCTCTCTTACCTACTCCTTCCTTCAATCATATGCGTTCTTTCTCTATCTCTCTCTCTCTCTCTCTCTAACCCTAAGAGTTCTTGAAAATCTTTTCGCCTTTTCTTCGGGAATTGTCGCGATTCGTCGATTGATTGTTGCCGCTGGCAATCTGCCCCTTTTCCCCAGGTAGATCAATCGCGCTGTTTCTCTTCATCGGCAGTTTAGTTTGGGGTTTGATTTGGATCTCTGCTTTGCTTGTTGTGCTCCTTTGTTTCTTGCTCTGGTTTATGCGGGTCTTCATTTTCTTGCCTTGCTAGTCTTGATCTTTGTCTTCTGTTCATCTGGGGCTTTAATTTGATGGTGCCCCGATTCGGTTCTGGCGGAAAGATCCGTTTTTTTTTTTTGGTGGGTTTTGTGAATGGATATGTGGGTTCTGTGCTATAGGACCTGGGTAGTTGTGTGTTTGGTTGTAGAAGAAGGTCGAATTTAGTAGATTAGAATTGGCTATTGCCTGCGTACTTTCGGGCAAATGAAATAGAAGTTTGATGGGCCTCGTTTAGTTTCTTCAGTGATTTGCGTTTGCGCCGCAACGACCATGGTTTCGGAGGCGACGACTTCGTCTGGCGACAATACCAACGGGGCAGTGGAGGCATCCCTATCAGCAGGAAGGTTAGTTCCTGTTTGGCTGTTTTAATTGGTCGCCGTTGTTGGGACTGCTGTCTATCTCTTAGTTCATGTAGTCCATGCCGGGCGTGATTGGCATGTGGAATGCACGTAATCACGCGAATGAACCGCGAGTCATGCAGATGACACTTTCGCTCAACATGATGACCAGATCAGGAAAGAAGTGATCTGACTGAGAACAATTGTCAATTTGCGTGATGGTTCCTATACTTTAGCTTATTAGCTCCGAACTACGATGGGAGCCTGAGTAGTTGATGAGATTGACAAGGTCGTTTTGCTTGTGTCAGACATAAGGACCATAAGCTGAACGGTTCAAAATATCATTCGATCCACATAGTGCATAAGTTTAATGGTGCCTTAGGCTTCTGTTAGCTGAATTGGCGCATCATCATAATCAACTGGTAGTAAGTGTCAGTTGAGATCTGGTGTGTACAGGCTTCATTTATTAATTGCTCGTGTTATTACAGATATGCCTATTTATACGGGAATAGATGCTCGAGAAGTTTGCTTATACCTGAATAGTAACTATCACTTGATTTTGAATTTTTTTATGGTGAAGTGTAGAAGAGGTACAGTTCTTGGCTTTGTATATTCCGTTTGGAGTTGGCTTTAATGTTACTTTTATAGATATTAAATCGAACTGGCTCATGCATTTTTACTTGAAATTGGTAATCCTAGATGGAAGATCAGCATTATTGTCCTGTAAGGGCTGTTTGTTTTGTTGTCTCCGTCTCTAGCATGGTACCTGCAGAGTCAACTTCCTGCTCTGTCTATTGCGTGTTTTACTTGCCACAATTCCCATTTTCGAGTGGGAAGGTGGGGTCAGGACTTGGGGGGAAGGGGGCGCGCAGCAAAAAAGATAAAGTGCTTGTTTTTCTGATTGTTCCTTAGGGCTTCAGACTTTTTGCTGTATAGATCTATTAAAAGAAGACGGTTATCCAGTTTTCAATCTGCTAAATTCTCGGGCTATTCATTTTCTTGGCATGGAATGGACACAGCTGTTTTGAATCATTTTGATTCTATGCTTTGTGGTCTTATAAATTTTATTTTGCTTTGGCAGGTCGTCTCCTTGCAAAAAGAATCAGGGTAAAGTACCCAAAAGAATTCACAAAGCTGAGCGGGAGAAACAAAAGCGTGAGCATTTGAATGAGCTTTTCCAAGATTTGGCAAGCGCACTTGGTAATTATCATCTTGTTTAGTGGAAGGAAATCATCTGCTTCACGTTGTAGCAAGATGCTCTCTCCTGTTCAGTTTATCTGCTCAGACACTACTGTTCTGATGAGTACATCAAATCGCTCCATTTGGATTTCACCTCATTGTGGTAAGTATCTTGCGCAGAATTGAATCAGCAGAACAATGGCAAGGCCTCTATACTATGCGAAGCTGCTCGCCTGTTGAAAGAAATATATGGCCAGATTGACGGGCTTAAAAAGGAGAACGTTGCTCTCTTGTCTGAGTCTCGCTATGTAAGTTCTCACTTCTATTGGATATCTTTTTATGCTGATGTTCGGGCATGTTTCCCAAAATGTAGGCTCCTAAAGTTTTTTGTCAACCACTCTCGGTCTCATGTCCTTTGCCCAACACCTGAAACTTACTTCCACTAATAAAAAAAATTTGTACCTGGTAGTTTTCATGTCAATGTATTCTTTTAACACCAAGATGAATGGGAGACTTTGCTTTGGGAAGTTCCTGGCTTTTGACCATTTCACTCTTCTATGTGATAAACAAACTGAAAATTCCTTGATGTTTTATTTGCATCAGTTTGTCTAAAGTTTCAGGGGTGATAACTCTGTGAAATGCTAATTCAGGTGACCGTCGAGAAAAATGAGCTGAAAGAGGAGAATTCTGCCTTAGAAGCCCAAATAGAGAAATTGCAGAGCGAGCTAAGAGCCCGGGTAGCCGAGTCTAAGCCTGATCTGAATGCACCTCCTCCTGAATGTATCCAACCTGCAGTGACAGCAAATTATCCCGGAGATGCTACAGGGTTGGCTACAGCAGAACCCGCATTGCAGCAAACACATGCCGTGATCATCGTCCCCCTTCAACCCGATCTCTCGTCGTATCCCATGCACGCCCCGCATGTGAGTAAACCGCACCCAAGATACCCCACGCCCGCAGATTCATGGCCGACACAGCTCCTCGGCGACCAAACCGCTGGGAGGAACGAGCTCCCACTTTGCGGTGGCAATAACGGTAGCAGCAATAGGGAAAATGTCCCTGATAATGGCGTGTAAAAACTCAGTTTTTAGACTCTTTGAGAATCTGTACCATTGTATTCTTGAATTTGCTCCTTTAGCTTTCACCCTTTAGCATCTTGGATCGGCAGTCTGTACATGGATGATGGATAAGGGTAAATCTCTCCTAACTTTTGAGTCGTTTTCTCTCTCCTCTCTTGTCATGATTTGGGGGACGTGTGGGTTTTGATAACCCACAATCGGTTTTCTGGGTTTGTGGGGTACTCCGTTCCTGGAATTCGAAAGCCTTATAAAACGGTAATTTCAACTCGATTCAGTTCAAGAAGGCAAATCATAAAGTTGAGCGAATCAAACGAAAGGAGTATATAAGCTTGGAGAAGAAAGTGTAAATTCTCAAAAATTCATTGATCACAGTAAATTATTGAACCCGTGCCTCTGCTCTGCCGACAGAAGTCACGTACGTATGCCCGGAAGAAGACAGAGACCACATGTAAGAGAGGAAATGACTCACGCGGTCTTGAAAATTGGTTAAATATATAACGTGTTTCTTGAACTTTATTTTACCATGCAGTATTTTTTTTTAAAATTTTTATTTTTTTAATATAATTCATGAATTTTTGAAATATGTCCAATTTAGAATCTGAACTTAATACTGTCCCTCGACTTGAATTAAGGGAATGAAAATATTAAATAAATTATGAGTTCAAAAATGCACATTATACTAAAATTTAAGGATTGTATTGAACAACTTAAAAATTGATGAACCGCGGATATTATGTTTTTTATGTTATTGTCTCGATATAATATGATAAAAAAACTTGGAGCACACGAGAAGTGGCACTTTCGTGGTTTTGACAGGGAGCAGGGTCTTTTTCCTAGGATCTTTCTTAACATTTGGTGCACCGAACCCCACCCACCTCAAAAGATCCGATGGTTTGGGATGCGCCCGTAGTCCAGCAACCAAATCCACTGTCTGAAGCCGACAAAGTCAAAGTCAAACTGACCGTCCTGCGTGGCGCGTCACGATTGGTGGAACGAATGAGCTCACGGAACCCCGAAGCACCCTACCAGAACGAATTCCTGGGATCTCTTACCTTTGTCAAGCTTCCATGTTCTTGTTTTCTTCCGCTTTTTTGCTTTTTTTAAAGCGCTTGTTCTCCCCCCGTCTCTCTCTCTCTCTCTCTCTCTCTCTCTCTCACTAATTTCTACCTGAAACCCTATAATACTACCTTCCCCTCCTGCGACACGCAAGGGCTAATAATTAGAAGAGGAAGAAGGACCGAGGAAGACGCGCATTTGAGAGAGAGAACAATGGGATCGGGGGTTGGAAGCTTTCTCAAGGTGGTGCTGAAAAACTTTGATGTTCTTGCTGGGTATGCCTTCTTTACCGTTTATTCGCCCTGCCCACTATTTCTTTTTTCAATCTTTTCCTGGAGAAACCGAAATTCTTGAGAAAAAAAGAAACGACGGGGTTTACCGTAGTTGTCATGTGAGCTGGAGATGGAAATTTGGGGTACAGGGCTGAAGGGCTTTACTTGGGATCTCTTCAAGTTGATAATTGGTGTGTAGAGCTAAAGGGGCATACTTGGAACCTGTTGAAGTTGAAGTTTCTATGCGTTTTAGTTGATGGGATGAACTAATTCGGGATCCATTTGTGTTTGTTTCAGGCCGTTTATCAGTCTTGTGTATCCTCTGTAAGTCTGGTTTCTGATCACATTATCTGAAATTTTAGCTTCCTTTTGCATTTGCTTTGATATTCAGGTTTAGTTCCTAGTTGGTTTTGTATCTGATTAATAATCATTTTGCTTACAGGTATGCTTCCATCAGGGCAATTGAGACTAAATCTCCTATAGATGATCAGCAGTGGCTTACCTATTGGGTTCTGTATTCCCTCGTTACTCTCTTTGAGCTCACCTTTAACAAACTCCTCGAATGGTAAATTGCATTTCGCTGTGGATGCCTTTTGCTATCCATGAAGTAGTTATTGCAGTTTGCAATCGGCAGTCGCATAAATCGCCGTTTAGAAAGAATGTCGAGATGGTTTTTTGAGTATTATGTTGCAAGTGTCGACCTATTCTTATAGCCTCCGATATACTTCCAAAGCCTGTTAACCATTGAGCTTTCTGGAATGAGTTGGATGCACAAACAGCTGGGAATGGGATGTGGTAAATACCAAACTGCAATGCGGATGTGACCTGGTTCGTGGTTATCCCCTGGTGGTAGAAGCTTTTGTCAGAATCTTTTGTCAGAGTCTTCTAGGTCATACAGTCATTAAATGCTTTAGATATAGGACTATTCTACCTTTGGATGTGCTCGGCTGGTAGCTGCAAGTCTTAAGATGGGTATCATCAGCCTCTTACTTGATTAGCATAGTGACATCTGTAAAAAAGATGACGATTGAGAATGATAGTGTGTGGCTGGTGTTCTTGCATTAAAATTTCTGCTAAGGTTGTGGAATAAAAAAGTGAGCACCAACAGCAAGCACTATTCTCCTTATATTATCAGGGGCTGTTACTCTCGAAATCAGGACTGTGTTTATTTATGTCATGTTAAATAATAGAATGTAATCTGTGTTATTCCCTCAGCCTTTCCTGATTGTATTGCGGACTTGCAGTTCCATGGAGGATTTCCTATAAAGCAGAATACACATGTCAAATGTATAGGACATGTTTTTGCATAGCTTTTATGGTATTCGCTTCTTTACAGAGTCTCAAGTCTTTGGCAGGATCCCTTTATGGCCATATGCAAAGTTGATTTTGACCTGCTGGTTGGTCATACCATACTTCAGCGGTGCTGCATATGTATATGAACATTTTGTGAGGCCCGTGCTTGTCAACCCTCAGACTATTAACATCTGGTATGTCCCAAGAAAGAAGGATCTCTTTAATAAGCAGCCAGATGACATTTTGACCGCGGCGGAGAAGTATATTGAAGAGCATGGAACTGAACGGTTTGAAAGTCTCATCCATAGGGTAAGACCTTACCTAGATTCTGAGGAGTAAAAAACAGTTCTTGATGCAATCTCTCCTATGTCTCTGGTTGACTGCCACCGGAGCACCAAATTATTTCAAAATTTGTGTTTCGTTTTCTGATTTTGGAAAAAGAAAGTCTCAGGATAGCTGCGAAGCTGCTTAATTTCTTCTTTCTGTCCATGCAGGCTCATAAGTCTGGGACTAGCAGCAGTTTCTCAGTATTTGATGAGGACTATCATTATTCATAATGTTATACTTTGAATTCTAGAGTCGGTGATGCCTACTAACAGAGATGTAAGATGCCATGAGCTGTTGTGTTGCAGTACCAGATTTCACTGGCTTTCTGCTTTCTGGTGATAATGTATATGCACCCTTCTGTCATGTGCAGTAGTTCTACCGTTGCAGTTGCTGCTACGGTTCTTTTGCTTCCGTGTATTTAGTGCATGTAATAGTGTAAATTCTTCAGATAAACTATGCAGTACTTGAGGTTGGAGTTGTGTTGCTTTATTTTCACCTCTTGTTCATGTCAACCGATTCCTCTTGCCTTGTGTGTCCCGGCATCTGACTTATCTATCAAATGAATACGGATGAGATCGTGTCTAAACTTTTGAGCATGCAAGACATGATCTCAACTTCTTGTAAGTTTTTCTTGGAAGCTGAAGCTGTGATAGCCTGATAGGCATCATAGGACTGTTGAATGTGACTGGGACTTCATTTGAATGGGGAATGTTTCTTTGAATCCCTTTCTTCTTTTCGCCAAAATCTTTGTGTATTCCTAATATACTAGATATACTTTGTAACTATTTGCAATCCAGCTTCGTTCTGCTACTATCATTGTGGCTTTATCCATGATCTATTCTCCAGGGTATCTTTGACGTCGTTGAACAAACTATATTTGTAATGCCATTAAACCAATCCAGGGGGAGTTGTTTGCGGAAAATGTAGGCAAACGGTCTGCCCAAACTCCTGAATAGAATGTGCAAAGATCGTTATACTTCGCCGTGAATCACTGCAACTCCGGTTATGGTGTAACTAGGACGGATAAGCTGTTAACTGGGATGTTCATCATCAATTTGCAGTTTATTCTCACAGCACATGCAATGTCTGAAAGTACATTGTCGAGATTAAACTGCATGTTCCAACAAGGTAGAGGATATCCCGGTTCTATAACGAAAGATATCACTCAGTTCCGTCATGATTGGATCTCCGCATGTATTCCTGAGCTTCTTCGAGAGCTGATTCCTTTGCATCGGCAGCATAGAGTATCTTCTTCACAGCTATTGACATCTGTATCGAAATTTATATAGAATGACTTCCATTAGAGAAAAGAACGACAAGATGCATCGTCAACCATAAAAGTACAACGACAAAGGATGAAATGGAGAAGAAGATTTCATCAGAATAAATGAACGATTTCTTGAATCTCTTACAGGGATATCCTCTAGTTCGGGAGTCTGACAAAGTATCTCTATATCTCGCAGTTTTGCAAAGTAAAAATCCCGCTCTTTTTCCGAAAAATCCACAGATAGCTTGAGATCTGCAACCTGTGAAATGTCAAAAATGTACTCAAGATGATTATCTGAGTAGTAGACTTACGATCTAAGAATGGCAATCTGCCCAGACGAGCGGAAAGAAACAAAGATATATCCCTGAAAATCCTTTGAAACATAAGAAAAATATGGAATGTAAGTCAATCATCGACAAAACCCTTGAACAGACTCCACCAATGTGAAGCATGCACGTATGAAAGTGTGCATGTGTCTCTCTCTCTCTCTCTCTCTCACACACACACAGACACAAAGATTGTACTTAATGCACCAGCATGTATCAGCATAATTAGACTACATCTAATGTGACTGTGGTGATGATGATTGTTCACTCAAACTTTCCAATGTAAGGAAACAACTAAATGTGGTAACCTCATACCGAACCTCTTGATTAGCAACTCATTTTTATATACATCCAGCATTGGCACAAGGAGAAAGCAGAAATGCTTTGATGCAAACATTTCAAAAACAAAATATGAAATCTTAGACAAGAAAAGTAACTTCCTCAATTCTAATTCGGTTACCTCCTTCAACAAAGCCTGATATTCCCCAGAAGAATGAGCAGCACCTACTGTTTCATTCATCCTCCCTTGACGAGGCCCTACAAAATTATAACCAACTCATCACTATATAATTGTCAAGTCAGGGGGAGAGAAAGAAAAAGTTATAACAGCAGCCGAAATTCTGCGAAGCTAACCAGAAGCTTTAGTTACACCAACTGTATCTGTAGAGCTTATGTTACAAACGTTGTTTGCTTGCAGTGATTTTGAATTCTTCTGCAAACTCTTAGAGAATCTTTCCCTGCCACCCTTAGTGCGTCTTTCCACAGGATTGTAGTTTCTGCCGAAGTGAGACAAGAAGGGATTCTTATCAAGAAATACCACCGAAAATTTAAGCAAAGAAAATGTTATTTGGAAGGAATCATGCATGCAACCATAGTTAAACAGGAAGTTGCATACTCGTTCATAATGCCACCATTGACAGCATCACAGTAGCGCTTCAACCACTGTAGAAACTCCAAATTGTCCAGGGGTCGGCCTTTGACAAGCCTGTTGACTTCAATATGCTGCCAAGAACGCCATAGATTAGAACAACAGATCTGAATTGGTGGTTCCTCTTTTACATATGATGCTCAAGCACAATGAGCTAGCTATATTACAGATGGTGCCTTTTATCAATTTCTGCAAGCATGTGGCTACAAGTTGAAATGCTTATGTCACATACCGAAACAGACATTAATCCAGTTAGGCCTTCAAACAAAGTGCTCAAACAGTAACAATGCCACTGGGACAATTGGAAGACTAGTTAGTTCACCATTTACACGTACTGAAATGCAACTGACTTATACAGAATGACCTTCAAATTGGTACAATTGTCTATGAACTAAAGGTTCTTAGCAACTTGCAGTTTTTGCTAACCCTAGCAGGCAATGAGCCAAAATAACTCAACTACACTAGAAAATATTTTTGTCACAAGGTGCACACACACACACACTTATCATATGTCAGGCAAATCGTTGACAAAAAAATTCTTTAGAGCCAAATGTTTGATGCAGCCACCATTTACACAGCAGGTCAAGAGGTGGTCACCAATCAGAAGCACACAAATGAACTAACATCTGAGTTACCTTTCCCAAATGGATCAGAATTATGTCCTCACTGCATTGTAAAACCGTACCAAAACTTTAACCTTAAAAGAATCTGCGATCCAATGCAATATCACGTATTACCTTGTCAATCTTCAACTTGTTAAATGATTCCTGCAGAATCTTGTAATTTTGAATCATATCATATTCTGTCTTTGCATCAAAATTCACCTGTGAAACAGTATAATCAAGTCAGTATGGGGAGAGCTATTCTATGTAACAGAATATAACCTAAAGAAGAAATGCAATTTATATTTGGTTGCGTTGTGCTGTCACCTTGTGCATGGGAACTACTCCTGGATAGGTCATGTCCATCAATTGGCATTGGACTGCACCAGATGCAGCCTGTCAAGATATGTTGCATCAAAAGCATTTCAATTAGCTAAGTTTGAACGGAATTAACAGAATGCACTGATTCATCAAAGTGAACAATCGCAGATACTCTTCGGACAAAGAAACAATGACTGATGTTCTGTTGCAAAGGAAATTCAAACTAGTAATTGGAATTTCTTACAAAATATATAACCGAAGTCAATTTTTAAGCAGGTCATCAATAGAATGAATTATTTTGGTTTTATTCTAAGAATCACCACAGAAAGTGCAATATGGTATAGTTTGATGCACTCGATATAATTATTAACACACTTTGCATCAGATTGGATTGACATGACTTCCCTGAAATTGCACTCAGAAGTAAGCATATAAGTAAAATCATTTTTACTTAGAGTATGCCGAAGACTCTAAGACTTGCCCATAGAAATTGATGCACGACAGAATAATTAGATGCTTTCATTGCAATTATCTAACCATATTCCTACCTCGACCAACATTGACGCTTCTCAATAAAAATCTCAACTGGATTTGCAGTTCTAAACAGTCCTATATCTCATTATCAATGAACCATTGCAGTATCCAATTTCAATGGCCAAAAAAAGCCATTACTACAGAAAATCTTCGAATTTAGAAGAGACACCACAACTATGTAAACTTGTCATTCAGACATATGGTGATCTCAGCTAGCAATCGCTGAATTGTCTAGAATTTTCTTTGAACCGTTTCCCAGATTGCTCTTGATCGCTCAATTAGATGACTGTAGCCATAATTTGATGCATACAGTGCATAAATATAGACTCGTGCTGGTAACATACTCTTAAATTTCCGAACGTAGACAAAAACTAACCAGGCTTAAGACAAAAAATTTATGAACTACTGACTATGTTTCATCTTACACCTTGCTAGCAGAGAGAAAAATTTTAAAAGAGGGTTTGATCTAACACTTCAAAAGAAGCCTTATTAAGCCTTATCTAATTCATTCTTTTCAGCTACAAGACAGAGGGTTTCGATACTGACACACATATCCATAGATTATTGAAGGATGAACTCTCACCATCAATTTGTGAAAATGGGCGGACAAAAATATACTCCACCGGAACCAAAATGATTCGAATGCAAACAATCCACGAGCTGTATCAACATCTAGATGGAGAGGAATCAAAGCTATACCTCTTCAATGCGAGAAAGATTGAGCTGTAGCCTACTGTTGATCCAAGTCAGAATCTCGTTCCTTCCCACAAAGTAAGCACTGTCCATCATCCCAATAGTACTCGCCATCCTATTCTGTCTTCACAGAAGCAACCCAAAAGAAGACTCCTCCTCTGCCTATTCCCAAACCAGTAGTTGCTACGACAAGATTTCAAAGATTTTCGACCCGCAACGATCTCAGAGACCCGTATAAACTCGTAGAGCATGCAACGGACGAAAACTCAATGATGGGTCCTCGAGTTCTTGATTCTGGGTGTCGATAGCAACGACGAAAAGGAAGAAAACGAAGAGAGAGATGAAGGAGCGAGAGAGAGAGAGAGGACACAACTGAACAAGACACCGTTCCTGAGCAAGAGGGACTCTTTGGTTTTCCCTCTAACGTACGGAAGATTCTGGAACTGGATGGAATTGAAATGGGTTTGGAGAGAATCAATGCAAAAACGAGCGTGGGAAGCTTCTCCTTTCAAGAAGGAGAGAGAAACCGAACACGGGCTCGAATCATTCTTGGATTCTTGATTCCTAACGGGGATCATCATCAGCTCAGGCCTGATATAGGAAACGGAGATTGAAGAAATTTAACAGGCGGCAGGCGCTATCGGCCGTGTCATTTTCCGGAAGATCAACACTGTTTGTTGGTTTGATTGGACGCTCGTGAAAACGCTCTGTGCCTAACTTCGGAGATGGATGGTTTGATCCTACGTGTGATCGTAACTTCTTAAGCCCACATGCAATGGCTGCACATCAGATCAGACCAAATCAGATCGGATTGATGAAATTTGGTAAGGGGATTGGGTCGGGTTACCTCGTTGTACCTCGTTGTATCAATCCGTAGTTCTTGCGAACTTTATGTATGAAATTCATTTAATTAGTTTTCGAATCTTGTGTTTATTTATAATGTTTTATTTTTCTTTTGGGGGGGCGGAAAGTGAAATGCTTCATCAAATTAATCAAAAGTGATAGGAACCGAGAGAGGGGCTTCGGTACATAACGGATCCCAAAGAGTTGGGGAGGGGATAAAACCCAGTTTGGAGGTACATAGTTTCTCTTGCGGGCTCTAATGATCCGATCTGCAACGAAATTGGCCTATCTAAAGCAATGAAATATCCCTATGTTTAAAAAGGAGAGTAACATATCCTTGCACTTCATGATATTTATCATGTTTAGTAGTGCTGATAAAAAGAGGCCTAAGTGAAAAAAAAAAAAAAGCAGTAACTTTATCTTAAGTGATAATTTTGATTTGTACTTTTTTTTATCTCATAAAAAATATCAATTTTTACTTAAATTCCAAATCTTGCCCATACAATTTCAAAATTTTACATTACAGGGGCTAGATTTGGAACTCAAGTAAAATTTGGTGCTTTTTATTGAGACAAAAAAAGTTCGTGGCTAGAATTGTCATTTAACGTGAAGTCAGTGCTTTTTTTGAGGAATTAGCACGATAAAAAGCTGGACTTGACTCAAAGAACGAATGAAATTAAACATGGGCCTGAGGCCCAAAAGAGGGTTTCATATGGGCCTATTGATTGGGCCCTTCGGAGCGACCATCGATAAACTTCGGACCTTTCGCATGTTTGTTCTTCGCGGAGATGCAGCATTAGGGTTTTTTAGGGTTCTCCTACCCCTTATAAGGCTAGCTTAGAACCCCAAGCGGCTAAAAATTGCATCTTTCTCGGGCGAAGACTTGATTTTCCGCCGCCGCCATCCAGTCGGGGCAGCCGCAGAGCTTAGCTTCGCTGGAGAAGAGCCATGGTGCACGTCTCCTTCTATTGCAACTGTAACGTCTCTCTCTCTCTCTCTTTCTGTGTATGTGTTTTTGGTCACGAGCTTGTGTCCCTCTGATAGGTGTCCGCATGTTCTTGAATTCATACCCTTTTGTTCTTGGGACGTTGGAGATGTGATCTGGTGAAATTCTGAAGGTGTTAGTGTTTCGGGTCTATGATGGGTTGTGTGTCTCTCTCGATCTGTTTGGTTTGGAGTAGATCAAACAAGGAGATCTTTTGTTTTGGTTTCTTTTGGGGGTGGTGGGTGGTTTAAAGTGTTTTCATTTCGCATTTTCATTCACCGTTTTAGATGAAAAATGTAGCAAGCGGAGAAGGGTGTCTGGTGACCAAGTGTTGTTTTTCATGAGGTTGAATTGAAAACTATTGTGAACTATTGTAGATGCTCTGTTTGTTGGGTCTCCGATCTTTTGGCAGTTGGATCCAGTTAGTGTTTACGTTTAGCGATATCTGCTCATTAGAGCAACTGCAAGATTCTGCTAAAAAGAAAATACTTGAATTAGCTCACATTTGCAACACCAAATTGAGTCCCGAGTTCAGTATTAGCAGCTTCAGATGATGGGTTGGATCAAGCATGTGCTTACTATACTACTTAGCTGAAGGAGCACATCGGTTGTACTCCATTGTAAAGAACTTTTTTTCCGTAGTCTAGGATGGAAATGATGGAAATTGGCACTTTACATATCTCCTTCATAGATACGTCATCAGTCACCTAGATATGCAGCATCTCTGCGGTTGAGAATGAGTGAGTGATTTCTAGGAAACTCTTTACATCTTCATTTGTTTTAACTTCAGATGGGAAGACATTTAAGAAGCCTCGTCGCCCTTATGAGAAGGAGCGATTGGATGCTGAGCTGAAGCTGGTGGGAGAATATGGCCTTAGATGCAAGAGAGAACTCTGGAGAGTTCAGTATGCTCTGAGCCGCATCCGCAACAATGCAAGGATGCTTTTGACCCTTGATGAGAAGAACCCTCGTCGAATCTTTGAGGGTGAGGCTCTTCTCCGGAGGATGAATCGCTATGGTTTACTGGACGAAAGTCAGAATAAGCTTGATTATGTCTTGGCCTTGACTGTGGAGAACTTCCTGGAGCGTCGCCTGCAGACACTCGTCTTCAAGTCTGGAATGGCCAAATCAATCCACCATGCCAGAGTGCTCATCAGGCAGAGACATATCAGGTTGGATATTTAAAGTTAAAATGGACCCTCGGTGTATCACAGATGCAGATGCATGTGCAGGGCCTGTTTTGTATATTGATGCTATGTATATTATGGAATAGCTTCTCAGGATGCTTATTTCTTAGAGGTCTCATATGATACGGTGGTTTTCACTGATGGGTTGATAAGTAACAGTTGGAGCATCTAGTTGATCTGAGTTGAATTTTAGATGGGCCATATAAATATCTTCTTGGAAAGATTAGATTAGGCAATGGGCAGTGGAGAACTTTCTTTAATGGATATTGAAAAATGGATTAGTCTTCTTAGAGGTTTAAAGGCTGTGAGTCTGGGTTATGATGCTTCTGTTTCATTCCTTTGTCATTCAAAATTCTTGGTAATATTATGCAACATGATGTGTGGAATTTCATTAAGTTTCTATAGTCAGGAGGATGGTGAGACTGAGAGCAGCAGTTTGAACATGCAGTACCACATGTGCTGATCAATCAAAGCAACAGCTTCCTTGCATGTCTCAGGATCCTGCAAAAATCTGAATCAAAAGCTAGCTGCTTGCGTGTTCCCCTCATGCTACCGAATAACATTGCTGTCTTAGATCGTGGTTGATGTACTGATTTGATCTTGCTGGCAGGGTTGGGAGGCAAGTCGTGAACATCCCATCTTTCATGGTGAGGGTTGATTCACAAAAGCACATTGACTTCTCGCTTACGAGTCCATTCGGAGGAGGGCGACCGGGAAGGGTGAAGCGAAGGAACACAAAGGCTGCTGCTAAGAAGGCTGCTGGTGGCGATGGAGATGAAGAGGATGAGGATTAGACGGTTGGACCCGTTCTTGTTATCCAATGCTAGCTGCCATTTCATGGGCCAATTTTTATTCTTTTTCAGCGTTGATGTTGCAGTATAATTTAACTTTGGAACTTCTCGCCGTTCTACTTGGGTAGGGACTCGCTTGCATAATGACTTATTTCAACCTTTTGAACATGGTCAGGTTATTTGTATGATTTGGTTTCAAGGTGACTATTCTCAGCCACTGATCATGACTTGAAGTTTTGCCAATTGCCATAGTTGAATTGATAATTCAGGGTGTTTTTCAAAGGTTTTAAATGCGGCTGAAGGTCCGCTCTTGATCGTAAGGTATAATAGGATTGGAATTTATAAAACCACACACTGACCTTGAACAAATTACAATGAATGATTTGGAAATTTTGAGTGCCGGGTCGGTCTAAATGTGAATTACATGAAGAATTTGGAGTTCTGATTCAATTTAGAACGTTGGAAGGGCAAGCTCTCGCCGTTGATTTGTGGTTGGGTCCTAGGTGGGCAGGCCCTTGACTCGGTCATTTGGACAACGACAAACTATTTAGAATCGTGGGTTTTCGTCTGATGTTCGGAGTTCCGAGTCAGCTCGAAAGATGTCAAAACGCTTGTTCAAAAGCCTTCTTCAACATCCATCTCCATCGTCTCCTTCGACTTCCCTACAAGCACAGAGGAAAGAAGCTAGCAACTCGAGCATGGAATCCATCAACGTCTTGAAGGGCTATGGCAAGCTGAGCAGCCCCGAAGCTCAATCCCCACGTCACAGAGCCAGCAAGAGACCTCTGATACTCGCCATCACCGTCTCGTCGATCGTTCTGCTGACCATAGGCCTCGGCCTTCTCGTCGGAGCTTTAATCCGGGAGTCGAGCACCGAGGAATCGGAGTCGCGGTCGCTCAGATCCAGCTCGGCCCAGTCGATCCGAGCAGTCTGCAGCGTGACTGAGCATCAAGACTCGTGCTTCACGAGCATATCCTCCCTCAACAGCTCCGTCAAGCCCGACCCAGAAGCCATCTTCGAGCTCTCCCTGCGGGTGTGCGTCAACGAGGTGTCGGATGCTTCTCTGTTCGTGAGGAACCTGGTCAAGAGCTCGAACGACGCGCGCTCGAAGGGCGCTCTAGGGGACTGCGGGGGCCAGCTGGACGACGCGGCGAGCCGGCTCGGCGACTCGGTGGCGGCCATGGACGCGGGGCCGGGGGAGAAGGCGCTGACGGAGTTGAAGATCAGTAACATACAGACGTGGGTGAGCGCGGCCATGACGGATCAAGAAACGTGCTTGGACGGGTTGGAGGAGATGGGGTCAACGGTTCTTGATGAGGTCAGGGATCGGTTGAGCAGGTCGATGGAGTTCATGAGCAACAGCTTGGCGATTTGTGCTCAGATGAGTGCCATCCTCGACAAGTTCGAGATGGGTATGCATTAATCTTTCGTTGGTCGCAAAATCGAGTTCGAGGGGATACATTGATACAGTAATCACAGATTGATGTTGTGGAGACTGGTGTGCTGGTGCCAGTATTAGAAACTCAGTGTGTGTTGATTTGGTCTGCAATTGTTATGTGCGTTGTGAATTGTGGGAGATTTCCATCTATATGAGCACGATCACTTCTCAATGGCAATGATTTATTTATTTGTAAGTTTGCCTTTGTGAAGTTTATGGTGCTCAATCCGTAACTTTCGTAGTATGCAAAACTTGATTCGATTCACATAAGACCGTGCTAGATGCTCTGTAGAAGGCCTGTGAAAGAGCAGTATAGCATTGGAGTGCCTGAAAACTGACAACCTGACTCTTGCTTGGAAGCAGCTTTTAGTTTTCTTGTTTTGCTGCTGGTTTTCACTGTCCTAATTGCATGATTTATAGCAAAGG
The DNA here is from genome assembly GCA_024500025.1 of Syzygium aromaticum. NCBI lineage: Eukaryota > Viridiplantae > Streptophyta > Magnoliopsida > Myrtales > Myrtaceae > Syzygium > Syzygium aromaticum. The sequence goes on along the minus strand of CM044886.1, from coordinate 2,467,423 downwards.
AGCGACTGAAATGAAATCCTTGAGAATGCTTTTTGGTCCATTCTTTCTCTGTGTAGCCTCCAAAGGCGACCACGTAACCGTGTTGAAAGTTATTTGTAGTAGGTGAAGAGCGTTGTGAAACGATGGTTACCTTGAGTTTTCCCCAAGATGCAAAACGTACTTTCCTAGTGCTGCCACTCGGCACGACATGGCTGTCCGAACTAGATGGACTATGATGGCACGGATCAATTTCTTTTGTTGTCGCTCACTCCCACAGCGGCATCCTTCATTGTTTGTGCCTTCTTCAAGCAACCGGATGAGGCCTGGCTAGGGACAGAGGTTGCAGTTTACTCTGTTATTGATTCTCTGCCTTGTCAAGTGATTGTATCTTTAACATACCTTTTTATGAACTTGATCTTTGGCCAGGCATGATTGGCTCTCTCTCTCTCTCTCTCTCTCGTTTAGATTTTTATTGGTGTCGCAAGAATTTCGTTTTAAAGCCAAACCAACAAGCAGACTGCATTATCTCCAAGATGGTATGTAATGATTCAAAGTAACCAACACTAGATGGTGACTGAAATTGCTGGCTATATTTGGTCATGAAATTCATCCCCAATATGCCCCAGCCCTCAGTGAAACTGTGAGAAGAACCTGCAGAACATGTGGCACTGGTTCATCGACCCGCGGTGCTGGTTTGGAGACCTGGGCGACCGCTGGTTTGTCCACCTGGACCTTGCGCTACATATCGAGCATCGTCAATTCGTCATTTCTCCAAAAAACATGGGCCAGCACAAGCTTTGTGGTACGCGTGCTCGCAGCATGCGAGCAGTAGAAGCACTTTGCCCTCCTTGAGATCCCTTGGCAAATACACACAGTCCGTGTTCTTGGCCTTTGTTTCATTGCTGCTGCACGCGACGATCTGGGGTGAGGCCAAAAGAAACGGGTTAATTTCAATGAAAGCCAGCCACCAACCTACAAAGAGGAAAGCTAGAGATACTGAGACTAAACTCTAAAAACGTGCAAATTAACATAATGTACCCGAGATTTATCGCCTCTGGGTTTTTCCGATTGCAAAATTGTCGAGGAAACTCTAAGTGGATTTTGAAGTTGACAAAACTCTTATTGTGTAACTTGTAAATTTGACATACATTTCTTGCCAGGTTAATATATTGTAGAAGTTCAGAAGGAAATATCAGAACCAAAAGTTCAGACTCGGAACCAAAAGTTTAGACTCGGAACCAAAAGTTCAAATTCAGACTTATGATCTTCAAACTTTACCATGAAAATTATTCAGACACTGAAGTATTCAGATATTACCGAAGACCCACACTCATCTAAGTTCTGAAGCAAACGCAGACGCACAAGTTAAGCAGACGCAAACACAGAAGTTATCCATACGTAGACGCAGAAGTTTTTCAGACGCAGAAGCAAAATTTATTCAAAAAGAAACTTAACAGCTAATGATCTAGTATGGATTTCACATAAGAAAAGTTTTGATTGTTTCAATCTAAGACTATAATTGATTGACAATCAAATACTACGATAAGTATGCATTACAACGAATAAAACTTTACTTATGGAAACCAAGATTCTGATTATATGGACGACCAGAATCGGCGGGATTCAGATTTTGTCAACTAACGGCTACTCAATCTATTTTATACAAATCTATCCAAGGGTGAATATTGGAAGATGATCCTCTGAAGACTGTCCAACGGCTAGTTTGGTAGTGGATGAGTATAAAAGGAGTTCAACAAGGAGCAGAAGGTATAGAACGAAATCAAGAATCAACAAGTCCAGAGTCTAAGCATATTCCGATCCTTTCTCTTGTCTTTCTTGTGCCAAATATTAAGATCTTGAGGGGCATTTTGTAAGAGTGATTGTGTGAGATAGAGAATCATATCATACACAAGAGTGCTGTCACTCACAATCTGTATTTCGTCTTGATTGCATAGTGAAATCTAGCCAGTAGGCTGTCAGCGTGCAAGAGTGGATGTAGGCTTATCAAATTCCAAACCACTATAAACTTGTATGCAATTTTTCTATCCCTCTTCTATTACTTTGCACACTGCACATCGGGAGCACTGTCAATATATATACTATTTTGAATCTGAATTTTATTCAGATTCAACTGCAATCTTTCATTTCCGCTTAATTATTAAAAATTGTTTAAGATTATCTATTCACCCTCTCTCTAGGTGATCCCTGCTATCTACATCAATTGGTATTAGAGCGGGTTGCTTATTTATTGAAGTGTTTTACTTTTGCGCTAACGATCTATATGGCTAGTTTTGGTGCTCCAGGTCTCATTGAAGGTTAAAGTAACAACAGACCATCATATTTTGATGGCAAGGAATACAACATCTAAAAAAATAAGATGAAGGCATTCGTTAAGTCGATTGATCACAAGCAATGGGATGTCATTATTAGAGGAGTTAGACAAAAAACTTTTGACTCAAAAGAAAAGACAGAAGGAAGCATGCCAGTGGGTCCTTTATTATCTCAAACTGAGATTTTAAAAAGAGAAGCCTTAGATTCCAAAGCAATTTATTCTCTTTTTTGTGCTTTAGCACTTGTTGAATATAAAAAAAATTGCTTCTTGTGAATCAACCAAGGATATGTGGGATACTCTCTACATCACCTATGAAGGAATAGATCAAGCCAAAGAAACTCAAATCAATCTACTGCTTAGCCAATATGAATTCTTCAGAATGAAGCCTGAAGAATCTGTTGCTAATATGTATGACAAATTTACTGACATAGTAAATGGTCTTGCATATCAAGGACAACCCGTTCCAGATACTATGAAAGTCAACAAACTCTTGAGAGGACTAATGAAACAGTGGGATAATATCAAAACATCAATTCGAGAAACTCAAAAGATCATGTCTATTTCAGTGAATGAGTTAATCGGAACTCTTCAATCATATGAGACTGAAAAACTGAATGAGGAAAATAAATCCAAAGGTAAAAAGTCAATTGTATTAAAATCTAATATTGACTCTGATAATGCAGATTCTGAAAATGAAGATGTGGATGATGAAGAGCTAGCTCTCTTCATAAAGAAGTACAAGAAGATGAAAATCAAAGGAAGAAATCTCAAAGGAAAGAAGCCTTTAAAGAAGAAGAAGCCTCTCGATGAATCAGAAAAGTCAAAGGAAGTAATTTGTTTTCACTGTAGGAAACGTGGACATATCAAGCTAAATTGTCCACTTCTGAAAAAGAAGACTAAATTTGAGAAAGCAAAAAAAGCTTTGAAAGCAGAAATCTGGAGTAATACAGAATGTAAAGACAGTGACGAAAACATCTTAAACTTCTATTTGATGGTTAAATCAGACTCAGATTCAGATTCAGATGAAAAAATTATGATTGAGGTAAAGCATCCTGAAATGCCTATTGAAGTGTCAAATTACATTGATGAATTATGTCTCAAATTCAAGGCTGCTCTTAAAAGAATCTCTTCCTTGAAAAAGGAAAATTCATCATTGAGACAATAAGATATTTCAAAAAAAGCAAAAATCAATTTCTTTCAAAAAGAATTTCATCAAGTTAAGGAAAGTCGAGATTTTCTTTCCAAAGAAAATGTTGTTTTGAAAAAGGAAGTTTTAGAAATTACTTCCAAGTTTTCAAAAGGTTCAAAAACCTTGAAGTATATTCTTTCTATACAGATTCCTTATTTCAACAAATCCGATCTCGGATTTGTGAAGAAAAGTGACAATTTAATTGATTTTCCAAAGGTCAATGAGAGATTAAGGCAAAGACCTCATCGATAAGTATATAAAAATCATTTCAAAAGGAATTTTGTCAAACCTGTTGTTCGAAGTGCACTCAAGTGCTCAAAATGTGGTGATTCACAACATTTTGAGAATGAATGTCCTAAGGTCTAGAGACCTATTCGAAGAGATTTTGTTAAGATAGCCTATACTAACTCTCAAGGACTCAAATAAATTTGAATACCAAAGAAAACTTGAGAAGTTATAATTTTTGCGGGTTATCACAAAGAGAAAAAGGAAGTGGTACCTGGACAATGGATGTTCTAGACACATGACAGGAAATCTAAGCATATTTGTTGAACTACAAAGTATGAATGGTGGAAAAGTTTCATTTGGAGGAAATAACAAAGGAAAAATAGTTGGCAAATGAACTGTTGATATTGGAGGACTCAAAATCAATGAAGTGTCTTTGGTAAAAGGACTTAACTACAACTTGATGAACATAAGCCAACTATGTGATTCAAGATTCAAAATCAACTTTCAAGAAGATACATGCTCAAAAACAAGCAAAGATTATTCTCAAACATTCACCGGAAGAAGACATTGCAATATTTATCTTCTAGATGTCAATCCAGATTCTACTCATTGCTTGATCTCAATCAAAGAGGATGAAGATCTATGGCATAGAAAATTAGGACATATCAGTATGAAACAAATCTCAAAAATCTCAAACAAAAAATCAATTAGAGGTTTGCTAGATTTGAAATACAAGAAAACAGAATTATGCAATGCTTGTAGCTTGGGAAAACAAGTAAGAAGCTCTTTTAAGTCTATACATCATGTTTTTACTGACTGTGCTTTGCAGCTTCTTCATTTGGATTTATTTAGACCAACCAGAACACAAAGTATTTGTGGTAAGAAATATTATTTAGTCATTGTTGATGACTTTACTAGATTTACATGGGTGTTCTTTCTCGCTCATAAAAGTGAAGCATTTTCATATTTTTCAAAATTTGCATGAAGAGTTCAGAATGAGAAGGGCTATACCATTTCCTGCATTAAAATTTATCATGGGGGAGAGTTTGATAATTAAAGTTTTTCAGATTTCTATGAGGAAAATGGCTTTCAACACAGTTTTTTTACTCCTTACACACTAGAACAAAACGGTGTTGTGGAAAGGAAAAATCGTTCTTTGCAAAAAATGGCAAGAACCATGTTGATTGAGAGCAAGATTCCTTTTTTTTTTTTGGCAGATGTAGTTTTTACAGCTTGTTATATCATTAACAGAGCATTTCTCAGACCCATTCTTGAGAAAATTCCCTATGAGCTTTACAAAGGTAGAAAGCCCAACATTTCATACTTTCGAGTGTTTGGTGGTAAATGTTTTATTCTTAAAAATCCCAATGACCGTTCTGGTAAGTTTGATGAGAAAGTAGATGAATGATTTCTCCTTGGATATTTTACTACAAGTAAGGTATACAGGGGCTCAACAAGAATTCTCAGACTGTGAAAAAAATAATGAATGTAAGGTTTAATGAAAATATTTAGACTCACAAAGATGAATCTGAATTTTCTAAAGCTCAACTAGAATATCCAAATATCGTTGAATTTGTAGAAGAAGGAAAAGAAGAAATAATCCAGACTCAACCAGAACCCTCAGAGACTGATGATATTAAGAAGGAACGATTTGATAGAAATTGGAAACATAAATTTAGTCATCCGAAGAACCTTATCATTGGAGAAATAGAAGATGGTATCAAGACTAAATCTAAACACAAAGAGAACATCAGTAGCTTGGCGTTGATATTAGAAATTGAACTAAAAGAAGTTGGTGAAGCATTATCAGATGAAAACTGGATCAAAACTATGCAGGAGGAACTTCAGCAGTTCAAAATCAATAAAGTATGGGAACTTGTACCAAGACCTAAAAATCATCCAGTAATTAGAACAAAATGGTATTCAGAAACAAACTGGATGGTAAAGGGAAAGTAACAAGAAACAAAGTAAAACTAGTTGCAAAAGACTATTCTCAAGAAGAAGGCATTGACTATGATAAAACTTATACACCAGTTGCCAAGTTAGAAGCCATTAGGCTGCTATTGGCTTATGCTTGTTTCCATAACTTTATATTGTTTCAGATGAACATGAAAAGTACTTTCCCGAATGGTTATATCAAAGAAGAAGTATATGTTGAACAACCACCTAGTTTTGAAGAACCAAGGATGACTGAGTATGTCTATAAACTCAAAAATGCCCTTTATGGTCTCAAACAAACATCTCGTGTTTGGTATGAGAGGTTAAGTAATTTTTTTCTACAAAATGACTTCACAAAAGGTAAGGTTGATGCAACCTTGTTTATTAAAAGACAAGGTAAGGATTTTTTTCTTATTCAAATTTATGTTGATGATATCATTTTTAGATCGTCTAATGAGCTACTTTGCAAAGAATTCTCAAAGAATATACAGAATGAGTTCGAGATGAGAATGATGGGCGGATTGACATTCTTTTTTGGCCTACAAGTGAAACAAACCAAAGATGGTACATTCATTTGTCAAGAGAAGTATGCAAAGGAGATTGTCAAGAAATTTGGACTGCAAAATTGTAAGAAAACAGATATTTCAAAGTCTCACATATCCAAACTAGACAAAGATGAAAATGGTAAAAAGGTTGAAAAGAAGGTATATAGAAGCATGATAAGATCATTATTATATCTTACTGCATCTAGACCTGATATATTGTTTAGTGTCTGTATGTGTGCAAGATTTCAATCTGACCCAAGAGAATCACATCATTCTGCAGTTAAAAAAATAATCAAATATATTAGAACTTATCTAATGTTAGGTCTTTGGTATTCCAAAGATTCAGATTTTACTTTTACTAGTTATTCTGATGTTGATTTAGCTGGATGTAAAGTGAACAAGAAAAGAACTACAGGTACATGTCAACTACTTGGAAATATGTTGGTGTTCTAGTACTTAAAGAAGCAAACCAAAATTGCACTTTCTACAGCAGAAGTAGAATATGTGGCTTTAGAAAGTTGTTGTGCACAAATTTTGTGGATGAAGCAGCAACTACGAGACTTTGCTATTAAAGATTCAAGTGTTGCAATCAAATGTGACAACACAAGTTCTATCAATTTGACCAAGAACCCAATTCTTCATTCATGTGCCAAGCACATTGAAATCAAGCATCACTTTATTAGAGACCATGTTCATAATGGTGATGTGAATATTCAATTCATTGATTCTAAGAATTAATTAGCTGATAGATTCACAAAACCACTTGATAAGTCTTCATTTGAGTATATTAGAAATAAATTGTGCATTATTTATCCTTTTTCCTGAAGTGTATGTTAGACATGAATTTTTCAGATTTAAATGTTCTCCGTCTGAATATTCAATTCAGACTCAAAAGACAGGTATGTCCTAATTTCAAATTTTGGCGGGAATATTTTTGGTATTTCTGACAGGATATTTTCGTATTCGTCACTTTTGGAAAGCAAATCAGGTATATATTCTAATCTATTAGTTTGATTGTTTGTGCTTAACATATATATATTTTGTTTAAGTACAATCGCATATTCTACCTTTTATCAATATTTTATTTCATTTATAAAAACCGTCATTCTCCCTTTATAAAACCCTATCGGTACAAACCTCTGTCACTTTCGACCATCTCGACGCTCCAGAGACTACTTCTTCTCCTTCTCCAAGATCAAAACTTTTTGCTTCAGACCTGATCAAAATGCCTTTTAAGATACAATCTACCAGTCTTCTCAACCGAGAATCAAAGTCTTCGGCGCCACCAGAGTATTTGGAAATTTTAGATACAGAATCTGATCATTAAAGCCCTTCGGAAGCGACTCAACAGAAGCATGAGTCGTCATCTACAACAAAACCCACAAGTAAAATAGATTTTTGTTTCAACAACATTAAACTAGTATGGAAAGCATACGAACGGTTGAAACGCAACAATACTTCAGCATCTGTTCTTCGAGCATGTTTGAAAGACAATGGCTTTCTCACAAAAGCAAGTTTTATGGAAAGTTATTCTCAGTCTTGCTCTAGAACTGATCATAAACATGTTAGTTCTGCTCCCAATGAAACTACTTCTGGTAAGGGTAAAGAGAAAGTCGAGGAACCATCAACTCCCTCTGTTAGGAAATTTGTTCATATTAGCCCTAAATCGAGTGCGCCCAAATTTGTGACTCTTGATGATGATGCTAAGTTTTTTGAAAATTTTGCTATGAGAATAAGAACTGCATCCGGTATACCAGGAAGTGGAAGTTTATTCAGAAGTACCGAGCACAACATCTATTATCAGTTGTTGCTTGATCGAGGGATTATGAATCACAGCATTGTTGATTTTGAATATCTTGAAAAGGCTGGCATCTCTGTGCAAAATCTATTTGAAAGATAGGGGATTCATGAATTTTGTATGCAATCTGTTAATGTATATGCTGAATTGACTGCATATTTTTACTCCAACCTTTCTATTTTATCACCAAATTAGCTTCAGTTCACTGTTGGTGATAAAAAGTATGACTTGAAAGCTGAGGAACTGGCTTTGATTATTGGAGCTAAAAATTCCAAATTCATTCCTTTGGAAGTAAGTATAGAAGATGCTTCCAAATCGGCTTCAGGAAATCAGAACCTTGCTTCAGGTTCAAAACACCACATCACCTATTCTAATTTGACCAGAACATCTATGATCTTGCATAAGATCATCATTAATTGTTTGAACCTAAAACAGCATCCAAAACAGACTTATCCAAATTAGAAATCAAGATCATTTGGGCTATTCTTAATGGAAAGTCTTTTTCTCTTCCACATATCATCATCTTCCAAATGTATAGGGCACTCCAAAAGGACAAGGGACAACTTCCATATGGTGCGCTTATCTCTCACATCTTTCTATTTTTAAATATATCCGTTCCCGATGAGTTGCACAAAACTGTTATACCTTGTATGTTTGCTGGGGAAAAGATGCTTCACAAGATGAAGAATTTTGATGATATACGGGAAAGAGCAAGCAAAGCTAAGGGAAAGCATGCTCAGCCTTCAGAAGCTAAATCTACTGGGAAGAAGAATGACAAGGAAAAAAGGGGAAAGGAAAAGAACAAAACAAAAAAGAAAGCAGACTGTTTCTTCCAGCCCATTCAAGGTATACAGAAAGAAAAGAAGAATTCTTCTTCAAGATGAATATGATGAACACCTTGAAACAGGACAACATGTTGGCCTAGAACATGTTTATGAACCTAGTACAAAGGTTTCTAAACCACCAACTAGAGACTAACATCTGAATTAGAAGGATAATATCTCACAGAGGACAAATGTAAATCAATCTCCACTGAATCCTGAAGAAACCATAAATGACACTACTGCTGCAGAACACGCAGATGTTCAAGGGGAGATTCCAACAGAAACAGAGGATCAGTTTGAACAGCCTGCACTAGAAAACGTCTAGAGACAGACTTCAAAGAACATGTCCATTTTGACCCCTTCTGCTAGAAATCAAATCAAAGCAAGCTGCACTTGAAGATAATGTGAAGAATCTTCACAAAATTGTTGAGGAAAACAACCGGACTCAACATCTTCATGCAGAGAAAAACAAGGTAGAATTAAGGGAGGTCATTGCTCAATGCTCTTTAAACATGGAGAAGGCTATGGGTTAATGCTCTACAAAAATTGATGAAGCTATTTCCATTCTAGATAACTTTTAACTTGTTCGAACTCCTTCCAAGAAATGACTTGCTTTTCATTTCCTCTTTCTAAAACCATTTTGGATTTGTACTCATAACCATTGCTTCTAAAACATTGCTTGATTTATATCAGTACTTTATTATGATCATTATTCTTTTTGTTGATGACAAAAAGGGGGAGAAATTATGCAGATAATGTTATACTAACATTTTGATTTGCAGGATATACAGGTTATACTTAAAGCAAGAGAAACACATAGATCTTACACTTTTATATATCCGTGTCTCATGCGCTTAAAATGATTACTTTCTTTAAATTTATTTGATATTTATTGAATCTGCATGAAAGTTTTGTCACCATAAAAAAAGGGAAGATTGTTGAGGAAAACTCAAAATGGATTTTGAAGCTGATAAAACTCTCATTGTGTAACTTGTAAATCTGACATACATTTTTTGCCAGGTTAATATATTCTGAAAATTCAAAAGGAAATATCAGAACCAAAAGTTCAGATTCAAACTTATGATCTTCAGACTTTACCATGAAAATTAATAAAACACTGAAGTATTCAGATATTACTGAAGACCCACACTCATTTAAGTTTTGAAGCAGACGCAAACGCACAAGTTAAGCAGATGCGGACGCAGAAGTTATCTAGACGCAGACGCATAAGTTTTTCAGACGCAGAACCAAAACTTATTCATAAAGAAACTTAACAGCTAACGATCTGATATGGATTTCACAAAAGGAAAGTTTTGATTGTTTCAATTTAAGACTATAACTGATTGACAATCAAATATTATGATAAGTATGCATTACAACGGATAAAACTCTACTTATGGAAACCAAGATTCTGATTGTATGGGCGATCAGAATTAGCGGGATTCAGATTTTATCAACTAACGGTTACTCAATCTATTTTATACAAATCTATTCAAGGGTGAATATTGGAAGATGATCCTCTGAAGACTGTCCAACGGCTAGTTTGATAGTAGAGGAGTATAAAAGGAGTTCAACGAGGAGCAGAAGGTAGAGAATGAAATCAAGAATCAACAAGTTCAAAGTCTGAGCATATTCCAATCCTTTCTCTTGTCTTTCTTATACCAAATATTAAGATCTTAAGGGATATTTTGTAAGAATGATTATGTGAGATAGAGAGTCCTATCATACACAAGAGTGTTGTCACTCACAATCTGTATTTCCTCTTGATTTCATAGTGAAATCCAGTCAGTAGGCTGTCAGCGTGGGATAGTGGACGTAAGCTTATCAAAAGCCGAACCACTATAAATTTGTGTGCAGTTTTTCTATCCATCTTCTATTACTTTGCACATTACACATCAGGGGTATTGTCTATATATATATATATATATATATATATATATATATATATATATATATATATATATATATATATATATATATATATACTATTTTGAATCTGAATTTTATTCAGACTTAACTATGATATTTCATTTCTCCTTAATTTATTAAAAATTATTTAAGATCACCTATTCACCATCCCTCTAGGTGATCCCTGCTAGCCACATTAAAAATAACCGTACCTTGTTCTAAAAGCAGCTTTAGGCACATCATGTGCTTTTATCTTCAATTGATGATAACCAGAAAGAAGGTCGGTTTTAAAAAATACCTTAGCTCCCTGAAGTTGATCAAATAGATCATCAATATGAGGAACTCCCCAAGGCGAAACATTGAGTCTAATGAAACTCTTATCCAAAAGCTCTTGCGACCGTGTTTTCAATTATTTCAATTCAAAAGGTGTCATTCAATATGGTGCCTTAAAAATAGGTGTTGTACTAGAAATCTCAATCTCTCTATCAAGAGACAAATCAAGTGTAACATCCCGAAATTCGACCCACTTTCGTTATCAATAAAATTGATATTATTTCTCATCGCGTTTCAGTAAGTCTCGTCCAGATCTGATCAATCTCGGAATACTGACCAATAGGAAAAGGCTAACTAGGGAAAACAGTACGTGGACCCAAGAACTCGACCGCGAATTGAGTCCGATTTCAAAATACAACGAGAGAATATTCTGTGCCAAGTGGGTTAGTCCAAGGAGAGTGACGGATTGAGGTCGACCGACGACGTACGAACGAATAGCGGGTGATTCTACATGACCGAGAGTACACGCGCGACGAACGATCCCAAACTTGTTTCAAACGACCGCGACCCCGGGGACTAGTGATAGATCCTCGTGTTCTTTGGGAAATCGACATCGTCACGACTTGAGTGCCCTGGGTTGATACGCGCAACCCCTAAACAGCTACCCGTTAGTGAGAGACACTAAAACTGTAAACTGAGTTAAATTGATCGTGGAATTGAGTACGGATTTTGGCGTCGAATTTCGTGGGCGTATGCGATTATTTTACAAGGACGACGTCATTTTTATTTTAGAGTCGAAATTTGAAAATTTGACCCAGGACCGGAAAATTACGATTTTGCCCCTGGGCCTAATTATGGTATTCCGAATTTTGGAGTTAATTAGAGGATATTTGGGATTCAAATTATGGTCTAATCAGCCCCAATAATTCAGAATATCATGGACAATATTGCCCCTCCATTATTGGACTTGGATCAATCTCAACCTTTGATTTAGGGGCAAGATGGGCATTTTGAGGTTTGGTCAACCACTCCACTAACTCACACTCTCTTTAAACACTCTAGTCTCTCTCTCTCTTCTCATTTTTCTCCCCCAAGCCACTGGCCACTCTCCTTTCTCTCCTCTCTCGCGAGCTCTTCCCTTTCCGGCCTCACGCCACCGCCGCCACCGCTCGCCAGGAAGCAACCGCTGCCGCCGCCGCCGCTGGTGCTGCCATCCCCTCGCCTCACCCCACCATCACCATCCCGACCTTCTCTCTCCTCTCCCTCGCCGTGTCTCTCCCTCTCCCGTTTCCTCCCCTCTTCCTTGGTCACGCAAGAGGACTCGCCGGAGCCGCCACTGTTCCGGCACGGTTCCGCCACTGCCCAGCTATCCCTGCCACTTACTCAGCCCTGTTGGAAGCCCAAAAATCCAGGTGAGTTTGACCATAAATCCTAGTTTGGCTAGATTGCATTTCTATATGGATTTAGGAGTTAAATTAGGGTATTTTAGGGGTTATTATGTGGAGGTTGTTAGGGGCTGAGGTTGTGGCTAATTTGAGGGCCGAGGATGATTATTTGATCGAGTTTTAGTGGGCTGTGGAGTGCTGTGATGAGGCGGAGCATAGGCGCCTTGATTTGGGCAAAATTGTGGAATTAGCGGAGGAAATTTGTAGACCGAGTAGTAGCTATTCTTGTGGTTATTTCGCGGCTTAGTTTGAAGATTTTAGTTGAGATTTGAAGGCTTGAAATGGGCTGTGTAGTGGCTAGATAGATTGGGTTGGATCAGCACAAGTTTGGAGTAAGTTCAAGTTCAAATACGGATTTTAGTGCGTGCCTAAGCCAGTCCTCATGGTGGCTGATTTTATGGTGATTTAGTAGACTAATGTGGTGATTTGAAGGTGGATTAGTGGCCTAAAGAGGCTGTATGGTGGCAGTACATTATGGAGTTAATTGGGCCTTGTTCGGTTAATGTGTGATTTTTGTGTGAAATGCTTAGAATGCCTTGATCGCCTATATAGTGGCTAAACTGTGCACAATTTATGATTGATTATGTGATGCCATGTTGTGTGCTTGGTGTGACCAAATGATGAGATGCTTGGTGGGCCTTAAGCATGTGTAAATTCTATTGGCTCGATTGTATGATTTTGTGCACCAATTAAGTACCATGGCTATTTTGAGTGAATTGCATAAGTGAGTACGTTATGGCACTAATTAAGCATGTTGTGATATTTATTAAATGTGTGGTCAAGTGAAATTGAATGCTCAATGTAGAAGTTTGGGTGCCTAAATGTGATTGTTATGGCCATGAACATATATACCAAACATTGGCATAGCACGTGCATCTTGTAAGTGTGCACGAGTGACATGAGCGTGTGATCATCTAATAGCCCTGATGCGTTTTACGCGGGATTCAGATAATAACTGGTGAGTGAATGTATGATCACATGAGACCCTGATGCGTATTACGCGGGGTAGTGAACCGTCCTAATGCGTTTACGCGGGACGATACCCGGATTACTGAAAGATGACCAGCCTGATGCGTTTTACGCGGGTTGAGTGTCATGAGCCTGATGCGATTTACGCGGGCTGGAGATTGATCTCAACATAATAGACCTGATGCGTTTTATACGGGTCAGTGACATTAGAAATTGCAAGTGTGCAGGAGTGCAAGAGTGCGATGTGCATTGATGACGCATGAACATGAGTGTGAACACGAGCATATGCATAACATGCATCACGACTAATTGATATGCGCATAGGTGATGTGATCGGATTTTGTGGCAATATTGCAGTTATGTATAATGCGCCTAACCTGCAGGGTCAAGTATCACTAGATTTGGGCCCAAGGGCCTGAGTCACGTAGATTGATCTGTGTATTATTTGATGTCCGTCGGGAAGTGCATGTTAGCCTAGCTTAGGTTTAGGGAACCTACTCGCTGATATTTATTCTCACGGTTGTTTAAACCCAAATTTTCAGACCCTCGACCTTGAGATACCTCCAGTAGCAATTTGTTTTGGGATTCCTCTCTGGATAGATGTGGAGGAGTCGGTGTACCCCGCAGGGAGCGGGGATTTTTGGGTCAGATATCTTTTCACGATTTAGGTTGAAGCGGGCGAAGATCTTAACCAGGCCCACAAGTATATAGCATGGTGTATTAGGGATCAGGAGGGGATCTATGGACCTTTTCGATCTTTTGAGGTTCTGTTGACAGATGTTTGGGATCTTGAACTCCAGTGTCCCGATGGGGAACTGGCGAGCCCTGACCATTTGCCGGACGACAAGCAGCTTGTACCCATGGAGCAGGATGTGAAGCTGGAGGACGAGGCCAAGCCGATGGATTCCGAGGAGGAGTCAATGGAGGCCGAGTCCGAGCAAGATTCCTTAGACTCCGAGGTTGAGATGTCTGATAACTCTTCCAAGTCATCGGGATCCGACTCGGACTGGATCCCGTAAGTTAGCCTTAGTCTTAGTTATGAGAGGACCAGTACCTTTTTGACCAGAGCCCTTTTAGTGTTAGTAACATTAACCGCTCGGGCTACTTACCCCTTTTTGTCAGTAGTGGTCATTGACCCATTTTTTATTTTTGAGCGCAAGCTGTAAATGGACATTGTATATGTTTCCCGATGTCAATGAAAGTGTATATTTGTTCATGTTGGTTATTGTGTGGCTATTCTTGATTATGTGTTTTAAATTGTCCGGGTGTTGTATTGCTTCCGCGTGTGCTTTAACCTCTGTGTTGGATGTTGAGTCGGCGACACATCCTGGGACGTCGCACTCGAATCGACCTTTGCGAGAGATGTGGCACGCCGCAGGCGTGGGGTGTGACATCAAGTTAATCCTTGGAAAACACATCTAAAAACTCGTTGACAATCGGAACATTTTTAAACTTTACAACATCCTTAATTGTGTCTTTTACACAAGCTAAATACCCATAACAACCTTCCTCAAAAGTTTTTTCACTTAAGATAAAATCAATCTTGGAAAAGTGCATTTACAACTTCCCAAAAAAGAAAATTCTAGTTGATTTGGAAGTCGAAAGACATCTTTATTGGAATAGCAATCACTAATAATATAATATGTTGATAATCGATCCATTCCCACACTAACATCGAAATCCTGGATATTTAATGAAAATCCCGTATATTTAACTTCATTAAATATCCAGGCATTTCAACATTATCAATTTGAAGCACACATCTCTTGAACACACAATCAGCAATTAAGAAAGGTAGGAGTATCAACACGCAATTCAAATTCAAGAGGCTCAGGCAACACATCGAGTTTCTTTGCAAATTCAGTAGAAATAAAGGAATGCGTTGCACCGGAACCAAACAACACATAAGCATATTGCTTTCCCTCGCATGAGGCTAGCAGAGGAAAAAAGAAAAGAAGAGAAAAGGAAAAAAAAGAAAAAGTAAATATAAGAAAAAAAAGTTAAAAAAATCGAAAAACATCCAAATATTATTAAAAATTATCCAAGTCAATACTGGCCATACCACGTAGAACAGCGGACATCCACGTTAATGATTTCCTATCAAAATTGGCTAGATGAACTTAATTTGTAAAATGTCAACAAAGATTTATGACTCAATTAGCATAATTAAAAAGTTTAGAAATGAATTGGAAAAAGTACAATAAATTTAAGACTTTTTGGACAGTTTTTGCCATTGAAACTCTTAGACCCTTGGAAGTTTCACTGCTTGCTTGGTCATCTTGGCTATCTCCTCGGCCTATTGTGCCTTGAAAACCTCCGCTCTTCGCAAAGTCACTTGGAAAAATTCTAATTGACACGATGCCTATGGCAACGAAGAGTAGATGATAGATGATAACCATCTCGAGAGGCGTTGTATGGACTCTTGTCGGGTTTGGGCCTAGCCCCAAGATTGGGCTTCAAAGGTCGTGTGTCCAATCCTGCCCGTTACATAAAAAAAAGAAATTCAGTAAAATAAATATACAAAAAAAATCAAGATAGATGGACCTAGTCGAGCCGAGTCGGGTCAAGCCCTTCATGGCAGGGCCCACCTTTTAACATCAAAATGCAAGGAGCTGAGCCCGATGGGCAATAGCAAAAGGTCTGGCCCAACTGGGCCGAGTTAACCAAAGCAGTGGTGTAGCCTGACTCAGAACAAAGGCTCCATATTTTCACTGAATAATGTGTAAAATTTCAATGACTCAGAAGGAAATAAATCCATTTGATCTTTCTCAGCCACTACTCACGGTATCAATTTTGACTTTTTGGTCCTGAATCACAGCATGGTACACGAGAAGAACCCATGTGACAGAAATTGTCTGAATTGCATTGCATGTTTCCCCACTCATGTGACGGTACTTGCAGCAGCAACAAAAGAAGTTGGCCCAGCTCACTCTTTTTCCCATGTTTCCACATTCCACAACTGTACTTTTCTTGGATTATGTTGTGCAGAGAGAACAAGAAAAATCTAAATCATAGCTATTTTCTCTTTATTCAGATTGTGCTGTGGAGGGGGACCAATGTGCGGTACAAGCCAAAAAGAAGTGGCATTTTCCACAATTTCCCGTTTCATTCTAGGTAACAACTAAGAAACTTGGGTTAACAAGACAATGTAGATAGATACTGCAGCAGAAACCAGTGCGTTCATTGAGTCCCGGTTGGTGAGTTATATGAACTCTGAAGTAGTGGAGTGATAACACATGTTGATGTTGAAGCAAACATAAAGTGCATTCACTCGGTCAATATGTTTAATACCCTCTGAGATTAGCAGCCAAACATAAAACAAAAGGAGTCACATAAACTCTGCAGTTAATGTCTGCCATTTGTATGTTTTAAAAGAGGGAACTTAGATTCCTGGTTTGTGTCATGTAAGAATATCAATTATGGCCTCCAAAGAGAGTATTCTTTTGTAAGGAAATGAAGCTAAACATGGTCACGGGGGACAGTAACCTTGGACATGACTCGATCACAAGACACGGGCATGAGCTCGACCCGAATGTAACGATGGAGAGACCAAAATTGAATTAGCCGCTATGCATAACTTGGATAGTAGCTTTGATTTAAACTAAATTAACAACTTTATTGCTGTAGTGCTCATAAAAACCAATAAGCCCTACAATTAAATCCCTAATTTTTCACAGAAGGCATTTTTTTCATCCTTAATTAATCATTAGGCTGGAAAGACATGTTAATCCCCGGGAAAAGCAAAAAGTAACAGATATGGTGGGTTAATGCATAATGCGCTCACTACGTGAGAACTGTAACGATGGCTCTCTCTCTCCCTCTCTCTCTTCAACTTTTGGTCCTCACTCTAAGTTCCCTGCGTTTAAGTAGTTACCAGTAGTTACCAGTTCTTGAACTTCCGCATTAAAAGAGGTCCAAAAGAGCACGACACAGAGATTGACACGCTACAGCTATGTGTGCCTGAATGTTTTACTAGTGTCAATTCATGCAAAGCAAAACGACAACACTCTACGAACCGTTTCATTCTGAGGGGTTTTCAAAAACAAACTTCGCGTAAAATTCGCTCGCGAGCATCCCTAGCAAGAAAGCAATAACTCAGTAAAGAACAAGCTTTCTCCAACAGATAGCTATCAATAGCCCAGTTTGCTCTGTTCTCAAACTGTAACTCCCCTCGCATTTTGAGGGGTTGTTACCAATTTGTAAGCATTTGCATGAAAAAGAGGCACCAGGTGTGAACCAGAAAGTGAGCCAAAGTACAGCTATGTGAGTGAATGATCTACTGGTGTCAATTCATGCAAGGAAAGAGAGATTAATCACCATGTAACCGTTTCAATTCCACAAAGAAACCTCCAAACAAAGACTCATCTGCAACCATTATGTTTGAGAAAGCATAATTAAGAAGAAAACAAGCTTTACCAACAGATAGCTATCAATATGCCTTTTCCCATGTTTCTCGCCCCTATTTCCCTCGCGTTTAAGCGGGTTACCCATTTAAAGCATCTGCATAGAAAGAGATCCAATTGTACACAAATAGAGCCAAAGTACAGCTATACAATGAACCCGAATGTCTTCCTGGTGTCTTCCATGCATGAATATCAGACGTCATTGACTAGAAACCGTTTCATAAAGATATGGCCAGTGCCGTTCTTGCCTGTTTTTTCCTCGCGTTTAAGCAGGTTACCCGTTGAAAGCTCTACATCGAAAGAGATCCGATTGTACACAGAGAGAGCGAAAGCACAGCTATAGCATGAGCCCGAATGTCTTCCTGGTGTCTCCCATGCATGAAAATGAGACATCATTGACTAGAAACTGTTTCATAAAGATATAGCCAGTGTCTTTCTCACCCGCATTTCCCTCGCGTTTAAGCGGGTTACCCATTTCAATCTCTGCATCAAAAGAGATCCGATTGTACACAGAGAGAGCCAAAGTACAGCTATACCATGAGCCTGGATGTCTTCCTGGTGTCTTCCATGCATGGAAATGAGACATCATTGACTAGAAACCATTTCATAAAGATATAGCCGGTGTCTTTCGCCCCCGTATATCCCTCGCATTTAAGCGGGTTACCCATTTAAAGCTCTGCATCGAAAGAGATCCAACTATACACAGAAAGAGCCAAAGTATAGCTATACGTTGAACCTGAATGTCTTCCTGGTGTCTTCCATGCATGGAAATGAGACATCATTGACTAGAAACCGTTTCATAAAGATATAGCCGGTGTCTTTCGCCCCTATATATCCCTCACATTTAAGCGGGTTACCCATTTAAAGCTCTACATCGAAAGAGATCCAACTGTACACAGAAAGAGCCAAAGTACAGCTATACCTTGAGCCTGAATGTCTTCCTGGTGTCTTCCATGCGTGGAAATGAGACATCATTGACCAAACACCATTTCATAAAGATATAGCTGGTGTCTTCTTGCCTGTAATTCGCTCGCATTTAAGCAGGTTACCCATTTAAAACATCTGCATCGCAAGAGATCCGATTGTACACAGAAAGGCAAAGTACAGCTATTTCATGAGCCTAAATGTCTTCCTGGTGTCTTCCATGCATGGAAATGAGACATCATTGACTAGAAACCATTCGACCAGACTAACTTACAACCTTAATCAATATTGAGATAAAAAAACTAACTGCACCTTGGAGTTTCTGTTAAACAATGCTTTAGAACACTAAAGGAGAATTTACAATTGGCCTATTATGTTCTTGGGTGCATCCAGCATTACAGCCATAGTGCACAGTAATCTAAAAATTACATTGCAAGGTATGGCTGAATATCAGCACACGAAAAATCAGTGACTTAAAGAATGAATTGAATTATCTCCTGTATTCTACATTACAAAAAGGCAGCTTAAACAGAGTTAGTTCTCAATCCCTTATACCCAAAATGCTTGATAGATGTATCTTCCATCACGAACTCTTCGAAAACAGAGATAGATGTATCTCGCCATTGCATCCAAGTGATCCTACTGTCACCTGGCTGTCTTCATCAATACCTCAGCTTTTCTGTCATTAAAAAAAAATTGCACAAGTGCTTAGAAGAAAGGTACAGTATCCTATTTTTCCTAATATTAACTGGTGGCAAGATAATTAACTCTGATCGCTTTAAATAAATCATCATTAATTCATAACAGAGTTTCCTGAAATTGAATTATGAAATAAGAGTGTCACAATAACAATGATCTTAGAAGAGGCTGTGCTCATTGATGTACTAAAACGAAGAAATAAAAGGAAAACAAATTGTTTTCTCAGACAACCATCCTAATTGATCTTCCTCAACAAATATCAAAGATCAGCCGGTCTCGACAAACATATAATACTAATTTAGCTTTCTCCGTGATGTTATAATGTCACCTAGTGATAGTATGTTCAAACCTTAGAAGAGGGAAGCTGGT
This sequence comes from Syzygium aromaticum, assembly GCA_024500025.1. Taxonomy (NCBI): domain Eukaryota; kingdom Viridiplantae; phylum Streptophyta; class Magnoliopsida; order Myrtales; family Myrtaceae; genus Syzygium; species Syzygium aromaticum. The sequence continues at coordinate 2,447,600 of CM044886.1, read as the reverse complement.
ATCTAAACTGAAAATACAGATCCACAGGGCCAACCTGCCATAAATAATCAAACAAACACGATTTTGCACCATACAATAGATTGAGTGAATTGTCAACTGGACCACCAAGGATTTAAAAAAGAGGGCATATGGTTGCACCAAGCTCTGAGATTTCCAAGACACTGGTTGCATAGTCAAATAACCAACTGTGATCTTAACTGCATTTCATTTCTTTTCCTAAGAGCTTAACTGCATGATCATGAACACAGACTGAGCTTATTGTCAAATGGCTGGCCATGGATCTAATAAAGATGTAGTGATTAAAGAAACATAATTGGCCAAATCTCTGAGACTGTCTAAACACTGATCGAAGCAGAAGTAGCCAAAGCTAAAACATGTTTCGATTGAAAAAGTAATTACACACAAAGCAGATAGCCATGATTACAACTGTAATTGTGGAAGGACTGTCGCACCTATTGCGATAAAGACACTTATAAGGATATATAAATCAATAACATTCATGGCAATTTCCAAAAGATAAATTTACTAGGCATTAGGATTCCAAAATACCATTTATATGCAAAAGCATGTAGATTTGAATTAGAAATTCTTGAAAATTTACTGCAGTAGTCTAATCAAATCTTTAGGCTCTTTGATTCTTACCCTGAGAACCATAATGTCTATCAGCCAGTTTTTCAAAGATGGTCTAATAGCAACCCATCAGAAATTCAATCGTCGCTTTTATGCTAGCCCAGAACTCAACTTCTACAGCACATTGTTTTGCTTTTTCAAAGTTTTTGTGGTGACTTGCCACAGATAATGTGTTGCCTCCATAGGTTTGACATTTAAGTGCATAAAGTGCTGCCTCCACTGGTCCATCTGGGATCTACAATTTCATGGCTAGCTCTTCAAGGTCATGAATAACAAGAACACAAGGATTTCAATTTCTTGTTGTGCATAACATGATATAATGTACAAGGGACTGAAGGTTTGCCTTCTAACTCACACAGACACTTGACATGCCACACGTTTCTGCTCATTAGGCAGCTCAGAAAAGATGCATCTTAATATTGACAAAGATCAGTTCATCATTTCATGTTAGGCTGCGCCTTTCCCAGACCCATCTTTCAGAGGATATACAACTTCCTCTTGGTTCACCCATTCGTTTAATATCATGCATCTTGTGCTTTGCATTTGGTTCATAACATCTTTTGGGATATGTCGATTATGAATTCCTTCAACCAATTCATCTGGTTGTAAAGTCAAGAACATTCAACACACGAGATTGGCAAATATTTGAACAGTTCGCGGTGATGCCTCAATTTTCTGTGAAGAGCAGACATTTTTACCCGATTTGGTGCTTCTGTTATTCACCTGTACCTCTCTACATGGCACTCCCTTAGGAAAACTTTAGAAGGTAAATACGACAAGAAAGACGCAATGCGACAAAACTAAATATGTAGCGGAAGAAAAAGAACTCTCCAGACCCTCCTATTAATTTATTTGCAATCTAGATTACTTAAGAGCAGAGATTACCATCCAGCTGACACCCTTCTCTATAAAAGCCGTCCCTTCCATCGAGCTCAAGCGGCGCCACAAGAAGCTGCACCAGAGCCTCAGCATCCCATCACAGCACAGTTGTACACAAAAGTACCTGATGGTTTTCTGGCAAGCAGCTTCCACTGTGGTGGCCCTTCACTGGGAACCCAGGAGTTGAGTTCAATAATTCCACCCCCTAAAGCCCTGGGTCCGCCGATAACAACTATCCTCTCACCACATCCCCGAAAAGCAATGCCCCAACCATTCATTGACATGGCACGCTCTGGCAAGCTTCCCAACGTAGACCATGAGTTCCTCACCTTGTCATATTTCCTGACCTCCTTCGCTGCATGATCAGCTGCGTAGAGCTCGTTGTTCACCACCGCAACCAGGGGAGGAGCCTCAGCCGCAGAAGCAGCCTCAGTCACCCCAGTCCCGCCATTCCGGGCTGGGAACATATTAGGTATCTCCCTCCATGTCCTGGTCTCCATATCGTACACTTCTCCGCAGGTGAGAGACTTTATGTTCCCTGTTCCAGTCCCGCCGATCACGTAAAACTTCCCATCCATGAATACCCCAGAGCACATCTTTCTGGCTTTATTCATGTCTGGCAGCATCTCCCACCTTCCGGTGTCCGAGTTATATAGCTCAGCGGAGCTCAAGACATTGCCTCGTGGATCACAACCACCAGCTAAGATTGCAATTTCTCCGAGGCTGGCTGACCCGAACAAGCACCTAGGCACGTTCATCTCCATGCCCGATGTCCATGTGTTCGTCAGGATGCTGTACTTGTATATGATATGGGACATTATCTCCTTTCCGAAGACAAGGAGTTCAGTACTGACAGCCAGCGACTCCTTATCGGAAAAAACGAAACACTCGTTTGTACTCATCCTGGGCAAGCGCAACCAACGGCTACGAATGGGATCAAACGCGTCCCACTCGAGGAGATTGCAGGAGAAGTACACCCAGTGTTCGATGATCCCCATTTGCCTTCTCAGCCGGTAGAGCTCGCCACTCTTGATCAGAGAACGAAAGCTCCTGTTCACAGATGCGAGGGAGCCATAATCAGACCTCAAGCAGCGGAGGAGACAATTGATGGAGTTGTCGCGGCCAATCTGATGGATGAGGGAACTCGAGTCCTCTTTCTCGCCGGCTTGATGCTTGTCACCGACTCGAACAGCTTTAGAAAGAGAGAGATCGTGAGCACCCTGCATTGTATCCCACCTGTAATGTGTGTCCAGTGGCCTGGAAAATTTTGTCAGTGAGAATTCATCTGCATCGTCCAATTGTTTCGAAAGCTCAAGCACATGAAAAGTATTATAAATCCATCCGCTCTCTTCCTGGCACGAGCTAGGCAAGTCTCGCACAGCAAGGTAAGATAGACCTTCCAACATATTGCCAGACTTTTTCTACTTTCCTAGTCCAAAGGGCTTTCCTTCTTGCTCATCAAAAAACACAACGCATTTCGAATCAGTCACGAAAAGCTAGTCCGCATTCATAATGGAACCAAGCACGAAACAATCTGCTTGGCCTAATACGCGATCTCCGGTGGGAATCGAGCAAATCCCACCCACGTAATTTTCAGAAGCAGAGATATCCCAGGCAGGAAAAAGCCATAAACACTCGCGATAACAAATTAAGAACGGATCTTCGAAACATTCTTCTTTGCTTATCGTCTCTCCTAAACATTCATGCAAATGCTACCGCGAGAACAGAATCAAAATCCTGAAAGTTCCCGTATCCCGAAATTTAACGTCTCGTTCATTTCACTCTCGGAACGGATCACAATTACGTGGGAATGAGAAAAAATCGGAGCTTTATCTGCCGATAGAAGAGGAAGTCGAACAAAAAGAACTGAAACGAGAGGAACATGCAGGAACCTCACAAACAAACAGAATTCGACCGAGAAACGCATTCACGCCGCTCAAAACGTGACACACCAAGCAATCCACGGCTTCGACGCCGTAACGAAGAGAAAACCAAAAAGCACGCCACGAACCCAAGATTCCTCCCTCCCTCCCTCACCCACCTGAGCCGACGAGAAGAGGAGGAGAAGGAACGTTGGCGGGCACTCCCGAAACCATCGGAACCGCGGAGAAGAACGCCACCCGCAACGGCCGGCGAGGGGGAGATAGAGAGAGAGAGAGAGAGAGAGAGGAACAGAAGAAGAAAAATCACTCGGGGAACGATTCTGTGCGTGCGTGCGTGCGTGCGCACAATGCATGTAGAGACAGAGACAGAGACAGAAAGGCAGAGTCAGAGGCAGAGGCAGAGGAGGCAGAGGAGGCAGAGAGAGGGAGCTTACACGTAGGAAAAGGCCGGCGGGGAGGGGGGGGGGGGATTTTCCTTAATTTTTTCCCTTTTGGGTTTTTTCCTTAAACTTTTCCCTGCTCCGTTTGTTATGTCTTTTTGGTCGTGTCCCGGAATTTGGGTCGTCGATGGTGCTGTCAAAATCCTTCCTTTCTCTCTCTCTCTCTCTCTCTCTCTCTCTCTCTAGCTTTCTGTGCGAAGAATCACAGACGGAGCCACAGCAGCCAGGAGCAAGAAAGCCCACAGTCGCTTCTTCTCTCTCTAGAAAGCGCGCTTTCTCTCTCTATCTCTATCTCTGTAGATTCTCTCTCTCCTCGCTATCTCGCGTAATAATATTTTTTTTTCTTTGGGTGGGGCGTGGTCCCCCCCACCAGGCAGCGATGCCCATTTTATACTCGCGGCCCGCGCGTGGGCGTGGCGTCGCGTGCGCCCGGAGCCGCGCGTGGGTCTCGACAACCCCTGTCCCGTTCCTTAACAGAAAGCGAGCGACGTGACGGGGCCCACGCGCCACGTGGCCCCCCTCTTTTTACCCCACCCGCCGAGCTCGCCGTGGGGCACTAGCTGCGTAAATTTTCCTACGGGCGAATACGACGGAAAAAGGTTTACTCGTATTTACCCTCTGAACTGGTATTCGTGTTACTAAAAAAATCCCAGACTGATACATCAAGATTATGTTTACCCATAGCTAATTTTCATGTCATCAGGAGAACAAATGATAATTATTCTCTTTTAGAAATCAATTTCTACACAGAAATAAATTTTTATATTTCTATTTTCTAGACGAGTTTCTAAGCCAAAATACGCATTCGATAACGACATAAAATTTCTCCCTCTTGGACAATCGGCTCCAATCTGGATACAATCTACTGGGTCTGAGACTTAATCCTCGATATCTATTGAAAATCAGCAGTTGGTATTTCCACATTGGTGACAATAGATTTTAAAAAAGGGTGTTGTCTTGGACATCGAGCTAAGGGTAAGCATGATCCGGGTAGGGAATTCCCACCATGGAATCGAGAACCGCCTACTAAGAACCGATTTCGAAAAATTGAAACCAAGAACCGTCCATTAATTCCATGGATTCACTTAAGAATCGGACCGACGATCCAATCCAGTTCCAGAGTGGGTCTATGAAACCGGTCCTACCAAGCTTCACTCAAATGAAGGTGATTGAGAGCAAGAAAGGGAGGTGCTAAATGGTCGAAGACGCAACCATGAATTGATAGAAGTTGAGAGACGAGACCGTGTAAGAAATAGTGAGACGAGACGAGACGAGCAATTAGTTAATGGGCATTGAGCTTTAAATTATGGATTTTAGGGTTTTCATTTTTTTAAAAATGTTTTCTTGTTTTTATTGGAAATTCTTCTTAAAAATTATATATATTACCGGTTCAGTCCGACTAGGCAGGTGGGTGAGTGGGTGGTTCCACGCCTAAAACCGAGAACAGATCGGTCTCCATGAGAATCGCTAGTCCCGACAATCCAGGTGGTTCCCAGTTCCTTTGTACACCCCAACGTCAAGCGGCTGCGGAGGACGGTAGGTGGCAGGCGTCGAGCAAAGATGGCGATAGGAGGCAGTCGACAAGTAGTAATGGCAAACGATGAAAAGAGCTTTTTTTTCTCATTTTTGTTTTAGAAATAGAAAAGTAAAAGATTTTTACTTTTCATTTTTGTTTCAAATCTATTTCTGAAATCAAAATTTGTTCTAGAAATAAAAAAATGAAATTGTGTTATCAAATAAATTTTTGTTCCAAACATATTCTATAAAATAGAAAAATAAAGAACGAAATGGTTACCATGTGTGCCCCAAAAATCCTAAAATTATTACACTCTTAATAAATCCGCCCTCCGTTAGCTTTCAAATTGCAAACGTGAGAAAACCCGTGGTTAACAACTTGTTTGATCAGCATGGAACATAGATCGGAATGTTGAAATTCGGCATATATGGGCCAAATAAGAAGAAAATGAACCGAGATTGAAAAAAACTACTTTTGCCCTAATAGCTTCTTCATGTTTCGAAAATTTGCTAAAGTCCCTAATTTTGCCGTGACCTTACCTTAAGATTGTGATAGGTCTGTCACGGGTGCATTAGTTTGGAATTTCTTATGACAAGAAAATTAACTTAAGATGAATGTTAGGGGTGTACAAATTCGAGAACTTTTTGTGGTGTGAAAATTAACTCGGCGGTAAATGTGTCACGAATATGCTAATTTGAGATTTTTTGTGATACAAAATTAATTTATCTTGACATGGCACGATTACAAATTTGAGATTTATCTGTGACGGGTGTACCAAAATAGACCAAATTATGGTAGGACAAGGGAGCCGCGAAGGGGGGAATCGAAACCGGTAATGGCCGTTTTTGCACGTGTCGCGCCCAAGCCCCGACGCACTTCGTACGGGGACTCTTGCTTTTTGGTGAATTTTTCGGTTTTTTTGGCATTTTCTTTCTCTCTTTTTTTCTTCACTCTTTGCATGCGGGAAATCCGAATTGTCATTTAATAGCAAAGAGAGAACCGGAAAATCCTGAAGCGGTGGAAAATTTTCGTTTGAACGTGTGGATTCACGATTTTCATGTTCTTTTAGGGTGGGAAGTTTCTTTTTTCTTCTATTGGTTTTCTTTTTCTAAAAAAAAACACAAATCGATGTAATCGGGCTCTTTTTATTTACGAAAAAATGAATGATTTGTAAAATATATTTTTTTCTAAAAAAAATCATTTGTATCGGTCAAAATAATTGATCTGTGGAAATTGTTTTCATTATCAACAACAATTTATGTTTAAATATTTGCTTGGATGATCAAAATATTTTTCGTTCGTGAAATTCTTTTTAAGAATAAGTGCACTATAAGTCATAAAACTTGTTAGAAAAGTGCAATTGAGTTTTAAAACTTTTAAAAAATGTTATCAAGTCCTAAAACTTGTCACGAAAGTGCAATAAGTCCTAAAACTTTCAAAAAGTGCAATTAAGTCTTAAAACTTATCACGAATGTGCAATCAAGTCCTAAAACTTATCACAAAAGTGCAATCAAGTCTTAAAACTTTCAAAAAGTACAATCAATGAAAGGACTTTATTGAACCAATTTGACAAGTTTTAGAATTTGTTTGCATTCTCGTGATAAGTTTTAGGACTAGTTTGCTCTTTTTAAAAGTTTTAGGACTTAATTACATTTTTTAAACAAGTTTTAAGACTTAACTGCACATTTTGAAAGTTTTAAGACTCAATTGCACTTTCGTAATAAGTTTTAGGACTTTGAATGCACTTGTCCCTTCTTTTATTTTTTTATTTTTGGTCGAACATTCACTCATTTTTGTAAGTGGTACAAGCGATCAATTTTAGGAGAATGTTTTTCAAATTATTCATTTTTTATGAAACAAACAAAACCTTGGTGTTTTCTCTTGGTGGCAGATAATAGGGAAGAAATCGTCCTCACTAAGCACAAGTTTCAATTTAGGGAAACAAAATGGGAGTTAAATTAGTTAATATTCAATATTAGGGTCTGGTTAATTGGGCAGGCACGTAAGTGGCCTCGAAAAAAAAATGGTAGGTTCGTGATATTTTGCCCCATTCTCTTTTAAAAGTAAAGTGGTGCGGCAGAATGTTCGATTTGAGTCATGACCGTTTAGTTGTTTTTGTAAATTGAATTTGTGTTACGGAGTATTCGGTTTGAGTCACAATTATTCCACAACGCCCCCAACCCGAATGTCTGACCATGGCCATAGTCATAAGGTCGCTCCACACAAGATATGCCGTAAGTAGGCAAATCACATGGCACGAGCCGTTCATAGTATTCTCACGACATAAATTGAACTCATGATAGACAAACAACTCCTTCACCAATCGCTTCGGTGTTGAATTTAAAGCATTGTATCGAATTTAATTTGGGAATTTCTTGATGAGATCAAATATCAGGGTGACGTGTTCCATTGCTCTCCTTAAAATTTTTAATTAGTGCGAGTTACTCTTTTTGGTTCAAAATAAGTTAAAATATGGGTAGCTAATAAGATTTAGCAAACCACTAAGGTTTGTCTCAGTGACTATCCTTTATAGGTGGAGAGTTCGATTCCACACCTTCTTAAGAAATTAAGGGTAAAAACGTTTAATTTCAAATGTGAGTTTCAACTCAGCAGAGTAAAAATTTGAGAGTTAGAGTAGAACAGAAAAAAAAAAAATTGGCAACAAAATTAGCTCCACAAATCAAACCGGAGGTATAGTCTATCTAGGGAAAATAGTCTTTGCTTGTAAGCTAGCACACAAAGGCATCTTTTTTTTATTCATTCTTCGTGAAACAAACGGAGCCTACGAAATTATCACGGGTTCAACACCACGTAGCTATAAACAGTTTCAAAGCCCAATGGTTATGCCGCACCTCTTTTTAAAAAGTGATTTCTCATGTCTGAAAATAGAAATATGCAATCAATAATTAGTAGATCCACTGCTTCTGCTAAGCAATTTGTCCCTATGGATCTTCTAAACGTTGACAACAACGTATCAATGATGACTATATCTAAAATTGCGCTACGCGACTTTTTTGCCTAGCAATCTTTCACGCGCTAACTAATCGGTCTCTGTAAAACTGTATCCGACAGTCATGCTACGCGCCTCTTGCTAAGCAATCTTTCACGCGCTAACCGAAACCGAAACTATCAATAACCAGAGATCCGACAGTATCGAGCCACCGATTGTGACGAAAGTGCAACGATTATGTAAATTGATTGTCATTTCGTAAATCAAAGAAAGATACACCAATCATCAGTCGAGCGATACGATCACATCGAGCATTAATTCGCTCTAATCTTCTCCACATATCATTCTACTTTTGGTATGTGGGTGAAAATTTGAACGTTGAACTAAATCCCTAAACTGAGCTTATTGGTAATAGTAGGATCCTTTCACAAAACTTGTAGTTGCTAATGTAGTAAGTTTATAGCTGAAATTAATGAGCAAGGTTAGCAACATTTATATACATTTTTAAAAAGGGAATATCTGCACATTCATGCAAATACAATTAATTCAACCAAAAAAATGGGCAAAAAAGATTAAAAAAGGGGGAAAATATAGACGTAAAATGAAGTTAACCACAAACAAGCCGATTGACTCTCGGGCTCAACGTGCAGTGTTACTCTAAACAGCGGTCTCATTTGAATTGATAGTGACTGCTTTTTATCATGCTCATTTCAAAGCTTTTTGATGCTTTAAAAATGTAAGAAATATAAAATAAAAAGCTAATAAATTAAAAAAAAAAATGTGAAAGCAGGTACTGATATAAAAGGATAATAAATTATAAAAATGTTTCCTTCTTTTTTTTAATGGAAATTCTTCTAAAAAATTATATATATTATCGATTTGGTCCAAGTGGGCGGGTGGGTGGATAGGCGGTTCTATGCCTAAAATTGGGAATCAGGCCAATCTCCATGAGAACTACCGGTTCCCGACGGTCCAAACGGTTTCTGGTTCCTTTGCACACCCCTACATCGGGCGACAGCAGAGGACAGCAAGTGGCGGGCATCGAGTGAAAACGGCGGCGGGAGGCGGCCGGCAAGTAGCAAGGGCAAACGATGAGAAGAGTTTTTATTTCATATTTTTGTTCAAAAAATTGAAAAGTAAAAAAATTTTACTTCTCATTTCTGTTTCAAACTTATTTCTAAAATCAAAATTTGTTCTAGAAATAGAAAAAATGAAATTGTGTTATCAAACGGATTTCTATTCCAAACATGTTCCCAAGAACAAAAAAATACATAAACGAAATAATTATCATGTGTGCCCCAAAAATCCTAAAATTATGACGCTCTTGATATATCCATCCTCCGTTAGCATTTAAAATTGCATAAGTGAGAAAACTCGTGGTTAACAACTTGTTTGATCGGCGTGGGACATAGATCAGACTGTAGAAATTTGGCATAAATGGGCCGGAGAAAAAGAAAATGAACCGAGATTGAAAAAAACTACTTTTGCCCTAATAGCTTCTTCATGTGTCAAAAATCTGCTAAAATCGCTAATTTTGCCACAACCTTACCTTAAGATTGTAATAGATCTATCACAGGTGCATTAGTTTGAAATTTCTTATGACACAAAAATTAATTTAAGATGAATGTCAAGGGTATACAAGTTTGAGAACTTTTTGTGGTGCGAAAATTAATTCGACAGTAAATGTGTCACGAATATACTAATTTGAGATTTTTGTATTACAAAATTAATTTATCTTGATATGGCATGATTACAAATTTGGGATTTATGTGTCACAAGTGTACCAAAATAGACCAAATTATGGTGAGACAAGGGAGCCGCGAAGGGGGGAATCGAAACCGGTAATGGCCGTTTTTGCACGTGTCGCGCCCAAGCCCCGACGCACTTCGTACGGGGACTCTTGCTTTTTGGTGAATTTTTCGGTTTTTTTGGCATTTTCTTTCTCTCTTTTTTTCTTCACTCTTTGCATGCGGGAAATCCGAATTGTCATTTAATAGCAAAGAGAGAACCGGAAAATCCTGAAGCGGTGGAAAATTTTCGTTTGAACGTATGGATTCACGATTTTCATGTTCTTTTAGGGTGGGAAGTTTCTTTTTTCTTTTGTCGGTTTTCTTTTTCTCAAAAAAAAAAACACAAATCGATGTAATCGGGCTCTTTTTGTTTTCGAAAAAATGAATGATTTGTAAAATATATTTTTTTCTAAAAAAAATCATTTGTATCGGTCAAAATAATTGATCTGTGGAAAATGTTTTCATTATCAATAACGATTTATGTCTAAACATTTTCTTGGATGATCAAAATATTTTTCGTTTGCAAAATTCTTTTTAAGAATAAGTGCACTATAAGTCATAAAACTTGTTAGAAAAGTGCAATTAAGTTTTAAAACTTTCAAAAAATGCTATCAAGTCCTAAAACTTGTCACGAAAGTGCAATTAAGTCCTAAAACTTTCAAAAAGTGTAATTAAGTCCTAAAACTTATCACAAATGTGCAATTAAGTCCTAAAACTTATCACAAAAGTGCAATCAAATCTTAAAACTTTCAAAAGGTACAATCAATAGAAGGACTTGATTTAACCAATTTAACAAGTTTTAGGACTTGTTTGCTCTTTTTGAAAGTTTTATGACTTAATTGCACTGTCCTAACAAATTTTAGGACTTAATTGCACATTATAAAGTTTTAGGACTCAATTACACTTTCGTAATAAGTTTTAGAACTTTGAATGCACTTGTCCCTTCTTTTTCTTTTTTATTTTTGGTCAAACGTTCACTCATTTTTATAAGCAGTACAAGCGATCAATTTGAAGAGAATGTTTTCCAAATTATTCATTTTTTACGAAATAGACAGAGCCTTGGTGTTTTCTCTAGGTGGCAGATAATAGGGAAGAAATCGTCCTCACTAAGCACAAGTTTCAATTTAGGGAAACAAAAAGGGAGTCAAATAAGTTAATATTCAATATTAGGGTCCAGTTAATTGGGCAGGCATGCAAGTGGCCTCGAAAAAAAATGATAGGTTCGTGATATTTTGCCCCATTCTCTTTTAAAAGTAAAGTGGTGCAGCAGAACGTTCGATTTGAGTCATGACCGTTTAGTTATTTTTGTAAATTGAATTTGTGTTACGGAGTGTTCGGTTTGAGTCACAATTATTTCGCAATGCCCCCAACCCGAAGGTCCGACCATGGCCATAGTCATAAGGTCGCTCCACACAAGATATGCTGTAAGTAGGCAAATCACATGGCACGAGCCGTTCATAGTATTCTCATGACATAAATCGAACTCATGATAGACAAACAACTCCTTTACCAATCGCTTCGGTGTTGAATTTAAAGCATTGTATCGAATTTAATTTGGGAATTTCTTGATGAGATCAAATATTGGGGTGACGTGTTCCATTGCTCTCCTTAAAATTTTTAATTAGTGTGAGTTGCTTTTTTTGGTTCGAAATAAGTTAAAATATGGGTAGCTAATAAGATTTAGCAAACCACTGAGGTTTGTCTCAGTGACCATCCTTTTTAGGTGGAGAGTTCGATTTCACACTTTCTTAGGAAATTAAGGGTAAAAACGTTTAGTTTTAAATGTGAGTTTCGACTCAGCAGAATAAAAGTTGAAAAGTTAGAGCAGAACAGAAAAAAAAAAATTGGCAACAAAATTAGCTCCACAAATCAAACTGGAGGTATAGTCTATCTAGGGAAAATAGTCTTTGCTTGTAAGCTAGCACACAAAGGCATCTTTTTTTTTTATTCATTCTTCGTGAAACATACGGAGCCTACAAAATTATCACGGGTTCAACACCACATAGCTACAAACAGTTTCAAAGCCCAATGGTTATGCCGCACCTCTTTTTAAAAAGTGATTTCTCATGTCTGAAAATAGAAATATGTAATCAATAATTAGTAGATCCACTGCGTTTGCTAAGCAATTTGTCCCTATGGATCTTCTAAACGTTGACAACAACGTATCAATGATGACTATATCTAAAATTGCGCTACGCGACTTTTTTGCCTAGCAATCTTTCACGCGTTAACTAATCAGTCTATGTGAAACTGTATTCGACAGTCACGCTACGCGCCTCTCGTTGAGCAATCTTTCACGCGCTAACCGAAATCAAAACTATGAATGACCAGAGATCCGACAGTATCGAGCCACCGATTGTGACGAAAGTGCGACGGTTATGTAAATTGATTGTCATTTCGTAAATCAAAGAAAGATACACCAATCATCAGTCGAGCGATACGATCACGTCGAGCATTAATTCGCTCTAATCTTCTTCGCATCTCATTCTACTTTTGGTATGTGGGTGAAAATTTGAACGTTGAACTAAATCCCTAAACTGAGCTTATAGGTAATGGTAGGATCCTTTCACAAAACTTGTAGTTGCTAATGTAGTAAGTTTATAGCTGAAATTAATGAGCAAGGTTAGCAACATTTATATACATTTTTAAAAAGGGAATATTTGCACATTCATGCAAATACAATTAATTCAACCAAAAAAATGGGCAAAAAAGATTAAAAAAGGGGGAAAATATAAACGTAAAATGAAGTTAACCACAAACAAGCCGAATGACTTTCGGGCTCAACGTGCAGTGTTCCTCTAAACAGCGGTCTCATTTGAATTGATAGTGACTGCTTTTTATCATGCTCATTTCAAAGCTTTTTGATGCTTTAAAAATGTAAGAAATATAAAATAAAAAGCTAATAAATTAAAAAAAATTGTGAAAGCAGGTACTGATATAAAAGGATAATAAATTATAAAAATGTTTCCTTCTTTTTTTTAATGGAAATTCTTCTAAAAAATTATATATATTATTGGTTCAGTCCAAGTGGGCGGGTGGGTGGGCAGGTGGTTCTACGCCTAAGACCGGGAATCAGACCGGTCTCCATGAGAACTACTGGTTTCTGACGGTCCAAACGGTTTCCGGTTCCTTTGCACACCCCTACATCGGGCTACAGCGGAGGACGGTAGGTGGCAGGCGTCAAGCGAAGACAGCAGCAAGAGGCAGCCAACAAGTAGCAAAGGCAAACGATGAGAAAAGTTTTTATTTCTCATTTTT